>OX940976.1:60273259-61473259 GCA_954871275.1 Leptopterna dolabrata
GAGAAGGCCATGGCGCAAGATTTGGCAACGCTGTAATAGCTTCTTGGTTCAGGCCCCTTTCCTATTATTATACCTGTATATTGCCAGTAGGTATAATTAATGAAAACAACCTTCTTTTGAATGATGCATTATTTAAAAGAAAGTTACTGAACTAATACCTAGAACAACAGAAAGGAACAAGCAAGATGACTTGGAGAAAAGGAAATGGAACATGAATTAATTATAGTTTGCTTATAGTATTCTACTTCTGGAACGTCTTCAACTTGCGACTGTCATTTTGATTAATTATTCTCCAAATACCTACACGTCTATGTATTCGGTTCGGATCATTTTTTTGGAACCCCCCCTCAGAACGTTTTCTGCGTTTCAAGGTGTGTAGATTTAAAAAATGCAATGTCCGTGTTTCAAGGTGTGTAGATTTCAAAAATGCAATGTCCGTCCGCCGTGTCATCGACATCTACCTTAATTTTCGGTCTTAAAAACCGTTCTTTTGCACACAGGCTCCATTTGGGCCCTAGTTGTGTCCCCTAACTCGGCAGTCCGATCGGAAAACATTGAGGGGTGTTATGGGTGAAAAATGGGTACAAAATTAGGTATTTTTCATGTTTTAGTGAATTTGAGCTTGTGATGTATGGTTTTCCGTGGTTTTTAGGGTGAGGAGACCAAATATGAAGTTGATTTTGACCACTGAGTGAAGTATTGAGGTTCTAACGAAGTTTCAACTCTCAAAATTCAATATTTATGGGTCAAAAACCTGTGAAAATGGCTGTAATCACTATAAATTTGTATGATAACTCAGGAGTGAATCCGGACAATTGAATGAGAAGTTCAATGATCGAAGAAAATTTGACAAAAATAGGAGCCTAATTCGAGTTTTTGGGGCCAAAATTTGTGAAGAATGCCAAAAATAGCTATATCAAAATCATTACACATGAAATAAACAGTAAATAAATAGCCAGCTTTTTTGATGTCCAATAGAATAGGTACCTAATAAACCAACGTGACAAGGATCTTGCAGCGTTCTTCGATTTTTGATCACGAACATTCTTGGAATAATGGTTCATAATCACATTGACGCACCTATTGCTGTCTTCTAATTTGGAATGCGATCTCTCTGAGACAAATGTAACGATGTCTTTTTGGTTAGGAGCCTTCAAAAACTTATCCTCGAACTCTTGAGAGATTAAAATTTCATAATATTCAATGATGAATGTCATAGAATATTCTATTGTCATACCATCACTGTAGCTGAATAATGGAAAGCACTGTAAGTACTTAGCTTTAGGTTTTGCAAGGGTCCATTCTTTCTATTCTCCCTGTTGAAGGTACCTACTTATCTACTGTACCTAAATCATTATCGGAAAAATGTTATAAATACAAACCACTGACCTAGGTTTTGGTTCCCAATTAGTATGGGGAATCGCACAAATCCACTTTTTCTCTTCATCCTTGGGAAAACGAAACGAAGTCACATATTCTTTTGTACATTCCTAATTACTTTTGCACTCTGGCATGACACAATTTTCCTGAATTCCGCCATCATTAAAAACAATAACTTATGTTAACAATATTACGGTTGAAAATAGTTTTCTCGGGAAGATCTGTTGGTAAACTATCGAAATAAACAAACCTAGGCTTATTGGTGGGTGGTGTCGCGGCCGGCCTGAAGTGCGACGTTGCCAATTCTCTACTGCCGCGGCCTTCTCTGAAGCTGTCTGTATGTAAATTTACACGCTGTATAACAACACTATGTTTTTGTTTTTTTACATCAGATCACTACAAAGAGAATAATATTGCTACATCAATTTTTGGCCTTTGGAAAGGTTAGGTAGTAGAAACTGCCTAGAAATAAGCTTGAAGAAGTCCTTAAGTCGCATGTTTTTATGAGTTAAATCTCCTAAGAAAATATTAGAATCTAGAATGCGGTAGGAACTTACTGAATCTACATTAGGAAACCCCCCCCCCCCTTCTACAGAATCCTCACTTGGAAAAAAGGCTCTACAGGGAGGAATCCCTGCAAACCGATCTCTCATCATATCAAATCAGCCCAATTCCTTTTTTCGTGTATTTCTATAGTTTTCATTTCAAGGTTGGGAGGGGGGGGGGGGGGGGGTATAAGGTGCTTAGAGTCTTCTGCTTTGCTCGATTTTTCTGAGCGTTTTCGTTTGATGTGTGTAGGAATTTATAAAACACTCTACTACACACAAGGGGCAATACGAAAACAAGCTTTCACAACCAACAAGTAACCTTCAGTGTGGAATTTTGAAGAATGGCAGCTCCTTTCCGGCTTTTCTCGCACCAAAGAAATTACTGTTACACAATGCCACGGCACACCTAAACCTGGAATTACTGTTACAAACTGCCATAGCACCTACAACCTGGCATCTTAAGGCTTGTACACACTTGTATCAAACTGCCGTACCGTATCACCATTATGTATCAACTTGATACAAGCAAACCAACCACCCCTAATTCATCGTGTATCATTCACCCGTTGCATTGCATCTACCCTATTGATATGCCTAGCATCTGTTGATACGTTGCTTCACACCAGACTTCAGTCTTTGCAAAGTGAAAATCAGTGTGGCACTGGTAGCAGCTGCCTGCATTTTCATAACTGCCGTGATTTCAAGGAAGAAAAACGAACGCGATGCTGGTGGATTACAAACGTGTGGCAGCAGTTTGTTGGCAGATTTGCGGTTCAAACAAGTCAGCGGGCTATAGGTAATGCGTAGGTAAATTTCCCTCGGATGCATCCGACAGACTTCGAGTTCCTTCTGCAGTTGGTTGGGCCAAAAATTGCTGATTGGTAACTACATCTCCCATAGTGCAGCTGCTTCAGGGCTGATGATACGCAGCGGGACGACACAATGGAGAGCAAAGTGTGGCTACGCTGCCCCCCAACGTGTATCGTATCATTCCTTTGATATGAGGGGGAAACCCGCCTTTTGAGTGTATCATTTCCTCATATTTGCTACAGGCATTGCCATTTATGACGTCATAATGCTACGCAACCATGATCTGATACAAGTGTGTATGAGCCTTTAAGTAGGTAAACGGTGTGACATGGCACTTCTGGAGTCGTTTGTTTTTCTGGGAGGATGGGGTCATTTGGCAGAAGCCTAATCGATGTCCCTTCTTAACTGGTGATAATATTGCTAGTCTAGGAGGGGGACCCTCGAGGTCACTCTCCTCACACTCTTGTCACATGGTAGCAGAGTGTGGTTTGGTAGTATGCACTGAGTAATTCACATACTCCATCCAATTTTTGTGGGCTTACCAGAAGGCTAAGCCCAAAGGTTTCCAGAAGGATTCCTTTAAAATATCCTGTCCCTTTTTAATACATACATCTATTGGCTTCCCCACCCCCATTCCCACTTTAGAGCTAGTATATTTAAAATATATTGAGCACATTTGAAGGCGATTAATACCTTGTCCAAATTTACAAGTCCCAATAGTTTTTCCATCCTAACGATGGAGGTTGATTACCTAGAGGTAGCCCAGATGAGCAAAATTCACTGGGCAACAACCTCTGACAACATTTTTTCTTTGCCAATAGGTACTCGTATGTAACTTTGTTCTCCACCAGCAAATTATTGAGGTAGTACCTACCATTACGATGGAGGTTAGCCACCTTGAAGTTGTTCAGATGTCCTTTCCTGAACCAGAAATACATTCAACTGCTTTCCAGAACTACTTTCAGCCCCCCCTTTCCCTCTCATACTTCTGCTACACAGAAGTATGTCATGTGGGGAGGAGTGTGACAGTGGCACTTTTCGAGTCGATTGTTTTTCCGGTCAGGATGGGGTCATTTGGCAGAAGCCTAATCGATATCCCTTCTTAACTGGTGATAATATCGCTAGTCTAGAAGGGGGACTCTTGAGGGTCCACCATCACCCTCCTCACACTATGGAGAATAAGTTTTCAACGTACAAAACCTTTCTGACAACAACATAAAACGGATAAATGAAAGCACAAGTACTAGGCGATAAGATCGGATATATCGGATAGAGTTTTTTGGCGTTTTAGTAACAGGAGCTTGTGCGGTATCGTTTTCCATGTTTTGTAGGTCGAGGAGAACGAATATTTTTTTTTTATTTTTTATTTATTTATTCATTTTATGTACAAAAGGACCTACGTCCCACCAAGTGTACATCTATAGTACAATTAATTTACAACATAAGGCATAAAATTGAAAAATCAAGACCGCACTGCTTTTAATATGAGAAAAAAAAAATATACAAAAAGAGACAAATAAGGAGAAAAAAAACGAAAGATATAGGTAGAAAAACAAAAGGCAAGAGAGTTAGAGTAATGAATGGGAAAAAACCAGGTGTACAGAAAAAGAGAGAGGGGGCGGGATGGTGGGGGAGAGAGAGAGAGAGAGAGAGAGAGAGAGAGAGAGAGAGAGAGAGAGAGAGAGAGAGAGAGAGAGAGAGAGAGAGAGAGAGAGAGGGGGGGGGGGGGGAGAAAATGATTGTCATCACTCCTCAAGGTACACAGCGCAGAGCCTCCGGAAGGCCGAGTAAGAGGCGGAGCCTCGTATCTTAAGAGGAAGTTTGTTCCACCAACGAACACCAACAACAGCTAAGGAACCATTCTGCAGGGAGCCATGGCGTGGCATGGAGAGGTATTTACCTCGAGTACATTGAGCAGGGGTGAATAGACCACTCAGATACACTGGGAAAGTGCCTTTGGTGTATTTATAAATGAAGCAGAGTGCATTTAGTTTCATATAATTAATTATGCTATTATTGAAAAGGACACTATAAGAGGTAGATACATGCTCTCTTATACCCAGCGCAGCTATAAACCTAATGCAAGCATTAAATGCTACAGTAAGCCTCCGGCACACATCGCCCCCCAAATCAGTACAAAAAACAAAATCAGAATAAGTAAAATAAGGCACAATCAGGCTTTTAACAAGATGACTTTTCAAGTTTTGGCTAATGAAATGTTTGAAAGGTCTTAGAAGAAACAGTGCATAGTACACACGCTTACAAACTAGATTAATATGTTCATGCCATTTGAGCTGAGAATCCAAGATTAGACCAAGGTTACGAGTGGATGTCGAGTAATGCACATTGAAATTGTTCAGGACAGGAGTAGGGATGGTGGAGATATCCAAATCATTATTAGAAAAAATCATAGCCTTGGTCTTGGCATGGTTGAGGGTTATCCCGTTTTCGAAAGCCCATGAAAGTATCTCTGACAAGTCATGATTCAATTTTACAACCGTATGAGGAATGTCTTCGACCTTACACTGCACATAAAGCTGAAGATCGTCAGCAAAAAGTAGGTATTTGGAGTGCAGGATGGAACGTGGCAAATCGTTGATAAACAGGGAAAACATGATGGGCCCAAGAACTGATCCCTGAGGCACACCATACTTGAGAACAAGGGCACTAGACCTAGCAGAACCACACTTCACAACCTGAGAACGACCTGTCAGAAATGACTCAATGAGAGTACAGGCAGTAGTATTGAACTTATAATAGTCTCTCAACTTCATTATCAGGCGGCCATGGTCCACTGATCCGAAGGCATTGGCAAAATATGAAGTCGATTTTGACCAACTAGCGAAGAATGAGGTTTCAGCCTTAAATTTACCTCAAGTTTTGGTTTAAAATCATCGCTCTTTTACTCACAGACTCCATTTGGGCCCTACTTGTGCTTCAAACCTTGGCAGCCCGATCAGAATACACCCAGGGGTGTTGCTGGTGAAACATTTGTGCAAAATTAGGTATTTTAAAAGTCTTTGTGAACTTCGGCTTGTGAGTTACCCCATTCCATGTTTTTTTTAGGGCGAGGAGACCAAATATTTAGTTGATTTACACAATTGAGGTTCTAACGAAGTTTCAACTTCCAACATTCATTTTTTTATGAGTCACAAACCTGGGAAATGGTCTGAAATCACCACAAATTTGTATAATAACACTAGAAGTAGTACTAACAGGTGAATCAAGACAATTAAGTGGCATTATCAATGATCAACGATAATTTGTCAAAAATAGGAGCCTAATTTAAGTTTTTAAGGGCGAAAACTGGTGGAAATCATAAAAAAATAGCTAAGTATTTCAATTACTGCACATGTAAGAAACAATAAATGAACAGCTAACATTTCTGCAGGTACGTCCAACAGAATAATAAACCCATGTGACAAGGACTTAGCAGCGTTTTTATTTTGGACCCCCCCCCCCCCCCCCCCCCCCCCGCCAAGTTTTTGTTTGTTTCTGTGCGGTCTTTGGAATTGAAAAATCGCGAAAAGGATCCGAGAGTTCCTTCATCTAGGTGTCTTCTATAATGAAAAACAAAAAGAATTGAGTGAACAGAATCAGTAGGTACTTTCCGGAAAAAAGGTGGGTAATTTGTCATGAAAAAGAACTTTTCAAGAGAACCTGTTTTTGAAGTGAAGGCGGAATGCGACGCGCCTGGCAACTGAAACTATGGACTGCCAAGCTGGACTCAATTTCCATTCGGAATGTTTGTACCTATTTGTTTATATTGACAATCGAATCAAAATCATGTTTGTGATAAAAAATAAGGCATGTGATAAAATATTTGTAAGACACTGTGATAAAACATGAAGTCATTCTAAAAAACCGAGCATACAAACATAATATAAAACGATACATCAATAAATTATTCTCAGAAAACAACATTACCCATAAAACCCCATTTATCGTCTAAAAACATTTTTGTGACTATCACAGTGAGTATAGAAGTAACTAGAGCGGCCGTCGGGGGGACCAGAGTGTGTTTACCTTCCCCCACTCGATGGTGCCACGCTCCGCGCGTTTCCTTATTTTCTGCACTCTGAACAGTTTGTTGTTGACGCGCCTAGTTGTTTAAGTTTGCTTTGGTTTTTAATGCGGCTGATTGTGTTTGATTGACTGTTGTAGGTAGGCGAGTAGCTACCTAATTTTATAAAGAGAAAATGCCAAGTGAGTGTGTCGCGTATGGATGCCAAAACAGTGAGAGAACCAAGGCCCTTGGCGATGGCGAGGTAAGGAAGATTTCCTTTCGCCGTTTCCCTAAAGCAGGCGCGGATCCAAGGGGGGGGGGGTCACAGGGGTCATGACCCCCCCCCCCCAGAATCAGCCTGCACTTCAAAAAGCAGAGCTGAACGAATTGTTCACAAACCCGAAAACAAAAAAAAAACCAAACGAAAACGAACCCTGTTTTTGTGAAATCAAAAACCAAAAACAAACCAAACACAAACGGTAGACAGTGTTGAAAAAAAACTGAAAACAAAATAGAACTATAACAAATCTAAAAAGATTCGATCAAAAATGTCAAAATTAGTCGAATATAATCGTACACTTGGTCCTACCAATGTTACTTTATATATGTACAATTATGTCAATAAATTTACCTTGGTGTATCCGTCAAATTACACCTTGTTTATTTCTTCTTATTTTTGTTAATTATTATCTTGTTTTTGTTTCGTTCTCGTTTTCTTTCCTGCCAAATTCAGTAAAAACAATACTGAATTCACTGAGATCAACAATAGGTAGATTGTTGTGGTTTCAATTTTTTGATTTGCAAACTCTGAAGTTAGCTACGCTGCCATAAAATGCGCCAATTTGTTTGAAAACACATTAGGACACTTTTTTAGAAGAAAATTGAAAATAAATACATTTATCAGTTAAATAATTAATAGATATGTATTGAAAAATATTTTTTACATAAACAATGAATTTTATAAATAAATACAATTAATTTTGTAAGTAGACGAATTGGACAAGTTTAGGCATAAGGTTGAAAATTCGGTTTGTATTGTTCGTTTGGTTATTTTGTTATTTTTGATATTGTTCTACCCTGTGACCCCCTCCGGAAAAAAATTCTGGATCCGCCCCTGCCCTAAAGACCCTGAACTCAGAGAAAAATGAGTCCGATCAAACAGTAGAGAAAAATGGAACCCAACCAATCACGGTCGTGTTTGTGGTGACAATTTTAAAGATTCCGATTATGATAATTCATCTCCTTTTCGAAGATAATATCTAAAAAACGCTGCAAATCCCTGCACAACGGTTTATTATTTTGTACAAAATACCCTTCTGTTACAGATCACAGCTCTCTGCCTTCAGTCTTTAGCCTTTATTGATAGGTGTACAGAGGACCTGGGTCCCACCTAGTGTACACAATGGCAAAATTAATTGGTAATTGGCGTACAAGAAGGTAAGAGCAGGAAAATGAAGAAAAGGTTAGAGGAATGAAGAAAAGGGTAGAGGAATGAAGAAAAAAAAAATGAAGAAGAAAAGGTTAGAGGAACGAAGAAAAAATGAAGAAGAAAAGGGTAGAGGAATGAAGAAGAAAAATGAAGAAAAGGTTAGAGGAATGAAGAAAAAATGAAGAAAAGAAGGGTAGAGGAACGAAGAAGAGAAAGAGAGAAGAAAGATAATATGAATGGCTGCTACACCCCCGTAAAATGGGCCATACACCGCCTCCTGAACGACGAACAGGTGGGTGACTCCTTAACAGCCCTGGGGAGGGCATTCCAAAGCCGTACACCACTCACCCCGATAGAAGCCTCCAAAGACGAGGAGTGTTGTGGCATCAAGAGACCCAAGGATCTAACCGATCTAGTTTGGGCAAACATACCCTTGAGATACTCAGGATGAGCCCCCTTTATATATTTGAAAATAAAACACAGTAGATTTACTTTCATCAAATCACTGATGCCACAGCCAATAAAAGAGTTATAGTAGGGACTTATGTGCTCCCTTCTCGAGGCATTGCAGATAAATCTGACACAGGAGTTAAATGCCACTGTCAGGTGCCTCATGACATCTGCTCTCAATCCTGTACTAAAAATTACATCAGAGTAAGTAAAATATGGCAGGATAAGTGTCCGAACGAGGTATTTTTTAATCTCACTGCTCATAAAATTCTTGAGTGGTTTCATTAAATATAAGGCGTAATAAACTCTGCTGCAAATCATAGCCACATGTTTTTGCCACGACAAATGAGAGTCAAACACCACACCAAGGTTTCTAACATGATCCCGAAAAGTAATAGCCTCACCATCAATTATGAGAGACGGGAGTCCAGCCAAGTCAAAATCCCCCCTAGAGAACAAAATGGCCTGGCTCTTCCCAGGGTTCAACAACATACCATTACTGTAAGCCCACTGGTTAATATTATTTAGGTCGGTGTTGAGACTATCAATTGCATGAGCAACTTGGTTATAGGAACATTGGGTATACAATTGCAAATCATCAGCAAAGAGAATGTATCTAGATGGACCAATGCACTTAGGGAGGTCATTAATAAATAAAGAAAACAGCACAGGCCCAAGAATTGATCCCTGCGGCACACCATACCTGAGAGGAAGCCCATCTGACATTACAGAACCAACCCTAACAGCCTGGGTTCTATTTGATAAAAATGATTTAAGAAGTGAGCAGGAAGTGCTACCAAATTTATAATAGGTACGTAGTTTGTGAATTAATAGTGAGTGATCAACTGATCCAAATGCATTAGCAAAATCCAATAAAACATTGATTGTGACCAGAGATTTAGAAAAACCATTTCTAATGTCTTCTGTGAGGCGCAAGAGGGCTCTCTGTATAGATAACCCGTCTATATAATATAATATGTACTATTCTATACATATTATGTAGATCGCAGACCCTCCATAGGTTAGTACCTAACCCCGTCCGTACTCGTTACTAGGTACCTACCTAAATCACGAGTTAAATGTTGCTAAAATAATTCTGTCGATGACAAGCAGTAACTAAAACGGCAAAAAGAAACGCAAATAATGAAGTTCTGAAGGAAAGTTGTTGATGTGGTCAATACCTGCGTTCGTGGTCAAGTATAATGAACCGTTGTGTAATAACTTGCCCATCAATAATATTTCAACGGTTGTTCAAGTTGCAAAAGTACCGATCAACAAAATCCAGCCTCTTATTGGTAGATGAACCGTTGTGTAATAATTTACCGTTGTGAAATAATTTACCGTTATGTAATAATTTACCGTTGTGTAATAGTTTACCATTGTGTAATAATTTACCCATCAACAATACTTCAACGTTTGTTCAAGTTGCAAAAATACCGATCAAAAAAATTTTTCAAGACAACGATTACGAAATACAAAATCAAGAGCAACCTCAATCATTATAACAAAAATTTACTTTCCGCTTGCTCAAATATTAACCTCTTCACAGAATCGACCCATCTATCAACCCAGGGAGACGACAACCACAAGCATTGGTTAGTCGAAAGCATCGGGCAAATTTATTTCTCAATCAGAATTAAAAAATATATCCGGGACAAAAACCAGAACATTCAAGAAGAAAGAGTGAGACAGAAGCTCAAAAAAATAACTCATTTTAAAGGACAATGATTTCATTTAACCCATTCGCAACCAATTTTTCTATTGTTCATTTGATTAATAAAGTTTATTGATACTCTTTCAAGTGCATTATTTTAATAAATTGCCTACCTATTATAGGTACCTATGTTGACCTAGGTTGACAATAAATCACCTGTACATGATCTAAAAGGAGATGCGCTATGAGGATGCAAGTAGGGTATTTGGCCGTGAGCAGTGGAAGCCCCTTGACAGGGCGGGGCAAGGCACCTGATGTTGGGGGGGGGGGGGGGGGGGGCAGAGCATACGCCCGTTCACCTTCCAGCACGGGGAAGGCCGCTCTAGTTATTTCTATACTCACTGGACTATCATGGCTGCGGCGTAGTCAGATAAGCAACGAAGAAGAAGAAGAGTGTGATAAAACCATAGCTTGTGTCCTTGCATATCCGACATCCAAAGAAGGACAACTAAGCTGAGAACCACCACCACCATGCCTGGAATCATCATAAAATGCACTGGAAACTCTCAAGAATCTCCAAGTCGGTGATAATCCCTCACACATTGTCCAAAGAATCATAAGAGCCACTCAGATCCTAAAAAGAGAACGAGGGAGTCACGTGATACTTCAATGGATACCAAGCCATTGCCACATCAACGGAAATGACATAATTGACAGAACAGTACAAACAATAACCGACCGTTCAGAAGGACCTTATGACAAACTTGACATTAGCTTCGTTCTCAGTGTGCGTTCTGCCAGTTCCAAACGGTTCTGGGCAAGCGCAGTCGAGTTTTGTCGTTCGCAGTGCCAGAACGCCCAGTTCCGGAACGCCGAGAACGCAGAGTTCTGCGTTCGCAGTGTTTTGCGAATCCAGTTCCGAACGGTTCTGACAGTCCCCGATTTTTTTCGGAACTGTCAGAACTGGAACTCAAGAACTTAGGTGACGCATGCGCACACAGGTTATTCCACTTCCAGTTCTGAAATCGTTCGCAGTGCAGAACGCGGTTCCTCAAGTTCCGGAACGCCCCGGGATTTTCCGTCCCAGTTCTTATAAGTTCGAGAACTGTCAGAACGCCCACTAAGAACGAACCTATTGATGAACATAAAGACTTAAGCTTCGTTCTCAGTGTGCGTTCTGCCAGTTCCGAACGGTTCTGGGCAAGCGCAGTCGAGTTTTGTCGTTCGCAGTGCCAGAACGTCCAGTTCCGGAACGCCGAGTTCTGCGTTCGCAGTGTTTTGCGAATCCAGTTCCGAACGGTTCTGACAGTCCCCGATTTTTTTCGGAACTGTCAGAACTGGAACTCAAGAACGTAGGTGTTGAAGGGTGCGGTGCTGCTCTATGTAGGTAAAACTTTCCATACCATTAAAGATGGCATTTTTATTTAATTTTTGCGTATTCATTAGTACGTAATATATAAACTACATTCCATAAAAAATCAATTGTTTTCATTTTTTATCTAACGGTTCCCATTAGAATAAAAAATCTTTAACACAATACAGATCCGTAGGTACTACGAAACAAATAAAATTCAAAAAAACGATAGAAGGTCGTGCCCTCTTGGGACGAGAGGTTCTGGCTTCTGACTCCACTACACCTCCACATCCCCTAATTCATGCTACTTGCAACGTGATGGAGTGCGTGTCTCGCTTAGTGGAAGTGAGGAAAGATTTCCGATACTTGCCACTAATTTCAGAAATGAACGGTACAGAGGGAGCTCTCCTTTGGTGCGACAGTTATGGCACAATGGGGAAGAATAATATTGTGGAATAGGTAATAATTTTATTCAGAGACTTTTTTGCAGCCACACCTTGCATTGCTGCGGGTCTGCAAAAAAATATTTCCAGCATTTTTTGAGGCGCCACCGAATCTTTTATGAGACCGGAGCTAGGTCTTACACTGTCAACCTATAAATAGCTCTAGTTTGTTTCGTGAAGGCGCAACGTTCTGGGGGGGGGGGGGGGGGACCTTTAGAAAATGCTGAAAAAGTGCAGGGAAGTTCCATTCACGTTCGGGAATAAGAAAATGCGTAAAAACTACTATTGTGATGTGACATTAACCAGAGCTGCACCTGATCGAATGGGCGTATTGAGTGCTGGTTAGTTGTCCCAAACACCTTCGAAGAGCAGCCAAAGTGTTCCACAAGCCCTCCAGGCATGCTGAAGTTGAGAAAGCTGGACAGTAGCAGCTGGACTGCTAAAAATTGTAGGTGCTCCGGCAACAGAGCTCATTCCATCAGGTGCAACGAGTAGCAGGGGAAAGTTTGGAGGTGGAGTCAGAAGCCAGACCTCACGACCTTCTAAAGGTTCTCACACACTAGGTGGGAACAGGACGGGAAACGGGCCGTATTTTTGCGCTTCTGTGTATATGAATGGAGATAAGCACACTAGGTGGGACGTAGCGGTCACGGCATGGGGTAGGAACAGGACGGGTTCTCCGCAATCCCTCTCAAAGCGAAAAACAGCGTTGCATGGCACAGGATGTTCTCCCTCCACCGTCCAATATTTACCTTCCCCACGTTCATGCACGCCTTCACCCTTGCTTGTGATGAGGGGAGCATGGCGAGCGGTGGGGGAAAGAGAATTGAGGAAAGCCCTACCTAATGTGGGTAGGTATAGGCGAAGGACGGGTCAGCAGCGGCCGGCCCACGGCATTTCCTTTCCTGTTCCCACATAGTGTATGAGAACCTTAAATGTGTTTTAAATGTTATTTGTTTCATGGTACGAATCTGTATTGCTTGTTAATTACGACTTTAAAAAAATTAATAAGTATAGTTTAAAAAAAATGGTAGGTATTCTTTCACCTTCTTCCCAAGTTTTCAGTTTTTTGTAATTGCTATTCTTGGAGCTTCAAAACTCTTCCCGAGCCGTTTAATTTAGAAATAAACCTAAAATATTCAGATCAGCCCTATTTGGGCATCTAGACGAACTGTCTAGATCTTCAAAACAATCATCATCACTGATATCCTCTGCCAAATTGATGATAATCCATTCCGTTGTCGCGTCATGGCGTCCTGCTTTAATAAAATCTTGTTCGTGAAAATCTTCATTTATTAGCAGTTGTGGGTTACCGCCTGGGAAGGTAGGTTTTTCTCACCAGCCCTTCCACCAACCTGGAAAGGTAGAGGGGACAGTCAGAAATCACTTTCACTGAACGGTATTATTTTCCTTGACTTGAGTCTTGATCATCCTCAAGAGACAAGAGTGCTAGGTGAACACCCCTCCCTCATGGAGAGGGAAATAGGAGGTCAACTGAATGCCCTAGCTGTGTTGAATGAATGGAGGTGGATGATAGAAATTCAGTGTTCTCCAGTCAAAGAACACTTCGAAATAGACGTGGAAGGACATGAAAAATCTATCGAGTCATAATATGCTTACATGTGTTGGAGTTTACGTTCGAATATGATGGTATTACCTAGGGGCTGAAGGGGGATTTTGTGCTGCATGGCGTTTCGCCCTGCAGAACTACCACACTTCATTTTGGATCAGAACAAGATTCATGAATCAAAACAAGCGTTTATTTACTTCCATTGTTGTTTATTTCATGGTGTTTTGGCGAAAGGCCCACATCCGCAGAACACCCAGTAGGTACCGTAACCAGGCATCAAATGTACGTGTATGCATAATCGGCAATTTTTTTTGAAGATTGCATCAAAAATGAAGTTCTCAAGCTGGTTTCACATTGACAATTCATAACTAACTGCAAAAACATAACTAATTGCAAAACGTAGAAAGTAGGATGTAATAAGTAATGAATACCTACTTACTTTCATCAATTAATCGATTCCTCACGTTTTCTGGCTCGTTCAGTTCATTCCACATTTCGATACACAACGGGAACTAGGAGTTTTTTTTTCAGTTAAATAATCGATTCAAAACTGGTCTTTGTTATTATTACAAAAAATATTACAGACGGTTTAAACAAATCGTTCACAAACGATTCATACAGATTATCGACAAAGTAGTTTCACTTTGCTCGAACACCATTTAGTCTTCCTTTCGTGTTCAACAAAATGGGACAGGAGAAACGTGAACAATAAAAGAAAAAGAAAAAATGTACAACTTAAACGATCGGCGCACTAACAACTTAGCTATACACATACAAACCAACGAATTGCTTTCAAGACGATTGTTCCAAGTTAGAAATTTATTTGCATCCGAAAAGCAATTTGTTGATTTTTAACCCATAAATTTAAAATGATTACAACGAGACGTTTTGACTTGGGGAAAAAACACTCAAGTAGTAATCGTATAACCTTAAATAATTCGTTGGCTTGCGAAACCCTAAAAATTATAACTAAAAAAATAAATAGGCATTAATTTTGTATTCAACACTGGCAATATGAAACAAAGGACAGGTCTGTTTCATTTTGTCAATTCAAGATCTGAAAATCAATTCCCTAAGAATAATACTTGGAAATATATCTTATAAAGTCGCTTTTTTCTAAAATAATTATGATCTTTTATATTCGTTCTTGCGAATATAATGTCGTTTATTCCGCCCCTCTCACCAAATGACTAAGATTTGTTTGTTTGAGCATTATACGCTTGTGGTACAAATAAAGAACAAAAACAACACATTGTGACCGAAGCCACAAATTCTGGCACTATTATACAGCAAAATCCTTTAACCATATTTACAAATATTTCCTATCTCGTTTAATATGTATAAACATTTTGGTTTTGTAGTTGTTTTAATAAAAAATATACCTATATATTACAGTCTATTTTGTATACAAATATGGTAGGTACTCATAAAATTATCGAATTCATTAAAGCATCGTCCTTTTCCCTCGATGGTAAGCAAGCCTCTTTGAATCTCTAATATCGTTCAAATTTGAACGTAAGAACTCGACTGTGTGAAGCAATAAATTATTTAAACCTCGTAACAAGTTATCGTAAAATCCACTTTCTAAAGGATTTAAGGGTAAATTTTCGTTCGTGTAATCGCATTTTCCTCCTACTGATGAACACCTTTTCTAGATTGTCTATCGATATTCCTCTACTCGTTAATTTTGCAATCACTGGCCTTCACTTTCGCTGTCACTCTTGTCTGAAAACAGAAACAACGGAGATGAAAGAAAGAAGGGAATTGCGTGAAGGGAGTTCGAATCGAAAAGAGGAATGTGCGATAGATTGTTCCTTTTACAGCATACACCAGGGAGGAGACCCACGAAAACACCGAACATCCACTCAAACATCTAAGAGAACAGCGTGCAAAGACGAAACGATTTTACAACAAATAATTTGCCATGGAAGGCAATCACAACATGAAGCATACATATTCATCACAAAGCATTCAAACGCTATTCGTAAGATTATGAATAACACAGAAGAGTGAAGCCATACAGGAGGTAGGGGGCAAGCATCTGAGGTACTGGGGCTCAGTGTGTGGATGCCTGTTACATTTTCAAATGTCTATAAACAAAGGCGTTTCATTTCATTCGTCATCTTCACCTTTTTTGCCGGGGTAAGCGTGTCTCTTCAGCCGGTCGTAGAGATCTTCTTTGTTGCCGTATATGCTGGCGTTGGAGCGGGCTAAGCTGTTCATCTTCCCGTTGTGCATGCCTGGTGGGAAGAAAACGTAAAACAGGCCGGAGTTAGCAAAGCGTAGAGCATAGCATGTAAGCTGGAGCTAGAAACCGTCTCACGGACAAAAAGGAATTGGCCTGTGTTGAGTGTGAAGTAAGAAGTGTCCGTTTGTGCTGCCCCAGTGTAGGTACCTGAAGTGGGGTCGTCCAATGGAAGCGTACTCGAGTGGTGCGGTGCTTTGCGCTACACAAGCGACACGCGCTACAGATCCAACTACATAGAGTTAGATGTGGTATCGTCCACTGGAAGCGTGTTCGAGCGGTCAGCTACGGGCGTACACGAGCGGCACTCGCTACAAGTGGCAGATCCAAAAAAAGTTGGATCTGCCGCTCGTAGCTGCTTTTGCAGCTCGTTCAATACCATTGTCATTATCACCTTCCTACCGGTTTTGGTAGGAATTCCACGTAAATAAACATTGGAATTGTCAACGGACGGTTCATCGGAACACCTACCTACCTTTGTCCTTTGTACCATTTCACTCGTATCCCTGGTAATTTGGAAAGACCCCCTTTTGGAGAGGGTCGGGTCCACCCAACATGCTCTTTGATACTTTCAAGGAAATAAAATTCCTCTGGGTCTATGACGAATAAAAAGGAACAGTCCCCACTTTCCTTGAATACACTTGAAAAAAAAAAAAAAAAAAAACTGAAGCCCCACGCACGAAGGCGCTTGCAGTGGACGACCCCTGTCGCTTGTAGCTGCTTGTTAGGTTGCCGCTTCTGTCGCGTGTAGCGCCGCGCCGCGTAAATACGCTTCGAGTGGACGACCACCCGAATACTGGGACAGCTTTGCTGGGCAGCTTTGATGATTGTGTTGGTGCTCCTGGCAGATCCGTGCTTACTCACTCGTAGAGCGCTGAACATATTTACAGAATCTACTATGTTCAGTTCTGGCCCTACACTGAACTTACTTGGTATAAGAAGCAAGAACCTGGTGGGCAGAAAATTACTGACTAGGTAAGGTAGAGGTACCTGCCATGGTTGGTTTTCTTTCAACAAATAAAACTCTATTTGAGCTATTCATAGATATTCATGACAGTAGAGATTTACTGGTTTATTATTTCCAATAACGAACCTTCGGAATCAAGCGTAAATTTGATAGTCAAAATTTGTTGGTTTGCGTTTCAAGGTACCTACCTACGTAGAATCCGAAAATTGAATAAACAAATTTCTGCCCGTCCACCATACTGTTACCATAAACCAAAATTAATGAAATTTGGCTGGTACTTGTAGGTCCCATTTGGGATCTAATGGGCGTTACTGTTGGTCATATCTAAGGAGTGAAAAATGTGGGGGGACCAGGCGGATGAATGTTTTTAAATCAGTGAGTGATACTCAAAACTTGAGAAAAATTATTGTAAGAACGTGTGGTGGAGGCGAAAATCTGAAGAATCCCATGCAACTGATTAACCTTTTAACTTATTAACCCTTCAAAAAACGAACGTCCTCTGAAGCCGAAGCCCTTCTTTTAGAGAATAGACGAGCCTCTGGAGCCAAAACCCAATTTTTTGCATATTCCACTCCTGCATTCATACATAACCTCTCTTTAATTGAAGCAACTATTCTTATCAAGTCTTATATAAATCTTTGGTAATTCCTTAGGTGTTGTGGGGGCAAGGCTGTGGAATGCCCTTGCACTCCCCCTCAAGTCTCTCCCGGCGATTAGCCAATTCAAATCAGGTGTTATACAGTTTTACGGTAATGGTGAATAGTGTTCCCCCTCCCCTTTCAGTTTTCCTATTTCACTGTATGGACCGATATTTTTCATCTTGCTTTTCGCAGTGTGGCATCATTATTTTGTATTAAGTATTGACAATATTATTAATTATGCATTTTTCTTTCATTCTTTGTAACTTTGCCTATGTAATTCGTGTGTGTCCAATGGGCCTTTTCATGATAAATGGTTATTATTATTATTATTATTCATGGTTTACCATGGATTGATTCCTCTTTATATTAAACATATTATCATTATTGGTTCCACAGGTTCCCGATAGATCACGGAAAAGGCACTCGTTGACGGTTGAATGCTCAGGCATGGACTTCATCTCTGGGGTTTTCCAATGACATAATGGTGTCCAGGTAAAGAAAGGATTGCTTTTGATAAGGCGGTGTCAAGGGGGGGGGGGGGGGGGTGTGAGGAAAATTACCCCAGGGTTTCACTCTAAATTCTTCTCACGTTGACAGTACATCGCTCGTTCCCACATAAGGCATACAACTTGCATGTTTTTCAGGAACTTGTACATTGAATTTCATCATTCCTAATGTTGGTACTTGTATTATTACTCAAAGTAATCCCTTGATAAAGTTAGTCATGAAACATTACAAACAGAAGTGTGATGGAACAGGGAAAATATGCGTGAGGGGGCTTCGGCTGGGGGAAAAAGGCAGGCCCCAGGGGCCTCTGCTCCACAAGGGGTTAAAGAATAATATTAGCCTGTTCACCATAATTTCCTCTGCTGATCACTAATGAAATTTGACAAATTCTAATACCTACATGCATGCAGGGATGGGAATTTAAACACAGAAGTCATCGTAAACACACCTTTCATGTACGTCTCATTGTAGAAATTCGGCATTTCCCAGCCGTCTTCCTCGTCATCGTAGTAGTGGGCGTATGTCGAGTGGTGAGACGGTGCTATCGACTCGGCATAAGGCGCTGCACCGTAGTAGAAGTTCACTTGAGATCCCGTGTGCTCATTGGCTGCTTGCGCTATGAGTTTCTTAGGTTCTTTCCTTCTCTCGGCTCTGTGATAATAAATTCGAGTTGAGTAAAGGTTTGTAGTTCCATAGATAACGATACGCGACAATACATTGAGATCAAACGAGGCGGTACATGGATCATCAAAATAATAATTTTATACTTTTTATTACCTGGCACAGATCATCCAAACGAAGAGAGCAATAATGATGAGGAATATGACAGTAGCAGCGATGCCACCTGCAATGTACGCAAATTCGCTCTTGTCCTCACAGTGAGGTCCAATGAAAGAACCCACACATCGACAAGATGGTGTTCCTCGCGAGTCTTTCACACACGTTCCCTTGTTTTGGCAGAACCCATCACAAACATCTGAAGATACAACAGAGGATTAGACATTTGGGAATGAAAACCAAATATAGTCATTGAATTGCAATGTAAATACCAAAAAACGAAACCATTACAAATAATATGGGGAACTGTCATCAATAAATTTTTTCCATTATTTCAATTATTATTTTTTTCTGACTTAGAAGAAAAAATAATGAAGCCGTAGGGCAAAAGCAGTGTATCTATAATAGAAGACTTATTGAAATCATGAAATGTTTCCTATGGCGGGAAAGTGATTTGCAAAAGAGCCAACCTGCACAGCAAGGCCAACCAAACAACATGCAAAACAAATCTCGAAAAGGCTCGAGTAGCGGTTACGTTCTGTTCAGGTTTTCTTACTTCTCATTATCCTCCAACACGAAAATGAATATAAAAATGAATGAGAACGAAAATGAAGGATGAATAAAATCATTATCCTCCAATATAAAAATTAATGAGAGTTGAATCCCCCGAGTTGGATTACTGGCTAAATGGCATGCTAAATCCAAGGATAGTTGTTGGGGCTCGAGACCACCATCACAGTGCTCTGGCAATCAAGTTCTTTTCGTGTGACATTGAAAAGGGTTTCTCCAGAGCCAGAGAGCCTTCCGAATGGCGTCTCTTAGTCAAATGGCTGAGATTTTAGTCATAGTAACCTCCACTCCAAAACTATGTAATATTTTTTTTCTTCGTTTTGACTGTGTTATTTTCTTCCAAATAACAATAAAGAGACAACAAATAGTGGCTTTTCTTATACACGTTAATTGCCCATTACATGACCATGAACATACTCACCAGAACAGATCTTGCCAGTGCCATTGTAACCAGGTTTGCAGTCACACTTGAAGTCGTTGGTCTCCGGAATAAGAAGACAATATGCGTTGGGATCACACAACATCTCACCACCGCTCATCTCGCAAGGGTTCCAGCATTCTGACTTGCTCGTCTTAAATACAAATTTGAACAGATTTCTTTATGTATATATGAAGAATGAGATTTAGAATGTAATCTGGGAAGAATATAATACTAAAAACTGTGGTTGGAAAGTCTAATCCATAGAGTTTAGGGATTTGTGATAATCATGGAAATTGAGAGGCGAATACTTACAGCTCCGCTAGTCTTGGTGCTTGTGTTTGGAGGGCATGGCAGACAGGCTGTCTGTTGGGAGGCAGGTTGGTAGGTTCCCTTCTTACAGGTGATGCAAGTGTTCAGGCTGGCATTGAGGAAGCTTCCAGGCGTGCAAACAGGTAGAGAGCATTCCTCCACAGTGGCCGCACCCATTCTTGCGGTCGTTCTTCCAGAAGGACATCCCTGACAAGCAGCTTCGACGCCCTGGGTCCTGTACGTTCCTCGTGGGCAAGGCTCACACTGGCCTTCTATTCCCAACTGCATGCCGCTACCGCACTCGTCCCTGCATTCCTGTAAATGGGCATCAAACGAGTTATTCAGAAATTCGAAGAGATATCAAACGTTTTTATGTCGAAAATGCAATAGCAAACTGGAGAGCTTACATCTTGGGAAACGGCTTCATTGGTCCGTGTAGTCTTTCCAAGGCCACACAGCAGACATTTGAATGAACCTTCACTTGGCTGATAGAAACCATGGCCACAGCTCCTACATAACCCAGCCTCTTCATCGTAGTATTTGCCCGCGGGGCAGCGTTCTGAAAATAGAAAACAAACATGTTGTCTGTGGAAAAAGAAGACATAACTTCTAGTATTAGTTAGGTTCAAAAGGAATTCTTTGGTGAATGAAAATACATAAAGTTTTACCTTTACAATCGGCTGCAGATCGAGCACCAGGTGCTATAGTGACACCTTGTCTTCCAGCAATAGCAGGGCACACCGAGCATTGGAGCTGACCTGCTTCACTCTGGTATGTTCCAGGTGCACACGGCTTACATGTAGCAGAGTTCTTGTCGTAGTAAGTTCCAACAGAGCAAGCAACTGAAATTCAAATATTATTAAAATGGAATTAGGGTGCGTTTAATGGATGAAAGAATCTTTGACGAATTCTTGCACACTTCCATGTAGTGAGTTGTGATATAATGGAAGAAACTACGATTAGGATTGCACATCTGTCAGGCGCTCGATACAGAGTACAGTTTACTCCTCATAGGAATAGAATTGAGCAACTTATCAATGAGAAGTGTGATAAATATGACATGTAAGTATTGGTCGAGAGACGAAAGGGTTAACAGCTTTCTACTCATACAGCATCTGGTGCACTCTCTTCCCAAGTTGGATGAGCTGCAAGAACTGTATTGGTTTATCATTTTCAATAATGAACCTCTGGAATCGAACATGAAAAGAATCCCCCCCCCCCCCCCCCTCAAAATTTGATGGTTTCCGAATCAAGGTAGTACAATACGAAAATTGAATAAAAACAATTTCTGTCCGCCCGCCATACTTCGCACTTTCCTTAGTTACCATGAACCAAAATTGATGAAATTCGGTTCGTAGGTCCCATTTGGGGTCTAGTTGGTCCGCGAAGACCTGTGTTAAGTGTCAGTTTGGATTTGTTGGATGTTTGACGTTGTGCTTCATGAATAACAAAAAAAAAATGAATGATTGAATCCCGCGCATTTTAATGAAACTGTAATTCCTGGGCCGGCTCCAGTACTCGATTTAGGGCTTTCCTGGGGGGAGCTCGAGAGTAGGTATTGGCCACAGAAAACAGCGATCTACGCAGAAGGGGCATCTACACAGTTAAATAATCAACCGTTGTGTAATAATTTGCAGCGGTTTTTTCTCAGAATGTATGTTAGAGAAACCAGATTCTTATCTTACCGCATTTGGGAGCCACAACGACTTGTCCCATAGGACAGGCATAGTCAGAAGTAAGAGTTAGAGAAGCAGGATCTGGTACAGTCCTGGGGAGGATGTCATGGACATCTAATTGATCCTCTTCAAGGATTAATTTCTCCAGCAATCGTTGGACGGTTGACCTCTGATTAGAGTTAAGGTTTTCCACAGGATCACTAAAATTAAAATTAAAAACAATTTTGTACCAATAGTGGCATTTTCGTCCATAACGTAATATCCATTTTTTGAATGAGGTACACACGTTAAAATTCAAAATTAATAAATGCTCATAATTCAAGCCTACTTACTTCACAGCAGGGAATGAAATGAACACATTGTAGGTGTCACTGGACTGTCGGGCGGTTCTGTAAATATGATGACTCATAGTTATGATGAATAATGAAGATAATCTAGAGGTATCTACTTGGTAGGTACTTAATAGTATGATGATAATAACACTGTTGGTTGTACTTTAATATGATGGTGCTGTTTTTAAACCTAATGACTGTATTTTATTTAACAATGCCAGTTAAAAAACAATTTAAAAAAAACTGATGATGGTAGCACGTGGCAGCTCACCTGTTGGTTGCTAATTCGATTTCAGTATCCCGTGTAGGTCTATTGTTTCTGTGATCACATTTGACTTCAATAACCAGGTCCTTGCATTCCCTCGTACCTGTAACGAGATGTTAAAAAATTAAATATAAATAACAGTACCTAGTAAAAGTGTATTTACCACTTAATCCAACCTAAAGTGGGAATTAGCAGATTACGTTGTTACATATTGTAGAAGCAAATCTCCACTGCATCCATGAGAGGCTGTAAACACATCGGGGGACTGGGAGGAATCCCACCCCACTTAGAAAACCCACAACCAACTGAATCAAATATGAATTTGATTCAAACCTCCAAACTAATTGGTACTCGAGGTCAACTTCATCAAAGGGCCATAGCAGCTCGAAATCTAACCCTTCCTCTTCATTCACCCGTTGTTACGATCCTCAAACCATAGCAAATCCCGCAGTAATTATCACAAACGGGCGTTAAAATTTGATGAAATGTGATAATAATGGTGGTTTTATGGTATTTAAATACCAGGGGTTTTTGCCATCTATCATCCATTCGGGTGGCGAAGCTGAAATAAACTGTCACTGAAAGAACTGCTTGTTCTGCTGCTACTTTCTGTGCACGCAAAATCGAAATTATACAGTGCACAGTACAGTGAGTAGAAAGAGGTTTGGAGTTCCATTCAATCTAAGGATGATTGGTGAGACACATTCTCGCAGACACTGAAGTAAATGAAATTGAAAGATTGCACAGTTATTTGTACACTAGTAAGTTGAACACTCACCATCCACATAGTACGAGCAGAAGTTCCAATCCCTGTTGACGAGGTTGATGGCAGCCTTCACCTTCTGCCTCAGCACACCCTGTCCCGCTTCATTACACAGAACTGATGTCGGGAACAGCATGTTAACTTTGAACACTCGCTGGGCTGGTTTGGCAGCTAAAACAGGCAGTTAGGAATTTGTTACACAATGACTGAGTTGACTATCGTTGAAGCAAATTGTGGAATCAATGAACATAGAGAAAATATCGCAATTCCATAAATTAGGGGAAGGAAAATTAGGTTACAGCAGTATAATTATGTAACGTGAAAAATTAAGTCGGGACTCACGAGAGCAGGCTGGATAGATGAGTGGGAGAGCAGGGTTTTCTGTTGGTCTCCAGAATCCTTCGGCACCGCAGGTGTAGAACTTAGGTACAGGTTGCGAAAAGCTCAGTCCCGTATTACAAGCGATTTCACATACTTTGAATTGACCGCCGGAGCCCCAGTCTTTGCACTGCTGAGAGCCTCCGACAGGGTCAGCCAGATGAGGGCAGAATTCAGCTGAAAAGAGAAAAGATACGTTGAAACAAACATTGCACAAAAACATACACGTTTTATAATTACACACAGGAACGACTATTTACATTGGAAAATATAACAATAGGTCGAAATAATATTATCAGCAGCAGGTATTAAGTTGAGAGGAAATACAAAAAGCATAGTTAATGTAATATGGAATCACCTGTGACAAGGAGTTAACCTCCTCTTACATCATATCACACAAATCCATAAAAGTTTAATTGATTTATAAGCGAAACTCACAAAGAATGTAAACTTTGAAAGAGCAAGTTGCAGTGTTTCCAGCCTGGTCAAAGGCGACATAAGCTATGTGATAAGTTCCCCACAGCAGAGTCTGTCCAGGTCGGTGATTGCTTCTCTCTTCAACTTTTGCTACTCCTACATTATCTGAGAATCTCGGTTCGTCCCAAGTAACCACAGCAGTTCCATTCTTCGCAATGACCCACAGATCTCCAGGACAGTGTTCTACCTTGGGAGCGATCTGCAAATGGAATAGGACATCGATTACGATTTTTCAAACGATTTGTTTGGATGATGAAACAAAAGAGTGAAAAAACATAATTAAGATAATCTATAGATGCAAAACTACTGTCTGACCTTGTCAACTTGAAGCTGTTCGCAGTTAGAACCAGTGTAGCCCGGTGGACACGAATGTTGGCTACATCCACTCGGTACTTTCCTTTCAATTCCTCCAGTGATATCGTCATAGCCTGACCATGTGAGAACAAGTCCTTGGTACAAAACTGGTTCTGTCCTGCAGTCTCTGACTTGCTTTTGTATTTCGTTAGTAACATCCAAAGCTCGTCCCCAGATCTGCACTTTGCTCAGATGCCCTTCAAAACCTAACTCCGTGTAAGCTTTCACATTGTCAGGCCTCGGTTTTCCCAGTACAACCCAGCCGCTAAAGCAAATCAAGTTTACGTTAGGTACAATACTAAATGAGGTAAACGAGAAATCAATAAACAATAAACATAAATCATCAATGGTTCAGAAGAGAAAGTAAATACTTACTGGTCAGGAAGATCTTTTCCAGTACCATAGCCTTCCACCTTGCTTGCAATGAGACCTTCTGTCACAAGAGTGAGAACTCCCTCATGCCACACAATAGCGATGTGATGCCACTGTCCATCGTTGATGGTTGCGTACTCTTGGAATGCAAGGAAGACGTCCTGAAGTTCAGGGAAGATGGAAACAAGAACTCCACTGGAATGTGCCTGGACCAGTACACGTCTTCCACTTGCCATTTGTCCGTTCCTATAAACCCAAATAAAACACGAAATAGTAAACGCCAAACTACTTGAGAATACTTGTAACTGCAGCTAGCTAAGGGGCATGGATATCTACTTACGTAACGCTATACAGAGTGAAGAAAATTCCAGATTCATCTTTGTGGGCAAACTGTACCCACATGGCAATTGTCAAACTAGTTTTGCCCATCATTGAGAAGGGTACTGAGAGAGCAGCACTGCTGACTGCTGGCTCATTGAAGCCAAGATCGTAATCAACTTGAATCGCTGTGAATATAAACAATTTGAATTACCGGAACTGTTTCACATGAAGACTTGATAATAGGGTAGTCACATGGAGAAGTGATAATGGGGAGGAACTAACTTTTACGACAGTCATCTCCAGTAAGATTGAATGGGCACTGGCAATAGAACTTGTTGACCAAGTCAATACATGTGGCGGTGGGTGGACAGGAGTTCTCTTTGCAGTCTTGGATGTCTTCGTCACAGTTTTTCCCTGAGGAAAAGTTAACAGCAATAAATTTTTATGCAACATACTTATTTCAACAGCGAAATTTATGTAAAAAAAAAGCATATAAAAATTTACCAGTGAAACCAGGTGGACAAATGCAAGTATAGCCTGGGCCATCATCAATACACGAAGCTCCATTGGCACAGACGTTTGCTTCACAGGCATCCAACTCATACTGGCATCCAACGCCACGGTAGTCCATGGGACAGCTGCAGTTGAGACCAGATCCGAAATCTTGACACTTTCCTCCATGCATGCAAGGACTTCCCACACATCTCTCTGGGGCTGTTTCACAGGCCTTTCCATCTGTCCCGGATGGACATCTATAAAAAACCAAATGGTGATGTGAGAATTTAATGATGATTACAATCACAGGATTAGTTTGTATCTATTGGCTTGGTATACTTACACGCAGAAGAAATCTTGGAAGAGATCTATACATTTGGCATCATTCTGGCAGGGTGTGTCCGAGCAGGATCCGATGTCATGTTCACACCTTTGGCCAGTCCATCCTGGAGGGCATTCACAGTTGAATGTGGCAACACCGTCAGTACAAACACCGCCATTGAGACAAGGTGAAGAAGCACAGTCGTCAATGTTAATCTGTAAACAAAAATAAATTATTAGGTGTATGTGTATTTATGAACAAACAATACGGATTTTCCAGTGCCTACTCCTGTATTCTAAAGCTGATATATGCTCTAACAATGTGAAAATGTTTTACAGTGGACTGTGCTGAATACATTTATAGGTATCGAATACTGGTAGCCTGTTCTGTATGGATAGGTAAGTATCGGAAATCATTTCGTAACTAACCTCACAGTGCTCTCCCTTGAAGCCGTTGTGGCACTTGCATTCAAATTTGTTGTCCAGATCGATGCATTTTTCTGTTCCTTCAGAACTGCATGGGTCGATTTGGCATTCATCAATTTCTGCTTCACACTGAAGGCCTGAAACACGAGGATTTGTTCAATTTGATGCAATACAAATGGAGTGATAATAGTTACAACTAATTTACTTACTCATTCACTCAAAATAATACATCAAAGTTATTAGAAGAACAGGGGAGGGTACAATATAAATAGTTCAAAAATTACTAACCAAGGAAGCCAGGTCGACATTTACAGATGAACCCTTCGAGCATGTCCATGCACGTGCCTCCATTTTGGCAAGGAGTTGATGCACAATCGTCCACCAAGTGCTGACACCTGTTGATTTGCACATATTAGACTAAAAGTTTAACGAAGATAGCTATGACAGATTTTAGTGTAATAAACTTGCGTTTGATCCGTTCAAATCGATCTTCAACTCACCGTTTACCAGTATATCCAGGTTCACAAGTACACTGGAAACCGTTAACCATATCTAGGCAACCACCTCCGTTTTCACAAGGATTGTTGGCACAATCATCGACATTGACTTCACATGCAGGGCCTAGAAACAAACATTCGACAACATGTAACAAAATTTTGTTTTTCACACTTCAAAATAATAAAACTTGTACCTACATGATTTGTCCCTATCACTCAATTAGTAAAATGGAGAGTAGATCATGAAATTACCAGTCCATCCTGGGAAACAGACGCATTGGTGCCTGAAGAGCTTGTCCACACAAACACCGTTCTGACAAGGGGTTGGTTCACAGAGGTCTATCTTTTCTTGACATCGTTTGCCTGTGAACCCTGGAGGACAGTCGCACTTGAAGTCATCCACTAAATCTGTACAGTTTGCACCAAGCAGGCAAGGCTTTTCGGCACAGTCATCTGTAAGGAAAAAATCAGAAAATAAAATTATTCTTTAAATATTGTACCAACAACTGAACAGACAATACAAAGTTTGGGGGAAAAAATGGTATGTACCAATGTTAATTTCACAGTGTTGTCCTTCCCAGCCAGGCTGACAGTCACATTTATAGCGCCCTTGAAGGAGAGCAGTGCAAGTAGCCTCATTCTTACAAGGGTTTCCATTTGCAGTACAAGGGTTTATCTGTAAGATGCACAATTAAGCAATGCATGAATAGTTTGTCAAATGACATGGATTTTGTAGAAATTGTCATACAGATAAGTGCACAAAAACAAAGTGATTATTACCGTAACATCACAGTTGGGTCCAGTGTAGCCTGATCGGCACAAACAAGTGAAATTGCCGAGGCCAGGTTCATCTTTGCACATCGCTCTTTCTGGGCAAGTATCGTTCTTACAATCCGATCTCTCAATTTGACAATTGATTCCAGTATAACCTACGAATTTCAAAATAATATTGTAATGATTCAAAATTTTTGTTGGGTACGTATCTGTTGGGTACATCATAATAAGCAGCGAAGTAAAACTTAGTCATACCTGGTTTACATTGACACCTGTAGCCCTGTGGAAGATCTTTACAGGTGCCGCCATTGAAGCATGGTTGGGAAGCACATTCGTCGATATCAATCTCACACCTTCTTCCAGAGAAACCGGCAGGGCAGAAACAGTGGATAGCATGGCCTGAAAGCAAAGAGAAAATATTTATAAGTCGACAAAGCTGACCAAAATGAATCAGTATAAAGAAACATTAATCACAATATGATCAACGAGAACGTACCCATTGGAACACAAAGACCTCCATGTTGGCAGGAGCTTTCAGTGCAAGTCACAGCAACACATTCTTCTCTAGCTGAAGCTCCAGCACTTTTAGTTACCAGGTTGGTGCTACACTCCAGACAAGTTGTTTGGCCACTACGAGGTTGATAGAAATTGGTGGGGCACATAGCGCAGGGAGCAAGTCCTGATGAGATTAACAGATTGTTAATAACATACAATAAATAATTCTGCCTTTTGGTCATTATAGATACTTGGTATTTCCATTAGTAAATCTAATAGAAATACTAATCCTTAGAGTAGGATTTCCATAGTAATAACGCTCGATCTTTGCTCGAAGTCAGTGACTGGAGAGCAGCAGCACAGAACTGACACGACTGGTGAAGGCAGCTGTCCTGTCCACCGATGTACTGGTTACGATACTGCCTCTGTGCAAAGATACTGGGTGTCCGAGCAGGCTAAGCGTTCAACCGTTATGTGTATCCTCGTTTGAGTTTTAAGTACACAGCATCACTGGTTCTCATGTTGGTGCCCGCCCCAGACGAGAACAGCTTGCATGTGCTTACCTGACCAGCGATTAGCTCTTCACATCTGACAGAATCATGAAGAGCCTACAGGGACTCAAGGTTTCAACAACAGGATATGTAGTCATAGTTGAATCCAGGGTTATAACAAAAAAGAAGTATTGCCAAGGAAAATAAATCTAAAATAATGAACTTACCTGTATCTGAATACTGTCCAGGAGGGCATTTGGCTCTGCACAGGTCTTTCCCAGGAGCAGCAGGCTGGTAAGTGTATGTGTTGGCTGGACACGCCTGGCAATCCTTGTAACCTCCAGTAGGTGGCTCAGAAGTGTAGCTGTTTCTCGGGCATTCCAAGCAAGGTACTAGACCAGTTGGAGAGTAAGTTCCATATCCACACACTGGTACACAATCAGTGACACTCTTGGATCCTGAACAGGCAAAATGAAATCAGATGTTAAAATGTTCTGGCCAACATTTGAAAAATTGAAATGCCCCATATGAGAATGTTATCTTCCATTACGAGAGTGTAGAAAAAATTAATCGAACTTAAAACAAGTCACCTTCTTCCCTAGTGTAGGTACCCATGGGACATCTGAGGCAAGCGCCTTGACGGTCCCTATCTTGATAAAATCCTTTAGGACAAGGAGTACAAATCTTCTGTTTGACAGCAGCAAATGTGCCAGCAGGACAATGCACTGAAATAAAACATTAAGAAATCATACACCACATTCCAATAATAATACCTAAACCATTTAATACAATTTTTAAAATGAAAAATTGTGACTTACAGCATCTAGGAACTTGACTAGGGTCCATATTGAGAACTTCGCCAATGTTACAGGTGAATCCACGAGTGATGGACGAACTGAGAGCCTTCAGGGGAGGACACTGGTTACCGATGGCAGAGATGTTCAAGAGAGGGTCGATAACAGCGCTAGCATATGGTACCGATAAATCGAAAACGAGGTTGAGAGTGGAGCCACAAAGGTCGTAGAGTTGTGGTTGTCTCACTGCCGGGATAATGACTAGAGTGAAATCCACCTACAACCAAGGATTGAATAATCAATTATAGTTAATGATTTTAATAATCAATTTTAGTTTGATTTTGACAAAAATAGGAAAATAGGGTCAATAGGTACCTGCTACCACAATAAAGATGGATTAAAATGTCTAAAAATCAATAGGTACCAAATAAATGGAAAAAACAACAACAAAAACGACTGCCAAGTTTAATGGCACATATGTAGCTTCTTTGTAACGATAACACGATCAATTAAACGTACGATAAATAAAATCATTCAATACAGATCAGGATGGCTCAAGAATTCTATCTATAATATGATTTGTTATGCGTGGTACCAGTGATCCGATCATTTCGAAATTCGCAGGGGACCATCTTGGGAGCTACACCCCCCCCCCCCCCTTAAAAAAAAGAAATTCTGATTTTTGAGACTTGGAAAAAAAATGTTCACCTCAAAAGTGAAACGATGCTCCCCCTACCTTGGTAGACTCTGAAGCAAAAGTAAATTATGTTAAGTACCTTGACTAAATTGTCTTCAAGAAGAGAAGGAGTTGCAGTAATAATGGAGACATTCATGTTGACATTGACAGCTGAACATCTTTGGCTTAGAATCATGTTGATTTGGTTGTAGTATTGAGACATGAGGTCGGTGTACTGTGGCAAACAGCTCTGAGACACTGCACCGTTAGCCCTGTAGGTCATGGTGGCAATGACGTTGTAGTCAGCTTGCTGCGTATCTAAAAATAAAATATAACCAAAATGTTGCGGAAAACGACAAGTGAGTACGAACTGATGCAGTAACAAGTTTAGTGATGAACCAAGGGCACTGCTTAGGAACTACGGCAAGTACATTTTTTCAATTTCAACAACTTACCTTCGGACACACAGTCTGGTACTACTGAGCTAGGCGACCAAGGGCTCTTGTTCTGGCAACTGAACGTTTTCACTGGCTCACCATCGGTAAACCTATTTAAAAAACAAGAATATTCATGTAGAACCATGTTGGTATGAGAAGAATCACGGGAGAAAAAATCAGTAGCAGGTATCTTCCAGGAACCACTGCATGCTGTTACTTGATGAATAACAATGATGAACAATTATTTTTGCACTTACCGGAAACCTTTGTTACATGTAGCAATGCACTGCAATCCCCTTTCGCCAGGTAGGCAGTTGAGGGCTCCATTAGCTGGAGGTTTGAGTTCCCAGTCAACACAAGCAGTGGCTTGGACTGCAACTTGGAAATGACAGCTTGCTTTGTTCCCGTACTTGTCAGCTGCAACTACAGTGACGTTTTCGAAAGATCCGATTGCAATGGTAGCTTTGTCTGGAATGAATGTCACCGAAACGTCTCCCGAAGCATCTGAAGCGTTGACCCTCCGTCTCGTTTCATTGAAGTTGACGACGTAGCTGTCTTGACGATCAACCAATTCAATTACGTAGCTTTGAGGGCAGCTCAAAAGTGGCGGTGTTTCATCTATAAAAATGTAAATTTATGTATATGTGTAGACAAAAGTAAATTTGGTTTGTATTTGAGGTCTGATTCCGAATCTGTAATTCCTTCAACACGACTGCATTAGACGTGATTTTTGTTTAAACGTGTAGCCACTCACACGTTCGTGTGTGGATGGCTACACGAATTTTCTAATCTACGGCGACTGTTAAACGACTGACTCTATACTGTAAAGGTCTTAACCGGACGTGTAGACCATGAAAATATATGGAAAATACTCCCAAAATCCACCCAAAGGAGCACTATTCTAAAAATCGTTCATATCTAACATCCTCAGGGCGCTATAACTAAGCATAGCAGTTTCAGGTCTTGAAAGGTCGACGATCTAATTCAATGAAATAAGTCATTGTCACCTGTGACAGTGATATTGATTTCGCAGATGGCAACGTTTCCGTCGTAATCGTATGCGACATATTTGACTGCCATGTCTTTGAAGGTGGTGAGAGGCGTGCGGAAACCGTGGGGCTTGACCTCCAACCGAGCTATGGAGCCACTGTTGTCCAAAGCGATTGGCTCGGTTAGGTTCACAGGGTCCACCCCGTTCGGTCCTCGCCTCACAATGATCGGATGCGATGGACAGTTTTGGAAGACTGGTGGCTCGTTGTCTGGAATTAATAAACAAAAACATATTAACTGAAATACGCCAACACCTAATGTTGTAGGTGCCAACTTCTTGGAGAATATAAGCTTAAAATAAAATAAGCAGGTAGGTAGGTAGGTACTGGCAACTTTATTTTTGTTTCTGAAGCAGTAAGACGATTAAATTGATTGATGGTTTACCTAAGGTTAAATTTAGCATTTTTTAAAGATTTATGAAAAAAAACCTAGCCAGAGTATTTTGGGCTCATAAATCCAATAGTATTCTAGCATAGTACCTAGCTCGGTGAACCTTATTTAAAATTTGAGTGTCATATTCCTGCAAGTTGAGTCGTGAGCACAGGCGTGTGAGTGACGTCATCAAAGAACTTATTCACCTTTACCGCCGAGTTATTCTCGGTGAAAACTACCAAATTTGAAAACTGAATAGGTAATTCTTACTCAAGTATTTTTCCGAAATCCGAAAACAACATTTTAGCGCTCATACGCATGCGCTGAACGTGCGCAATTCACACTTTCTTAATTCACATGAGAAGACACATCATTTTCTTGTTTAGGCGTGCACAGCGTGCGTAATTTTAAAGATCGCACAAAAATGTATACCCAAGATCAGTGCAATGCAATTACGCTTTAATATAGACTTTTTACTGCAGACCTACCCTACAAGCTATAAACATTTGACATTTCGCCCAAGTAGAGTTCAAAACTACAAACCGACTTCATTGCCTGGTTGAGCGCTGCACTGCAAAATCATGTGCGATGTGCACGAGTTGGACCAATAAATTTTTGTCCGATTTTGAACGCCCACAAAATCGAGTGGTAGGTCATTTTTCTATGAGTTTGCTTAGAATCTGAACCTGTAATGGCAAATTGGGGGTTTCCTTTGAAAAAACCAAGTAAGTGCACGTTGGGCTCGTTTTGTACATGCGCTTGAGAGCGAAAACATAGTTTTCGGATTCCTTGTTGAAATTTACCAAAATAAGATATATAGGTACCGCTTCTTCAAAATGGATATTTGTAACCGAGAAATTGGACTGTATGATTAAGTAGTTGATGAATCAAGTACATAGGTACGACATGTAGTACACTTACCGACACAAGGTGAATAGCCATAGTCAAATCCAAGTAGAGGTTCTGTTTTGGGTTCTTCACAGCCCATCAGCTCGAATTTCAAACAAGCATTATCCATGTAGCTGACGATTCCTGTAAGGGACAAGTTTAATGGTTTTTATTAGTGGAATCGATTTCTGTTGAGTATGTATCTACCTAGGTACATCCAAGAGTTACAGAAGCTTGTATTTTTGAGACTCTTCCTCCCATCCCCCCCCCCCCCCCCCCCACAAGGACGTGAGTAATTCGACAAATCCCATAAATAGCCTTTTACCTTCTGATCGTTTTTTTTTAAACTTTCAGAATGAAAAACTGCATCAAATCGAGCGATAGGGGAATCTTCGAGAATTGCACTTTCTTATTCGTCAAAATAGGAAACATATACCACTAGTAAGGCACATTAATTCAACATCCCAGTAACACTTAGGTAGTAGGACATTGCGTGAGTTGAATGATACCAGCAAATTTCGAACTAAACAGAACAAAATCCCAAACAGAAGCATGCTGATGAAATGAAAATTGAACAAGCTCAATCACTGTCATGTTATCGACTAACTATTTTAACAAAAACGCAACATTTACTCAAAACCGCAACGAAAGTTACAAAAATGTGCAATAACAATTCTTGTATGTGAATAGACAATTGCTGAATTACTGCAGCAAAAATCAGCGATGGTATTTACCCAGAATGACAAATCTAGCAGAAACGTATTTGGGAAGAGTGATCATAGCCAGCTCTCCGTAGTTTCCAGGTTCTCTCATCGTCAAGTTGAAATTAGGGAAGTAGACAACGTAGTTATCGTTTTCCGCTTGTTTATAGAAGAATCTGATTTCAGTGGGTCTTCCAACGATGTCGTTTGTTACCACTCCTTTGACTAGAATAGCCTAAAAAAAAAAAAATAAAAAAAATCGATTTACAGCTGTAAAATAAAATGAATAGGTACTGAAAGATACTCAAGATTGGTCATAGCTCAACAACAACAAACAGGAAGAAATGGAACAGACCCTTGGGATCAACAGATACATTATTACGCCAATTTTAGCAGGGAGAAATGTAAGCATTCTCACCTTTACTCTGAAGACCTGCCCAAGATCAACAGATACGTAAGTGAACGTTTCTTGTTTCCCACACCAACCGGTGACTGAGTTCAGCCTGATGTTCCTTGCTTCGTAATTTGGTCTGAAAATTACAGGGTTGATCAGAGTTGAACAACAATTTTTTTCTTAAAATCCGAAGATTTTGTGGGATGTGAACCAGAAGGCTCAGTGTCAACTTTGTTCTGGGTAAAAGTTGGAAAAAAGAAGCGCTAACAGGCAAATTCTGCCGCTGTTCTACTCATATTCCCTGAAGATGAACGAATAAACGTTCGAAACGCCGGCAATTTTTTTTTCACTTGACCACACCTTCTTCGGATTTTATTGACCGCATCTTCGAATGCAAGACTTGACGAGTCATCCAGATTGTATGGACCATGCATGATGTGCTATTTATGACTGGTAACACAGATTTAACATAGGTACTATACTGACCTTTCAGAGGTAGAATTGATGGCAGAGTCGGGTATCCTTCCTGAAGCAAGACCCAGAGGTCTGACAACAGCACACTCAGGTTCACGGATGCAAGATATGGGACGCGGGTTGATCAGAATATACCCAGGTTTATTGCAGCCAAATTGCACTTCGGAGCCCTGTGAAATTTTCATTGAAATCAGAATTGTGTGATGGTTGTACATAATGTTACCGTGTCCTGGACTTACCCAGTTCCCAATAAGAAGGGTAATTCGAGACAAAATTTACCTGTTCATAGCTAGAAGCCACTTGGTAACCATCGATCGGTCTACCAGGATCAGAGCAGACGGGCCCTTCACACCTGAGGTCGCCAAAGTCCCAAACACCGTTAGCCTCACATCTGACGACGTTGTCATGCCGATCTGTCTGACCTGCGAGCTTGAACGTGTCCTGGCATCCGAAGAAGAAGGAGCTCTGGAATCTGGTGTCAGTGAAGTGCCCGTATTCTGCACCTGGTGTAGGTACTGGGGCGCCACAATCGACTCTGGGGCACCCAGGGGAAGCACCAGAAAGCCAGTAATCTGGGAATCCCTGGAGCCAAACAAAGTGAAAATCCAATTTTTAATTTCGCCAAGCAAAATACATTTAGTTGAAAGTATATGACGTGAGGCAAACGGAAGTGACTGTTTTCCTACTTTAATATCAAGTCTTACCGGTTTGGGATCATAAACACATTGCCTAAAGCTTGAAGAGGCTGTTCTTCTTAGGTGCCTTCCTTCGTTGTTACACTGAATAGTTACGTTTTCCTTGAAAGGTACCAGTTTTGATTCTTTGTTCAGTCTCAAGACGGACAGGCCTTCGTTCTTGTTCTCCCCAAGTGATACGCACTGAGCATCTGGAACAACACAGTTGCTCCGTTAATAACGCAAGTTCCAATTTGTTGGAAATTATCTACCATACATTTTACTCATAGCCTAATTTTAGAATTACATTATAACATCAGCCAGTAAAAAAAAGGAGGAATTCCTCAAAATACTAACACTGGCATTCAGGGGCACTTCCATTCCAAGCACCACCAGACGTGCAGAGCAATGAAGCTGGACCAACCATCACGTAACCAAAGTTGCATTGGAAATTGACGAGATCTCCAAAATGATACTGCTCCTGGTAAAAACATTGAAAGCGATATTAATAGCTAATTACTTGCATAGAAAACTGGGGTACTGATATGACGGAATGTGACATAGGGATACTCAAGCAACAATAATAACAATATCTTCATGAATAGGAGAGTTACCTTAGTTGAAAGAATGACACCATTTTCTGGCCTTTCCAGAGGAGGGCACATGATTGGAACACAAGTTTTGTTCCTCTGATAGACATCGCCATCCCTTTCTCCACTTTCTGAGGTCTCAATGAAGTATCCTGCAGTTCCGTTGCCGTTGTACAATTCGTAACCAACGTTACAGACGCAAGAATATGTGCCTGTGGGAACCAATGAAGGAAATAGATGAAGCAATATTCACCCAAATCAAGTGGAGTTCAGGAGTTCAGCTAATGATGGACAGCAAAAATCTTGGATGGAAATCGACTAAGGGTTATATGAGAGCAAAGATGGATAGCATTAATTTGTTAATTAAACACCAATTTGAAGTTGATTGTGTTTCGAGTAAAAATAACATGGAGTTATCTGTACTCTACATACAGGGGAAATGCAGGAAAAACCAACAAGAACAGCACCAGAACATCTTGAAACTAAGTCAACATGTTCAAAGATCTCTTGAAACTATGAACTCACCTGGACTGTTGACGCATTTTTGGTCACAGCCGCCATTATTGACACTGCATTCATTGACATCAACACATTCCAACCTCGTACATCCCATTATCTCCAGACGGAGGCAAGGAGCAACAACATAGTCCTGGATCTTGAATTTGATGTACTGCGCTTCAATAGGAACTGGCAGATTCAAAACTGAAAGACTTGGCCCCAATATTCTAAATTCCACTGGAGTTCCATCTGGATTTGTGTAGTCTTTCATGACGTCAGTGAGATTGTTAGTGTACTGTAATTAGTGAACAATCATGTAAAGACTTATTCTTTGTGAGTGAACGAACTATACCAAGTACCTATACACAAACAAAGTACGAAGCGATAGATTCTTCTCACTCTGACCTGTATTCTAATAGCAGAAGTGTATGCCAGAGTGCTGTCAGGCCTGGGGGTACTCTGCGTTCTGAAACCACGAATGACTGTTGGGGCTTTGAAATCCAAGACAACCCAGTTGCCACCAGGCTCGATGCTATTTCCACACCATCCTTGGCGACTATTCAACCTAATCATCTGCAATTGAAAATTAATTTTCGGTTATTTGTAACTGGTTGAACCCACAGATTCATAATAACGACAAAGCCACAAAATCAGATTTGCCACTCACATCTTTAGAGTAGCCAGATTCAAGTCCGGACACGGTTATGGATTCATCTGGAATTCCACCATTTGCCAATCCAAGATCGCCTACAGGCCTGCATTCCATACTGCCAACAAAACCTGTTCGGCACTTGCAATGGAAGCTGCCAGGGGTGTTAACACACTCTGTAGATGCAGCATCACACTGACTAGTTGAACACTCATTTATATCTAAACAAATAATCACAAGAAATGAGTTATAATGGAAAATCCAACACTAGAGTTTGTTAACTAATAAAATAAAATGAATAAATAATAACGAGTGAATGATTCATTATTTACCTTCACATCTTGGAAGATTCAAGAAGTCTTGATCGGGACCACACTTGATCACACTGGAACCAATTAGTTTGAAACCTTTATGGCACTGAACACGTCCTTCATCGCCATAGAAATACTTCTTACTAGGGTCAAGAACGAATCCGTTGGTTATTTCAGGGATGACGGGGCATTCAGATCCTGGAAAAATGATTTTATGAGCAGTCGGACCTTGGTTGTTATTCATAAGATAGATATTCGCCTTAATTGTTCATGGAAAACTTACTAGAACAGACTGGAACAGGGCTAGACCAAGTTCCGTTACTCATACACAGAACGACTGGTTGACCAGACCTCGTATAGCCAGGGTCGCATTCAAACCGAACGATGGTTCCATAACTGCGACCTCCTCCATTTAAAACCGTTGCATTGGCGTGGGGCACTTCCAGGAGAGGCTGACACTGAGAAGCTGCAAAATTCACAAGTACGTTTTTATAGAATTGACTTAAGCAAACGAATAATGCAATGTAAGTTGTTGACAGAACTATACAACTGGCAGTGTTGTCTATCCATACCCAAACAAACAGGAAGTTTCTCCCAAACGCCATTTGCAAGACAAGAAACAGTTTCCACTCGGAGACCAGACTGGAAAGCAAAGCCTGCATAACAAGTGTACATAGCTTCTCCTTTGTATGTCACATTAGTTGAACCAACAGAGAATCCATTGTCAATTTGTGGTACGGGTCCACAGTACACCTCTGGAAACAAAAAGTCACGATTAATAGTATTTTAAAAGCATAGCGTTCGTACAGGTACTTCTCAGGAGCCTCCACGAGTCCGTGTACAAACCTTGACACCTGGGGATGTACGAAATGGACCAATTGCCTCCTGGCATACATTCAGTATAAAGTCTGTTTTTCCCAGTAGCGAACTCTTGGCCAACAGGGCATGTGAAAGTAACGGCTGTGCCAAAGGCAGTTTCACGGCTGGATGCTAGCGCACCTTCACCAGGGCGAAGAACTGGACAGTCTGGAATGATTTAAAAAAAAAAAAAAAAGGTTAGGTACGTCAACTTCCCTGGAAAATTGAGATGAACCACAGAAATGTTAGGAGTAAACAAAACTGATCAAACGCATAATCACCAGCAGAGAAAGCCGCGTGCCAGCCTTTCATATTATGAAGAGCATCAGTGGTGAATCTCACGAGCATATCGCCACTTGAGGCAGTGAGTGTGATCCTTGGTACTTGGTTCCCAGTGAAACCATTTCCCGGATGCAGGCGGAGTCCGCTTGTCGTAGTCCCATCATATACTTGAACGGTGTCCGATGAATGAACTAGCATTGAATCGAATCTGGAATCAACGAGTAATTTTGTTAAAGATAAGTACGCAAATGCACAATACATGGATATCAGGCGCGTAGATTCAGGGGTACCGCGGGTAGCGGCGGTACCCCTGACGAAAAGAAGAAAAAAGGTACCTACACAAAGAATAAAAATCCGATAAGTTGAATTTGGGCGCATTCTGATGGATTCGATTAAAAACCAGTTTCATCGATTCTTCGTGGTAGGTTCAAATCAGAAGATCGATGACTTCTTTGTCTGAATCGATACTACAAACTGATCGATAGAGCAGTATCGATTGAAGCAGAAATGACGCATGGAATGATGGTGGGTTTGGGGTACCGCGCCTCCATTGCGGTGACAAAAGGTCATTGGCCGAGCCCGTGTGTCAGTGTGTCTCCTCGTCTTCACAATGATGGTTCGGTGTGTGTGTGTAGTTTCTAGTGGAAGTCCAGTCAGCGAGTCACCGCACGGTTTGTGCGGTTCTGTAGTACTCGTGATCCCGCCGGATTTTCTCGATGCTATCGAAGCTGGTAGGTATAATCGATTTGTTTAGGAGCCCGAAGTTGAAAGGTTATGTCGGAAGGTTCTGTGTTGTTCGTTTTTATGGCTTGCTTTATTGTTCGTTTTTGTTTCACTCCATCGTATTCTTGATGAATTGTACAATTCCCTTGAGCAAATAGCTTGCTAAGAACTGCTTTACTTTTCTGTCTTGGTTGAAGTGAATAATGTGCGTAGGTAAATTCAGTAGGAGACTTGGGATGTTGTGGGGGGGGGGGGGGGGATGGAGTGCGGTACCCTCCATTCCAGAGCCACGCTACGCTCCTGATGGATATATGCGTTCTTGGAAAACACGGGTTCCATGTGTAAAGACATAAATAATATCGAAAGAAGTCTTACCGGAGAGAAATAGGCGCTTTGTTGGGGCTAGTGATTCTGAGGAGACAATCCTGATTGGGTGGATAGTTGGCAAGGCCATAGGATGGAGACGCTAAAGTACCATTAGCAGCAACTAATGTTGCTCTGCAGCCCTGAGAATATCTGAAAAACATAAAAAGCTCGGTCAGTTGAAACAATCCCGACCATTACAAGAAGTAGTGTGAAAACTCTAGTTGATAATATAAAACCAATTCAATTCAACAAATAATGACAAAGACACGTCAAATTTGTAGGTACCTACCTGATTTTGAACCCCTTCCTGGAGTCGCCCAGGCTCGTTTTGAAATAGAGATAGAACTGGTTGCCGGTGGACATGATGAGTCTGGGATTGCTGTCAGAATTGCCAGTTAGTCTAGCCACAGGCCTGCTTTTTGGTGAGTCACCGTCCCGTATCAGAATGTAGTCTCGACCAGTTTCCAAATCAATATCGTCAATCTAAAGACAAAAAAAATACCACTATTGTTATTACTGGAAAATGAGTCAACTAACTAGGTACCTAACTAATCAATGAGAGGGTATTATATGTATGTATTACATCAGCTCTAAAAAGCAAAACAGAAAACAACATAAGGAGCGTGCGAGCCATCTAACTACTTTCATTACCCACATTTAGGCGATATGATGCCTGAGTACTTTGGGTCGAATCCTTGAAGAGTTGGTACTGTCACCTACATGTGTATAATTTTTAAAATATTGCGATTAGTAGGAGATTGGTATGCTAGTTATCTGCGGTTGATATAAAAACAAACCGACTTGGAAATTTCACTTCTTTAAACATACAGGTGATTTTAGGGCCATTGGCTAGACGAGAAATTCGTGTAGGTAATTAGAGTGCCTAATTCACGGAAATTAGCGCAATACCATGAAAATGTTGGAGGAAAAAAAGGTCAGAATTTGACTGAAATTAGCGATTTCTGGTATATTTTTAGTACTTCACCTAGTAATGGATGTCGAAAATTGATTTTTCTACAGGAGCTACCGCGAGTGAAAAGAAATCGAGCCAAGTAACAGAATTTGTTTGCAATGTTCTTGAGGCCGGAATCCTAGAGGAGTTACAAATATACATACTTGATGAAACCTGCAAATATGCTATTAAATTGGGTAAACACAATACAATGGGTGTTCCACAAAATTTTTAGTCTTTTTCAGAGTGATTGCAACACTTTTTTTATCACCCTTCGGGTTAAGGGAAGTCAAACTGGGTATTTACATCCCCAAACACAGTATTCAATGTAAATGGGTATTTACACACTCATACAGAGTATTCAACGGGCAAGGGAAGTCAAAATGGGTATTTACATCCTCAAATAGTATTCAATGTAAATGGTTATTTACATCCACATACACAGTATTCAACGAGTGACTGACCTCGAGAGTAATGATTCTCCCTGGTTGTGCAGTGATGATGTAAAGGCACTCGAGGCCTCCAGGGTACTTTTTAGGGTAGCCAGGGGATGAGATGGTTTGAGGCTGTGTCGTTGCTCGAAGTTCTCCACCACACAACTGAGGCTCCGTCTTCCATGACGCCCTACGAATTTGAGAGATTATAGAAGGAGGATTATGGAAGGGATTAGGTTCAACTGCCCATAAGAACCTATGTTACTTAAAGCAAACTGTAACTGTGCAGCTACTCAATACTGAAATTTAAAAAAAGGTTCTGAAGTGAAAGATAACATAAAACAACCTATTGAAATGAACTCACCTGAAACCCTTCTTCTCCACAGATGCGTCAGAGCTGAACTTGATTATCATGAAATTAGAGGCCGAGACGAAAGACATGTTGTAAATTTCAGGCTTTCCTGATAGTGTTGCAAGATTAACAGCTTTCTCTTCCGTCCTTCCACCAACCAGGATTTGCACGGTATCGAAGGATTTTTCTGTATCAAATTCCTAGGAACAGAAGATCAAATGTAAGCAAGGATAATGCTATCTATATATAATAAGTATACGATTATTAGCGATTACAGAATTTAACTGGTTAATTGTGAATATTCACGTAGGTATGTACCTGGAACTGTAGTAGAATGTTGTGGCCGTGAGGTCCTTCCAGTGTCCACTTGCAATTTGAAAGAGGTTCGTATTTCTGAGGATAGTTGGAACTCTCAACTATGTCACCGCTGCTGGCCATGTAAAAGTTACAGTTGCTCGGGCAGTCCAACTCATCCGAGCTATCCCCACAGTCATCTTGTTTGTCACATTTGAACGCAGCATTGATGCACTGGCCATTGGAACAATGGAAAGAGCCTGGACAGAAATAATAACACAGTAAGTAACTGAATAAACTACAAAGTCCAGACGTTTATTGCGCTTGTTCACGCTTATGAAAAGATTGACGGATTCTACGGAAAGATTCTATGACATACCAGTAGGGCAAGCGTTGGCTCTGCACAGGAAGGGCAACAAACTCTCGCACGTTTGGAGCTCCCAGCTTTGATGCTCGTCGGATAAAGATACATCAACACACTCACCACTGCTAGCATCGGGCTGATTCATAGACCAGAATCCTAAAAAAATACAAAGCGTGTCATGAAGTACACAGGTTTGTTTCAGAGTTTCCTTACGTCCAACAGGGCCGCAGTGGATTCCAAATAACTGAGCTTTCCCAAATGTAACAATCACATTTTAGCGAATTTTCAAAGAAAATGAAGCTATTGCAATGGCTTCGAAATTTAAATAATATAAATTTTTGGAAATTTTCTTCATAGAAATCCGTTTCAGACCATTCTAAAACGATTCCTGAAATTTAACACTTTTTTATATGTATATATATATTTATATATGTGTCACTCCAGACGATAACTCTCGATAGAATTGAGATAAACAGCTCAAATTTGCACAAAAAATCTATCTTGGCAATCGAAAGGCTAAGTTCGAAGATGGGCGAAATTGGCCTACTCTAAGGAGGGTTTTGGCGCATTTAAAGTGCGCAAAAATTACCCAAAAATCCCCAAAATGTTATTTTCCAACAAGTGACCCCTCATTTTAAAGGTTTTTGCACGCTGAACACGATGGTGGAATCGGATTTTAGATATCTTGATCCGTTCTCAAATTAGAGCATTTAAAGTGCGCAAAAATTACCCAAAAATCCCCAAAATGTTATTTTCTAACAAGTGACCCCTCATTTTAAAGGTTTTTGCACGCTGAACACGATGGTGAAATCGGATTTTAGATATCTAAATCCGTTCTTAAATTAGAGCATTTAAAGTGCGCAAAAATTACCCAAAACTAGGATAATCTTTAAACTCTTACCCCCCCCCCCCCCCACCCCTTAGAGTGGTCAGATTGAAAAATGTGAGAAGTATTAATTGAAGACGAGAGTTCGAAGCAAAAAAGGGGGAGGCAAACGATTAGTACAACTCCTTGAATTTCCCATTTGACATATAATTGTTATGATACCTTCATAGATAGACAAGTACCGGCCCACGTATTACTAGAAGGAAGACGAAAGAAAAAATCTATTTCAAATTATTCAATTTAGGTACTGACAGTAGGAGGAAGAAGTTTTCCTTTATTCAAAACCATAGCCATTAATTCGAATATTTCTTTGAAAATTCGCTCATTAAGTCATGCTGCATGACTGGTTTTTTTTGTTATATTAAGCTTACCCGAATACTGTGAGACTAGAACACCTGCTGCTGACTCTAACGTATTTGTTCTGAGATCATCGAGGGAGGCGAGCCCTAACCAGTAGTGTTGCTCTTTCCGATCGTTCCCCACTGGTCCCAGGTTTTTCGTCGCCAACCCGGCAGTGAAGTTATTTTCGCTGTAGGACTCGACCAACACCAAATCGCTCCCATACCTGTAATCAACAATGATCGATGAGCTCGTCGAGAATAATTCAACCGTCAGGTATAGTCGCAAGAAAGGTTGCAACGTGCAACAGAATATTTTGAAAAGCGCTATTTTAAAAGGTACTACAGAGTGTCTAATAGTGAAATAATTGTAGGTAGGTACAAGGATGATTAGAAGTTCACACTACCTACGCAGTTTTCTTCTTCTTCAAGAAAAACTACATACCATACACTTAGGACGAATAGGATCGCTCATCTACCCGTCTAAACTTCTACATTAGTAACTATCGATCAGATGATCATACCACAATAATTCCAAACGGTAATTTATTGAGAGACAAAGTGATTGGAAAAGTTTATGATAACTAGATTGTGGAAAAGATTTGTAAAAAAATAATACATAAATGTGGTAGGTACCTATAATAGCACACATTGTTGGTAAACACCAAAATTAAACGCTAAAATGACGCGAACGTGTCACTCCTAGCGCCCACAGTACAGTAGTACAACTAACAGCCCATACAGTCGTGGATGAAGCGATATGTTGGTGTCCCCCCATTACAGGTTCAACTTAGTACGACTTGGAGATGAAAGAACCTTGGTTACTATAAACATTTGGATGGCAAATATACCAGCTTTGACAATAAAATGAAAGTGATGTGGAACAATTTTGAAGTGATGGGTCAAGTAGGTACATAATTATTCATGAGTTGGTATGAGATAGGACCTATTGTTGGTATTGAAGAACCAGAATATTTTTCTAGTCACAGGAAATCAAAGAAATCACCAACGACACCATAGTTGGTCTATATGTAGGGCTGCCCTCCCAAATTTATTTGTTCTTTTCCAAAGAGATAACAGCCCTGTTTAGTGATTCTCCAAGCCTCCAACTAATACCTACACAAACCACAAACAAAATGTTTATGATAATCCCCAGAACAACCATTATCATCTTATTTAGAATCAGAGCCACAGCCAGCTGAAAGCATAGGGAAAGGGAAAGGCCACTCAAAAATTGCATACTGTAAATGTAAAGGAAACATTATTATGTCCGTAATTTATTACGTGTTTCATTCATGGATTACATGGCTCCGCCTCAACGGCGTTCAACGGTTTCACATTTGCGCATGCGCAGTCGTTAATACTGATAAAAATGCTACAAAATTCATACGGGACCAACGAGAATCTAACCCCGAACTACAATCAAAATTTGAGCCAATTTGAGTAATTGGGTCTTGAGTTATGTGGGTTCGAGGTTTTTGCACAGCCTCTACTACTAATCCAAATGCGACAAAAGTCAAAAGGCAGCAACGAGGACCTAACCCCGAACTACCACTAAAATTTGAGTCTCTACTACTGATCCGAATGCTACAAAACCCATGTGGGACCAACAAGGACCTAACCCCGAACTACCACCAAAATTTGAGGCAATATGGACCTTTAGGCCGTGAGTTAGGGCAGTTCGCAGAAATGAGCACACAACCTACACGCGCACGCACACACACACACACACAGTCTGAAAGAGGTGAAATATCCTTTTTCCCCAACGGATTCGTGTTCAATGTCAACAATGGAGAAATCCCCCCCCCCCCCCCCCGCACCCATTTTAATGAAAATTGTCTAAAAAGTGTAAAAACGAAAAAAAGGCCTCGGCCACTTCTAAGGAGCCGAGCCTATAATCTACAGAAAACTACCGACCCTCTAGTGAATGACAACCGTAATTATTTAATTAATGAAGAGTATCTTCCAGAACATAATTTAATGGCGTTGGAGTTGAAGTAGGTACCTAACCTGTAAAGCAACACACACAAACTAGATGGTTGGGACATTAATGTCACTGAGAGAAATTAAGAATCTTTATGACCACGGATGACACTGGAATGCTTCCAACCGATTTATCAAAAATCTAACGATAACAAAAAAAGTGTTTTCACTTCGCCTATTTGAAATTATCAAACCAAAACAATGTATCACCAAACGAATTGATTTCATGATGGGAATGCAGTACCTGCTCACCTCGGTAGGTACAGCTACCTACTAGGTACTTCAAACTATTAGTTTCAGAGAACCGTTTTGTATAAGAAAACTGTCCATTTAGAAATTCGGTACACTGAAACAAACAGACAAATCAGCCCCCGAGCTCCTAGACCTTGCTTCTTTTTTACTCTGCGAGAGCATAAAAAGGGGAATTGATTCCTTCCGGTGCGAAAAGAGGGTGGTCGCAAGTTCACTGCCAGAAATGCAATGCCGACACAGATCGTTGGTGTTGAAGCTGCCGCCCTATCAATTCGTGACGAATCTTTAATATAGGAGTAGGTACTACGATCAAATGGTTAGTGTCAATATTGTCGTCGCAGTAAATGAACACTGCTACACCACGCGTTCAGTTAATTTTTTTGAATGAAATAAATTCCATCCGAAGAATTTTGACAACAACCGCACTTTCCTACAATAGTTAGTTTTTATTCTATGATTTTCCGAAGTTTCCCAGTGACGTCATTGTACTTTGTACACCTTCCACTTGGGCGGGACCCCCTTGCCCTGTGTGACGTCACTAGTGCAGGAAATTTACAGCCATTAGAATAAAAACTACTTATTGTAGGAGGGTGCGGTTGGTTCAAAAATTCTCAGGATGGAATCTACTTTCATTTTTTTAAAGCGCATTTTTCAGACCCATAGGCAGTCTTCATTCTCAATACATGGAGGTACCTAATTATTGCAATGAGAAAAAAATCCTCTAAAATCCTCTCCTTCGCGTATCTCTTCAGGTTCAAGAAAACATGATTTACAAGAAAATATGATTTTTAGTGCTCCTGAAACATTTCTACAGCGTATTAACGCCAATTTTGGCCCCAAAACACAAATTAGGTAGGTACGCTCCTTTTTTTTCAAATTATCTTTGATAATTGGTACTGCCATTTAATCGTCTTGATCCACGTGTTGACACTTCTTCTAGTGTTATTAATCAAATTTATGGTGATTTCAGACGATTTTCTAGGTTTTTGCCTCATAAAAAATCAATTTTGGCAGCTGAAACTTTGGCAGGACCTCAATTTTCAACTCCTAGGTCAAAATCGACTTCATATTCGGTCTTCTCGTCCCCAAAAACATGGAAAAAGATACCTCAAAAGCTCATGTTACTAACATGTTACTAAAACACAAAAAGTACCTCAGTTTTATCCACATTTTCACTCATAACACCCCTGGGTATATTCCGATCGGGCCGAAAAGTTTCGGGACACAACTAGGGCCCAAATGGAGCATGTGTGCGAAAGAACGACTTTTTTAGACCGAAAATGAAACCGGTACACGTGATACGGCGGACGGACATTGCATTTTTGGAATCTACGCACCTTGAAACGGAAAAGAAAACATTTTGAGGGGGTGTTATAAAAAATGTTTGCTGACCGAATACACAGGTGTTTATTCACAGAATAATAAACCAAAACACAGATAGTGCTTTTTTCACAATGTATAAGATACGGAACAAATTATTATTCATCTCTGAAAGCGGGAAGCACACCTAGCAAAATGTTTACTACATATCTGCATTTTCTCTTGTTAGTTGTGAATCTTAAGCTCAATGAATGGGTCTCGTCTCAATATTTAGCCCGTTTCCTCGTGGGCGAGGGAAGTCGGTCGCGGGGTTTGAACTTTATAGAGCGTTTCGGTCAGGTAACCGTGAGGTCCTTCCTCTGGGGTCAATCCCTCTTTGTATGGAGCTCACCAACCAAGGTTAAATACATGCTTTCATGCTCCCGAAGACAGCGATCGAAGCTTTTGTGAGATGTCCGTAAAAATAAGAGAATGGCTCGGGGAAAAAACATAGCTTTGTCATGAACGCATGAGTGCCTAGAGCTAGCGCGATGGGCCATATCATTGATGGCCACACTCATGCAGTTGTGAATGGAAACTTTTCTGGTTGGTTCCTTGAAAACTTCAATGAAAATTTATCACCTTCATAAATGAATCCTAGAACTATGACAAGGAGCATATTCAACAATTCAATAAACCGCTTTGCTTTCGATTGAGCAACAGAGAAAATGCCATAACTGAATTCATCTTCGTCATTGCCTATTCGGCAATCGTGCACATAATCGAATCCTATCATATTTATAACGATAGACGTTGCTGACGGCGCTGGTACTTTGGTAAAAGTAATCGGTATCCCGGCCATGGACACGACCCGCGTCCATATTGAGATATAGTCCATAGTGGGATATAATTTAGAATTCTTTATTTCCACAGTTATGGGCTCATGGCCCCATAGTACAACTGTGCACACAAGTAACATGTATGTAACAACTGCAGATGGCAGTACAATAGTAAAATAACTTTTTTTAAAAAAATATTACGAAAAATACAATACGAAAGAGTAACCATAATGATACCTTGTTCAACCTATAGGATTTTGGAGAGGAACCACAAGAGAAGGTCAGAGAGAATACAGAGTGGAAAGAAGAGAGAGAACGAATGGACTGGGAAAGCATGACAGGAAAACCAGAAGAGAAAGAAAAAAGAAATTGTAGCTGCTGATCTCGAAGGAATCTGTGGACAGCTGTACCGAACAACCCCAGGGTGTGCAGCCCCCGAATCCGAGCCGGCAAGGCGTTCCAGGACCTCGCCCCCAACACCCTCAAAGAGCTACCAAAAAATTTGTTAGAGGTGCATATCTGCTTCAGGCAAAGCGAGTGGACCGATAGACCCCTCTCATAAAACTGGCGAAGATAGGTAGGTGTGCAGAATTGTCTGTAATGTACCAGCTTGAAAATAAATTTCAAATATTGCACTTTCAGGTAACATGCGATTTCACATCCTACCAACCTATTCATATGAGCAGAAACGTGGGATCTAAGTTTTAAATGATACGCGTATCGAATGCAGCAGTTAAAGGCAACCTCTAGTTTTCTTCGTTGGTGAAGTTGATGGAGTTTATGTAGAGTACTTATAGAGCCGTAGGTAAAGAGAGGAATAAGCAAAGCTTTAACTAAATAGGGTTTTAATTTTTCTGGTGTAAAATTTGAAAATCTTTTAAGCTTGTATAAGGTACCATAGACTTTTCTGCAGGTAGATGTTATTTCGCTCGTCCAGCTTATATGTTCGTCAAAAATGACTCCCAAGTATTTGACTCGTTTGCTATAGGGCACATCGCAGTCGTTCAGGTAGTTTGGGTAAATTATTGGTGTCTAAAGGGGAGGTGGAGAATATTATAGCTTGAGTTTTAGCTGGGTTTAAACAGAGGCAGTTTGCTCTAGATAGACCAAGCAGATACGTTATTTAACGTGTTATTAATCGACTCAATAGTTGCTGGGATGTCCGACAAAGAACATGACGTGTACAGTTGAATATCGTCAGCATATTGTTGATAGAGATGGCCATGCAAGCAAGTATCCACATCATTGGCGTAGATTGAGAAAAATAAGGGGCCCAGTATCGATATGTATGGATATGGTCCATATTGTTGACTTCTTCCCGTCGGCGTGAATAGCTTTCCAAGACCACTATGTTCTACAAGAATCTGGCACAGCTTTTCATGGGGTCTGAACAACCCCACATCACTCGCCACTTCCCAGACCCCGTCAGGAAGATACAGGCCATTGATGGGTTTCAGAGTCTACGCTCTTAGCAGCATTCATTCACCCACTCTTGCAGGTGAATGAATCGCTGTCAATTTTGCTGCGGTTACATACCCGTTCTCATTTACCTACCACGAGAAGTGTCCACACTTCAAGAAGAGATTGTAGGATGCACTCACTATAATACAACATAATAATATAACTATGCTTCGGAGGCGAATCGACGCCGTGGTGCCAGCCGGTTTTGTAAATGTTACTCCATTAGGTAAATCATTCAATAATTACGTATGCTGCATCCCGGAAAACCTCTAAATTATACGACATAGACCTATATGATCTCGAATTAGTCTTATAGCGCACGATAAACAATTTTCAGAAAGGCCGCCCGAAAATGACGGAAAACCTCGGTACAAAATGGCCTAGAAATGAAGGGGGGTTAAAAATTTGCCCATGAAGGCCGTTTGAAATTAGTCGAAGAGGATCTACTTCAAGCCCAGCTTATGAGTTGAAGCCCACTTCACATGGAACATCATGAAAATTATATTTGGTGATACAACAGCTATAATTATAATTATAGCTAAGTATGTTGTACCCTGCTACAGTTATTATACATAACTATTTATTATACATATCTACTGATCAGTTCGTAAGTAGGTTTTCAACTTGGTAACTACCTACTTTATCTGTATCACTTCGATATGTTTAGTTTTTCCCGTGTGGCGTGTTCGCGTGAATGGTCTGACACAAGTCACTGACCGTAAGACAGCAGACCAACTAGACGAATCTTGGACCGAAGAAGGTCTACTAGAGTGGGAATATTATTATAGTAATCAACAACTGCGCTGGGCAAAGAAAGGTGGGGGGTTCTGGTTAATGACCGCAAACCTCACTATAACTTCTACGTGCATCTCCGCTAACAAACCTACGTGATGGAACGCTCATAGGGAAGGTATAGGGTACGAACGAGGGGTGGTTGGATTACAAACCGCAATCGACAGAAGAGCTTCCACTTCCACTTTTATCAGTTCTACCCCTCACTGAAATGAGCATCATAGGCAGTCCTGCCTGTTTTACAGCCATTTTGCTCTGAAGGAATGAAGTAATAAGTAGGCAGGTACCACCCACTCTGTTTGGTACGCGGAGGTAGGTTTGGTAGGATCGCATAAAGAAGAAATTCCAATTTCCAACAAACCTACCTACACTAAGATTTACGTATAATCATCCATGACAATAATTTTAAAGATTCCACTTTATATCCCATCTTGTTACGGTGAAACTCATTTTTCCTAGCCCAAGGATTTGTGTTTTCAACAGCTATAATGGTTACAATATATTTACTTATAACCATTAATAACCATAAGTTATAATATATTTATGCGGTGTAGATATGCTATTTTAATGGGCAAGTCAGTTCAAGTTTTCTTGAGAACATGTAACGAATCCAAACCGACGGAGTGAGAGGTTCACTTACCTATTACATAACTGCGCCGCGTTCTCCCACGAGTGTCTTATGCTAAAAAACTTGTAGCAGTGCAGTCCCCTCAGTTCCCAACCTGTAACAATAGAAAACAAAATTAATAGGTACCTAAGTAATTTCGCTTTTAACAAAGTTGATGCAAAACTAGGGCATGCAACTTGATTCTAGAATTATATATCTAAAATTATATACCTTGGTAAGTACCGACTATGGTGCTCAAAGTCTCAAGGTAGGTACCTAGCTTGTTACAATGATAGTTATAGTTAGGTAACTAATACCTATAGGTATGGGGTATGGGTTATGTATCATCACGCCCAAAAAAATAAGTACAATATGGTGACCGAGTAACAATTTGGTTTTGGTATCACTAGTCCATTTTTAGGCATTCTCATCCTCGATCGGACCTGGTTTCGTCTCACTAAATCGGTCGGACGTCGGTCTCGTATCAGGGACGGTAAGTAAATAGGTACCTAGTCTTTGATGAGAAGGGGGTCTTCACATATTTGAATCTACCGCTCATAAATCAGTGTAAGCTCAAGAACGGTTGTGCTCACCTGGATGAGATTTCAAGATCTTAATTAGGCAAATACGTGTTCTGGATTCATTTACACGAACGAAATTTGATATGTTTTGTCCACGACCTCATCACTGAAGTCCATGAACCACCGTCAATGTCGTCATCGGACTGATATTTTTCTTTCAAACACACACAAACTCAATCTGATACAGCAGAGCGGCTGACGACATTTTTCTTGACCACAAAAAGGCAAGAATGATTAACGATTTTCCACCGCGTCACCGTGTTGAAATGCCAGGAGTCAATTAAGTGGATGAAACTTAAGAATCTTCTTAGGAACGAGTCTGATGTCTGATTGACCCACTTTCGTTATGGCACATTTTAGTGCCGGCGGGATATGTGATTCAACTCTTTCACCAGTAAGACGTACGCCTGTTTTCTCTTTCGCGATTCATTCAGTATTGACGGCTACTGTGAGTCACAGGGGGAGTACCGGGAATTCGTCCAACGGTATGAGACGTGCGTTCCTTCGGTACCTACCTAGATCCGCTATTTTCTCCCTGTTCAGTCTCCACCAAAATGTATTTCCACTACACTACATATACATTATACATATGCGAGCATCTTCACACATGTCAAGAATAACTGCTTAATGGGCCCGCTGAATATTGGGTTAGCTCCTGATTCGGATCCTTTTTATAGGGCAATGAGGACGTTTTTCGTACGGAACTTTCTCGTCTTCACGACGAATGACAACGGCGAAGACTTGAGTTTTGAAACAATGTTTTGATAATGATACCCATCCTCTTCTCTGCAAATTTCCCCTTGTGATCAGAGCAACATTTTTTGACGTGTGCAGGTCCAAAGTGCTTATAAGACACAAGTGGACCTGTGCTTATTACAATCCCATTTCCCCGTCGATCTCTGCAAGCCACGATTAAAATTAATTTCTACCAATATCACGTACGAGATACCTAACATAATGATACAACAACCACTAGGTATGTACATGTACGGCTCTTAATAAATTGTATATAAAAATTCCTCTTATTTTCCAGGCCTGCTTTCCTAGTGCTTTTATACCTAAGTTCTCTTTGAAAAGATGCTGTGAATTTAGGGATTTCATGTGCCTGGGTAGGAACCCAAACACTGAAGGCGCAAGTATGCCTAGCGTAAATGCAAAAAACTGCAAATATATTGTAATGGATGTTTGAACCCGATGAAGTATCATCTTTCCCTTTGGTATTCAATTCGAGGATTGGTTTGCACCATCCCTCCACATTTAGGGACTCCATTTAGGGGAGAAAGGCTGAATTACAATTTTACTCGGGAAAAGTCAATTTTGACCGTTCCTGTTATCCGCCCGTCAACCACATTCTTTCCTATTATCCGCCCACCACTCGCTACTACCTCTTGTGTGTTTTACCTCTGGCGTCATACTTGCCGAGTTTATGTTTGTGGTGACAGTTTGCTGGAGCCAGAAGTACCGATCCTTTTAATACCATTCTTCGGGACATCGCCCAGTTTTGGCCCCCTCCTAAAACCATGTGACATTTATTTTACATTTAAATTAACCTAAATTTTAATTGGTACATAATACATAAATGTTATAAAACCCAATTTACCGATCCTTGTTACATAGGTAATTACCCTTACGTAGTTACCATTCCCCGATATGCGAGTGGCAGTCGGATAATAGGAAAGAGTGTAGTTGGCCGGTGAATAACAGGAAAGGTCCGTCAATTTGTATGAATTCACACCCAAAACGTAGTACATATTTATGTTCCTATTCCGTGGCCAACGGAGCAAGGCCTACCATTACCTACCTATCTAACTTGGAAATAAGAGATTTCGTATACATGAAAAATATAGGCAACACATCTCGTAGTACCGAAAAATATAATTCAAGACGGAAGTGTTGCACCTGTCAAAGAAGAAAAGAACTAGAAAACCAGCGATTTTCATACTTCCATAACTCCGGCACCTGATGGTCCCCGAGGGTTGAAACTTGGTACACGTCCTCAGGGGCCCCTCGAGAATGGGTGTACGAAAAATGAACACCGGAGACCCCCAGGGGGCCAAGTTATGGGGTAAAAAACTACCCTACTTGTTCGGTCGTGTAAACAGCGTTCTTGGACGCTTTCGAGTTTTTAGGTTTTCTTACCGGGTGGGACGCTTCTGCGTCCCTAAATCAACCAGTGAGTCCGGAAAATTAGGACTGAGAACTCATTCAGCGACGAAGTTTCTGATCAACAATAGTTCCAGGGTTTACGTTCGGTTTTATGTCAAAGAGGATCTTCCCTGCCCTTGTGAATGGGGATTGGGGTCCTCTATCCGATCCACATCACATTCTCAGTGGCATCATGCATGAATATCTCGTTTTTTTGTTCGCTCCTTCTAGGAACGATTACCTCTGGTTATAATGTAACATCGTCTACTATTTAAAAAAAAAAGATAGTCCCCCCCAACAAAAAATTAAGCTTTGAGGAAAGGACGACCAGACACGACTGGGGGATGCATCACCCACAAAAACCCCGTTAATACCCTAGGGCTCGACCCACCCTGTACATGCCCATCGACCATTATCGACCTTTATTCATCTTTTGGTTGTTGACACATTCCTTAAAATAAATTATGACTTTATAACGTTTCTAGTATTTTTACGGTGACGAGAAAAAAAAGAATCGGAGAAGGAAAAAGGAAAAGCTAAAAACATCGGGCTGCCCCCAAAAATCGTGAAAAAAAAAACCTTAAAAAAACAAAAAAACACCATAAATTTGTATAATAACACTAGAAGTAGTATCAACAGGTGAATCAAGACAATAATTAAATGGCACAATGATCAAAGATGATGTGTCAAAAATAGGAGTCTAATTCGTGTTTTTGGGGGCCAAAATTGGTGGAAACAACCAAAAATAGCTATTTCAACTATCGCACATGAACGCAAATGAACAGCCAACATTTCTGTAGGTATGTCCAGTAGGATAATAAACCAGTATGGCAAGGACTTCGCAGCGTTTTGTTTTAAAACAGGTTTTTCTTCTTCTAGTTGCAAGCTACAGTTGTAGGTACATACCTACCTAATTACGGAAGGGTTAAAAGATGGCTGGTAATAGGTAGCTGATAATGTGAGGTATATATTAGTGGTTTGCAAGAAGTTACCTAAATGTTATTATTAGGACCTTTTGGTAAATCTTAGGATATTTAGAAACGCAAGATCTTGTACCTAGTTGCGTGACTAACATAACCAAGGGAAGTAGTTGTATTCAAGTGGACCATTTTAGAAGTCGCACGCGGAAAAAAAATGCGTTGGGCCTCATGATGGGATGGAGGTAAACATTCGTAAAAACTCCGTTTCTGTATCAATTTGCGTGGTCGGTGCATTGCGTGTGAGGCGTTCCATTTTCTCCAAGTAAATGATCCTATACACGATTGTGTGAGAGTTGTTGTTGGAAAAATGTCAGCGGAAATAGCTGATAATGTTATAATATCACCATCCAATGAGCAACATTGATTATGAGTATAGGAACATTCAATCCCATTACTAAACATGTGAGTATCGAATCGCGAGCGCATACCCACAACGAGAGACCAAGCCTTATTTATTAGACAAGAAGACCTTCCCGCCATAATTGAGTTTCGAGTGGAGAGTAGATGTTTCTAAATGTGTGGATTTCGGTTCAAGGTTGATTACTGTTGTTGGTACAAACACCGTCTTCCATTATGAAATAATTGCACAACTGTGCCAGTGACCATAGAAAACCATCATTGAGGGATTCATGTCTCGGAGACGGCTGTCAAAACAGTTTCAAACACAGTTTCTTACTTGATTAGTTTCTTGACGTGGGTCTCGAAGATGGCTTCTTGAACATGGAATGGGGATTAGGGAGAGACAAATTCGGACCCTCGGCATCACCTGTATAATTATGAAGATGAAGGCTATTTTCCGTGTTCTTTCACAACTGTGTACAACAGTACCAGTACACTAGTACCAACGGGCGAATGTGAACTGATTCCTTTTGATACAGCTATAAGGTTACAGATTATCTGTTTTGCAGTTGTTGTAATCTCCCCCAAGGGAGACAGAAAGTATCTAATGTTCAAGTTGCGCAGTCACTGAAACGGGGGTGTGGCTAGTTCTGTATGGATGGCCCGGGTAAAATTCTCCAGATCTTGAATTAGTAATTTAGTGTAATACAGGTCAGCTCCTCGTAGTTTAACTGATTACTATGAGATTACTTTTGTCCCACTTTACTTGGTATTAGCCACTGGTCTTTATTAATTATTATATTCACTTTTTTAATAGGTAACTGAAAAAATTTCTTTAGAAAACTACATTACTTAATCTTGAATGAATTATCAGATGAAAATTAAACAACAACACAAACCAACAAAGGTACCTACAGATACTACTGAGGAACTATGGAAAATTAGGAAGACAGACGCTCATTTTTGTTCTTACCGCCCTTTTTCAAGGTCCGCTGTGATCAGAACTCCAACAAGGTTCCATTGTAAGAATTTTGAGACAAACCACTCTCTCCTGCGATGAATAGTTGCTCTTCTTCTATGAAGTTTCTGCAATAAATGACGTCACACTGGGCAAGGGAGTCCCACCTTGCCGGGAGGGGGTGCAATGACGTCACTTGTTGCCGAAACTTTGAAACCTCATGAAAAATACCTATTCATCATAGGAGAGACCGGTAGGTCTCAAAATTCCTGGAATGGAACCTACTTTCACTTAAAAACGGGAATGTATAGTATAAGCAGAAGTCAAGGGTACTCCTCACTCAGGAAACCCTGTTAATACGTTTAATCATAACATTTTACTCGTTGCATTCATTGAATGCGAATAACGTTTGCAATAAGCTTAATGGGCTTATTTCAGTGCCATCACCCTTCAGCTTTGTACCCCAGAGTCCGAGGAACGTGAAGAGAGAGGTCATGAAATTAATTACATAGATATTCTTATATAAATAATTGATGTTTAAGCTCAATGCTGCCAATTATTTCATCCCGTCAGATTTCTTTGCTATATATACGTGGCTCAAACTAGTTTTTCTCGCATTAGTTTGACTTATTCACACCATTGTGTTTGTACAATGACGAAACGCATTCTACTACCTCAACTACAATTTCCATAATATAAAGACCCTATCATTCACCTCGACAGTGTTTTATCAATTTTCTAGTAACAATAGGCGTAAAGCTTGAATATCACATTAGATCTGATTTGCGGAGCCAAAGCACATTTTTGGCCAACACCAAGTGGAACAGAGTATAGCTTTCACTAGAAAATGGGACGGTCCCGACAGACGGCTTTTGTTATCGGAGCTCTGACTCAATCGACGATCAATCGTCTTCTGAATCGGAGCGGAATTCCGGAGGTTCGACTCTCCGACTCCTCAAACCCCGTCAACTGGGAGACTTTCAGACGTTTTGAGGTTGGTGAAGCGAAATGGGACGTCCGCTTGTGATTACTACAAGAATGGCCCTAATCGGATAATACGATGTGTATGAAACGAGAGGAATACATCGAGTGCACCAACTTGGAAATTCTGAACGACTAATAACTTGAAATTCACTTGAAATATGGACCATTATAGAATTTTGCTAATCATATTTATGATCTTCAGAGTGTTTGATAGAGTTGGTCGGCGGGGATGAGCAACTTAATCCATTCTAGATAGTCCAAGTGGTACTGATACATTCTATGTAAACCATAGATCAACCAGCTGTTCAGAAAAAATGTATAGATCTACCGACCAAATCAGTTATAAATACATAAATGATCGTAAGATATTTTACAGCCTTCAACTTGACATTATCATTTGGAAGTTGCAACCAACATGGACCATTTACCACTTACTAACAGACACGATTACCAGATATAGTCGATGACAGGTATGCGGTCTCTTTGTGTCCCAGGATCCGTCTCTCCTCACCAGATTGTGCATTCTCACGACCTCTTTACCACACATAATGAGGACACCACTGCACATTAACCGAACAATCCGATGTAGTTCGGTGAAATCTGAATTTTTACAGTTTCTCAACGACATGTCACACCAAGCTCACGTCATAATCCACGTGTGAGCTTCCGACTAATCTCACTTGATCTACCTTATCACGAGAGATTCTCAACGGGTTAGCTCACAAGCGGGGTTCTTTGTTGTGCTCCCCTCGAAACAGCTTGTACCAAAGGGTAAAATTGAGTGCGTTTAAAAAGAAACTCCACATTTCCAAGAGACTTCGCGAAACGGCTGCTTTCGCCGCCAAACGGCGTGATTATAATGTTTGTGCTCCTCGCTAAATGGCGTTCTTCATGGTTCACTACGTGCGAGTGAGCGTGGCGATTTTTTCGGACTCGCCTTATCTGAAGGCGAATTCCTCAACTTCTAACAGAAATGTTTAATGGTTAGCAATTATAATATTTGACTGGACAAACCTTGGCTAAATAACGCAGGTACCTACGTATTACCAGCACAGACCTACGTATAACCAGGATTAAATAAGACTGAAGCCATCACAGGCAGGACAGCCGGAGCAGCCCATGGACGCCCGTAATCGTAGAAAACTATTCGTCAGAGATTTGACCACCTTCATATTGGAAGGCTAGGTACCTAATATTTTTTCATATATGTTGTGATTTCTTGCTTTCTCAAAAATCAAGGATCAGGATTTTGAGATTTGAGTAAATATAGGTACCAATTTTGATTCACGCAAAACCTTCATATTACCCCTTCCAAACAGGGGGTATTAAGGTTCGAACATCTGAAATTATGGTACATATATTAACTCAACATTTTTGCAATTCATCTCAGGCGTCCTTCAACTCCACTAACCTCGTGAACCGATCGGAGCCTGAACGTGGGATTCGACAGACGTTAGGCGCTCACTCAGTTAATCCGGAAAGTCGAGAGAATCCGAGCAGCATAAAGCGAATTCTTTTGAAAAACAACGGTATGCGAAGCGTGGGAGACGCTCAGCTCGTACATCGTTCAAAACGCTGTTTGCGGAGTACCGGTTGAAAAGCAGAGACTTCATAAAGGTAGAAGTCCTAAGAGTAAAAGGCCGAGGCCGATTGCCTCAGTCATCAAGTCTCCGAGCAGACTGAGCTCACCGACCAACGGTATCGTAAACGTGCCTCTTCTCCCCAAGGCTTTCCACGATCTCCATAAGTGTCCGCATCTCGCCCGGTGATCGCAGGAGTCAGGTCGAGTCATTTCACAAGGTAAACACGTTTAGTGCCAGGGAACCCAGAACTCAGATAGCTACCCGAACAATAATTTATTATCATTAAAAATAGGTACCAGACCAGAAGTTGAAAATTAAGTCCAGGAAACCGATATAACTGCAAATAACTCCAGTGTTTATCGGCTGAATTTTTTCAACGTTGCACGAGTTTACGGATCTATCTTTATGAAGGTACCTAATAATAAAGCTTGGCTTCTGGAAATAAATATGGCGTGCAGAGCCTTATAATTGTAGTGGCTGAAGACGAGTCGGTACCTAACGGTCTTACGCGTACCTACCTACCAGTCTAGGTACCTATCTTTCAGAAATCATAACAGTGATTCGTTCCTATTACGAAGTATGGGGGAAAAGCGTTTCTGATAATCTACATGATTATCATGCAGTATTAACCCAGTAAAAATGTAATCTTGTGCAAGAAGAACATGAATTTTTTTAGGGCGTCAAATATTCAAGATTCGTGTCATATTCTTTTGGTTTATTATTTTCAATAATGAACCATTGGAATCGAGCATGAAAAAAAATTCTAACCCCCCCCCCCCGTCAAAATTTGATGATTTACGTTTCAAGGTATGTAGAATCCGAAAATGCAACAAAAATATTTCTGTCTGTCCGCCGTATTTTTGGTTTATTATTCTGTGAATAATACACCTATGTATTCGCTCAGCAAAAAAATTTTATAACACCCCCTCAAACTTTTTTCTTGGTCTAATTTTTTGGTCTAAAAAAGTCGTTCTTTCGCACACAGGCTCCATTTGGGCCCTAGTTGTGTCCCGAAACTTTTCAGTCCGATCGGAATATATCCAGGGATGTTATGAGTGAAAATGTGCACAAAAATATGTACTTTTTGTGTTTTAGTAACATGAGCTTTTGAGGTATCGTTTTCCATGTTTCCGGGGACGAGAAGACCGAATATGAAGTAGATTTTGACCAAAGAGTGGAAAATTGAGGTTCTACCAAATGTTCAGCTCCCAAAATTGATTTTTTATGAGTCAAAAACCTGGGAAATCGTCTGAAATCACCATCAATTTGTATAATAACACTGGAAGTAGTATCAACACGTGGATTAAGACGATTAAATGGCACTACCAATGATCAAAGATAATTTGAAAAAAAAGGAGCGTACCTAATTCGTGTTTTAGGGGCCAAAAATGGTGGAAACAATCAGAAATAGCTATTTCAACTATTTCACATGAAATAAACAATAACTGAACAGCCAACATTTCTGTAGGTATGTCCAGTAGAAAGTAAACCCATGTGACAAGGACTTTGCAGCGTTTTTTTAAACTATGAAGTACCTACCTATCGCATGTACCTGTTGAAAAATAAATCGGTGCTGGGGCAAAGAAATCTGTACGACGGTCATATTATACTCGTAATATCTGATAACTTAAGATGCTCGAACATGTTGATTAATCTTGAAGGTACGGAACGAGGCGATGCTCATCACACCAGCATACAAGTCCCGACCTCATAGGGCGTGAGAATGGCAGTGTTGCGGACTGATGTTTCTCTCCGAAGAGAGATGAATGGTCGTGTCTGCATCCACGATAACCCTCGTAGGTATGTTGACGGTTGTCGTCGGATGCTGTTGGAAGTTGGAAGATGAGGCCAAGAGAGAAAGTTAGGACCGCATTCCCGCCTCGCCTGCCATTCGCTCCCCGCCCCGTGAATCCTCTTCCTTTCCGCATTGCTCCACCCCCTTTGAGTATAAATAAGATGAATAATATAATTAATGGATAATACCAACTCCAGGACTCTGAGGAGGACATTCACCAAAATCCTAATCACTGTATTAGAGAAATTTCCCGCAGTGCCTCCACATACCGTGGGAGATATTCGTCGTTTATGTATCATTTTTGTTGTTGTTATGCATGAAGTAAACGTGTAGTTAGAAATCAAAACGAAATTTTTCCACTTCATGGAAAAACATTGAATCATGGATATGTTTTTGGGCGCTGTATTTTCATATCCACTTTTCAATGTTTTTCCATGAAGTGGAAAAATGATATAAATTTTTGAATTGATTGATAATGAAAAAAGTGCAATTGGCTAACTGACATTCACTAGGTACTTACTTTATGTAGCTGCACAAGTAGTGTGCACGTGACGAACCTTCTCGTAAGAACGTTCACGTAGACGACCACTATTCGGATCTAACAAATTCCAACATCATCATCATCATTTCATTATTAGAAGGCACATTTTTAGGTGCTACCTTCCAATCGCTACCTTCCAATTCGTTCAATAAAATGGTTTGTGCTCATTTCATTATTCTTTCGCTGGGTATTGTCGGTAACTACACACGCACATCTCCAAATTGTTTATCGGTTGCAGCGTTGCATTTTTTTCGGTCGCAAATTTTAGAATGACCCCCCAGGGCAAAAACATGTCCATGTTAACATTCAAAACATACCGCGAACATAATTATACTGATACTCACTTTTATAAAAATAATCACATTAGTGGAAAATACGTTACTGCCGAGACGGGTATATCGGTCTAGGCATCATCCTTAGACCGGCAGTTCGAAACTTCGATTGAAATATCACACTCCGAATGACACAGGTTGGCCTCTTTTCGATATTATCTATAAGTAGTCGCCTATCATGAGTGCGTCCATCAGTAACCGTGTGACTCAAACGGCTGGAACGATTTAGATTCGGTTTTTTGCAAAACAATACGCTTATCCCTCCTTTCATCAAGAAACCGACGGACCTTCACGCCCGTCTCTAAGAAAATGATCAACTTTTCATTTGTGAATTGTGTCAACTGGCATTTATGGGGAATACTTCACTGAAAGGTTTTTTTGGCTAGCTGGATTGATAGATCGATGTAGGTAGCAACATTCAAACTTTCTTGTACATTTCAAACGAAAATTCGATTCCTTGGCGTTGTCTGGAAGACTTGATTGATGGTCTATTCTGATTTAAAATTCTTCGCTCTGCTTACAAGCTGACGTACAGAATTTAGACGCGCAAAACATACAACTGCTAGGTCTACCCAATCAGTGGATAAGCACATCGTCACTTTTCGTTTTTAGAAGTTTGGCGTTTATCCGCTACAGGAATGACTAATGTTTCACGGATTGAGAGAAAGTTGTGGCGGGAGTTGAACGCGCAACAAAACATCGGCCATTGTAACGGGATAAAGAATGCACAAAAGGAACAAAGGGTACGTCAAGGAAAGTTGGAAATGAATTCAAAGAAGACAATCCGCTTCATTCAGAAGCCCCATCCCCAACAGAGTGAGAGGAGAACATACGCAGTTGGTACATACTTGTAGTCGAGCTTGGGACAATCAGGTAGGAACGAGTAAAACTCCTAACATGGCAACAGTCTATCGATGGAGTTTGAACAAGGAGAAGAGAAAGTAAAGACGGAAGCCCACTGAAACGAGATTTCCTATGCATTAATTACGTAAAAGTTAATTCTTTGAGGTACCTATCTCAAAAAAAATCTCACCGTAAGTTGTACTTACCTACTTCTCTCTTCAATGTAGGAACAAAACTACAATATCGCTGTTTGGTAGGATTGCAGGTTTAGTGTAGGCGTAGGTACTACAATAATGCAAGTTTCTAATGTTTGAACGATGGTCATATTTATTTCGTAATGCTACGAGTCGTACAATACCTATACCATGATTCTGGATGAGGGGAACGTTGACTGTCGAAAAATGAGTAATCAAGCCGCCACGAAACCAAATCACGTTTCTTCAGGTTTCATTATTCTGGAGGAACTGGAACTGAAGAAGGTTGGGACGAGAGGGCATTGAAACTCGGAAATTGGAGGAAGATGATGGCGAGGAAGAGGCGAGATTTTCAATAAAAACCTTTCAATAGGTCGAGGAACCCATCGAGTGGCGGACGCTCGGGGGAAAGGATCGATAAAGGAATTCTCGCCAGCTAATATAGGATGTTGCAGACATCAGAGTAGATTGACTTGGATGTAGTAGCGTTCGTTGACATCAAACCTTCCACCAGTCCTTAGACCCTTTTCCCATTATCGGGAGATGCGATCCTGTCACATCTAGGAACACAATGGAGGTTATGGACACCCAGAAAGCCCCGGGGTGTACGTCCGCCTGCTGGCCGAAAATCCAATCTATTGGTGAGAAAAGTTCATCATAACGTCCATCTCGTTGTTCAAGGTGCACTGCCCCCATTCCGTTCCCTGAAGGTCATTTTCTTTAGTCCGCTACAGATACACAATACTGCGCCAACAATAATACGTAGCACTCAACAACTTTACCTGAGAACATGCGAGGACTTATTGTCAGCTTTGTGTTGTATGAACATCGACGATTTTTTATTCTTTCAGGCCTCTTTCTTTCAGGGGGTCTTACGATTTACATCCCAAGACTTCAATCTGGAACCTTCAAAAACATTTTTTCTTCATTAATCTTGGTAATTGTAACCATGGGTTCCGGGATGGCTCAGGTGGTAGCGTAACTGCCATCCTGTCCATTTCCGGACTGCGGCTTGACCCATCACATCCAGCTAACAACCATGGGTTCTAGTCAAGGCCACAGCAGCCCCCGTCCCCACATGATGCGATGAGGCAATAGGCACAGCGATAAAGCTAGAAACCCTTGATCTCGGCAGTTGGCAAACAATGGCTGGGAGGACCCGACGAGCTGATTACCTCCGGACAGGCCTACGCCCCCAGCCGATCCACCGGCCCGGGCCCCTCGCGCCATGGGTTTTAATTGTAACCACAATATGAATCATTCATCCAATAAATTAGCAATATACTGCTAATTTACCACTAATCTAACAATATTTGTATTAGCTGAAAAATAGTAGGTAGTTCGTTGTATCTAAATTTCATGAGGAGATTAATTTCCCTGCTCTTGGAGCAAATAGTGTTTGCCATCACATCGAATCTGCGATACCTACTTCCGTAATATCAGTTCTTCTGAACGAGGCGTGATGATTGCATTTTCCTATTATTGCTCATAAAAATATAGGTACTATAGGTACTAATTTTTCTTCGAACATGAGCGTTTGGCGTTGTTCTATAAGGTGAGAGAGAACTTTCATATCGCCTTCCAGCAAGGTTCATCCTCCCTACATCTGACCTTTTGACAAAGGACTGCCAAATCACGACTCTAATATCCTAACGTCTCGGCGTCACGATGCCTTTGCCTCCATAATTCTGCCGTCTCTATCTTCTTTTTCGTCATAGCTCCCCAGAACTACCTTTACTCCCTGGTAACCACACTCGACCGCGATTACAGTTATAGACAGCGTGACTCAGAAGAATTGATGAATTAAAATACGATTTGCGACATCAGAGCAGCTCAATAAAGCAACCTTAGGTCTGAGGGAAGACTTCGCTCATGATCAGCTACTGAACTACCTACTTCAACTCAGTTAGCTGAAGGAAGCCTTGTGATCATTTTCGGGTGGAAACAATATTTTGTACCCCATAATTAAAATTTCCACCCGCTTTTCGCGTTTTATACCTTTCTAAACAAATTTGGTTTCATGTCTGTCGCACATTCTTGTGACGCAAATAACTACACGAAAGACTGGTCGTAATGCTTATAAATTATTTTCGCCATAGAGCTGACAGGAGGACTGCTTTAGTGCTTTTAGGGACATTCATGGGGTAAGCGCATGGGCGATGGAAGTGGTTTAAAATATTATTTTAAAATGAATGTAGGTTTCATTATGAGAATTTTGAGACCAATCGCACTCTCCTACGATCAATAGTTCTTTTTCTATGATTTTTCAAAGATGTCAGCACTTCCTACGTCATTGCAACCCCCCCCCCTCCCCCGCGACGTAGGAAATGCGTGCTGGAATATTTAAAGAGTCACAGAAAAAGAACTATTCATCATAGGAGCGGTTGATCTCAAAATTCTTATTATGGAACCTACTTTCATTTAAAAAAATAAAACAAGTACAGGAGCATGGCCCATTATAATCGTTTATCTGGCCGACAGAACTACTAGGTACTTATGATATAATTACTTCAGTATTGTTTCCCAATGTTCTCTGAAAATCTCTACACAATATAATATAGGCTGTTTGTTCATTGTGTATTCATGGGAACACGAAATCAAAGAGAAGGATCTTCTAAATGTCACTTGTCCTGGAATGTCGATCCGAGGTTCGGGCGCCCTCCCAGTACCAATACAAGGTCAATGGACTTCGATTAGTTTCAACCTTCTTTCTTCAGTTCTATTCGCCTGCTGATTTATAATGTCAATAGTGCAGCACCTCAAGAAACGAGGAGTGAAAGGAGTACTGCGAACTCAAGGACAAGACAGCGTGATATCTTCTAATAACTATTCTAGAAAGAATTTCAGCTTCATAGTTATATCCAATTTGCTTATGGTTCGGTTATACTGAAGACACTGGAGACAGTCATCACCGGAAACCCTACCATTCCTTATAATGTTGTAGCCAAATATACAACCACTCCCCATGATACACGACGACCATTCCCCTTGAAGGTGAATGCGAACTTACTACCAGGGAGACAATCCTCAGAAGGTGGCTTGAGGTCACCGTTGAGGATCACTGGAATTTGGGAGAAAAATAAGAGTTATCCGCGGTTTCAACGGTTGCTCGTAAAACCGAAAATATTCATCTACACCATCATTCATCTACATCACTGGAGTAGGTAGGTATACAGCGAGTGTACTGTCGAATAGGTAACATAAAAATAAAATGTGGGATAGTGCGCTCTGCAGGTCGTTACAGGAGTGAATACTAGCGTGTTTATTGAATGGAAATAGAGGAGCAGAAGAAGCTTAAGAATGTGTGTCGGAAAGAAATCTCTCACCAACCGGCTGCCTCACTGACACACTTCCTGCCCGGAATGGGCGCCCTCGAGGGACATGAAGAATCGCCGGTGTTGCCGGGATATCGAACGGTGAACTGTAACGACTACAACAGGTGGGTGCGGCTGCCCTGTAGTTTGACACCCCCACATAATCTCATCTAATAACGAAGCCGACTCTCGCATATCTTTCCCGAGAAAAGAAAACAGTGAACTGGACCCGAACTGCGATCGGAAACCGGCTCAACAGGTGTTGGTGATTTTAGAGAATGCATACCTATCAGTCATTTAGATTGCCCATCATAAAACAGGATGGCCCTGAAACTGTCAGGCTCCTTCCGACAAAACTGTTGAACAGCTGAATATGCTACATCTTTCAACAAGTCGCGGTCATGATCGTTATATTTTGAGTAATGTATTCTCACTCTAACTCAGGGTCAGACCTAACTTGGTGTGAAAACAGTCAATAATTCCACTCGAGGTGAAAGAAATGCCTTTTCCAGAATCCTGTCGCCTGTCCTCTGTTCATGATTGGCTTACCTCCATGGAAAATGTCCTTCCAATCAATTTTCCACTGTCTGAAAACGATTTTCAGGCAGGTAGGTTTTGGGCACTGCTCAAGGCCAATATTGTATGTTTGAGACAGCTAAGAAGGTCTGCGATTCTACCAACTGAAACCGGAACAGCTCTGGGCTAATGTGGCTTCGTAATCATTTTAAGGGTGTGAAACAATTCATCTTGGATGTTGAAAGCTGTAAGTATACGACATCGTATGTCTATACATGCCATAAAATCTATAGCTACCATAACAAGTAATTCTGATGAAACTCGATTTTTTGAGCTGGCAGGGATGTTGTATTTTGATGAAATTCGGGTTTTTTAGTGCTGGTAGGGTTTTTTAGTGCTGGTTGTTATGAGAGGGAGGAAGCGGATCACTCAGAATTCAATATATAGGATAGCGTAGAGTGAAGAAACGCGGTGAAATGAAATGAAGGCACAGTAGCGCTTGGAGATGTGTTCCGCAAATGCTGTATCATTATTATTTACAAACAGCAAACATTATACCACCGCTAATTTTATATGAAACGACTATTTAGGCACCTTACAGATATCTATCTCATTGAATCAATGAACCTTCCGTTGATATTCTTTAAAGGATAATGGCTGGAAAGAGTATGCATCAAAGAAGAGATGTAGGAGCGAACCGAAGGCTAGCTTGGTTGACCTCCCCTATTGGGAACTTGTCCTTGCATTCCTTTCTTGTTCCATTCCTGCCCTACTCTTCCAGCTCCACCCAACTTCAAAGGCTTTCATCATCTTGGATAACAATCATACAAACAGGGAACTGAACTTCAAGAAACAACTTGCTGAACTTAGCTATAGAAACTGGATACAGCTTATTGTTCCCTCACTGAAAACCACGGTGCACCAAACTCTCCTATCATTAATCCTGTCAGAAATTGGTCGTTCATGGGGGCGAGGTGACGAGTAGCCAAGACCGAAATGATAAGAATGGCTGGCATGGCAGGGCAAAGCCCCAGCCTGAATTGGCCGTTAACTAGAAATTAGCAATCAAAGCTTTTCACTAGTCATAATAATATAATACTACCTATTAATAATATTTCGAATAATTACTGTTCATCAACTAAGTAATTTCTAGAAAATTGAATGACAAAGAAATGGAAAACCAAAGAAAGGTTTTTCCATACTGACAATAAAAAAATATGTCGGGGGGGAGGGGGGACCGCTGCAATCTATTACACAACGGTTTATTACTTACCTGTATAGATGCCCCTTCTGCGTAGCTCACTGTTTCTGTAGTCAATAGGTAGGTACCTACCCTCGTACTCCCCCAGGAAAGCCCTAAGTCGAGGCCGGCCGGGGAATGACAGTTTCACAAAAATATGCAGTAGATTCAAGAACATTCAACATCTCGAACATCCGCCATTCTTCAAATGAAATAATAACAGGGATAACCAACTCGATTTCATTCAGCCATGCGTGATTATAATCAGGTGTTCCTAGCAATTATATCTGGGTTGGATGTATACCGTTTCATTCACGACCATGCTCCGGGTGGGCTAAAAAAATGCTCATTTTCGAGAACAATTTGAAAATGTAAAAAAACCCATATCCTTCTATTGAAATTATGGCCAACCTCGAATCCCTGACCACTTTCTTGATAAATCTTCGCGAAAAGTACAACTTAGATGTGCCGGTTATGGAGCTATTCGCATTAAACATTTGAGCTTACCTATTCCTGCAGTTAATTTGTCCATCGACCTACAGACAAGAAAAGAGGATGCCAGTAGGGAGGAACTCCGAGCTTGTGCAGACACTATAGCCACTCTATCCGCGAGATTCCTGGGCCGGCGCGGCGTCTACATAGACGGCTCATACGTTAGCGGCCGAAGGAAGGCATGTGCTGGTTTTTATGCTCATGGGCTCTTTGGAGACTCTTGAGTATTGCAATGAGTAAATTAGCCACTGATTTTGGTGCTGAAATAAAATCAATTTTTGAATCAGCTTCAAGACCAGGTGCAATAGCTACCAATCTCAAACAAGCTTCTTCTTCTTTTTTCTTTTTTGTTGACTCACAATACTTGTCTTGAGCTTTCCTGACACTCCTGAGGAGCAATTAACGCTAGCTGCAAAGAGGGCTCTCGGTAACTTAATTCAAATGGCGTTAGAGTGTACGATTGAAAAATAGACGAAAGATATAATGTAGGTTAAAGGATCGTTCAAGTACGTTGCGTTGAAGATTCGCTCATTAATACATGCTGCCCAACTGGCTTTTTCTTCTTCATATGCTTCCCAACTATTCTGCCTGCAAACTCAATCAGAGTGCTTTGTTCTAATTTGCACAACTCGCACACAGTTATAAAGACCCTGAAACAGATCCGTCCTCCAGGTGTATGTAGGTTCTATAATTTAGAATCAAGGAAAACCTGACGAGGAAGAACCCGAACAATGAAGGGGCAGTGAGACGTCTGAGAATTTTCACATTATTGAAGGAGCAAGAGGTCATATCCACACTACACAGGTAAGGTACCTAGCTCGGATTCGGAGGTGAACACAAGGTTGAAAAAAGGCATTGAGAGTCAATAGTGTTTTGTTTGATTCTAATAAAAATTAATAAATTGTATCAATTAACGATAATGTAGAAAGGTACTTTAGGTATACAAGGCATTGCTTTTCAAATTCCAAACCACTACTGTTATATAAATACGAACTTTTATTTAATACAATTAGACCATGAAAATGATCTATTAAGGTTGGTACTGTTGGTCATTGCCTGTTCAATTTCCAAGATTATGTTTATTGGCAAACTTCCTATTACCACAAACTTCCACAAAAATGATTTTAGCCCTCTTCAAACCACAGGATTTATTTATGGAAATAACTGAGATTTATACCTAAATTTATACCTTTTTCCGAAGTCAGGGTAGCAATAATTTCAAGATAAATGTTGTGCCGTCTGGTGGGGACTGAATTTTACTGCTTAATGTACCACCCTTCTTCAATATCCAAGTCTTCGTTCACACTATTAGAGAGAGGAGTTGAGCGTTTTGTTCGTTTTTATAGCTCGACCCTCATGGCTCCCTGGTCGTTAGTAGGCTATTCATGCCCAGATGTTCTTCAGGTACGGTGTATACAACCACAAAAATATTAATAATCCCATTCAACTTCTTGTTGCAATTTAAGAGCTATATTTCATGTTGTGTTGCGACATACACCAGAATGAACTAGTAAACTCCCGTAATTTATGAGGGATTTTAACCGATACTTGAAAAAAAAGACTTGAAAAAGCAAGGTCGTCTTCACTTTCTACTGGTTTGTTTACTGCGAACTATCAATTCCACCACTAACAACTGTGGGTCAAAATACAGCGCTGTTCGAAGTATGATTCCTGAAAACGGGTCACTGTCCTCCAGAAGCACCTTAATTTGCAGTCGCTCGAGGAATCTCAAATACCAGACAGCTAGAAGGAGCAGCCCAGTTTTATTGTAAGGACGTAAAAGCTATGGAGAAGAAAAGGGGATTTTAATTTGTTTTTTGCAGAAGAAGACCCCAAGTTATAGCTGGGGCCCGCCAAGATTGTGTCAACATTTGTCTTCTTTGTTTAACATGTTTTGGCAATTCTTCTGCTGCTGTCTTGCCCATGAAATTAAAATATTTTCTAACCTGATGTTTAACCTGGGGGGGTATTCAATTTCCTTCGAAAGAAGAAGAAAAATAAAAATAAAATGTACATTTCTATTTTGGGAGTAACATAGACAGAAACACACAAAACAAGCTACATGCCAAAATTCAAGGGAAAATGTATGTACTGATTTCAAATGATCCAAATGAGTATAGGATACGGCAATTAAATTAAAATAATGTTCAACTGACGATGGTTCCGCCCAGTGGAAAATGTAAGGATCTTCTTTTTAAAGCAGGTACTAGATTTTTGATTCCCTAAACGTATGTTGAATGAAACGTAAGCCGACAGATTTTGGGAGGGGTTAAAATTACGTTAAAATGTTGTCTAGGTCGATTTTAAAGGTGCATACAATGAGCCAACACCGACAATTTTGTGGGAAATGTGTGTGTTATGTTGTACACATCCTCCAACACGGGTTAGTGCCCACATGGAGGATTACCTTCCACTAATTACTCTGAGATTTATGTATTTATGTTATGACACTGCAAAAAGAAGAGAACTATTTTTTATTTATATTCTTAATTCATACTGGAAATAAAGAAAACGAAATGAGATGAAATGTCTTATTCTTTTGCATGTTGGGTAAGCACACAGCGTTAAGTTCTCATCTAATCAGGGTTGAAAAAAATCACGATTTAAAAAAAAAATCAAATTAATCGGATTTTTTTAATTTAAATCGGATTTTTATTATTTAAATCGGATTTTTTTATTTAAATACAAAATTTTCATTTTTTTGCAAAAGTTTTACTTATTGTAACATTAAAGTAAGCGATGTTGTTCATTGAGGAGATGGCATAAGAAGCATCTTAGAAATATGGAAATTTATAAGGAATAATCTACTGATAAACGGAGCAAAGAGATGCCTAGTGAAGGAGCAGAATAAAGAAATAAACACGCTTTCAAAAAAACGAAATTTATTAAATTTTGATCGCCTCGAGGCGCGTTCGGAAATTCGTGGAAATCGTTTCCGCCGACCGGTCCCGACTGGTTTACATACTTCATGGAAATACGTGAGCCGAACTTCTTCATATTGTGTTTCTTCATTTTTTCATTTTCCTTCTAAAAGTTACTTTTGTGTTTAGTTGTCGGATACGATGAAGCTATTCTGCCGATCCCGAACAATTTCTCGTTTTTAGAGAAAATTCACTCCCCCCCCCCCGCCCCCCCCCCCCCCCCCCCCGTTTTTTCAACGGTTGATTTAAATCACGATTTTTATTGGCTGATTTAAATCGTGATTTAGGTAAATCATGATTTAAATCAATTTGATTTAAATCATGCAACCCTGCATCTAATACTATGATTGTGCATATTTAATGGAATTCTCACCTTAGGTCAGAGGCTGGGAGCGTGCATCCACCCGCTTATATTTCGTCATCCGAAATTAGTGTGTATCATATGACAAAGAAATGTTGGAATGTACCTCTAGGTAACAACTTATTCTCCTCTCTTTCGACCCAAAGCGACCCTCTCAAACCTGTAAATCGGGTTCAGTGAATAGATTCTTTTATATTACCTTCATGCTTTTATAGCACCATTGTTTTCCTATCACCAAACGCATTTGAAATGTCAGATTCAGCTGTTGGTCAAAACCACCCCGAATACCTACGCCTACCTTCCTACGCAAGACCCCATTGTTCGGCGTTCCGTCTGACCAAGGCAATTAAAGTACAATTACCACTCACAACTTGTTACAACTGCCTCCGTTACTATTCCTGTCTTACACACGAGCTCAAAATTACAAAACAAGCTGACAAGATCTCAATAGAGTCAGCCTCTTTCAACATTCCGTTCAACACTTGCAAATTGTAAGAGTTGAGCCTAAAACAAACTCTCAGCAACAACTTACCGCTTGGACAGGAGAATAAGCTTCCAGTGGTGCCCTGTAAAAAAGAAAGAGAAATTAAAATAACATTGATTCAACAGTTCTTATGTAGGTAAATAATGATTAATAATTTTATTACACATATTAGGTGCCTACTGTCGAACCATTTGGTACAGCTTGGGTACCTATATTTTCTGTCATATCACGTCCAGCTTCAAATACCTATGAAACCTGGATTTTGAAACTCAAGATTTAAGCAATCGTTCCCTGAATTGGAAGAATTTTGTATCCCAAAAATTGAACCCTCCAGAGACGATTGAAGCAGTTGTAATAGTTGTACTATTCTCACTTAGCCGTGTAATTTTGTTGGTGAGAAAGTTGTGCTATTATCACCTAGCCATGTAACGATTAAAGCTGTACTATTCTCACCTAGCCACGTAAGTTTGGGTACCTAACCCTACACCATCTATTATGAATCTAAGAATCGATATGATGAAACCTCGAGCAATGGTGTCTACCTACTTGGCAGACATCTATTTCAGTTCACACATGAATACAATGGCTAACGTCGTAAATTAGTTAGGTATATTAGGTACCACAAATGGTGGCAAGAAATGTTTAGTTTACAAAATAGAGGATAGTTATTTTCAATACTACAAACTTCACACTTCGCCAAAACTGTTCTAGTTTCAGTTTTAGATGTTTGAAATTGCAACACTGCTGTAGATAAATGTGCGTCAAGAAGTGTGTGGTAGGAAAGAGGGTTGTTTAGATGTTGGATGTTGGACTTCATACTACACACCATACCAAAGGGTTCCATCTCAGGGGCGGGAGAAAAAAATCTCAAATTTGCTAGTGAGTAGTGTCTGGGGAAGGGACGATTAAACCATTTCGCGAAAAGGCAAACTAAGCGGGCAAATTCTTTCAAAAAATAGAAGATGTACATACTTTAGAATTATCTCAAAGTCCAATCCGCCAGTGTAACTATGTGAAATTAATTTAACAGGATAGGTACATTGAAAAGAGAAGGCCCAGGTGACCACCGTAGCGGCACCAAGCGGTTTTACGGTAGGTGGTGCAGTCTTGAACACTAATCCAATCGACAACGCTTCGCGCTTTTAACTGTAAATCTTTTCGACACGTCCTATGACCCGGTTAGTTTAGTAGGCAATCAGCTCCTCTCACGTACTCTCCCTCTCAGAGTTTACGTGCCGGGATTTTGTTTGAGAGTAGAAAGGTACCCACTATCTTTTCTTCTATAGGCACAACTCTTGTATAATCGTTTGTTCGGTCAAACGGGGGTGCGGTTTTGAGTTGAAGGGGTGAAAAACGTGTTTCACGAGAGTGCAGCATGAATTAGTACCGGAACGAGCAACAGCTTGGTAAACAACGCCTAAACGCTTATACCTACTAACAAATTTAGAAATCGTATAAAAAACATCAATGTTGTTGAATAGGGAAAAAAATTATTATTTATTTATTTATTTCACGGGCGAGCCCAATTACATAATAACATTTAAGAGGAGTGAAAAATATACTAAAATAAGTAAATAATACAATAAAGAATTTGAAAAAAAAAAACTAAAATACCTATTTCATGAATAACTGATGGGGGAGGAAGATAACAAAGTCTTTAAGGAAGAGAGTGAGGAATGGAAAAACCGGGCTGTAATGGAAAAAGAAAGGATATGGGTCACTCGCACTGTCTCAGAGTCATGAACAAACCCTTCTCTGTGACAAAAGAATAATTCCAACCTTTTACAGTGGTATTATGACGGTAGCAGTGGAAACTTGAGTGTGAAGTCACCTGTTGATATTCCAATCTGTGCCTGGAGGGGTGTTTTTCGTGATTTTTTGGTATTTCGATTAGAACAAGATGGTAAAAGTAAGTAAAACCTTTTTATATTTGAAATTAAAGTGTTTTAGCATGCCTAGAAAGCTTTTCCTTTTCATTTCATTCGACAAGTTGTTTACATGTTGGCCCTGAAAACAAGGTTACCTGGTGGGTATTATGTTTTCCCGCTGTGTCACTAGGGTAACCTTACCCAAACTAGGTGGGAAGTATGTGTTCCCGCTGTTCTTTTCTCATCAGAACAATTTCTCAACTCTTTTGGTCAGGCTGCATGTCTACCTATTTTTTTCTTATATTGTTTCAGGAGAGATTTTACAGGCTTTTACAGATTTTGGTTATTTTATTACTTATTTTTCTATTGACCCTTCTATTTTACTTATACATAGGTAGGTACTAGCCAATATAGGAAAAGTAATCCAATGATTTTAATACTGCCTAGAAGTTGTAAAAGACAATAGGGAGTGGAAAGAAACGTCTAACAACAGTTAAGAGGGAATGGGTATAGTTTTCAACAGGTGCTGAAAAAAATAATAAAATTACCATGTATGGTCCAGGTACTGCCTCAAGAACCTCTAAACTGAAAATCATAAAAAATCATGCCTCAAAATTTTGTGCACGAAATGGCTAATGGTGAGAAATAAATTGGTAGTCCGAGGGAGCCTACGAAGGGGACGGCTCTTCACATGGTTGGGGAGAAAGGGAAGTGGAACAACATTGGTGAGCGTAAGGCGTTGCGAGGAGCAGAAATATTAAACTTTGAGAGAAGCGGCGGGCAGTCAATGGTGTTGTTCAAGAAATAATGAAATAACATCATCATTCATTCATTAATAATAAAAGCTGAAGTAAGCTCGTGGGCTAGAGAGAGAGTTTTACTTCAATCGATCAAAGGCCTCTGTTAGGCAGAAAAAAAACGGCAAAATTCGAAATTTTGGGAAACACCTCATTGGTTTTGCGAATCTGGTACCGCTATGGGTACTTACTTTATAAATTTAAAAAATTAGCAAAATAGCAATTCGCCTGTTTGGCTTGAGCCGAACGTTATCACTCAGTCCCTTGTTACAAAAAAGAAAAGAAAAAAAGCTCCGTTTGTCTGTTAATCTTGCAGTTATTACTATTGTGGTGGCTGCACACTGAATAGTTGGAATAGCCGTTAGTTACCGTCATGTACATATTGAGATTTGCTGTCGATTAGGAAAACACATGAAGCTGTGATTTTTTTGAATGTTAATAATTCCAAAAACTCATTGTTAATAAATTCGCAGTGGTGTTATTCTTACGCTGGGACAGAAGTAAGTAGTATAACTACACCATTGTATCCACAATACTAATCTATGTTCAATAACTTTTGGACCGTATAACTACACCATTGTGTCCACAATACTAATCCAAGTTCAGTAACTTTTGGAGCGTTTTTAACAAGGTATGTATGACTATAAATACAATTTTAAAAGTCGAGAAGCTAAAATAGCTGAAACTAGGCGGAAGTCAAGTTTCTGGGCTTCACTGTGTGAGGTCACGTCATGCCAACAGGCAATTTTAGGAAACCAAGTAATGGGAATTGCTGATCAGTCAACAGCGTGAGAAACGATTCGCGGGAAAAATCAGCTTTTTAGACCCATGGGTATGTGCTCCTCAATAGGGCCCTACCTACAAATGCTATGGGTATGTCACAGTGAGTGTGAGAAAAGCTCAATTGTCATAGAAGGTAACAGTGAACTAGTTATGGAACAATATATACTATCAAGACATCGAGTTTTCTGATTTGAGATATTTTTCGTGTCCGCGAAAAAAAAGTTCCTGTTGGTCGGTAACTTATTGGTAAATACTGACGGTACAATAGGTACGTATATGAGTCCTCGATGTTGAGTACTTCAAGAAAAACTGCGACTAGGTAATTGTTTAATGCACAGGTAGGTTTCACAAGGCTTGCCTTGAAATTTAGTTGGATCATCATTCGGTGTGCCTGTCTACCCCCTAAATTTAGGCACAAAGGTATCGGTTTTTCGATGAAAAAATGTTTGCAAAACGCAAGCGAAAATTCAAATGGACGGTAAATATTATAAAACAGAATAGTCCAACCCGCACCTCCTTTTTTCAGCTCATTAAAAAAGTTGGCTTCAAATTCACAATAGAAATTTTACGGTTTACCCCGAGCGCTTTTGTTATTCATATCTTTATCCAAACATCATTATCAGTGGCAGTGATTGGCTCAACAATTTCCTTATTAGTATAGTCCTACTAAGGCTGAACGTGTAGCCCCACGGATAGATTCCCTTTAGAATTCCAGGGACATTTCTTCATTTTATTGACTTCGGTCGGTATTGCGAGATCGTTATTGTGTTCTTCGTCGGAGTTTCCACAGTTTCAAAATCGATTCTTCGATGTTGATATTGGTTCACGTCATGGTGAAATGCATACTGAATGAAATCTAGGTTTGTGGAGCTAAAAAAACAAACACAGCCTATTTTAATTGTAATTTTGCAATACTACTACTCAGAGCATTCGCGTTGATATAGATCGCTATTGATTCTATCATCTCAGGTTTTTGATTTTGGAATGCATTTGGAGAGTTCGGTGAAAAACTGGTATTAATCTACAATATCTAAAATGTGGAAGATGGGAGGAAAGCAATATCAAAAGCTAACAGAGGACAGGATGGATGCAATATGGTCATCACTTAGCTTTGGCATGCGAATAATGATTTGAAATACTGTAGGCAGGAAGAAAATAGGTATAAATACTATTTTTTATAGATATTATGAGTAGTTATTAGGAGGTACTTAGAAAATGTCGGAGATTCCGGGTAGTAGGGGGGAAATAAGAAACACTGATTTTGCCACGTAACTAGATGGATAACCACTAGAACTTCGACAAATCTCAGAAAACCCAATAAGTAATTATTGCGTTGGTTTGAGCTGTCGGTGTTTTTGTACTATAGATTCCCATTTTAAAACGTTTCAAACTGTTCCACTGCTTTCTTCCAAAGAAGAAAGAACTGAAATATTATTTCTGGTCGTTCAAAACATGGTAATCTAAAATACTACGTAGGGATAAAGTTACAGATAATCCATCAGTACAGATCACATTCTGGCATATTAGAAGGCCATGATCATTTCTTGTTTGTACAAACAAGTTTACTAGATTCCTCCCATGGACATGAACACTATTTGAACCATCATCAAAATATGATTCGAACTCATGCCGCGGATATTTTTTCGGGTCAATCTTTGAACTGGTATAATAGCGTTCCGGAAAAACAATGGGAAAGATCAGTAAATTCCGAAATTTTAGCCTCAAATTTGGATTAAGCACCCTAATTTCCATATGAGTAAACGGATGGGAAGAGCGAATGATATAATGAATGGGCTCCACAAGGGTTTCCTTCTGTCCATCAAAGCTCCCGAACTTGAAATAGCTACTAATTTTTGCACATTTTCGCTAATCTGATACTCCCCTTTCGATAATCTGATATCCCCCTTTTTTGAAACCTCTCGTCATGACCTTTCAGGTGGAAAACAATAGGAAATACCTGTCTAACTGTGCAAGTTCTCAAAAAACCTATGAATAGGGTGTGAGTATACCATCTATGTAGTTGAACGTTCGGGGCGACGTTTCATGCTAAAAACGATTTAGCAACAATATTTTGAGAGGAACCTTACAGCCAAAAGCCCTAGAAAAGAACTTGCAGAAATACATACTTTTTATATGACAATTTCTCTCGCTTCTATGAAGGACCGCCTCGAAAGTGGGCGTTTTCATGTCTTGTAACAGAGGTAGGTGGGACAGAGAACATTCAAGAAACGTTTGAGTGACGTCGGCTCCGGAAGAACATCTGTCAAGACGATGGCACAGGTGGGAGTCAATGATAAGTTTATATCGTCACCCTGGGCCGTTGGGTGCTGGAACCTACGTGAGACATCAAGCGGACCGTTAGACCCAGAACGCGAATTCAGGACATGAGATGTACCTACGCTACACAACGCCTTCGCCTACCCACTTTACCTTGACTGGGTACATTGTACGCTGAGCCACTGACCTAATTACCTATTCGGTCGTGTACCAGTTGCCGTTTGTAAGAGTATAATATTCCGCATTTTCCTCCACCATACACTCTAACAGCTCAGCTGAATGACGCTTACATACAACAACCAAACCCTAGTTGAACATTGTTGGTATGAGATGATAAGAAGCAAGAAGGTACTCGAAACTTTCTGCAGTCGAGTATAATAATTACAGTCGATTTCGATTATATGCAGCTACGAAGCTTGATATGTAGTCAACTCTCGATAATTCAAACCGTAGTAGTACAAACGTAGTAGTGATACAAACGAGTAGTACATCCCGTATTTTGGTACTCTAGGCAACTGACAATTTTATCGACGGGAGCCTCCTCGCAAACTCGTCGTTGAACTTGAAGTTTTTCAGAGTTACAAATAAACGTCAGCCGGCGCTAACAGCCCATTACAAGTGGTTCACCAAGTCAACGACATTTTTTTCTTCATTTTTATTTTATGGAAATAGGTTCAAAAATGTTACCCAACTATGCAATTAAAAAAATTAAATTAATTTTCTCCGATTGGTACATACTTCAATTTGCTAATTAATGAAATGATAAATGATCTCTAACACTTAATAAAATAATATCGCCGCTTCTGTCCAGTAGCTTTAGATATCGTTCAAAATTCAACATCCACTGTTTCAAGAACTCGATTTAAACTGTCATATTTCTCCCGAACATAATCTCTCAGCATTTATGGTAGAGAATGCCTTTATTTCTTTGCTCAAGGGCCTGCAGACCCTGTGTTGAAAACTATTTACAAGTTTTCTCAGGCTGTGATTTACTTACAGTTGTGGAAAAAACTTGTAAATTCACTATATTAGTTGGGAATCACCCCTACGTCAACCGATCACAAAAATTCATCAAATTTGAACAAAAATAAAATTTTAAATTGGGCCAAATTTTTTTAAAATGAAAATGCCTTACGTAGGGGGATTTTCGGAAGGCTAGTAAATCATGAAGTTCAATGAATGCAGTTATAACTTGTAAAATGAGCGAGCAAAATTGTTAATAAATTTCAACGATTTTTGAAAAAGGGCGTCAAAATAGGGCTCCGGCTTTAGCTGCTCTCTGGCGGCAGGTAGTGAAAGGACAGCTGCTGGCTCTTATTATGGATGCTCCCCCCTATACTACCCATGCATTCTGTCGCTGGAGGTTATTTTCAACATCCTTGGTAATAGAGTGAATGCGGTGTTGCAGCACTCCCAAAACGAATTGGCAACGCTGTAATGATGGGCTGGGAAGCTTTCCTTCAGAATATTAGTTCAATCATAGTATCCACGAGATAATAGAATTGATAACAAATTAGGCAGTTACAACTGTCGAAATTCGGCAGGACGACCCCTGCGATCGCAGCGCACCTACCAGTTCCCACAAAATCTCGCTGGGACACTTCCTGCTGCCTCGATCGTCAGCGCAGTCTCGTGGTTGGGGGACCAACGCAACTGGGAGGGAGGAATGCCCTTAATATTATTTCAATCCCCTCATTTTGCAAGTAAGTAATTTGCCTTTATAATGATTTTTTTTTCAGCTCATTACAAGTATACAACGATTTATCCAACGGTACAACGATTTATAGAACAACTACTGTTGGGAAGTGCACTAAATTTCCTATAAAAAGCTTGCCGACTGTGTTGAAACTGATTTACAAATCTGTACCTAGTGGCTCAGAGTTAGGTACCCAAAGACTGATGTAATCTGCGTTCATCTGGTCATAAATTCCGAAGATTTTCTGTCGTCATGGCGCGCACGTTTGTGTGAACCTTGAACGTGTAGAAATAAAATTTCACGTTGTCCCGGAGAGTCGCCGGTTCCAGAAAACGTTACAGAACAGACAGTTGCTGTTGGAAATTAGTTCCAGAATTGACCTGTGAAGTTATTTCTTTGTATCTGCATGTATGAATATAGGTAAGTATATTCAAAGTTTGAAACCAGCCAAGGGTGGAGTTTTGGAGCTTAGCTGATTGCTTGAAATGCCATGAAAGTACCTGTTCTAAATGTTGGTGGGATCTCATTATTTGGCAATCTGCCTGAACCGGTGATTCAAATTTTCAGATTTGTCCAAGCATTCAAGACAAATGTTACTGAGTTCTTTGCACAAAACTTGATTTCCCTCGGACATTTCAGTACTCGGGTTTTACCGCAAAGTCGCATCTACTTAATAATATTCCAAGGTTGTCGTGACACTTTTCCAACATGGGAAGCCTGGCAGGATGGAGAACCTTGTAATTGTTTAGTTGAAGTAAACACCTATAATACTCTTGATAATTATTTACGTTCTTTGATATTATACAAACCAAAATGAGATGAAATTCTCCTGTATTTGATGTTTCTTGAAGTAAAGCGTTCGCGATCTACTCTTTCATGATCCCAAGCATCGATTCCAAATTCCAGAACTCCGAACTTCCAAAATGTTCATTGAGCAGGAGAAAGAAATCTTCTTACTTGCTAAGTAGGGATGATCAGTTTTCACTTTCGGCAGTCCGCACTTTCTGCTCAATTCGGATCTCCCGGAGTCGTTAGCAAATTTTTGGGGCGTCGAAAGTTAATTTAGGCGCAAGCATAATGATATGTGACGTGACATTCAGAAATAATTGCGGCGGGCCAGTCGGGAAGGAAGGCGAAGTAGGAAGTGAGCGAAGCGGTCAGACGCCTTTCCGCTATCGGCTCCGGGACATTCAGTAGGATCAGTTCGAGGTTCAGAGGAGGTGATGGAAGGTCTGATAATTGGGCTGAGGTAATAAACGCTGTTCCTGCTCCGCTTCGCAGGTCTCGTGACGGTGCCGGGTTTCCATAGGATTTCTGCATTTTTATCCCGCGTGAATCAGAGAGATTTCAGAAGAAACTGCTCTCTAAGTGGGAGTGTTTATCCCTTGGAAGACATGTAATTTCCTTCCCATCTTCGAAACATGAATTTTCTCTGGAACGAAATGAGATGCACCGATGTAATTGTAGAAGAAAATCTAAAATTACACAATTCTTTCGAAACACCTCACATACCTAGATGTATGTGAACTCGGTCGATTGGTTCATACTTGCATAATGTGTTCCTAATCAAATTGCTTTGGGTAGGTAGGTACCTCCCTAATTTGTTTTTGATTTCTTTCGACAGTGACGGCAGTTCAAATTAGATCCCTTCTTTGCCCCCCCCCCCCCCACCCCAGTAAAATGAAGAGAATAAAGAAATGGATACCAAGCCATTCCAAGATTGCTAGATGTTAGTTTTCACCTTAGCAGGGGCTAAAAATTGAATCCCGCCTTTTGTTCCCGTTTTGTGAAGTTTTTTTGGTACACGTACTCGGTTAGTGAATAAAAGGAGTTTCGCAAGGCCACTGGGATGTTGACGGGTGCGGACGCCGGAGTGTTGGGGTTATTTTATTATCAAAGAAAATGAAGAAAAGACCACCAATATTCTGTGAGAAAATTAATCAGTTCACTATCTCTCCGGGAGGAAGAAAACCCCTTTTACCAGCTCTTGCAAAGCGATTTACGAAACATTCCTCGGCCATTATGACAAAGGCGATGAGCTGTTGACATATTCTGTAATCTTCCTAGCTGGGGCAGTAGATAAGAGTGGATTTCAAATTTCACCACAGACAGAGGTATACTATACCGACCAATAAATAAATAATCTAATAGGTAGGAAGATAGTTCGTTCGGCAACATCATTCGATACTAAGCGCACGGAAAAAAGTGCAAACAGGAGCCCCTGGCCCATATTTAGTAGGAGCTGCAGACTGGCAGACTCGCCTGTGAAGTGCAGAAGTACTTGGCTACGGCTGGAGGATAGCAGCAGTGATAAATAGTTGGAGTCGTGTCTCTAAACAGTGTGAGCGAGAGATTATTCTAGTTTCTGTGCGTGGAGCCTCCAAAGTTTGGCATGTATAATACTGTTTTCTTGCTATCTTAGACTGAATTTTTAGAGGCACATAGATCATCAATAGAATGAAGGTGATGTGACCCGTATTAGAGATAGTTGTTCATCAAATACGGCCCTCTTAAAAGGTGGCCCATAGTCCTCTTTTGATTCTGTTTAGTTTCATGTCGCGCGAATGGTGTTCCTTGAAGTTAAAGCTGGATATCGAGGGTAATATTTATGATATTTATTAATATTCGATATTTATGAATTCTAAAATTGAAGGAAGCGATGGGGTTTATTATATCTCGTGCCTGTATTCAGAGCTCCTGACACAATGTCGAGGAGGTTACTTTGTTAGCTCGAGAATTCGTTGTTGGAATCAACCATATTAGTAAGTTGGCACATAAAACCAAAACAAAATAAGGAAAACCCGTCAAAACGGGCTGGGAGAGTCATGGTCTGGATGACTCATCCAGAGTTATCGGGTGTAGGTGGATGATGCGTGAATTCTAAATGCGAAAGCGCAAGGCATTTCGGTACGTGGAGCTGGTTGCTTACCTCAACCCTTCGTCACTAAATCACACTTGCCGGGCGCGGCGGTTGCAAGGGATGAAGTCACGAGCCAAACTCGTTCCGTCATATCCAATCCTGAGCAGTGCTTCATGGAGTGATGACACGGAACTCCACAATAAATACGAATACTCATCCGCATTACCGACATACCAAGTGGATCTACGTCTCACATTCAAATTAGGTAGGTTCCGCAATGAGAAATAGCTAGTAGTGTACAAGATGTTTCATGTTGAACACCTCCAAACAGAAATATATCACAGAAAACTACCGACGACAGTTGAAAGTGACTGTGTATCTTTCTGCTTTTGGACTGACAGTTTCAATTTTACGGACCAGTACCCACTTACCTCCAGAGGCGTTTTACGTTCGGGGGAAAAAACAAGTTCATAGCCGTGGGGCTCTTTCTTCCACATAGAGCCCCTCTGGTCAGGCCATAAAATCGAAACTAGCACAATCTAAAAGAAGAAACAATCAGTCGAATAATAAAACGACCTGCCGCAAAGGGCTTTCACACTCGGATTCCACTTCTTCGTATAGCTGGAAGAAAGCTGATTCGTATTTAGTCGTCGCGTCGGAAAGCATTTCTCTAGCCTTTTGTTCGAATGACTCTCTCCCTCAGTGGCTTCGGAAACGAAGCTGGTTCCAGCCCTCCAGGACACCTGACCTGCATTATGCATCGGCCCATTCCGCCTCTTTTGTCTGGGATGGTCAGCAGGCAAGCGCAATACTTTATTCTGCCCTTTGCTCTGTTTATTCGAGAAATCCCAAGATGGTCTGGTGCCTCTCTCCGGAATACTAAGAGCTTTGGAAAATCAGTTCAACTGCAAATGCTCATCCTCTGTAACCAACTAATGCTCTCTTGCGCCAAGCGCAAACATCACCTCTTATACATACATAATTATTTCGCCGTTACCTGCCAATGGGTACAGACGTTACGTGCTATCTACACGACTGTCCGTGTAGTAGTGTGATATCTACATTGCCGGTTGATATCTACCGACCGGAATGTTTATGTCCGTGTGGATATTTGCCCGTTGGCCACCACCTCCGTTTCAGGCCAGTTGTTATCGAGCCGTGTGTGTCTCCGGATCGAGGAAAAATGAGTTTGGGCCATTTATATCGAAAAATAATCCTCAACGATGATACGTGTTCGAAATTTTTAAACGAAAAAGGTGTGTTGTCCGGCCAACCTACCGTGTGTGAAAAAGTGAAAGACGGGAAAATGTGTGGCGGTGAGCTTAAGGAATGTTTTAAAACGGGAAGAAAACGTAACAGTGATGGTGAGTTCATTAAAACCAAGTACTTGCGATGCTCAAAACGGGGTTGTCAGACTTTTACATCGCTGAGGAAAGTTAACACATTTTTCACATACACGGATGTTAATGGTAAATGCCACAGTAACTTGAATTTGTGCGAAATTGTGGAGCTGGTGTGGTTTTGGTGTAACATGGTGGGGGTAAACGACGCGGCTAAATGGTCTCAGAGAAGCACGCACACCGTGACGGATTGGTACAACTTGTGCAGGGACATATGTGTAGCAAAATATGATATTCGGGAGAAAATGGGTGGGAGAGGGGTCGTGGTACAGATTGATGAATCGCTATTCCAGGGCAAACGGGTTGTAGTTTTACGGGTTGTAGATATCACACTACTACATCGCACGGTACCGGTAGATACCGCTCGCGGTGTAGATAGCACGTAACGTCTGTACCTGCCAATGTGTTAAAATTATATTCATCCAAGTGGCATTAGGACAACAACAAAATTCGTGTGTACATGACAATATTATTATCGAAGCTGGGCTAGCAATGTCACCGCTAAAAGTAAGGATTATCTTGTTCCCACGGCGTGGGACGACAAGCCTTGAGCCTGTCCAGCATGTGACTTGTCACTTCACGATCCACCGAGCGTTCTCACGGCCGGCGCGTGGTTTGTCAAGCAACCAGTCGCCTCCAGCCACTTCTTCTCTGGCAGAATGGAGACAAACTGCGCACAACCTAGGTACTCGGAGGCATAAACTAAACACAACACAAGCTGCGACGATCCCCAACAGGCCGTGGGAAGAGGTGCAACAGCCTGCTCCAGCTACAAGTCTGCTCCGAGCCGCAAGCCCTAGAATTTTAACGATTTACCGACTTTGTGCGGGAACGCCCGAGCCCCCTCGAGCCTCCTCGAACCTTCTCGAGCTGAGCGTTCCCACAGCGTGTGGCTTGACCATCGAATTATACTACGCAGTATAATTCGATGGGCTTGACGAACATGGCTCGAGGCTTGTCAAGTCACACGCCATGGGAACAGGGTTTTATCATATGCCTAACATTACTTCCTAGAATCGCGCAATTTATGCAGTGACCATTCGGTACCTGGGAGTTACATGAAACGAAGTTATATAACGCAGACTGGCTTTAACAGTTTTAATCGTTCAAGTGCTGAAGGGTTCAATTTATAAATCATCAGTACGGATCAATTCAAAGTTACACTGCTACATTAACACCGCAAATGAAAGGCCTCGTCTGGGAAACGCAGGCAAAATTTGACTACTCTTATGACTCAAAAACCCGATCTGCCGTAGGAAAATATAAGAATTCTGCCCCAATAATACCGTAAACTGTCTCCTGTCCGAAGTTTATTCTTTCCTCATCCAATTGTTCCTCAACCAACACTTTCTTTCATTTATTCTTACTTGCTTCGTGAAATATGGGGGTTACTTTTATGATGGCTGAAAACTGAAAGTCCAGCGAAGATTGGCGGAAAATTCAATTTTGACACCAGTAATTCATTCAGAGATGAATACATAATACTGGTAGTTATTACATCTCTGGAACCGAATGAATTCGATTGGTTTCCCATACATTTGTGTGCTACAAGTGACAATGACCGGCGCTGGTGTTCCAATAACACACATTTCCCCGCGATAATATTCGTGACGGATCCGACTTTAATAGCTCGCAAACAAACCTTGTTCCCGTCTGGTTGAGTGGATTTAACGGGGCGTTAGTGCACATGTCGAAAAATTTGTCGTTTCATCCTTGAGGGTAGCAGGAGGGTTTTTGTTTCTCAAGGTTACTTGTGGTGACGACTGAGTGGCCGTCTCGAAACGTTCGGATTTGCAGCAACGTAACTGAGTTGCACAACTACATCCGAAACGGAATACTTCATCCGTGGGTGGAAATCCGACTGAGGGAAAAAAAATCAACTTGGCAACACTTCGGAACTAAGCCACGCCTTTATATTATTATTACGGCGATCTTGAATTCTCCAGGACTAACCGCTGTGGCCAATTTTGTGAGAGTCCGCGTCCAAGTAGGATAGTGGGAGAATCAGACGATACAATGGACAAGGACAAACAATGGGCTATTCAAGTGGGTTTGTAAATGCTAAGTATTATTTCGTTTTCGTGTAGGGCTGCCAGATAACCCGTTTAGGGCGTATCTGCTCCTCTTCTTCAACATCTGTTGAAGTAAGTATCTATTAATTTACCAAGTTGTATTGGTCCAGTACTTTCCTACTTCAAACCACTCAATGAAACTTTTCATGACGTAGTTTTGATGTCAACAGATGAAACTCGTATCTCAATGCTTGTCATCCAGTTTGGTTTATTATTTTGCGAATAATACACCTATGTATTCGCTCAGCAAAAAATTTTTATAACACCCCCTCAAAATTTTTTGTTTTCCGTTTCAAGGTACTTAGATTCAAAAAATGCAATGTCCGTCCGCCGTATCACGTGTACCGGCTTCATTTTCGGTCTAAAAAAGTCGTTCTTTCGCACACATGCTCCATTTGGGCCCTAGTTGTGTCCCGAAACTTTTCAGCCCGATCGGAATATACCCAGGGGTGTTATGAGTGAAAATGTGTGTAAAAATAGGTACTTTTTGCGTTTTAGCAACATGTTGGTAACATGAGCTTTTGAGGTATCGGTTTCCATGTTTTTTTTGGACGAGAAGACCGAATATGAAGTCGATTTTGACCAAAGAGGGGAAAATTGAGTTCTACCAAATGTTCAGCTCCCAAAATTGATTTTTTATCGGTGAAAAACCTGGGAAATCGTCTGAAATCACCATCTGTTTGTATAATAACCCTGGGAAAAGTGTCAACACGTGGATCAAGACGATTAAATGGCACTACCAATGATCAAAGATAGTTAAAAAAAAAAGTACCTAATTTGTGTTTTAGGGGCCAAAATTAATGGAAACCATCAGAAATAGCTATTTCGATTATTACGCATGAAAGAAGCAATAAATGAACAGCCAACATTTCTGTAGGTATGTCCAATAGAATAATAAACCCATGTGACAAGGACTTTGCAGCGTTTTTTGATTTATTATTCTGTGAATAATACACCTATGTAATCGCTCAGCAAAAAATTTTTATAACACCCCCTCAAAATTTTTTCTTTTCCGTTTCAAGGTGCGTAGATTCCAAAAATGCAATGTCCGTCCGCCGTACGCCGTACGCCGTCCGCCGTATCACGTGTACAGGCTTCATTTTCGGTCTAAAAAAATCGTTCTTTCGCACACATGCTCCATTTGGGCCCTAGTTGTGTCCCGAAACTTTTCAGCCCGATCGGAATATACCCAGGGTTGTTATGAGTGAAAATGTGTATAAAAATAGGTACTTTTTGCGTTTTAGCAACATGTTGGTAACATGAGGTTTTGAGGTATCCTTTTCCATGTTTTTGGGGACGAGAAGACCGAATATGAAGTCGATTTTGACCAAAGACGCGGAAATTGAGGTTTTACCAAAGGTTCAGCTCCCAAAATGGTTTTTTTATGAGTCAAAAACCTGGAAAACTGTCTGAAATCACCATCAATGTGTACAATAACATTGGAAAAAGTGTAAACAGGTGAATCAAGACCATTAAATGCCACTACCAATGATCAAAGATGATCTTAAAAAAAAAAGAAAAAAAGCGTACCTATTTCATGTTTTGGGGGCCAAAATTGGTGGAAATCATCATAAATAGCTATTTCAATCATTCTACATGAAAGAAACAATAAATTTAACAGCCAACAAGAATCTCTAGAACTCCAATAGAATAATAAACCCATGTGACAAGGACTTTGCAGCGTTTTTAATTCAGCTTCTTATCTAATGGAAATCGTAGAAACCACAATCAAACCTTGAGAGGACTAGTTTGTTTCTTCAGGCATGTAGAATGACTCTCGTTACTAATCACTAATCAGCATTACGTGAGACGACCAAATGGTTCTCCCAGCAGGATGTTCAGTTATATATCGGCTGTTTCGTCATGGTGATATTTACTGGCGTACAGCTGCCTACGTAGGAGGTACGTACCTGCCCTGTCTCCTGATGTGGGTTTATCTTAACGAAATGAACCTGTTCTAGAATGGACGGATAGGTACTTGGTTGACATGTGCCAGCCAACTCTAGTTATATAATTCTGTTGGTCCCGTCTCGACATCATGTTATTCATTAATTCGTTCAATAAAAATGGCACCGATATCTTAATATCAGACGACGGCTTTCCGTGAGGATTTCTCACATAAAGAAACAGTTATTATCTCAGTTTTCCAATAAGAGATTGTCTAAATTCAAATAATTCAAATCATTTGCAATTCAGATAGACTCCAAGGGAGTTACAAACAAATGGGAGAGCCTGTATCGCATGAGTGATGGTCGAACGAACCAATACTTGGAAAGTGAGTGTCTAAAACCAACCTAATCAAAATTTGTTTTAAATGGCCCAGTAGGTTTCGTAACCAAGTCGGTTTTACTTACAATTATGACTGTACATGTGGCACCCAAAGGGGCCAAGTATTTATGTGGCCACTGGTGTGTACCACCAACTATACATAAATATAAACTCGAAATTTACGTTTATAGAGTTAAGTTTTCGTTGAAATTGCTGGGACGAATTACACCCATCTTCTCAGAATGATTTTATTGTGCTGATGTTTCGAACCAAAACAGGGATATTCTCAATAATTATGGCAAGTGTTGTTAGACACTTGGTAGGCATAGTCGAGTCGAAAAATCTATTCATCATTCTGTGATGAAATGAAGGTACGTGCCAGTATTCACTCAAAGAAAGGTTTGTAGGCGACGTTTCCACCAAGTTAAGCCAGTTGTAAAAACGCTGCAAATTATTACATAACGGTTTATTACGTACCTCTGTAGATGCCCCTTTTGCGTAGATAACTGTTTTCTGTGGTCAATACCTACCCTCGTGCTTCCCCCAGGAAGCACTAAATCGAGTACTGGATCCAGCCGGGTAATTACAGTTTCATAAATATGGGGTGGATTCAAGAATTCTATCATTAATTTTATTTGTTGTTATTCATGAAGTATAACGTTTGTCCAAGTGGCAAAAGTACCCATTTACAAAATCCAAAATAACCATCATTCTTCAGATTAAATAATATCACGGAACAACCAATTCGATTTCACACAGCCATGCGTGCTTGTTGTCAGCTGTTCCCTAGCAATGATTGCTGGGCTTGATATATACCTATCATTTCATTCACAATCATGTTGTCGAAGCTTTTCGGTGCGAAATTCAGGGCCTTACTATGAACGAAAAGCTGGACGTACAATACTCCGAGTGGTCTCAAAAGACCCCCAAATTCGAGATCTATTTAAAAAGTAATAAAAAAATTAGGTAATGGCGCTCGGGAAATTCCAACCCCCCCATTTTTCATCCCTTAGACATGACTGACAGTGACGCCGAACTTCACGGACCAAGTAGATCAAAATTTACATTTTCGCAAAATGTACGGAATTTTTGAAAAATTAACTTCGAAAATATTCAAAAAATATTCAAAATTCTGTTACCTTCAACAATTTTAGAGACAAAATTTAAAAAAGTTTCAAAAAATTTACGAAAATTTTGCTTTTTTTCGAAAATTGTTGAAGGTAACGAAAATGTTTTGAATATTTTCGAAGGTACCTAATGACAAAATATTTTGAAAATTTCGTAAATTTTTCAAAAATGCCGTAATGTTTCAAAAATGTAAATTTTGAAAATTTTTGAAAAACGAATGATATTTTTGTAAATTTTTCGAAAATTTTTGAAGTTAACAAAACTTACGAAAATTGTGTAAATTTTTTCGAACAATTCGTAGTGTTGCGGGTTTTGTGTCGCGCGGGTTTAGTATCAAAGATCTTACAGGGTGACCCCTTCGCCAGAACATACTACAAGTAACTCTGCCAACTGTATTTACTCTCTACTCTAACCCTCTACCCCTCTACTAACTGTATTTACACGCATTCTAATCAAAAGAATGTCTGATGCGAAAATGGGAGCTGAAACACGTATTTACTTATTATGTTGACGTTTCCAACGTACGTGTTTACGGCTGGAAATAAATCTCTCTCTTCCACCCATTTTTGCGCATTTGATTACTTTTGCCTCAGCGGATGAAACTCACGGGCATTAAGATGGTCGCTGAATAATCCTACACTAGGGACAGGGAAGACTTGATGAGCGCGGTTCTTGGAAGCCCAAGCGAGGGAAGAGGTTGGCAGATGGCTATCATCCTCCAAACCAGAAGGCGGACAACGAACCAGCTTCCAACCACTTCCACGGACTTGAGTGTAATCCTAGCGGTATCCAAACCCCCAGAAAGACGTAGTAGGTATTTATTTTCAAATTCCATTTCTAGTTGTAATAATCCATATTGTAATAAAACGTTAGACAATGGAACAGCTATTGAGTCACTCTTAATATTTTTACTTTACAGAGTATGAATTTCCTAATCGAATGAGAAGTATGAATTTTATCCTTCATAATAAGAAATGAGGGGGGGGGGGGGTAGCGGGGATGAAGATGTGCTTTTGATGAGTTTATTTCAGGAAGACCGGTTTCAGTTTATGTAATCATCTTCAGTCTATGTGAGAATGAGAAAAATCGTCTTTCAGTATACATTTTTCCATATACAAGTAGGTATGCAAAGGAATAGAGAATAGCAAAGTTATAGTACGATTAATTGATTACTAGGAGGAGGTGAGTAAGAGTTTTTTTGGAGCTATAATTCACTATTTTCATTACTTACATAATTTATTATTACCTAGGTACTACAAATAGTTTTCTACCTATGGTTTCCATTTCTGATAAGGAACTAAAGGTTAACAAAGGAGTCACCTTTGGTTAGTTTTGAAAACCTAAACCGGCATTTCTGAAACAAAGTCGGCAAAAGTAGAGGTGAACCTTCTACATTCTACATCAATCTGCTGAAATTTGCAGGTTGGGCCCCAGATGGTCCCCTACGAATTGCAGAAGGATCATATCATCGGTACAGCCACTGCGCATGCGCAAACGCGAATCCGAGGTGCTCAGTTTCTCACAAATGCCCGACCATGCTCAGACAGGATACACAGATCTCCGCAGAAGAGGTACCTACAGACGAAAATAATAAACCGTTGTGTAATCATTTGCACCGTTTAGTGATTCCCTGATGATCAGAGATTACTTACTGCAAGGACAAAGGGGGATTCACCGAAACTAATATGAACCCTTTAGGTATAGTACGGATTGTATGTTCCTAGAAGTAAGCATCACTCAACATCTCGTTCTCACTGTACTTAACTAACAGTTTTTTATTAGGTAGCTGCAGAACGAAGCATGTGCGCGTGACGTTGGTACCTTCAACACTCACTGGACCATGAACGATTATTTATCTACGGAGCACAAACGACCCCTTGATACCCTTGCGCGAACGAACCGATTACCGTTGATACTGGCTTGGGACTCATTATGTATTGAGTTCAAAACGAACCCCGAGGTATGCACCCCAGGTTCGATTCTTCATATTTTGTATCAGTAAATACTTACTTGTGCTATGGTCTGCACAATGAAGGCGGCGAGGACCGCCACTGGAGACAGCCTCGTCATCCTCTGAAACAAACGAAGACAAAATAAGTTGAAAAATATTGTAAACGTAATGCAGGTACCCAGCTTGCTGCTTTACCTAGTTCAAAATCTAGGTGATTTAAGTCGAGTTTTGACAGGTCGCAAAGCTGATGGGTGGAATTTAAGCCACTTGAAATATTGACTGAATCCTGTTTTTTCGAGTTGGAAATGCATAATACTTTTATAGTCTTCAAAACTACAAAAAAAATTATACTTCAAAAACTACACTGAAAGATAATATACCTACACAGGAAAACATTTCCAAATGAAGTTACATCATCAAAACTAAAAAGTGTATGTATGGTCTTATCGTATGGTTTTTTTCAACTATACAAATAGGTATATTCTAAGTGAATGGTCTTCCCACATGTTAGTGTAATATTTCTTGTGACTCCATTTGACGTAGCATGGAACGCAATTCTCCAAATCTCCCATGAGGCTTCAAGGTTTGTTCTTTCAATGGTTTGAGCAATCTCATTTAAATCGAATGTTTCGACGTGGAAACTTGTTCAGTCAAGGGAACGAGGCTACTAGGAATGTAGGAATCGAGCCCACTTGGCACTCAGTGAAGTACCTGGTTACTACGAGATATAAGATACTACGAGAGCCGAGAGAAAATCTTAATCTAGATTCTCACACCCCCTCATGTCGCACCCTTCGTTGCCTCATCATCGCCACCTCATCAATTCCAGTCTTTGTAGTCTATTGTATTTGAAAGCTCACAAAGTTCACATTACGAAAGCTCATCCGATCGAATTGTGCCATCCAGCCTCCAATCTTAGGGACGATCTAGCACCTACTCGAACATCGCTTTGTCGCCTTTGTCCCCTCATTATTGAATAATGAAGGTTCTGACACCGATGCAAGCGAGTGAGAAACGGGTCACCACAAAAACACACGAGTTTGGTCCTGTTTGCACTCCAACTTTAGAAGCTGTACACTACATATAAGTCCTGTTTACCGCAAAAGCAGTAAAAGATCAATAGTGCTTATCTGGGACTGATGACTAATTAATAGGTATAAGTTTTCTACCTTGGAATTGGTATACTCTACCATCGTTTAAACAGTCTCTTTGTTTGTTATATGCTAGGACCTAGCGGTACAATCGCTCTAAGTTGTAGGTAGGTATAATAAGAACGACGAATAATATAAGAAAACGACTAGGATGCCCGAGGGACCAAGTAATGAGCCCAAAGCTTGTAGGTACTCTTCAACTTTCAGAAATTCACATTTTTGAGAGTACACCGGGAAGACCTACCAGAATGTTTTTGGGCTCCAAATGATGACCAACTGAAGGAAGTGCGCAAGTTCTGAGTGCGCAACTACCAAATTTCATCCACCAAGGTCTATTCAATCTGGGGTGACTGATTCACAGGGGAACCTAATCACCTGTACGTACCTACAGGAACAAGTTACCAACCAACCATCAACAGTGTACCTTCCCGTGACTTTTCGGAAGTACGTTTAGGCGAAGATCTGTGTAGTGAATAATAATTGATATAGCTACAATTTAAAGAACCCACTTTTCGTCAATGAACGTTAGGTTGAAGTCCTAGAACTTGCTTCTAAGATACGGGAGTATCCAGCTTCGAGTGCTGAGTCTCAAACGGTTTGGACGCTCCGAACAATGGCCTTGCTCACCCAACCGTCGGAAGGCAGGCACTGAGGAAGGGATCATTATTTTTGAATATAAATCGTGATATTACGGCAGAAAATCCATTTTGGTACCGTTGCGTTACGCGCGTTGTTATTACTGAATGGTTGAAGATTAGAGCTTACAGTTTTGCAGGATCTTCATTGTGGGTCCGCAACGCCCTGATGAACGGATGGGTAGTCCAACGGTAACACTCAACGGTAAGGGCTATGATGCGTGGAAATTGCGCATAAAAACTATGTTAAACTCGATAACTCATTCAATTAGTGTGGAACATGTTTTTGCGATGGGCTCCTCCCCAGTGTCCGTACGTGCACATCATGCTGGCAAACCGGTTGTTTCCATATTGTTATCTTCAGGGCCGTTAAGATGTCGATGTCAGTGTTTCAGGGTTATTCAGGTTAGGTTACAGCCAGTTAATCGAGTTTGCTGATGAGGAAGGGTGATCCTCCTCACTTGGCTGGAAAATGATGGCGGAAACATACTGCCAGGAAAGTCTCGTCATCTGAAAGTGTCAGGTCCCACATTACATCTCCAAGCCCAAGTGACAGGTCCACCTTCTTATACCCAGCCTCGTCAATGGACAGATGCTCGTCTATTTCGCGGTGCGCATCCCCAGTCACAGCGATCAATTACGAATATCCACCCCTTCCACCTGAAATCTCACATTATATCAAGCCTTCCGTAACGGCATGTCTGCCGAAAGTGGCAGATCCACAGGGCATCGCTACCATTAATTGGATGTTTTGCCCGGAGCCCAAAGTGGCGGCGGTGGGCACGTTTTCTGTCCATCATGTCTACTGAAATTGGGCGGCATCAAAACTCCTAGCATGTAAAGGTTGCAACTGATCCCACAGAAATTTTATTCAAGCCCTGTTTACATTTATGTGCCTATCGCTCGTGTGTAGAGCAGTTAATTGCGAGCCTCGTTGGACGGGGTGGACTTTTTTTATTGGTTGTTCAGGTGGGGGACGGGGATAATGCCAAGGGACGAGACTGAGAATCAGATGCGGGGAGGACCTGCCACTTTGGCCTGGTGATTTCATGGGGTACCAGTCACTTGCATATGACCAGACCTCCTCTTATATACCCACCCTACTACTGCCAAAATGTTGCAAACAAATACAAAATCGAGACTTTGCTCGTTCGCAAATCTTAAAATTTCAAAGGTTCGATACGGGTATAGATTGAACTGAGCAAAATAATGCTGGATTCATGAGGCTTCATCAATATAACTATGGATGAAGCCCCACTTCTAATCTCTTAGCGTATTTTTGTTACCGGATCAGGCATTATAAATATACAATCCTTAGGCATTGTAACAGAACGCACAATTTCTGTATGTAGGAACTTTATTTTTGATCCAAAAATTGGGTTTAGCAGCATTCAAAACCCCACTGCCAATTTTCATCTCAAAACTCCGTGTAGCTTGGGCAGGAAACGGATAGAAAGAAAACGAAAAGACGTCACAAGTGGATGGTTTGGAGAATTGACATGTACTGGCCCCAGAGGCAATTCAGTAATCGATTATGTCGGTATTTCTGAAGCCGCATTGGAGTACTTGTAGGGTTTTAGAATAGGTCAACAATTCTTTAGATGTTGAGGTAATGATAGTACGTTTTAGGAACCTACCTACAAAGCCCAACTGGTTGGACGGATGCTGGGTGGGGCAGGTCAATGAGAAACCTATGCGGAAATAGATGAATTAAGATCACATAACCATATAAGTAATGAGTGTTTCATTTTTTCGGGCAAAGGAATTTTATTTGACCTTTGAAGTTTTGGGTTCTTTTGGGGCAACCCCAGGTTGACGGTAGACGTACCAAACCTGTAATTTTGTGAATGACAATTGATTTGTAACTGGATGTTTTTTGTAAGAAAATGTATCTAATGCAACAAGAAAATTATGCAATTTCATACTTTGCCTAAGAGGCAATATTAACCATACAATAAATAGGTAAATGAAAGATACCTGCATAAATGTACCTGAATTCTAAACTCCGTAGGTAGAAAATGAAATTGATAAGCAACGTAAAAGACTGTTGTTTTGAACAAAAGATTTCCCACGGCATTATAATATCGGTACTTGACTAAGTTTTTGTAGTTTTCTATTTATGCTCATCAATACTGTGTCGGATGCTCTATCACTTTCCAAGCGATCACAATCTCCCCAGGTTTGTCCAGTTATCTAAGCGTGACATTGACATTTTCCAAGAGCCTGAGCCGGTATTACTGACTTCGCACTCCCAAGGTTGCCGTTTTGAAACGATCACCGTAGCTGGTAAACACGAACTTGTCCGACTTTGAAATATCTGGTGATTTCTCAACCTTCTTCCTGATATATCAGTGAGGGAGTATTGTTTATAATCTCCTACAATAATACCATGGAACCCGCTCTACACTCAAGTATGGAACTTATGGTAAGCACGAGGAAGTCTGTCACGCATGGGTTTATCATAACAGGCGTTGGTATAGATCCGTTGTAAACAATTTCAAGTTTATGCCTAAATACAGAAAAATAGTAGGTAGGTACTTTCCAAAAGTCACACTGCCATGGAGATAGCCAACTGTCGAAAATGGTTTGTCCCTTATTATCCAAATCATCACACAACGATTTCTGTTCATCAGCATATCCAGAAACCATAAGTAGGTCCATCATCGTTAGGTCACCCGTTTAACTCTTCCTTGGGGTAGAACAGTCGGTGCCGGAGGGTAAGAACTTTCATTTGGATTAGGGCGTTGCCCGATTTCTCTGGCACTTGCCCTCGAGGCGAGTTTTGCAGAAGAGAAATCAACAAGCCAGCCGACTGGCAGACAGCTACTTCTTCATTTTATGAACACGTCGGTATGTGATTAGGTAACCGTTAAATCCGTAAACGGCAGAGTAATACGGCAATAAACGTAGATAGGGTGTTACAAAAATATAGTTGGAAGGAATGTTCGCAGGTTGTTTTCATATCCTGCTTGACACCTGCTTAAACCTTAAGTTATCATAATCTATTGATAGGAACAGATTAGCCGTATGCAAATTATGCAGGCCTTGCTAAAAACAGCATATTTGAATACACCAGGATTTTAATATATTTATCTATACGTTACAATAGTTCCACGTATAAGAATGAGTTAATCACGGAGACTAATGTAACAAATAGATAACCTGTATGGCGGCTTGAACCACTGTCTCCCATCATTACTACAACACAGTATCAGCAACTCCAGCAATATTGAAACGTTTCTAAGAAGAAACATTCATGGATTTTTAAATCGGTACAGCAGCATACTTTAGATCAGTTGCTCTCGACTCCAGAAACATACCAAGGTGGCGAGAAAATCCTTGCGCAAATAAAGCTCGGCGGATTTTGGTTTAACAGCAAGCTATGATTTTCATTGTAGTTACAAGTCTTATCTGCGTGTTGCCCCACGGCAGCTACAAACCCTAGTTTGCTGTAGGTTTTCAATTGGTATAAAGAAACTTTATCACAAGAAGAAAGAAAGAAAATTTATCGCATTTCGAGTTTGAGGAGATGATTCAATTTTACATAGCGGGAACGCTTGTTTTGGCCATCCCAATTCTTACTGATGCACATGATGAGAGGGTTGAGAGCCTGAGGTTGCTCGTTGAACCATTCTTTAGGTGGTAGGACGTAATTTTGCTCGTAATGTTAGTTGTATGGTAGCCATTCAGCCCCTTCATACCACACCACCAGTTCTTATAATATTAGTTTCATCTATGATGTTAGAGTTATTAGAATATAAATATATTTCAAATATCCAAGGCTCAAACTGATATGGAACTGCTAATAGTTGACTATAGTCGTGATCAAACTGGCAACATTAATCTTGCACCAATAAATCAGTAGGTCACGCAATCAGAAAGTGGTAGGCAATACTCACTTTTTTGTTTCCATTTCCAAACCTAATAGGCAAGTTACCTACGTCCGCTACATAATTGATCTTCCATAATTGAGTGATTTGAAAGTCTTGTTACGAGCAAATAACCAAATGCTAGTCCAGACATAGTCAAGGACGGCGACCTTTCACTTCGGCTGAGAACCCGGTCGGGGCACCTGAGATGTGAATACAATAAAGTTGGGTAACAAAGAGATGGTATCATCATCCTTCCAAGTTCAGAGCCTTCCACTATGAGAAGTCCAACTTCTCAATGTTGGTCGTTACATGAATTCGAGTACCTTTTTTTAAATGTGTTCTGCTACACCTTCAGCGGTTCAATTCCAAACTGAAGTTGAACCAACACGCGTTCAGTGGATTCGAAGATTTGCAAGTGTAACCACAAACCGAAAATTATGAAACCACGGTATTCAGTCATGTATTGATAAACCATCTGCTTTGATCACCATTTTGGAAACCGGGTCATTAAGGTGATTTTTATCAACACACTAATTATTAAAACAGTAATCAATTTATTAAATTAATTATCTACCTACTCACATTATAGGTTTGTAATACATGTACACCGAAATTTGACATCGACATGATTATGTTGAAACGGGTACTTACTTCATGGGTCTTGAATTCTAATTTAATAATCTTTTCAGAAATTAGATGACTCAGTACCCAGTTTTTATATCATTAAATTTTTCCTTAACTTATTTATGAGTTCGACTAATTCCACTCCACCCTCACTTAACCTTTATCTCTTCAGTGCTACAGTTTTCTTTGTACAGAAGAGGATCTACGCAGTACAACTAGAGTGAGGTGGATTTATTATATAGCTTTTCAAATGCAGCACTTCTCGTATAAAATCAATAACCACAGATTCTTTCATTAATGGAAGTTAGTTGAGTAAACAAATGTCACAGTCACCTCTTTCTTCTATTCTTCCTTCTCCTCAGATGGCCAGTGAATTCCTTAAAACCTCCCTAACCAGTTTTTGCAGGCCTCAGAGAAGGGTCCCCTTCAGGATTCAGGGACAGTGGAGTCAGTACAGCCTCCTAAGCATTTACTCGTAGTGTGTAATTTATCCCAGATTCTTACTTCATCATTCCACCAAGTGCTGCAGTTCTTTTTTCAGGATAAGTCCAATTCCCCGTTTCTACCTTTCACTTTCCTTCGTTTGAATGTCATTCTTTGGTCAAAATTGTACACATTACTTAGCGAACAACTAAGTCAATGGAATTTGCTTATGGTAAAAAGTAGCTCTGAGAATGGACGATCATCATTAAAAAATCCCGATTTCATACAGTGGGCAAAAATAGCTAGAAAACATTTTCTACGTATATGAGTAGAGTGGGTCTTGTTTTCTACTTTTTCTTTTCAACTAGACGAGACCTAAGACCTTCGGCCAGAACCTCGTCGTCGTTTTGTTTAACGTAATCTTCGTAACTATTTTGAACGATTTTATGAAAACTTTCAACGGTCACACTTGTGAGCTATAAGAGCAGCGGTTGAGCTTGATCCTATTCAAACTTGATTCAGTGAAAGGACGCAATGTGTAAAACTAGATGGATTCGTTGGATCGTATATTGAATGTGGCGAGTACGGAGATCCCCAGGGGACGGTGCTTGGTCCTATTTTCTTCATAATTTATATTAATGAACTTGGCAAAATTGATATTAGCGGCGACATAATATTGTTTGCAGACGATTCGGTTTTATATTTTGCTACTGATAATTTGGTGAATACTTTTGAAATGGCTGAGAGGGTTAATAATTGGCCGATTGATAATAAATTAACATTAAGTTTACCAAAAACTAAATTTATGCCACATTTCTTGTCATCTGCTACAATACCCAGTGACTATTTGAAGATACACCTTCATGGTTATGATTGTGATTTATACACTTGTACTAGTTGTCCTGAGGTGACTAGATGTTTCAGTAATAAATATTTGGGTGTTGTTTTAGATTCGAGCATGAAATGGGAAAGACAAATAAGTTTGGTTTGTAAGAGATTAAGGAAGCTTGTATACGTTTTACCCTACCACAGAAATTTTCTTACTCCTAGGCTCACGAGAGTAGTGTATTTTTCATTGGCCCAATCGGTCTTACTTTATTGATTACCAGTGTGGTGTGGGGCTTACGCCACAACCCTGAATCCTGTATGTATATGTCAAAAATTTTGCTTCGTATTATTACCAAAAGTAAATTTTTGGAACATACTGGACCACTTTCGAAATTTAACAATTGTGATTTGACAATTTTAACGATTTTAACAATTCTCAAGTCTTACAGACTTGAGTAGTGTGAAGCAAGTTCTTAAAGAGAAACGGTTCGCTCATCCCTCTCACGAAGTAATAACTCGGTTTCAAGCCCAAGGTAACATTCCTCTTCCTCTACTGCGTACAACTGCTTCCTTGAATTTATATATTTCAGCAGCAGGAGTTTTTAACAGTTTACCGACCAATGTTAAAAATAATTTAATAGATCATCCTGATAAAGTAAATCTAATTTTGAAAAAATGGTTCCTCCAAATGCAAGACATTTGTTGATATAGGTACTAGCAAATATGATGAATCTTCAAGAGTGAATTTGAGTTATCATATTATAGTATTTACTGTGTTTTTTTGCAGATTAATACCAACATTATTATAGTAATTATACCATAAGTGGTGTACTTGTTACCTACTAGCTCAAGGACAACGACTCGTTTTCCCTGCCACGGGCATAGCCTATTAGGGAAACTAATTTTCATTAATTTTTTGTAGGTACAATAATATTATGTTACCTACATATTCAGAAATATATTTCATTTCATTTTTCGTTGATGCTGAGATAGCAGACAGACTTAGGGACGCGGGAGTGTCCCGACTGCCAAGAAACCTAAAAACCAAAGCGACCAAGAATAATGTTTACACGACAGACAAAGCAGGGTATCCCCCCCCCCCCCCACGGGGTCATCGGTGTTGATTTTTCGTACACGGGGGGGGGGGGGGGGCGGGGGGGCTGAGGACGTGTACCAAAACGCTGCCCGCCAAAGTAGCGTGCTCGATTCATCGCACCTCGCTCTTGGAAATGCACACAGAAACATGTTCCTTCCCCTCTGTTTGATACGGTGAAAGAAATTTCAAAGTTTGAGGGGAAGGAACAGGTTTCTATACATTGAAATCCAAGCATAATCCATAATCCATATTATGAACTATATACTGTCGACTGAGAAAGATTTACGGGCAAACATTTTGCTTCTTACTACCAAAGAATTTTGATGGGAAAAATTTCCATTTGAATAATTACCATCAACATAGTATTATTAAGTAGGTATTAGAGTGGGAATTACCTTGTTGTGACACTCAAACGTGAGTATATCGAGCAAAAGAGCGAAGAAGCTCGTCGTGGTTGATTCTGGCAAACGTGAAGGCAAAATCGATGAGAAGCACCAGAATTAGGATGAAGGCACCGCAGTACACGAAAAACCAAACAGAGGGACCAATCAAGACAGCGAGCAAACCGAAGAGGAAATCGACAATGGTTTTCAAAAATCTTACGTCCGGGTGGGCTGTACGTTTGGAGACCGCGACGAACGCCAGGATGAAAGTGATAGTTTTTGGGTTGGAGGAGTACAATTCGTATAACCACTGCAACAAACCGTAGATGTATGTTTCCAAGAACATCTATTCGATATTACACTGATCCGATGGGAACATGGGATGCTGCCTTGATAATTGCGCAGAACGCGATTATGAGCACTCCCAAGGTCATAACGACGCTGCACTCCCGAAATCGATTATGAACGCACCAAAACTCGCATACCGATGAAGCAAATTAGCGGATCTAGTTTTGATGAACAACGCGGCTCGGAAGATGGCACTTGGAGCAGGAGTAGGCGCATACTGAACTAAGTGGTAAAAGCCTGGACCTCCCATAATATTATCCAGTAGAAGAATGTTTTGGGCTCCTATCGCGGGGTAACAAGTGTCTATTTTGGGTGTTTGGTTGACCGAAACCGAAACTAGCGCCTGGAGCCAGTCAGGTAGTAGATAAAGGCTGAGGGGAAGGGATTTCTACTTCGAGGAAGCTCAGGTAGGCCGCTTGTCTCTTCCGACCATCTCCGTTCTCCACTCACCTTGCTAAATACGTCAATCGCTCCTTCTCAACAGTCCGCTACTAACTTGGTCACGCAAACTGGCGAAACAAATTTCAATACAACTTTTCCCACCATCAGCTGGCAAAACGCGTAATAACAACTAACTTGAGAGACAGACCTATCAGAAAACGCAAAGCCCGTGATCTTCTACTGCACTTTTAACTTACCGTGATTTAGGGATAGGATTTTTATGTAGGTAATTGAAAATGCAAATTCTGTAACTAATCTCTAGTTATTTTTTTTAAATATGCATAAAATACGTGAAACTTATAAAATATTTTCTGAAATATGTAAAAATGGGTAAACATTTTGAAGTCAAAATAAATTGTGAAAATAAGTAATACGAGGTAGGTAATATTTATTTAATTATAGAAAATGAAATTTGAAAAAACTTCTACAAACATCATCCGGACACGCAGTACATACTTAGCAATCAATTAGAGTCAATTCGTCTATTCGAGTGTGAATTTCTTGGCAATTCTCACCAGAAAACAGAGTCTCCAAGCCAAAATTAATTTTCGACAATGAACAGTGTACGCAAAATACAGTTTAAACAGCTCCCTACAACCATCCGCAAATGGCAATGTTCTTCAAAACGTCGAAAAACAGTTGAAACTTAAAAATTGGTGTCTCATTTAATGAAATATTTGAAAATATGCGAAAATATGTTTAAAGTGTGTTAAAACGGTTTAAAAAGTGTCAGTAAGAACACATAGTTGAAAATCATTAGCCTAGAAAAAAAAGTGAATACAAACGAATCCTATATCTAGTGATTTATAATGCATAGTTTGACTTAGTTAAATCAAAGGATGCAGGTAGGTATAATGCAGAGGTATTATAATGCTGATGGGTGTTTTATGAACCAACATTGATCATCCTTCAGGTTTGCCAGGGATGGTATATAAATAAGGTTTGGTGTATGACGAAAAGTATGTTTCATGTTTATTTTATAGGCCATAGTATTGTTTATAGGTTTTCACGTTAGTCTTACATGTTTATAAGTAGTGTTTCAAAATACTTTCTAAAGGAAAATTTTATCAAAAAGCTTTTAGCTACTTTTCAAAGTAAACGTAGCTATCTGGCTCATTCTTAAATGTCAGAAATGCTGCCTGTGAACCGGAAACCCCTCCAAAATCCGTTTCATGCATCGGATATATAAATTATAGATTTTAAATTTTTCGTATATGTATATATGTACATAATATATACGTACATATATCACTCCGCACGATATGTCTCTTAATTTCCGCGGGAAAAATTCGTTCTTGCGCAAAAAAATCCATCTCCTCAAGAGTAATGATGAGTTCGTTACCCAGCCCGATAGCGCAGCGGTCCAAATTTACGCACTGTTGGTCCAACAAATCAAAACAAGAAGGATTTCAGCAACATAGGCATGTTGGGTGCTGTTAATCAAGTTTTTTGGGGCGCTGAATCGACTGCAACTAGTCCCAGTCCGATTAGACGCATCCAGCGTACCAAATTTACAAAATCATAGTCCGAAATCCAAAAAATTACATTTTTTTAAAACTTCAGGCATGTAAGGTGATGTTTGTCATGTTTTTATGGTCGATTGCGAGTTGTTTCAGCATGTTCGGAATGCAGCGAGCGATCAAAATCACAATATTTTTGCTCAAAATACCCAAAAATGATTTTTTGACATACGGTTTCTGCACGAAGTGCCACTCTGGTCTCAACAAGTGCCCAGTTAGGCCGTAATGAGCGCTCTGGCAGATGATAATTAATTTAAGTTCTCTATTTCCCAAACAATTTCTTTGAAAATTCGCTCGCTAAGCCATGCTGCATGAATGCATTTTTTTAAAAATTTGATCTATTTATTTATTTTTAGGCTAATAAACTGTACCTAACAATTATCATCAACATTATACAGGTATTTCATCTACTCACCTGTGGAATCTTCACCCTCACATCATCACCTCAGTGTTCAGGGTGAATTTCCCCCCAATATCCTGGTATTTGTACCAGACGACACTTTCAAGCCACTTCGGACAAGCCTTACGAACACAAACAAAAGTGTGAACTTTACAAGTTTTCTCTGGGTTTTACAGCCATGTCGTGATTTTAAGGGAAAATTTCAGCAAGGGAGGAAATATCAAAAAATGTTACTCAAATTCAGTTTCCTCGAAAAGTTGCAGAGTAGTGATATTATTTTATAATAACATTCGAAGTCCTAAAGCGATCTGAGACGATGGATGACAACTTCATGACCTGTAAGAAGGGAAATACTGAGCAAAACCGCGTTTCATTTGACAAATTGATACGGAAAGGGGCGGAGATGAACGACGGGCGCTCAGAGCTAGCTTTATCCATCCCGGTCCTCGCCCATCCAGTCCAGCCACTGCAGTCTTCCCTCGAGTGAACTAGGTTAAACTTCTAACGGTCTTCCCGTCCCACGCCGCAGCCTCATTCATATCTTGGGTGCAGGGGCATTACGTGTCCGACTAAATTTTCAACGCGAGGTGATTAGTGCGGGCTACTGGGTGGAGTCACCAGCAGTCACTGTCTCAAGGAAACCTTCCTTATTGACGAAGTTATTGCGGGAAAACTAATTCTTTTGTCAGGACCCACTGCAGTGGCTTGTAGCAATCATTTGTTCGGTCAGAAGTTATACGGTTAGTCGTGAAAAAGTTCGACTTCAAGCTCTCACGGTGAATATTGTGCAACACCTATATACTCGATTATCAGAGGTAATGGTTATTTTTTTTTCAAGTCCCAGTCATGCAGCATGACTATATGAGCGTAATGCCGAAGTAACGTATGTCTACTTGGGCTATCAAATTAACTTTTTGATCTTTATAGAGTAAAAATATTTGTTGCTACTGGAATAGTCTACTTCAGCCCACAGTCACCATTGTACACTATTTTTGGTGATTTTTGGTTAGGTACTATGTTTGACCGTAATCTGTAAGAACAAAAATTCAAATTCAACCCAATTTTTTTCCAAGAACAACTTTTTCTACCCAAACTAGTAAGAACAAAAATTCAAATTCAACCCAATTTTTTCCAAGAAAAACCTTTTCTGTTGAAATAGGTAGTTTTTCTCTTTCTCGAGTCACTATATCCTGTTGAAAACTTGAAACTGACACAATTTTTTGAATACATATCCCTATTCCCCGACTCACTATTTGGACTATAGTTTTTCGCATGACGCCTACAAATTTCAAGGTGGTAAGGTACCTACCCAAATTAATTACCAAGTTTTGTAGCGAGCCAGCCTTCACAGCGAAAACTCTTAGTCCACGACACGTCCGCTTCCACTTCGGGATCCTTCGAATTACGAAGCTTTGTCAGAGATACGTCCAAAATAAAATTAAAACCCTCGGCCTTGAGCGCACTCCGGGCGCTTTTTCGGCTTGTCCGTCTGTGAAGATTACTGCTGCAGTCGTTCTGGAACTTAATCCAAGGCTAGAGAAACCGCCATGACCTCTGCTTAGTTCATCGGGTGGTCTTATACACAGAACGAAGATGGAAAAAATCGGTATAGAATGAAGTTACTGTTGATTTGAAATGTTCATTGCTGCAGAGAACGGCTACGGGACATCCTATCACCTAGCCTTTGTTCTCGGAGCCCGGTGCCATGGGACCTGTTGTCACCTGTGTAAACGGGGCATCTGATAACCGATCATCTTTCGAGCTATCCCTCTGACTAACCAGTCATGTCTATGCCGTCAAGGTTGCGGGTTTCGAGGACCAGCAGAGGTGAACGCGTAGTGTGGTACGCGAGTTTTCGCTGTATAAAACATGAAACTTTTGCTTCGAATAATCTGCTGTGGCGATGTTCCTTGGCAAATCGCGGTTGAAGGGCTTCAGTGACAACCGATAGTACGACTGGTGTAGTAGCGGAAACTTCGGACGCTGAACACAACCACGATCCACCCTCTCAGAATCAATGGAAGCGGAAGAAGTACGTCATCAATTTTATGCAAAAAAAAGCCCTGCATGCGGAGAGTTTTGGCGTTCTACAAGAATTCAGGTGGGAAGTAGTTTGAAAATTAATTCCATCGACAAACGGCAAAAACTGTCATTAAGGAGGACAACAGCTAAGGGCCAGCACACAGATTTGTTACATCTGTTCCAACCAAAACAATCTGACGAACAAAATTACGTCAGAAAGTTGGAGAGGCGATTGAAAAACTGTTAAAATGTATCGCTGATTGAGATATTGTATGTTACCACGAATTCTGTATATTTTGTATGATTTCTTGCGATTATAACGAGCAGATTTATTTTGCGAATGAATGCTCATGTTCTTCCCTTAGTAGCAAACTCTGGTTTCCGCAAGTTTTCGGTCGGATGATGAAATGACCCTCTTTTTAATAGTTTTTATGGGCGTAGGTGATGAAGTCTTGCACCGCATAGAACATCCAAACTCAAACATTTCCGTGGACCCTTATCCCTCGCTGCTTGCGCTGTCTGGAGTGTGATAGGTATCTGGTTAGAAGGGAGTTCCTAAAGCAAACTCGAGACTAGGAGAGACTCTATAATTAAATTTAAAAAGCCCGTTCCAGTAAACCCCGTGGATGCCGACATGCAAGTCAACCAAGGTCGTACGCCCAGTTCCGCTATTGTGTCCACACCCGCTCACCCACTTCCCTCGTTATTCGAAGGAATTATCACACAATATGAATGTGGCCAGCCCATCAGGAACAGCCACATTTATAAAGATGATTCATAGAGCATCAGTTTCCCTGGCAACCAGACAAAGCAAAGTACCGATACTTCTTATTGTATGCATATTATTATGGTCATAGAATGGACCAACATGGAAACATAGGTACCACTCGAGCTCTACTTCATCAAACACATACTCATACATGATGAAAGCAATGAACAGTGAAGTATGTTGAAGCAATAGGCAGAGCAGAAGGCCCACCAAAATCGTTGCAAGATGTACAAACTTAATGATTATAATTGTAGAAGGATATAGAAAAATGAGTCACATTAATCGCTGTATAAGATACAGCTGAATGGCGGCCTTAATCCACTCTTGTCAAATGATGGGGTCCCTCTCCAATCAGCTGATTGAGCTCTGAGGCTAATTTCTCTCCCCCTCATCCTACTCAGCTAAAATTAGATAGGGAGCTTTCTTAGGACTGTTGGGTACAAATGACAAGATAGGGTCCCTCCCCGATAAGCTGAGTGAGCCCTTAGGCTAATTTCTATCCCCCTCATCCTACTAAGCTGAAATTTGACATGGAGCCCCTGGGCCCTGCGATTTAGCGACATTCTTCAGAATGTCTTGAGATAATGGGTTGTTTACGTGGTTTCACTGATCGGAAATACTTGCCAATCCAGCTTAAACTTGGAAGAGTTCTCAATATGGACGCTGAAATCGTCGAAATGTGTACATACTCAAATATCTATTACAAGATTCCAAAATAGCGGCAATTCCTTGTTTCCTTCGTCAAGTCACGCATGAGAGAGCTTCAATCTGGGCACAAGCATGTTACTATGAGTTGCTTAATATATGCTTATAATATTAGTTTAATTTTATTGAAAACACGGCGTAACTTTCAACGTTTTCCTTTAGAACCCAAACTAGAAAACGGCTACGTTCAACATGAATAGGCATCTGCATGTCTTTCTCCTGTTATTTCGGAAGCAGAACTCAAAACTCCTTATCGGAAATAAGCTAAAGGTGGTAAATTACGAGTCCAGCTGTAACATAATAACTCCCACAGCTTGCGACGTGTTACCTATAATAGATTTGCCGTAGTGTACAGATGTGTGTCTCAATACGTAAATCTTTCTAACTGATACGGCTCTCTCATTCGTTTAGTTTCTTTCTAACCACTTTTTCCACCGTTTTCACCTATTTTACGTCTCTTTTTTTGTAGCATCCACCAGAGAAAGTTACCGGATTGAAGACGTTACTCAAGAAGAATCTTCTGGGACACACTTTTGTGGGTTGCTCGGATCTCTCGCACTCCTTGTACCTATACAGCTTTGTATTTAATGCGTGAAGACACGAAAGCTGCGAATGTCTGCCAAAAGATGACATCATTTTTATCCACCAGCACAATTTCACTTCTACCTTGTTTAACCTGTTCCTTAAAGTTTGTTGATAAACAAAAGCCCTCTGAATTCAGAGCGACATACGCAAGTCAACATCATAGCTTTAACTCATTTTAAAAGCAGAATAAGCTGTATGCTACATTCCACATATCCAGTCGAGGGTACAATAACAAACTGATTCAGTTGTGGACTTTGGAGGTTACAACTACACCACTCTCAAAGGCAACCTACAACGAGGGCTGACCGCTTTTGAATAGAAGTTGTTATTATTAGGAAATTTATAAAATACAAGTCACAGAATCGTCAGGAACCAGCGATAGCGTCAGACCGAGTATTTTAAAAAATACCAACGCGTTTGCTCCTTCTGGATTTTGGAGCCCTGAATAGTTTTCTCATACACGTCGAAACATCGTAACTCATTTAACAAAACCTAAAACACGCGTAGATTTTCTAACGTATATAACATGTGTTATTATCGCACCAATTTCGATTACGTGTAGAACTACCTGCCTCTAGATACCTAAATATTACCTAAGTATTACCTAAGTAATTTTGGTCACCTAAAACATGCTCGCGGCGGGAGACACGTTCTTTCCTTTCAAAATCAGGTACGGTGGCGACTGAGTGGGCGATCTCGTTTAGGGATCACGCATTTTAAAGCATTATTTTCTATTAGATCTCTTTTGCATAACTGTTTTCCAGATATTTCCGGTAAAAACAGCGTAGTTACCTACATGAAAAGAAAAGGTATCGTTCGTTATACAACGAATGTTTTCACGGAGTTAATACTATACGCCTTCCTTTTCCCGATAATAAGTTCATTCACTCGCTCTCTCTTCTGTTCTTGCCGGTGTAAAAGCACTATGGATTAACATCACGGGAAATACTAAAAGAAAGGGGGGAGGGGGGGGGACAGAGATAGAGATTTTGCTTGAGACAGATGAGTGCACAATTAAAAGAATGTTATTCTGCTCAACACTGAAAATCCATTTCTTATCAAAATGTTTCATATTCAATAGTTATTTATCAATAAAATTACCTCCTACCAAAGGCTGAAGAATTTTGAAATTTCTCATTTCAGAAGAATTAAATTACGGCTTGCTTTTCAATAGCCTCACCCAAACAATTTCTATGTTTTCTGATTATTTTACGAAGAAATCCTATTCATTCTTCAATAAGCCCTATTCACTTACATTTCTCACATTACTGCCAAAAATTGTACAGTGTATAAGATTACTTCGGCATATGCAAGATATCTTACTTACTCCCTTATACTGTAACATCTTAGGGTCAGGAGGGGTCATTGGGAACAGAATTAGCATGCTGCAACTTCTCGTCGCCACTGGCACCGGACAATGCGGGCAATCCCCGATTTTTTCTTGTAGAAACTTGTTGGTACACATATGCTTATGTTGGCGATTGTCATACTTATCAAATTATGTAAATTAATGCTCATATGGCAATGTGTTGCATTCAAACTGAAATATCTAAATTGGGTTGAAAATTAATTATTAGGCCTTCCCTCCCTCCACAAGCTCCTCCCCTGGGTCTGAATTTTAAAATTCCGAATGATTGCTGATTTCATTTTGGGGGCTACGCAGTGCGCAAGTTTCATAATTTCTCGAATATTATTGAAATCTGGTACTTTACACAGATCACTGTATAACCACCGTGTTCGACTTTAGAATTCAGAAAAATGAGAATTTCACATGACTTCGACCTGTTATTTCGAGAAAAAACAATGTAGGTAGTATAGAAAGAGCTAATGAATGAATGAAGAAAGAAGGACTGAATGAAGAACATTTGTATTCAAAGATCCCACAAAGGAAATACATACCACAGCAGCGCAATGTTCATTTCCTGGTCTGAACTGATCTGACGATTTTAGGCAATCCAACGAATTCTGACCGGTGAGACTGGGATACATAAATACACAGGGCACACATATCTGAGAAAATCCGGCAAAGATGGTCGTCGGTACGGTGTGATATGGGCCTCCAGGTTCCACAGGATGGACGTGATACGAGAGGCATCTATTGTAATTAGAGGGTTGATGGAGGTGTCATCTAAGAAACTCCCATCCGTTCGTGGAAGGACATTCACCCGCGGGTAATTATTTTTGCGTCGGAGTGAAGCGAATTTCCCACCAATCCGCTCGAATCGATTAGCGCCAACTGCTCTCCATTATTTGGTAATCGATTGGAGCTGAGCGCGTAAAAACTGGAACAACGGACCTGTATGAGAGCCTTCTGGATTCAGCAAACAATAATATAATGCGCTCTGGTGGACTTGACTCTTGTTTCACGCTCGGCAACTCCCAGTGAGCGTCCTTATAAACTCGCTCGCGAGATCTTGACCTCTACTCTGGCCTTGGGCCATTGACTACTGATCTACAGCCTCGGCCACATGTGAAAGGGAAATTCTCAATTATTTAAAAGTAACCTTCGTTAGCTCTGATTTTGAACGGGCGGATGAAAGACGGAGTCTCAAGCCCTTCTTTTTTTCCGGCTACGAGGATACTCCCTCATTCTTTTGTTACTTACAAAATTACCACGCGAGAGGAACGTCGGCCCTTGCTTTCAAAACAATTTCACAATATTTTCAAAATATGTACATATTACGAGGCCGGGGTGACACCTTTGTAAAACGAGAGCGTTCTAAACCGTGGGAGCATCAGAAACCATAAAGTGAAGCTCTGATCCTAATTTGGATATTTATCTACAAGAATTAGTTCGTCACGTAAAGATTAAATCGGCTTCCACGTTCGATTTTCGGGATCGTCAATCTAGTGAGAAATAGTTGATCTCAAAATTAAGACGCGAGCCCCTCGTCAATCATTTAGTTGAACCTCATTACTGCTTTCCGGGAACAACACATTCACACACATTCATGTGATCAGTTTGTACTTAAGCTGGCAGGGTTAGCAAAACACTACAGTGTACTACTGTCTTAGGTAACCTACCACCTTTGGGTAGGTTCATATTTTTGATCCCTTTGTTTGTGCAGCAATGCACTACCTAGCCACCAGGCACTATGGTATAGGAGATGAGAAGAATGGTCGGAGACCGATCCATCAAGCAAACAAATAACAAACAAACAACAACAAACAAACATCACAAACAGCAAAAAACACGCAACAAACAACACGAACATCAAACAACAACAAACGAACAAGAAGAAAGCAACAACAACCACAACTGCATTACAAACTCCATCCTAGCTCACCAATACCGTCGGGTGCCTGTGCCGAAAGACTACTCTGGTGCAAAGCGCTAACTCAAATGTATTATTCATGGGTATTCACAAACGTATTTCTGATCACATGGAGATCGCAAGAATGACCTAAGACATTTTTGGTTTATTATTTTCAATACCTAATGAACGGAATCGAGCATGAAAAAATAAAATTTTAACCCCCCCCCCCCCCCCCTCAAAATTTGATGGTTTACGTTTCAAGGTTTGTGGATTCCGAAAATGCAATAAAAATTTTCTTAGTTACCATGAGTCAAAATTGACGAAATTCGGTTTATAGGTCCCGTTCGGGATCTAGTTGGTCCTCGAAGCTCGGCGTTACTGTCAGTCATCTCTAAGGGGTGAAAAATATGGGTTGAAATTTTCAGGATTTTTTTTTAATACCTTTTTTTTACGTGAATCTTTTCACGGTTTTAAATAGTTCTTGAACTTACGAGTTTTTTGAGACCACCCGGAGCACTGTACGTCCCTCCGTTCCTTCACAGTAAGGCCCCCAATTTTGCACCGACAGGCATTTTCGACAGCAGGGTGAATGAAATTGTATACATTCAGCCCAAATTTCATCACTAGGGAGCACCTGATTATAACCAAGGATGGCTGTGTGAAGTAGAGTTGGTTGTTCCGCAATATGAAGGCTGTTTAGGATTTTATTAATAGGTACTTTTGCAACTTGAACAATCGTTGAAGTATTATTGATGGGCAAATTATTACGCAACGGTAAATTATTGCACAACGGTTCATTATAGTATCTACGCAGAAGGGGCATCTATGCAGGAGAAATTATTACACAACGGTTTACTATTTGCCTTATGCTTCATGAATAACTACAAATAATATTAATGATTGAATTATTGAATCCCGCGAATTTGTAGGAAACTTAAATTCCGGGGCTGGCTCGAGTTCTCGATTTAGGGCTTTCCTGGGGGGAGGTCGAGGGTATTGACGCAGAAAACAGTGATCTACGCAGAAGGGACATCTATAAAGGTAAATAATAAACCTTCGTGTAATAATTTGCAGCGTTTTCAAAACTGTCTTCCAAGTTGTAGGCATGTAGTGAAAATGGGTGCTGACATTTTCAGTAATTCCCGAATGCCTAGAAGAGCGATAAATAGAGCACAAAGTTTCGAATGATGATCATCAAGCAGGGCCTTATTGATAGACTATCGTCGAAAGCTGACTCATATAGAATGGAGTTTCCCGAACTAGTGCAGCATTATTTCACTTTATCATAACATGCACTCTGCACTACCTACTCAATCTACAACCAAATAAGGTCGTGTCCTGGCGTCATGGCTCTTTAAGACCAAAATAAATTGGTTTGGCATGCTAAGTTTTAAGAACCTACCGCGAACTATTATTCCTAACGTAAATTCCCTGAAATGAATGCGAGACCAATCATCGACGTCGAACATCAGCATGCGTTAGAAAGTGCCCGAGCTCTGAAGCGAACGCTATAATGAAAAACTACGAAGAAGGCTCCGGAAACAGCATGAAATCCGCCTTTCTTCAGCTCTCGTCGAATCATTGATGGGGTTTCGCAAAACACGAGTCATTAGCCCTGCGCTCATTCCGCATTCCTCGCAAACGACAGTGACTGATAGTGAGTGAAAGGTTGTTTCGCCTATAATAATACTGGTCGAATGAGAGAGAGGGTACGCCGAGCTAGAAATTGTGACTTGAACTGGTGGTCGTGGTGTATGAGTATGCATTTCTTCGTCGTTATGAGTCAGAATTATTGCTATATTATACCGAATAACCTAGAGATGAAAAAGACGTCGGTCCTTCCATGGTCAATTTGGATTAATCATATAGAAATGGAAGTATTGTGTGACATTCTGGTATGCAAGGAGACGTTGAGGAATAATGTGGAGTTTAATAAATGTCAAAAACGGATATCCAAATCTAAACAACGTGATCTCATCTTTGCTCTTCCTTTCCGGGTGACAGATAAGCATTTCGAGCAAACAGAAAATGGTCTACCAAGGTACCAATAGTGGTGAAAAAAACAAAAACAACAACTAATTGATCACTACAATGTTATCGAAATCAGCCTCAAGATTCAAACGACTTGGAATTTTATTGCTATTCGGTTACCTATATTTAAGGCTTAGCCAAATAACGGAGTACGTTTGGTTTTTCAATCCTTTCCATACATAATATCTACCTGCTGTAAAACTTTATCCGCCAGAAAAACCTCCTCAGCCGCAAAAAGGATTGCTACCCATTTTGGCGGGCAAAATGGATATCAATCCTTTTTGCGGCTGAGGTTTTTTTGGCGGGTAAATTTCTACAACAGGGTTGTATTTGGGGTGAGACATCACATCTTTTTGCGTTGATGAAGTAAACATTTTTTCCCAGTAGGGCTAAAAGTTGTCTTAGTAGGTACCTCCTTACTCAGTACATACCTACTTAGTACTAACTGCTTAGTACCTACTCATTATTATCTACTTAGTACCTAATCAGTACCTTCTTAGTACCTACTTACCTACTTACTCAGTACCTACTTTATTTTTTAGGAGGTAAATTTTTACAACAGGATTGTTTTTGGAGGATTATCACATCTTTTTGAATTGATGAAGTATATAAACGTTTTTTATCAGTAGGTACCTAGAAAAAAATTCACAGTACCTACCTAAAAATTTTCAAAATGGGGAGAGGAAGGGGGACGGCAAAATTCACAAAAGGCACTTCATTGGAGCATAACGAATGTGTGCGTGCGTGTGCAAATTTCAGCTCGATGTTATGTCTGTGAGGCTGTAGCCCTATCAAAGAAGAACGACAACAAGAAGTAGAAAAACCTGAATGCTAGGGATTTTCAAACTTCCATAACTCCGGCATCTGATGGTCCCGAAGGTTGAAATTTGGTACACGTCAGGTGCACCTCGAAAATGGGTGTACGCAAATTCAACACCAGAGACCTGCAGGAGTTGCCGGCAACACCGAGTTGCCGGGGGGTGTTAAAACCCTAGTTTTTCTGTAGTGTAAACTGTGTCTTGGTCGCTTTGGAGGTAGGAGGTTTTTTTGGCGGGCGGGATGCTCCCGTGTCCCTAGATACAGGTAACTCTCTTTTATTACTATTACCTACTCTACTACATATCCAATATGGGCTTCAAATGGTCTCGCGTCGCTTATTGCCAACTCGTTTCCATTAGCCCCAACCTATCTTCGTGTTCTCGACACAAAATATTTGTTAGACCGTCAAACAAAATATCTTTGTCAGAGTGTCAGGCACTAAAATTTTATACGAATTCGGTGCATAGCATAGGAGCTGATTGTTTCTTGAACACTCGTATTAAAGAATCAAATTATTTTTTCGGCTAGAGAAAGTATTTGGTGATTTCGCCCTTGTTGAAAAGTACACTTGAAAGCCTCATCCTTTATTTTCACTCTCTTCTCGTTAGGCCCTCAATTTTCGTTCAGTGACAAGACTGGTGACCACGGTCATCGTCAATCGAGCTAGACAATGGAGCTCATTGACCCCCCACCGGTCGATCAGCTCTCCAGAAGAAGATAGGCCTCATGATGACATGGACTTCCAATGGAAGGGGATGCCTATCCCACTTTCTACTAGTTTCCAAGGACCTCCCTGGTCTCCGTGACACATCCACTCCGGTGGCTCTTCTTTAGTGATTTCTCCTGATAGCTTGTACCGGACACTCAGTCCATTCAGGGTAAACGGTGCTCTGCTGGTACGTGATTATCCACTCTGAATTAGATCTCCCGATTTCATTCACGGATTGCAGGTACACTAACAAGAATGTTATTAGATTCTTTAGCAATCTTCAAGATGAGATTCTTTAACATGAGTTACCGATTTCAGGAGATAAGACGTCCCTGTTTTAGTTTATTACTTTAATTTCTCAAACTTTAGATCCCAGGCAGAATAAAATAGTATTTGAATGATTGAAATAGGTCATAAATATAATAATCAGTTAAAACTCTTCGAAATTAATTAAAATCTATGGAAATGAGCATTTTTATTTTTTTGGAATAGTGTAACAAAAACTTGAAAGCAACTGAAATCAAACCAATTTTCTGGGTGGCGGAACCGTATAATCATGATGACGTTGAATAAAAAATGGTGGAATTTGAGTAAATTTATGTACCTGAAACATCATTTTCAAATTTGTCTTTAGTCCAAAATTAACGCCACCTTCGGATTCCTTACTCTACAAATTTATAGAAACGGGTAGGTACGTCTTCCATGTCTTGAATTGCATTTCCAAATCCCTGTTCTTTTTTAGCGAGAAATTGTGAGCATCCAACTTCGGAACAACATTAGTACTTCTGGTATACAGTTCTGGGTACCTACATTACTCATGAATACTGGTCTAGATACAGCGCATGACAATAAGTAGGTAGGTAACCAGTATGAAACATGCAACATCAAATAATAGGTATTATTTTGTGGTTTCAGATATAAATATTGGTAAATGCATATCTCATTTCAAAAGTGAAAATTGGGCCTTGAACCAACAGAGGTAAGTAGCAGGAGGGACTCAAAGCGACTGAAACGATTCACCAAATATTAGGTATATTCAATTCCTGAAACACACGAGGGGCAGGTAAATAAGGGAGTAGAAGTGGGAAGCTGGTATGCTGGTACTACTTCCTAAACGTTGGTCAAAATATGAGAAATAAGAATAAAACTTCCTTTGTTGAAAATAACGACGCTGATAGATGTTTATTTACGAGAAACGGTACTATCTACCTTTAACGTTTGGAAGTAGTTCCCCAAAACCAGCAGTCACAATGCCGGGGAATTCTTTGTGATGTACTAATGATTCGTTTGAAGTGTTGGAGCGATTCAGCAGAAGAAGACAATCATCCAAAGGATTCTAGAGAACGGCGAGATGAGAACATAAAAACCCGTTCGAAATCTCGAGTCCCATTTGAAGACAATGAAGGCACGTAATGGGCGGTAAATAACCAGGTAGGTCGGTTGGTAGAACAGAAGGCTTGAGGGATCAAGGCCCTCCGCTGGAGCTACCATCCTGCCTCTCCCTATTCAAATCCTCCAAGGACGGGAGCAGGAACACTCAGATCTCTTCGCCAGTGTTGTTCCCTCAGAATCCTACACTGACTGCTATTATATTATGAACGGTCGATCGATGGCACACTGTGACTTGGAGCTGGTAATAAATTATAATCACGTTTTTATGACGTTGGGTGATGTGGAGGTATGGGTATTGGTGAAGCGGAGGGAATATGGTATGAGGTATAGTGGGATATAGGGCTAAGTGTACCGGACTGGGAGCGTTTTGTTCAACATTTTGCACCTAGGGGATGTGTAACTGTGGTGCCTGAGTTAAACAGTTCTGACCGAACAGCAATTATAACTTAAAATTGGCAAATACGGCTGCTGAAAAAGGAAAAAAATCGTTGCGGCTATTGCTAATTTCAGATAGTTATTCGGCGTCTCAAGGTTTGCGCATAGATACCTACATACCTACCCAACTAACCGCAAGACTTACGGAAGTACCCAACTGAAAACGTAGATTATACCTCCTACCTATCAAAGAATGTTAAAAAATAGATAGAATGGTAGTGCAGTGAGATATGGGTGGTTTTTTTTTTACAAAAATGTTATTCTCAGAGATCTAAGACAGATTTGAAGAGATCTCACACAAACTGCAATACTGAAGTGGGTGGTTGAGGATGGAAGATTTTTGTGGTGGTTTGAGAGACGTTTTGGATTGGCTCAATATTTTCCGTTTCATGGCCTCTTCAGGGAATTCATGATGATATTCTGGAGGGGTAGGAATATTCCAACTGCTCAGTCATGGTAGGTAACATCTTATTGCAGAATAAATCTCCACTTTGTGGAGATATCGCTTGGCAATGCTCGACGAATTGAAAGGGTTAATTTTGGTTCTGAATCATGAGGTAATCATCAAGCTGTCAAGACTTACGTTGAAAGAACCCTCCTACTTTATGGAGGCTACATCAAAAAAGGATTTTTATTTCATTTGCAGCTTCCAACAACGCAATATATCACCAATCTTTAAATTTCGAACGCGAATTACTGACCCCTGACTAAAATGACTTCCGACAGTTTTTCCCAATGGAAGAACCAATCAACTCTCGACATCGCAGTTCGAAACGCTTTTACTTCCTCCTGACACACTGATGATGACGGAAGTACGCCTCTGGCCTTTGTCCGTCTAACGGTGGATCATCTGCTTCGAGAATCATCGGTTCTAGGCAGTGAGTCACCCGGAATAATCACGTACGTACAAAGAACCCTGGGGGCGGCAATGGTATTGTGAGCGGTATTTGAAAGGATCGACGAGAATCAATAGGTATGCGCAAGATATTGTTTACGGTGCTGTGGTATGCGAAGTGAATTGAGTGGGAACCAGGTGGAGGTCCCACAATTCCACGATGAAGTGAGCTGCTCAGTCATGATGATTATCAGGTGCTGCTAATCAACAATCCTGAATGCGAACCAGACTGGCTGACAAGTAGATTCAAAGGAGTTCTAAAGGGACATAAAACGCTACGTCCTATTCTCAGCCCCAGTGTAGTAGTAGCGGACCGGTGTACTTCCTCACCAACTAGGTCAAGTAACCACATTGAAGTTGGCCGGCACGGATACGTTGTGGTTAGTGTTTTTTCTTCTTGAACTGAATCGGGAAAGTGTACTGTAGGTACCGCAATGGATTGGGTAGACCTTTCCTCCTGTACGATTTCCCTAATGGGTCTGGCAATATCCCGTTGACTAGATACAAACTTCCGGAATGATAGTTAGATATCTCCAATCTACTGATGAACATATTCAATTCATTTGTTCGTAAGTTGTATAAAACACATAAAATGACAAATGGCATGAATCCGCCGATAATAGCCCATCTTCAAGAACCTTTCCTGATAAGCCTCGAGGGACGTCGTAAAACATTCACAAATGATCTAAGAGAAATTGATAAAATTGTGAAAAATCGCCCCACTCCCGCGGAAATTGTGTAACTAGAGTAATTATATGGCAAGAAAGAAGAAATAACTGATTTTAAGTGGAGAACTCAACTACTTGCAAGTTAATGCCGAAATACGCAACATTTATATGCATCTACCGTCCTATGATGTTTAAATAAGTAATATGAGGTTTTGTTTCGAATTACGAAATAAACTGATTAAACTGCTTCTTGGTGCATTTTTTGCAGTTCTTCACTTCGTCTACGTGTATCATATTTCTCGTGTGAAACCCGGCTAGGCCAGAGTATTTTCCCGAAACACTGTTTTTATTTAACGGAAGTGATTTAGGCTGACTGCAAGTTTTGAAAATAACAATATTTCCCTAGTTCTTATGTGAAGGAAACAGCTTCCTCGTAATCAAAATTACATTTTTTGTACGGTTTGTGTGGTTACATTGGTATAACCGTTTTATTTGAATCTGGTCCTAGAATCGTTCTACGTGAGGTTTCAAGCACCTTCTGGGACAGACAACATGTGGTACATCCTTTAATATCCATAGTCCCTATAAATAATCACCGATAATGCAACGAACCTAGTTCAGGAGGAACCAGTTACAGATAGCTCAACCGTAACGCCTGGTCAGGGGCACTCAGTGTTTGTCCCTCCAGTTTTTCACATGCAGGTGAATAGACGGCTTGTCATGTAGGCAGGTCCTGCTATATCCATGGAGATGGGTTTTGTGACTTCCCACCCTCAAAGGTGATTCCGCAGCACCGCTAGTTTCTCATGAAAACGGCGATATCCACCGACGCCTTCCTACTTATGTGTATAACGTTTACTCCGAAAGGCCCACGTAGCATCCGCCTGTAATGGCTTTAGCGACTGTGACTATACGCTCGCTTTTCAGGCGCATCAGCTCTTTTGACTGGCTCCCGAGACTCGGTCGCCGAAGAAAAGATGGAAAAAGTAACGATGACGAGGTTTCTCCGATGGAACGTGGACGCATTTCCAACGAACTAAGACCTTTGGATTCACCCCATCCGGTTCAGGTGTATCAAGCGTTCAAGATGATTTATAAAGTTGATAATCACCATAAGTCGCAATCGATTTGACTGTTGACTATCAGTCAATAGATAATCAATAGATTGCTGTATTTGATTGGAGCTCTTATATTTTTGTTTGAATAACTATGGGCATCGATTTTGTAGAACTCCGTCATGTCAGAGAAATAAGTCAATTTCAGACAGGTTGAAATTGAACCTTTGGATTCACCCCATCCGGTTCAGGTGTATCAAGCGTTCAAGATGATTTATAAAGTTGATAATCACCATAAGTCGCAATCGATTTGACTGTTGACTATCAGTCAATAGATAATCAATAGATTGCTGTATTTGATTGGAGCTCTTATATTTTTGTTTGAATAACTATGGGCATCGATTTTGTAGAACTCCGTCATGTCAGAGAAATAAGTCAATTTCAGACAGGTTGAAATTGAACCTTTGGATTCACCCCATCCGGTTCAGGTGTATCAAGCGTTCAAGATGATTTATAAAGTTGATAATCACCATAAGTCGCAATCGATTTGACTGTTGACTATCAGTCAATAGATAGCAATCAATAGATTGCTGTATTTGATTGGAGCTCTTATATTTTTGTTTGAATAACTATGGACATTGATTCTGTAGAACTCCGTCATGTCAGAGAAATAATTCAATTTCAAACAGGTTGAAACACAACCCCCCCCCCCCCCCCCCCCACCAAATCGACCTTGAAGTTCGTGAGACGACGTCCTCTGTTAATAATTTCAAAACTTATTTCCTATTGCGTGATACCGCATAATATTACACCCTTTTAGAGGTGTAATTGTCTATAAAATGAAAATGATGCTTTGCATGTTTTTATGTTTTTTTGTTTTTTTTTTGCTTAATAGTTACGGAATAGTTAACTATGAATGTAAAAATGTAATTCTTGTAGTAACTATGTAAATTTCATCCAACTACGTAGGTACCTATCGTTTGACATTTTGGTCTGAAACTCAGAAGTATGGATTGGCCACGTAGAAATGTGATATTTGCTTCCGAATTTTCAGCTGTCCTTCGACAGTTTAGATTTCAGGGTCTTAAGATGTGAAATTTGGATTACGTCTACCACAAATAACGAATATTATTTCCACGATAGCAGATATCAGAACGTCCGTGCCATATTTTATAAATCGGCCATTTCGGACCCGTAGAAAGGTGGTTCTTGTTTATGTGATTGTTCCTTTGAAACGTCCTGGAAATTCCGTAAAACTGCACGGAACGATTAGCTGGAAGGACATTCAGCTGCTCTGGTCCAGATCCAATGGGAGAGCGGAATTCCGTTAATATTAATAACATAAGTGCGAAATGAACTATTTTAGCCACACGGAGTCCTGAAGATACATCTTGAAACAGGGTTGGGCAGGGATGAATTTTGGAATTCAGAAATTATGGCACTATTAAAAATTATTTTATATGTGTAAGTATGTTGATCTAAAACGCTATATCCCTTCAGTTATGTCACCAAGTAGAAATGTCAGTTTGATACTTCCTTGCTGTTTCCTTGTTGTCAACCTCCATTTTAGCTTCCAGTACCATCCGTGAATAGATACATTGATGCAGACGTACCTAAGTCTATCGAGGAATCGAAATTATTTAATAAGTATACGAGTTACAAGTGTACAGCGAAGCTCATCTCGAAGTATTTCTCATTAGTTACCATACTTCACCACCGACCTCAACAGGCTTCGAACAATTCGCGATATAATGAGGCCTTCTTTTAAACGAGATTGGAGGGATTAATTTCTTCTTCAAAATACTTCCTCCACTAAAAATAATTATCATCTTAAAAAAAGCGGTGCTTGCCATAAAAAATGATGATCTGATATCGATTGTGCTAGGTCAATGTCGTCTTTTGTAAGGATTCCCTTTTTCTTTTCTGTGGTTTTGAGCATACATCGACCCAGTTACATTCTTTACACGCCTATGGAATGCGGTTGATTATCAATCTCCTTCACCCGTGGATTATCAATCTCTTGTACCCGTGGCGCCTCATCCCAATCCTCCTCGATCCCTGTAAAAGGATGTTCCCTATAGACCATATTATTACCATCAGGCGCGTGTTTGAAGAGTCATCTCATCGGACAGAAGAGATCAGACAAAGGGCCATCTCGTTGTCTTTTTAGAGGGAGAGCATTGTGTCCGACATACGTAGACGGAGATGGTCAGTAGAGGGAGGTAGTCCATTGTGGATGATGAGAGTAGCCCGAGTACCTACGCCTGAGGGTTCTCACAACCAGCTTTGGACACCACGAATCGGGTCACTCCTGATGGGGGAAACTGACAATCATTTGTTTCATTCTGACACCTCCACGGGAGGTAGAGATCCAGGAGACTAAACTACGTGATCTACGCGATGTCACGCAGCTTCTAGTGATGTTCGAGAGGACTCTAAACAATGAAACTTTCAGCAGCATACGTCGAAACGATGAATCGGCAAAAAAACTCTAAAGGTTTTTACTGGTATTGGCAGTTTCACTTTTCCATCTTTCACCCATCAAAAGCTCCCAACGGCTAGTCACAAGATAAGCCGTAAAGCAGAACCCATTATACAAACGTTTAATAACATTGGTGCACTCGTGTACTTGACTTATACAAATGTTCATAGAGTACGGTCATTATTCTACCGTACAAGACATGACGATTAACACCTGGGTATATAAATTCAGCCACGTACAAGGATAATAATTTTAAATTTTAACACTGCATCTATTGAGCCAGAACGAAATTGATACTGGCTACTCTAGTTTAGAAGCCTACACACACACACACACACACTGCCATCCCCAATATCATTAGACTTTTGTAGTAATCAGTAGCTTTTCATTTCAGACTTATCGCCCACTTTCCATTCCCCGGATGCGCTCGAAAAAGAACTCGAAACAACCAAACAGGTAGCAGTTGATAACGGACTGAATAAAAAGCTCATTAATTTACTCTCATAGCAAAAAAAAACTTATTTCCATGCAGTTAGTCCGTCCTCGTTCCAATCCTCAAACGGTGCCATATTAACCAAAACCCCAAATTTTACTTCCCTATAACGGGCATTTCCGAAAAAAACCACAATGAGGTCATCTTTCTTTCCCCCCTCACTATTGGCAAATACCATAGGCCAATAAAGTAGGCCATCAAAAATCAGAAGTAGGTATATCAATCTTTTTAAATGTGGGTGGCCAGAACTGTGAATCTAACGTTGCCAACCAGAAAGGGTAATTATTTATGTAATACTGAAAGAACTGCCATTAGTTTAGCCCTTCTTTGGCCAAGAATTGAAAAATGATAAAAATTTCAATTTTTTCCTGTTTTCCCATTATTAGGACTTCAGATGAAGGGAATATAATAAAACTTTAAATACACCATGTGCCAATTTGTTTTGGTGGAATTGTTGACTACAGGTAACATTGGCCATGAATAAACCTTGCGGGGAGGGATCATCCTAAGGCTCAGTGGACAGACCCCTTTCCACCAGAACCTTTTTGTGGCCAATGTTGACTGTAGTCAACATACCAAGAAACAAAAATGATACACGGTACACCCAAAATTTGATATTTTTCTCCCTAGCTGATGAGAATTGTGAAAGGGTAATATGTAATTACTGTGGCGAGAAGAACGAAGACACTATATTCAAACAACAGTATCACAAACTCTTACTAACTTTCAATAAATATTTCTCAGTATGAAAACAGTCTTAGAATTGTCAAAAGTCAGTCTAAATCATTATGAATCCCTCCCAAAGTTCCCAAAAATGACTGAACAACTTATCACAGAACAATAACAATGAAAAGAACATAAAAGAGGATGTGAGCACCTAGGTACATCTTCTTGTTGTAGCTGATGCCATAAACAACGAGGAAAAAAGGACTCTGTGTGGCCAATGTATACTGTAGTGAACAACACTTCCTGTGTGTTTTTAGAAAAAAATATTGAGCTATTTCCCTCAAATATGGTTTTCACGCCTTCAATAACATACCGAGAATAGAACTCAAAAAGAATTTCAACCCAATAATTTGAAAAAACAGTTGATACTAATGGAAAATGTTTCCTTCCTCCCGAAGGTTGCCATGTTGACTGGACGACTAGAGACCATCAACTAAAATCACTGATAACGTGATAACTCGCAACGCACGACACTTCTGCAACTTTCAGGGGCGAAATGACATCCACGACGAGCAAGAATGTCGGTTCGGAAAGTAAAAGGTCTAAGGAGAGCAAGAGAAGCTCACCTAAAAAATCATGTTAACTGTAATCAAAACTGGCCAAAAAAGGGTTAAAGCAGCAGAACTACAATGGTTTTACAAACCGTATTCTTCAAACTCACGGAAAGGGCGAAACCTTAATAGTTTGGGAACGCAGATTCTAAAATCAGACCATAAAAATTCAGACCTCAACATTTCGAGGAAACCCATTTAGCTACCCGATGCTCGAAAGATTGAAAACCGCAGGCCAGCCCCAATCCCCTCCTGTTATTTACCAGCTATTAGTACAGACAATTCTGCATCCCACTGGCGGCAATATTTCTCCATCCCTCTCCAGTTCATCAACAAAATTCCTTGAAGACCAGACAATTCCCGGGAGTTGTACCTAATTCCCGGGACGGGGTAAATTCCAGTCATTGCTGCATTCTGTTTCATCCGAATTATTGTTCTTTATTGAAATCATGTAATCATATCAAAATTTGTTTTTCATTATAATGAATTTTATCAAATTTCATTACTTACATAAATATAGTTTTATTTTTCTGCCTTTACAGATGGGTGAAGTGGCCCGAAACTTGTCTCAAATAAATTTAATTGGCACAGGAGCCCTTATTCATTAGGTATTCCTGATTAGATTCGCCCCTCTGCACCATCGGCAAACAATTAATGTGTTAATATTACCATACCTTCCGGAGGAGTCCGTCGTCACTAGCTGGTTGAGTACTGGAGGCAGGAAGGCCTAGTGACGTCGGACTCCTTCGGAAAGTATGGTAATATTACTTCTTACACTAGCGGAACTACCTAACCCTTTAGATTCAATTATGTGTTGTTTTATTATGATATGTTTCATTATATGAGCCGTACCTACTCTTTTCTTGTTACTAGTGCAGTACTTAAATAATGGAAGACGTTTATTCATTGAGGTAATATTGTAAAACACTTCGCCCTCAACATTCATTTACTCAAGGCCAACAGAACTACGGAATGCCTGCTGAGTTGGCTAAACTATTCAGAACACGTAATCATAGTCATGACCAGGTTGCATTAAAATTTAGGATGGAAGTGAAAACACCGTTTCTTCATTGCTATTTATACTCCGATAGGTACGAGTAGTATAAGAACACAAGAGGAATGCCGACCGACACAGTTCAGGGTCTTAACCCAGATTTGGAGCCCTTTCTCTTTTGAAGTAAGCTCGCACTCTCGGCAAGCCCCCTAGCTGCACCAACTTCATTGTGATCGGTCACAGTCGTGTCAGACCTAGTCCGATGACGCAGTGAAGGTAATAATCACTGAATGGAGTCCACCCCGCCGGCCTGGTCATTGGCTGATTTGTCTAGAATGATTCTTTTCAGGTTGATGTCTGAATAATGGGAAAAAGCTAATAATGCGAAAGCTAATAATGCGAATGAAAAAGCAAAAAAGCTAATAATGAGAAAAAATATGGGGGGAAATAGCTGTATCAATCAGCCGAAATACTATACATCCTGAACTGTTACTTTGCACCGGTGATGTCATTCGGAGGTAATAGTCACGAATCCTCTGCTGATTTAAATTCTTCATTTGATTATAATTTCGGGCTATCTAACCACCCATATAATCAGTCTGCAAAGATAAAAAATGAACTATTTGTAAATTATGAATATTTATTGTAGGTACTCACTCTGAAATTATATACCCATTCGTAACAAAAATAGGTACTCCGAAATTATATACTCATTCATAACAAAAATTCTTCTTCTCGAAGTATAATCAGAGTATTTTGTCAACATTCATCAATTACATTATATTATAATTTTATTTTTCTATCTTTGCATACTGATGACGAATGAGACAGACCGAAATACATACTACAGTATCATAATACAGATTGGCATCAGTAAACACCTTTTACAGTAAATCTGTAAATACTACCTCCTGTGTTATTATACAAATTTCTGGTGATTGCAGCCATTACCACAGGTTTTTGACCCATAAATATTGAATTTTGAGAGTTAAAACTTCGTTAGAACCTCAATCCTTGACTTAGTGGTCAAAATCAACTTCATATTTGGTCTCCTCACCCTAAAAAACATGGGAAACGATAGATACCTCACAAGCCCAAGTTCACTAAAACCTCAAAAATACTCATTTTTAACTCATTTTTCACCCGCAGCACTCCCGGGTGTTTTCCAATCGGGCTGCCTAGGTAGGGGGACACAACTAGGGCCCAAATGGAGCCTGTGTGCGAAAGAACGATTTTTTATAGACCGGAAATTAAGGTAAATATATCAATGACACGGCGGACGGACACTGCATTTTTGAAATCTGCACACCTTGAAACGTGAAAGAAAGAAAATTGTGAGGGGAAAAAAGAAAAGAAATCCGAATCAAATACACAGGTGTATTATTCAGAGAATCATAAACCAAACTGCAGTTTAGGCCTCAGATTCCATGAATAAATTGCACCAAACCTACACAAACTTTGATATAACCGCCATCAAGGACAACAGGTGCAGTTACAGGTAGCCGTATCGCCGTGGGAGTTGATCTGCATAACTTCCGTAATTTCTCTGTATCGAAGGCCATCGCATCCAATGTCACCGTATGTAGTTGATTGGCTGATCGCCTCTCCATATAACTCAATACTCCTTGAAGGCGACCCACTCATGCTTTTCGGCCAGTACTGAGGTTACTTAATACTTGTAAGACTGGTGAATTGACTAGACAGGTATGTATATATTATTTCATAATTGATTTTCGTAATAGATTTTCGAGAAACCTGACAGATTGACTTTCGTACATAAATATAATTAATTACATCACACCAACTCACGCATGGTATTACTATGATACCGTACCTATATTCTAAAAGGTAGTTCTGCGCACAGTGGCAGCAATAAAGACGTTTTCTGTAGGTATCTCTTCTGCTGTCTACTTTGTGAAGACCGCTGGCACCATTATGTCGTTGGTTCCTACAAGAATCATCATTGAATGAAACTTGGGCAAACTTGACAGGCATGAGGTCAAGGGCGAAAATCGCATTAGGCACCCCATAAAGCATTAGGAAGTAGGAGAAACGTTGCTTAGTTTCATTCCATCCAACCGGATGCATGATACATAATTGAGCAGATGTTTATTTTATTAATACACAAGTTATTCATCCTAGTTCAGGCACGATTCACCCAACTTGGCGTGTAATACTCATACAGTTGGCTGCGCACTGGACGTGGAATTACTTGCGAAATAGATCCGAAAACGTATCTTGAAACTTGTTTATGTAGTAGTGTTCCTCCTCTAACGGCTCCTGAGTTGCCAAACGACAGCAAACGGAGACGTATTTAAGGACGATGTAAGCCAAAAGTTGCTGTCGTGAAGTGAGCCGATGGTGCAATCCGAAGTAATGCCGCGGGTAAGGACCTTGCAAAGTCACTTGGAGATATGAGGCAAAAGCCCTCGAGTTACCCGAGGTTCCCGATTCCTGCAGCCCTGGACGTCAATCTAATGGTCTTCGTAGCAACAGGTTTTTATGGTGTACGTTTACGACTTCTGGACATTCGAAAATCTACGTTTTTTGCTGAGTCGCCACGGTTGTTCGTTACCACATCAAAATGTCAATGTCGGTTGAGTTCGTCTGCAAATTTGCTGGTGTGACGGTGTCCTGTTGTGGAATGTGGTTATATTCCCAAGGTGGTCATTAGATTACTACCTAAGCCTTGGCTAAATCATATATAATTTGTGGTTACTGATCATTCTACATGTGGTCTACACATGCCTATGGGCGATGTCTATCACAATTACCCAACGAACAGTTGCACCAGTACATGGCTCCATACGCGAAGTACATGACTGTGCTTTTATATACCACATTAGGGGAATTCATGGTTTTCTTGACTAGGTCGTTAAATAGTTAAATTAAAAATGACGCAAACGGTGGGAATCATGAGGCGTGTTACCAGTAAATAGCTATATGCTATGCTAAACTAGTAAATGCAAACAGCAAAACACAGACAAAGCGAACTTTGACCCAAACGGGTTAAAAAAAAATTCATGTTAGAATAAACGGTACTTCTTCATTATCTGGTATACACCAAAAAAATTCTCAAATTTTGATTAAATTATTTAATAACGTTTCTCAACAACAAAACAACTATTGCATACTTGTACCATCTATTCAGAAGTCCCAAACAACCTGCTCATTCACGGGATAGTTTCTGGGATTGTTTATCTTTTTTGAGATGCGAGCGCTAGCGAGCATCCAGATCGCTTGACAATGCGAGCGGCGGAATGGGAACTAAACTTCTTGTACACCCACCGTCTTGTCTGACTGAACAATCGATGCATTTGAGATAATGGTAATTGTTGTTGAGAAACGTTATTAAATAATTTAATCAAAATTTGAGAATTTTTTTTGGTGTATACCAGATAATGAAGAAGTACCGAATAAACTTCTCGATTAGATAACTGTTATCCAGCATCAGCTCCAAAAACTCTGTGATGTCAAAGACCCCCGTGTGCTGTAGTTTTCTTGTTCGCTTCATCATTGGTTGATTGATATGTACCTATATCGTGCCAAAGGCAGGAAAATTCCTCCTTTTGAAAGATTATTCTCAGTTCAAAACAAGGAATAAGTCTGTATGAAGAGAGTATAATATTAAGTCGTTTGAGTAGTCTGAATTACGTTAGTATAATAATTCTGTAAATACCGAAGTGCAACGCTCTTTACTGGCAAGTTTACGATCTCAAACAGCAAATACATGGAATATTTATCGTGAGCAATGTTGTGTTCCAAGGAGAATTACATACGTTCTTGACTGTTGATATCCAGTCCTTTAGATCCTCAGTTCTCGTTTTTGGAAAAGTTCGTGAAGAACTTGTCTAAATTACAGCAGTATAATCCTTGAAATAGGTAACCAGAAGCGAGGCGCTCAGAATCTCCTTCTCGCGAACTGACCCTATCTAACGGCATGTCCACGTGTTTCCTCTGCCGCCTCTGCCGCCTCTGCCAGTCACGATAGGTTTCTCAATGCTGGAGTGAACCCAGTCATTTACGATATGGCAACCGTCTCACGATTCACCGAAAAACATCGGGTCACCCCAGTTTGTACATGGAGTTCTCATTCCTATGAGCTGCCTGCGCTTCCATCGCCGTTAAAAGGGAGGCAGTCCTTACGTGTAGGCTCATAGTTCCGGCACGTAGTTCTCCTGCAGCGACGTTGAATAGCAGATAAGGAACACCTTAGAAACTCGGCAGGAATGGGGAATGGGGTTTCCGGAGGTTAAGGACCTCAATCAAGGCAAGCCACGATACCACCCATGGATCTTCTCTCGCTTCTGTTCTTCCCTAATTCACGTCGAAATCGGCTCTAAAACATTTCGAGGAACAACTCCGTGAATGACTTTCCATTTGGAAAAACGTCTACTAATTACAAAACTCTCTGCACTATCCGAGTAATGAGCGTTGAAGTTCCTGTTACTGCCTAAAGCCCTACAGAAACCTACACCATCTACCTATGATGTCCAAAAATCGAATGGAATACGAATATCTTTATAAGGATGATACAACATAAAATAAATGATAGATAACCACTACTTTTAGGACATACGGTAGTGTAAATCCTACAAAGTGTGTCTATTAGAAGATAAGAAGGCTGATAGAAGATAAGAAGGCTACTAGCTACCAGAAAGCCGGTGGAATTTTCATCTTCACCCTTCATCTACCTATTAGGCAAAATGGTAATGGCAACATAAACACCGGAGGATGTAGAATTCACTTAGCGTTTAATCGTCCATACCTACCTAATCGTCTATTTCCAAGTATCGATGTCCAATTGTCCAGTGGCAGTGTGTTTACTATCAGCTGGGTTCGGAGACCGATGCGATATTTCCAGAAACCGGCCACAGCTCTTACCCAGGCGATTTCAGGTGTCTCGACAAGTGGTTGGGAATAACGATCTCGACTCAGCAGGAAGTTCGACTGGTCATGATGCAACGTCTCGCCGATTAAGTTTCTAGACTAGTTCGCTGAAATAATAGCCGATTTTACTAAATCGGGTGTGACAGGGAACGACCGAAAAGCGAATTATCGTTTCAGGAGTAAGATCGAGGCGCAAAATGGATCGCACGGTGTATTTAATCCGACTTACTTACTAAATGCCTAAATGCCACTTTGCACACTGACGTACTGATTAGGCCTCTACTAAATTACAAAACAATCTACTAAACTGACAATTAATTTGATGATTACCTACCCAATTGCATCGATCCTACCGACCTAATTAACCTACCTATTACAGGGGTACGTATACGTCTTAATCACAAAAACGCTGCAAAGTCCTTGTCACATGGTTTTATTATTCTATTAGAGTTCTAGAGATTCTTGTTGGCTGTTAAATTTATTGTTTCTTTTATGTGGAATGATTGAAATGGCTATTTCTGATGATTTCCCCCAATTTTGGCCCCCAAAACATGAAATAGGTAGGCTTTTTTTTTCCAGATCATCTTTGATCATTGGTAGTGCCATTTACTGGTCTTGATTCACATGTTCACACATTTTATAATGTTATTATACACATTGATGGTGATTTCAGACAGTTTTCCAGGTTTTTGACTCATAAATAAACCATTTTGGGAGCTGAACCTTTGGTAAAACCTCAATTTCCGCGTCTTTGGTCAAAATCGACTTCATATTCGGTCTTCTCGTCCCCAAAAACATGGAAAAAGATACCTCAAAACCTCATGTTACCAACATGTTGCTAAAACGCAAAAAGTACCTATTTTTATACACATTTTCACTCATAACACCCCTGGGTATATTCCGATCGGGCTGAAAAGTTTCGGGACACAACTAGGGCCCAAATGGAGCATGTGTGCGAAAGAACGATTTTTTTAGACCGAAAATGAAGCCTGTACACGTGATACGGCGGACGGACATTGCATTTTTGGAATCTACGTACCTTGAAACGGAAAAGAAAAAATTTTGAGGGGGCGTTATAAAAATTTTTTGCTGAGCGATTACATAGGTGTATTATTCACAGAATAATAAACCAAAACGCTGCAAAGTCCTTGTCACATGGGTTTATTATTCTACTGGACATACCTACAGAAATGATGGCTGTTCATTTATTGTTTATTTCACGTGGAATAATTGAAATAGCTATTTCTGATGGTTTTCACCATTTTTGGCCTCTAAAACACGAATTCGGTACGCTCCTTTTTTTTCAACTTGTCTTTGATCATTGGTAGTGCCATTTAATCGCCTTGATCCACGTGTTGATACAAACTGCATCCAATTTGATCCAATTGCATCCAGTGTTATTATACAAATTGATGGTGATTTCAGACGATTTCCCAGGTTTTTGACTCATAAAAAATCAATGACTGAACATTTGGTAGAACCTCGATTTTCCACTCTTTGGTCAAAATCGACTTCATATTCGGTCTTCTCGTCCTAGAAAACATGGAAAACGATACCTCAAAAGCTCATGTTACTACCATGTTACGGAAACACAAAAAGTACCTATTTGTATACCCATTTTCACTCATAACTCCCCTGGGTATATTCCGATCGGGCTGAAAAGTTTCGGGGCACAACTAGGGCCCAAATGGAGAATGTGTGCGAAAGAACGACTTTTTTAGACCAAAAATGAAGCCGGTACACGTGATACGGCGGACGGCAGACGGCGTACGGCGTACGGTGGACGGCGGACGGACATTGCATTTTTGGAATCTATGCACCTTGAAACGCAAAAGAAAAAAGTTTGAGGGGGTGTTATAAAAATGTTTTGCTGAGCGATTATTCACAGAATAATAAACCAAAATACGGTAGTCTCTTCAAGTTTTCTCTCTTTTCATGGAAATCTAATGTTAATAATATCTTTAGATTTGGGACCACCCACAAGCACTGTTCGTTTACGATAAGGCCTCAAAGTTTGATCCGAGAAAACGTCATTAATCTAGAAATCAAACGGGAAAGCTAGCCCGATTTTCATAGTGATGGACACCTCATTCAAACGCTTCTCGTTTTTTCGAGTAGGCACTTTTCGCTGCTAGGGCGTTACGACATAAAATAAACTGGAGTGAAAGAACTTGATAGGGAATAGAACACCACATTACTACTACATTAATCAGCCCAGTACCAGGCTGTGAATTCACGTAGTAATATTTTTGCGTTATTTTCCTGTCTGAATAGGCAAGTGGCCTGAATGCTTGCAAGCTCGCATCTCCAAGAGGAAAGAAATCCCCTATATCTGTCTTACTTAAAAATATAGATTAGTGGGTGAATAGATCAAGTGGTGTGTAGTAGCTGTAGTGTTCAAAGGATCCGACTGGTAGCAGCTATTGACTCTGGTGGCGATTTACAGGACACCGTTGTGACGTACCGAGCGAGGGATATTGTTGGTTCATCACAGATTGTCTCACCGGATTATGTCGATCCTGATAGGTCAAAGGTCCCGTATCACGGCAACAAGGCCGTCTTGGCATGGTACACAAACTCAGGACGTCCCATTAGGTCCGTACACGTCAGAATAGGAGTCCTATACAATAATTAAACTCGCTCTTCCGATCATCAATCTAACTTGGGAGGCATTCCACGATGAGTTTTGCCCTTTTCGTAAAATAACGGTACCTAGGGCCAAAACCGTCAACAACTGTTCCACGGCTCCAAACACGGATCCACGAGAAATTGATAAGAAAGAAATGCATCACATTCATGTCAAATCCACTCAAATGCCTTGTCTCATACCAAATCATATCTGCGGCATGGAGTCTGATTAAACAATCTAGGAGGCCCTCCTGACTGACGCCGAATGACTGACATCAACTGAATCTCGAAATTACCTGAAACAAGAAACATATAATTACACAGAGAAAGTCATACATCAAAATAGCAGCATGTTGATTTTTATGAATAGACAAATATGTAGCTAACAAAACAGAACACTTAATAAGCATAATTACTCGACTACGATACTTGTATAGGACGATGAGGGTTAGTTACAGGTACTAAATGAAACGATGAATGATAGGTACACAAAACAATGCAGCTGCAAAGGACCAAAAAACTGCATCGCGACTTGGCCGTGCAAACTAGTTTGAAATGAGTACTCTTTTACAGTGATGGCTGAAAGTTCCACATCACAGGTTTTTCATGAGCAGCAAATTTTTGACTTTTATGCCCTCACGGTAAATTATATCCACAAGAACCATTGATAGCAAAAGGTGGATTGTATCACTGACTCGTCTCTCAATGCAAACGAAGAACAGCGACCTTTCACAATACGCACTTCCATGTTCCCTCCGCTACTTCGCGGGTCTCGAAAGTAAAAAATGATTGCGGCAATTTCCGTGTTGTCACGCCGAATTGAAAAAAGCTCAGAGTGGGTACGCCACAGGATGTTGTCGATCGTCCGAGGCTTTCGGAAGGTAAGAAAAACAACAATACTGCCGGGACCCCGAAGGTAACTGAGCAACTGGTATTTTACCTGATCTTAACTACACCAATTTCATGTTTCACTAAAGGTTAACGGCCCAACTAATTACAATCAATCAACCCTCGAGTTAGGTATTTCATCTTTAAAAACCAAGGAATCGAAATTTAAATGGGATGTAATAGTGATGGTGGATTCTAAAATGATATCTTATTCCCTACACAGCCCGAACTCCCTGACACCCTCCCTGACATGGGCCTGATTGCCCATTATGCATTTAATCCAAATACGTAACCATGTATTCATATTTTTAAACTAGCAGAAAATTAATTAGAGAATGTTGATGATATAGGAATCTTACGGTGTGGTTCACATTGATGCTAAAAATCGGCATGTTATTTTTGGTATAATGTATTATCCCCCTACAATTCCGGATTAGGGTTGCCAACTCAACCGTACTTCGTATTTAAGAAATTTCCAAAAAACTGTTGAAGCTCAATCTCAATCCCTTCCGAAAGGCACATGTCACTGGTCACAGGCATAATGATTTACGAGATAGTGGATAGTTTAAAAACAACGAGGTACTCCAGGGGTCTCAAAAAACCAAGTTGAATTTTGTTTTATTGTTCAATATATTAAACATGTCGGCGTGTAAATTTCTATTCAAATCCGTACATTGGTTATAAGGGAGTGTTGCAGCTTATCTACCTCCTCCTTCCGCCTCATCAGAATGTGCTCTAAATAGGTAGGTACCTATTCTAATATATTGACCCCTTTCTCCCACTTCGTACTTCTCTCCCCCCCCCCCCCCCCCACCCAGCACAACCTTCTAAGTTGTAGAACAGCAGAAGTTGTATTCTGACCCCAAGATTCATAATCTCCCATAAAATGTGCTAGAGGTTCGCTAGAGGGGACTCACAGTTCGTTTGTAAGGGCAATAAAAAATGATTCCCCTTCATGGGATACTTTTGCGTCAAAGAAGTGATAGCTAACAATTAAATAACGAAACAGGTTTTACTTTTTCCTGAAGTCACTCACTAACGAAGAGAAACGCTTGGCCACTTTAGAATATTTTCTTCTCTCCACATCTCACCTCTGCTACCGTGAATCAATTCACCCACAAAGGATGGGAGCAGCACACTAATTTTTTTCTTGAAGGCCATAATGCACTTGCGTAGTGAATATAACGTGGATGGCAAAGGATTTCACACATTAGATGAAGTGGCGTGCTGTGCTGGAAGGTTGAAAAGCAAGCGTGGGTAACTTCAAGACCTCGTTCCCTCCCAATCAAATGATCCCCTCCTCACCATTACAGCTAACTTTTTCAAGATCATAAGAAAAGATGGAAAGTGGATTTCGAATACCACGAAGGTTCCTGCATTTTTAACCTTCACAACTCGGATATCATTCCCACTAAAAACCCACACATGAAGAAAGAAGTTTTTGCCACTTGATTTTACTATAGGAAATTTCAAAGAGGGCTTCCTAGAAGTTATAAGACAATGTGACTAAACAATAGCCCTTTCACGGTTCTTTACTAAAAATTGAACTCATCCTGAGAGCCTTGCCGCTGTTTTTCATGAGCTTGATCAATTTTAGCCAGCAAGAAATTTGTCACTCAAGCATCATACCCAGTGGTCTCGCTCATTTGTAAACCTTCAAGTACAAAATTCGACGTTTGGGGCGTAAAGTGAGCATCCCTATATACTTGAACTACGAAAAACCATTATGAGTTTCTAGAATGGTGCGGAGATGTCATCAAATAAATTGGTCTGGTTGCTGTAGGAGGGTTTATTTATTCAGGCCAACTTCTCCAAATTCTCTGTCCACCTAATTCATTTGAACAGGTTCGCTCAAAATTTCTTGTTCTCACGTCATCGCTCGGGCTCATTGTTGACAATTTGCACACCTGCTTTGCCACACTTGATAAGAATGGACCTTGACAAAATGCACAAATTTCCCAAGTAACCTACTGATAATAGAACCCCAACCCCTCCCAATAATCTATAAATCATTTTTAGATGACTGTTTCAAACAATTTGTGTATTTGTGCTGCATTTTCTCAGTAAGAAATTTGACTTTAGATCATTGAAACAAACCCGTTTATGTTATCCAAACTCAATATTTTACATAATTTCTGGTAAAAATAAAAAACGGGGGATAAAGAAAAATTTCCTATTTCCATTAAGAACAAAATACAATGCTATACTGGTTTTGGTGAGCTCACCATCACCAGCCACAAACAATAACTTTAATTTATGGAGTTCTACAGTTTCATTACGGGTGATTTAGTTCGTAGGTACCATTTCTGATGTTTCAAAGTTTTCAATGATTTTCTACTGAAACTCAAATTATCACGTTTTTTAAAACCTAGTTAATGTTCATTATCTATTGGTTGAATGAAGCTTCGAAGAAAGCTGCCTGAAACATGATTAGGTATATTTACCACATCATCAACAGCCAACTGGTGTTATAATTACAAATATTTGTAAGTAGGTACAGACAATATTATACGATTATAACATGATAATAATAAATTATAGCTGTGCTATCAAAAACGCTGCAAATCCTTACAGAACGGTTTATTGTTTTGTATAGAACACCCTTCTGCATATATCACAGCCCCTCCGTAGTTTAGTACTGTAATCAAATCGAATTTGATTCAATTGACGTTCTGCGAGGGAGGCCACTGATTCGGGCGGTCCCCTCGATTTTGACTCGGGCGGTGGTCCCGAGAGGGAGGAGGCCTTCTGCGCCTCTCCCAGGCGCAACTGAGGAGGGGAGTGTATAAATACCCCCGCTCCCGCCGCCATCACGGATAACCGGAGACTCCCCAGAGACAAGACCTGCGACGTACCAGCGACTAGATAGATAGAGATAGAGAAGTGAAGAGTAGAGTAGAGTAGAGCCAGTGAGACCTTAGCCATTTTTATTTGCCGACCCCGTATTTCGTTTATGTGACTTGGAACTTTCAAATTGACTCCCCTGTGTAAATTCTTTCTAACGACGCTCGAGAAGAGGGACGGGAGACTTTTCCGTATTACCAACCACGGCCAGGGCGCACCAGACAAGACCTTTTGCCGTCGACGCGAGGTACTGCCGTAATCCTCCTACCTGTTGCAGGCCAGACGAATCGCAAGCCCCAGACGAGCCCCGAAGCCTTGATTCCCAGACGAGCCAGGAAGGAATTGGAGGTAAGACCTAGAACCCTCACTTTCAAAACTAGGAACTTAGCGACCCTGTCGCGTAACAGCGCCCCTCAGGCCTTCTACTATCATCCAAGCCTTTGCCGAGGTAATCCAGGACGTTTCCTGTTCTGTTACAGAGCCCCTGGAGACTTCTCTAAATTTGAGCCTGATCTTACTGCATTTAGCCCCAAAAACTCTTCTATTGAACCCTTGGACCCACCTCTAGAACCCACTCATAGACCCATCGAAGACTACGACTCTGGTGCCTCACACCATCGTAACAATATTTCAACACTTTTCGAAACACCTTTTTCACATATATTCTTGCCCCTTTGTTTTGTATAGAATCCCGTCTAACCGCGAACATTAACGTAATTATCCATTCTTGTGCTACAGCTTCCGACCCCGCGGCCCCAATTGTAAAAGTAGGTTTTCATAATAAATTCTTTGTATTTGTTCCTTCAGACCGTTTTGCTCTTTGAATTTAACCATTGCCCATCTACACGTAGAGTCACAATCTATAGCCTTTCCGTTGCTCAACTCCGAGACGCCTAAACCTGCCACGGTACTGTGCAAAGCCGTAGCAGGGCCAACTGCCCGCCTACAAAAACTATCAGGTAATATTCGAACTCCTGTTTCTGGTTACCTCAAATCACTCGCCATCCATTCTGCGGAGGTTGAACCAGGATTCGAACACATTACAAATTTGGTGTCAGAACTGGGGATTTCTTGCACTCTTAGAAATCCGAACCCAGTAGGTAGGCACACGGCTAGGACACAGAAAGGCAACCAGAGTCCCTCAAAATTGCCCAAGTCCCCTAGCACCCCAAAAGTAAATTAATTCTCAGGCTCAGAGAAGTATTAGGTGTACATACTTGTATATATTATATTGATTCTGTGTTTGCTACATTTATTACGATTTTCATATTTTATATTTTGTCTTGTTGCATTAAGCATTTATATTTTTCGATTTCCATTTTTTTTTCATTATTTTGTGTAAACGTGTCTCATAATATTCAATTAGGGGTAAATGTGCGTTGTGACAGGATTAACTTGGTAAAATAGGTATTAGTGGGAAATTTCTGAGTAGTAAACCCAGTCAAGATCGAGCAGAACCCACTAAGTGGACCCATTTTTGTCGAATTGTACCCATTTTTACTCGGTTGGACCCACCGTTGCACCCAAAACAACGGCAAGAAACCGTTACAAGTGCCAGTTAGGACAGGCCGAGCAGAAAGGTCCCTCATAGGTCAAAGTCGTGGAGTTTAACCTTTTTCACCGACAACTTAGTACGTTCAACTCGAACCCACAACAACAGCCATTCTGTACTCCGTCGAGCGAAAGGCCCCAACGGTGAGCTACCTGCACCCACCGTTGTACCCACTTCTTAGGACCCAACGTCGGATTATTCCAGTAATAACCGCTGGAAGTTACCGTTACGACCAACGACCTGTCCCCATTGCTGGGTCCTCTACCTGCGTCCTTAACGCCACCGACCCCAACCTTAGTATTCGACGCTAGATATAAGATCCCTTTTGCTGTTTTTGTTATTCTCTTGTTGTTATTTTCGTAAAATTTCTGTGTATTATCCTGATTATTCTGTTTTTGTGTCACTATTTCGTAAAATTTACGGGTGTTTTTTCACGTTTTCTTTTGAACCCAATTTACGCATACGTTCGTTTTAATATTTCGTATTTGTTATTGATATTAGTTTCGTTAGTGCCGTTATTTTCGTGAATTTTTCGTATTTTTGTTCCGTATTAGTAGTTGAACCCATTTTTTTTGTAGGTATAGTTGTTACTTGTGTTGCTTATTATTCCACGGTTTTCGTCCCGTTCTATTATTATTTAAGTATTTCCTTGCGTAATTTCGTGTTTATTATCATCTACTAGTGCCATATATTCTCTCGCGTGCTCTCTTGGGGACGAAAAATTGTTAGACCCAAGTAAGATGGCTACCTCCGAATTCGGGGACAGCGGCGTGAGGGTAGGAGACCCGGAATTGACACCTGTGGAGAGATCGGTGCTCTCACTAGGTAGGATTATGGTGGATTCCCACCGTAGAATCCTGACGGAACTAAAGGCCCAAGAACGAAAACCACAAAGACTAATCCGAACCATGATCGATTCCTTGGCGGCCTGGGACCCATCAGACCCCGAAGCCTTACCCCTTTCCGACTACTTCGAGCTCTTGGAAGACTCAACCCCGGAGATGTCCGAAGTCGAAAGGGCAGCACTCCTCCGTATTAAACTCAAGGGAGTTGCGTTCAACTGCCTCGTGAGCCACCCCAACTGGAGACAAGCCTCGGCCCCTTACAGCGTGACCAAAGTGGGCCTCTTACGCTGGCTTGGCCGAGAAAGCACCGAACTACTCTCGCAACGACTGGCCGAATGCCGAAAAGAGGAAACAGAGTCTCTTATACAGTACGCTGACCGAGTTCGCCGCTTAGCGGGACGCCTGGTCAGAGCCACACATCCAGATTGGGAAACGGACGCGAGACACCCGGCCATTGACGACAAGGCAAAACGCGCGTTTGTCCGCGGATTGGAGGGGCACCTCCGAACGGCGATCGCTAGCAACTGTCCCGCATCCTTCGACGACACGGTCACAAGGACACTGGACTTGTATGAAACCTTGTCGCCTGGGGCTGGGTCTGATGAACCCTGGAATGTGGGTGCGGTGTACACCCGCGGACCACCGCGGGATCCCCGAAACATTGGCGGTTGCTACGGGTGCGGCCTGAACGGTCATTTTGCCCGTGACTGCCCAGAACGGCTCCGAGTGAGCCCCACAAAAGGACAATACCTGTATTCTCTCCGCCCCGCAAAAAGAGACCCAGCTTATGCGCCCCCGGCTCGCGAGTTCACCCCAAGTTATTTGCCCCGACCCATATCGCCGACATCTGTGAAATGCCGGTTCTGCGGCGGATTTTCCCATTTCGCGGCGGATTGTCCTGACCGGACGAGCGCTGAGAGATTCACGGGTTGTGAGTATTGCGGTGCACGAAACCACTCAGAGCGCGGGTGCCTGATCCTGCAGGGGCACCTAAAAAGGGCCCCACCGGCCACAGCACCCAGACAACCCTTTGGGTCCGGCTGGAGAAGGGAAAACCAGAGTTCGCCCCCAATGACGAACCCAACCAGGAACACGAGCGGCCCCACGCGGGTCCAGAGCGTGACCGAGACAAAAGGAGGCCCACTCCCAATATGGACCCATATCCCCGAGATGACCCCAAATCGACCGCCCCCAGAACAGATGACCCCGGAAAAAGGGTCCAGCCCACTGAGTCAACCACCCGCCTCCCGACCTTCTGCCCCCGTGGAACCTGAGGAGCTGCAACAACTAATGGCTCAGAGCCCGTGGATCGCGCCCGTCACGGTGAAGAGTTGCGGGTCGGCAATCACTGTCCCGGTGTTGTTAAATGAAACGCCGGTGACAATGGTGGTGGACACGGGAGCACAAGTGTCCCTGCTCAGTCGACCCATACCAGGAAGCATTATTCGACCAACCGTGATCCAGGCCCGCGGCGCAGGCGGCGAGTCCATCCCATTCCAGGGAACGCAGGCCCTACGAGTGCGCGTGGGCGACTACGATTTCGTTCACGAGTTTCACGTACTCCCTGCAACGAGACGGGGCTTGAACCTCATGGGCCTCGATTTACTGACACGGGTCCCAATGAACCTGACCACATGCGAAGCACCACCCGATGGAAGAGAACCGGTGCGCACTGTCATGGTTATCGGCAGCGTTCAATCCGAGGACGACGCGCTGCCCCTGGAAGACTGGACCCTGCCCAACGAAATCCCCTCTCTGTTGAACGAACAGGTTCAGCATCTGGATGCGACCGAACGCTCAACACTATTGGCGGTACTAGGCGAATACCGTAACCTATATGAACCCCCGGACGCTGGAGGATGCAGCCTCCCCGTCACCCATCGACTCGACACCGGCACCCAAGCCCCAATCCACCGGCGTCAATATCTGGTCCCCATAGCACTGCGACCCATCGTGGAACAACAATTGGAGGACTTACTGACTTCCGGTGTAATCCAACCGTCCGAAAGCCCTTGGTCTGCGCCCATTGTGCTGGTGAAAAAGAAGCAGACGACCCCCGGCGCGGTAAGCTACCGCTTTTGCACGGACTTCCGTGAACTAAATAAGGTCACCAAGGCTGACGTATACCCGCTCCCAAACATACAGGAAACCTTGTCCTACCTGGGGGGGTGTACCTACTTCTCTACCTTAGACTTGACATCGGGCTATCACCAAATCCGCATGAGCAGCGAGTCCCGTGAAAAGACGGCGTTCAGCACACTGGGAGGGCATTGGGAGTACCTAAAGATGCCCTTCGGCTTACGAAATGCGCCCGCTACCTTCCAAAGGGCGATGAACAACCTGCTCATGGGGCTGATCAACAAGATCTGTTGTGTGTATCTTGACGACATTGTCATTTTCAGCCCTACCTTCCGAGCCCATCTCAACCACCTTAGAGACGTATTTGACCGCTTGCATAGAGTCAATCTAAAGGTGAACCTACGAAAGTGCAGTTTCGCCCGCCCCGAGGTGGAGTACTTGGGACATTTGGTGGGCCGGGATGGCGTCAAAACGGACCCGAAAAAGCTCGAGGCTGTCCGGAACTTCCCACGACCCACGACGGTAACCGGCGTTCGATCCTTCTTGGGACTGGTAGGGTATTACCGCCGGTTTATGCAGCGATTCTCCGACATGAGTGGTCCCCTAAATGAACTCCTTAAGAAAGAGCAGAAGTTCGAGTGGGGCCCCGCCCAAGAACGCTCTTTCGAACAATTAAAGAACGCTCTCCTCACGGCTCCCGTACTAGCTCTACCCGACTTTGAGCAGACATTCATATTGGCCACCGACGCCTCCGGAGTTGCCCTCGGAGCCGTCCTCTCACAGCTTGTGGACGGTCTGGAACGACCCGTCGCCTACGCGAGCCGAACCCTCAACAAAGCCGAGCGTAATTACTCTGCCACCGAGCGTGAGCTCCTAGCAGCAACATGGGGATGTAACCATTATCAGGGCTATCTGCTGGGACGACGCTTTCGGTTAGAGACGGACCACGCCGCACTAACTGCCGCCTTACGTTTGAGAGACCCAACGTCCCGAATTGGGAGATGGGTGCTCCGCCTGACTTCTTACGACTTTGACGCCGTGCATCGCAGCGGGAAGGCCATGGGACATGCAGACGGGTTGAGCCGCCCGACGGTCGCCGCTGTGGAGGTCCGTCTGGATTGGCCCCTCCTTAAGGCGGCCCAGGAATTGGACCCCTGGGTACGCACCATGCGAGAAAAGGGTGGCACGTCCGCGAGAGACGTAGACGGGGTCCTCTGCCTGATGACCACCAATCCTGATGGGAGCCCCATCCCCTGGATACCCTCCACCCTGAGGCAGTGGATCATAAAGACCTGTCATGAGAGCCAGTGGGCGGGACACCCCGGTCAGGCCGCCACCGAACAGCTCGTTCGACGGTATGGGATCTGGCCGAAACTGACAGCTGACGTGCGCGCTTTCGTGCAATGCTGCGACGTATGCCAAAGGCGAAACACTCCCCGAAACCTGACTGCCCCGGTGCAGCGTCCCTATTTTCCGACCAGACCCATGGAAATGGTGGGAGTCGATCACGTAGGACCTATCAGAGGGAAACGAGGCCCCGTCCATTTACTGACGGTCATCGATCACTTCACCAAGTACGCCGAGGCCTATGTGGTGAACGACACTACGGCCCGGGTGGCCGCCGATACTCTAGTATACAAATTTGTCACTAAACACGGAGTACCAGAGCGATTGCTCTCCGACCGCGGGACCGCCTTCACCGCTGCACTAACCAAAGAGCTCTGCCAAAGATGGGGAATGACCAAGGTCTATACGACCGCATACCACCCTCAAGGGAATGGCGCCGTAGAGCGGTTTCACCGCACGCTAACAGGGATTATTGCCAGAATCTGCCAAGCCACACACCGACATTGGGAGGACGTCCTCCCGCTCGCACTGGCCGCCTATCACAATCTCCCGCACCGCAGCACGGGCTACACCCCAAATCGGTTATTATATGGGCGAGAGATTAGCCTGCCCGAAATGGACGCTCTCAGCCCACCACGACATTTATGCATCGGGGAATGGGAAAGGAACCTGCAGATAGCCCGAAGGGCCGCTTATACCACTATGCAGAAGGCATGGGCCACCCGCACGGCAATTGCGAATAAAAGACGCATCCCCAGAACTCTTGTCGTCGGCCAGGCGGTGTACTTACGCCAGATGGTGCCCCCGGCGAACGTTGTTCGGAAATATTGGTGTCCTTGGGTGGGACCTCTCCGAATTACGAAGAAACTTTCGGAGGTAACCTACGCCGTTCACGATCCCACCGGCAAGGAAGTGACGACCCACATTAACAGGCTAAAGGTCGCCCACCCGTACGACGTTGACGCCGAGACTTCCAGCATGTACAAGGCTATCCCTAGTCGAGCTCAGTCAACACCCGGCCCCGATGACATCGAGATGATGGAGGCACCACGAATCATCCCGGACGGACGATCATCGGTGACCACGATCCCGAAGGACGACCTTGACGAGGACACCCCGCCGAGCCCCCAGACCAGGACAGCGGAACCCGACGCCGCCCCGGGATCGGCCGAGATTGACCCTCAGGGAGGAACCGCCGGGAACACAGGGAACCCCGTCGTGAAAACCGTACCCGAAACGAACCCCGAAAACGAACCTGGTACAGAAACCCCTGTGGTGAACCCGGATGGCACAAGGGAGGCGGCCCCGGTAGTTAGTGACCCCCTTGTAGAGACCCCTCCCGCACTAAGCTCGCCCGTAACTCCATACAACCTCCGCTCCCGCAAAGCGATTAGTTATAAGCTATGACTAGGCCATGTAATCCTCGCACAACGCCGAGTGGTTAGGAGTAATAGGAAAGATATCATTTACACATTTTATGAGACACCAGGTAGGCTAGAGATCATCTTTTCAGAGGAATTAGGAATGGGATCCCTGATCCCAACACAGGAACCGTCTGGAGTGCTCTCTGGCTGGTGGTATGATTGTGGAAGCGTCAGGGGGAATAGGTGTTGGTTGAGTGGTAGGTTTGAAAGATGGGGTCTTGAAGGTCTTTTCTCCTTAGGTAGCTTGACTCCCCGGATCGTAATGACGAATCCTCACGCCTCCACCCTTGGCACTCAAGAGTCGTCGTCCTTGATCAGCCACCACCTGCGAAGTTTCGACCTGACCACCGGAACGTTCGGTTTTATGCCCCGTGCGACTGCTCCGACTACCGGTTACCGAGAAAGGAGCTCAGCCATCCCAATTGAGTCCGCCGTCATGGGACCCCAGGTAGCCAGCGTAAACCGGCAACTCAGCAACAGGGAAGAAAGGCGACCAACCGGTCGCGAGACGACTCATCCTGAGCCGAACTCTGGAAACATGCCAGCGACCGGCTTCGACCAACGAATGGTACCCGGGGCGCAACCCTATGCGCTGAGGCAGAGGCTTGACATCCTGGAAGACACTGTGGCTCGACTGGTGGAGGAAGTGAATGCCTGCAGAGCCGACAGAGAGATCAACGCCTGGGCCAGAGCGGCCGACTCGAATGCCCGGAATACCTCACCCAGAGACACATCTGGTACCGACTTGAGCGCCCCCGAGGCCACCCTGCCGGACAACTCAGCGACTCCAGCCCCGGAGTAACGTGTGACCTGCGTCTAATTTTTATTGTTAATGTCCCCTGTATTGTATAGTTGTTCTTATTTCTTAGTCCTTAAAGCTGTATTCCTCCGTTAGTTAGTTATGTTCATTTTCTGTGTTGTCCATTCGTATTCTGTTCATGTTCTGTTAATAATCCTTTAATAAGTTGTTCGAAAGTCACGTCAGTTCAATTAGGTGAAGGTTGTTTAATTCTCTTTGTTTGTTCAGTACATAAGTAGCGAGTTGTGTAAGTTTATTTTGTAAAAGGTTGTTCATTTGAGTGTCGGCACGTTTTATTTGTTAATTGAATATTTAAGTCAATTCAGTGGTTCCCTGGCAATTGGAGATCTGATGATCCAAGGATCAGTTCTACGCTCGAAAAGTCAGTCAGGTCCTGGTTTCTTCAGCAGCCGCCCCAGGAAAGGTGTCATGCGCCGTTGAGGACAACGGCTTCTTTAAGGGAGGGATGATGTAATCAAATCGAATTTGATTCAATTGACGTTCTGCGAGGGAGGCCACTGATTCGGGCGGTCCCCTCGATTTTGACTCGGGCGGTGGTCCCGAGAGGGAGGAGGCCTTCTGCGCCTCTCCCAGGCGCAACTGAGGAGGGGAGTGTATAAATACCCCCGCTCCCGCCGCCATCACGGATAACCGGAGACTCCCCAGAGACAAGACCTGCGACGTACCAGCGACTAGATAGATAGAGATAGAGAAGTGAAGAGTAGAGTAGAGTAGAGCCAGTGAGACCTTAGCCATTTTTATTTGCCGACCCCGTATTTCGTTTATGTGACTTGGAACTTTCAAATTGACTCCCCTGTGTAAATTCTTTCTAACGACGCTCGAGAAGAGGGACGGGAGACTTTTCCGTATTACCAACCACGGCCAGGGCGCACCAGACAAGACCTTTTGCCGTCGACGCGAGGTACTGCCGTAATCCTCCTACCTGTTGCAGGCCAGACGAATCGCAAGCCCCAGACGAGCCCCGAAGCCTTGATTCCCAGACGAGCCAGGAAGGAATTGGAGGTAAGACCTAGAACCCTCACTTTCAAAACTAGGAACTTAGCGACCCTGTCGCGTAACAGCGCCCCTCAGGCCTTCTACTATCATCCAAGCCTTTGCCGAGGTAATCCAGGACGTTTCCTGTTCTGTTACAGAGCCCCTGGAGACTTCTCTAAATTTGAGCCTGATCTTACTGCATTTAGCCCCAAAAACTCTTCTATTGAACCCTTGGACCCACCTCTAGAACCCACTCATAGACCCATCGAAGACTACGACTCTGGTGCCTCACACCATCGTAACAATATTTCAACACTTTTCGAAACACCTTTTTCACATATATTCTTGCCCCTTTGTTTTGTATAGAATCCCGTCTAACCGCGAACATTAACGTAATTATCCATTCTTGTGCTACAGCTTCCGACCCCGCGGCCCCAATTGTAAAAGTAGGTTTTCATAATAAATTCTTTGTATTTGTTCCTTCAGACCGTTTTGCTCTTTGAATTTAACCATTGCCCATCTACACGTAGAGTCACAATCTATAGCCTTTCCGTTGCTCAACTCCGAGACGCCTAAACCTGCCACGGTACTGTGCAAAGCCGTAGCAGGGCCAACTGCCCGCCTACAAAAACTATCAGGTAATATTCGAACTCCTGTTTCTGGTTACCTCAAATCACTCGCCATCCATTCTGCGGAGGTTGAACCAGGATTCGAACACATTACAGTACCTATTCGCCACTACAAATTAATATCATGCGTTGAATGTTCAAGCAGTATCTAAAATCGCAAAAAGAAACAAAAATGTTCTGAAGGGGAATTGTGGATTGAAATCTAAAATTGTGAAGTGAAAAATATTCGATCCCGGAACCGGGATTCGAACCTTCAATTTTATGAGTAAGAGTCGTACGCCAAGACCACTCCGCTACGAAGGCCACCTGGCCGTGAGACAAGCGATGTGCCCTCTCAACACACCTTGATGCCTGCATACACGCTCCTCTTTAGGGCAAATTCTATAGCAACATCGTAGAATCAAGCAACCGCCTCAAAAATTCAGAAAAAAAATTAAACTACTTAAAAATGCGAGAAAATCCACACCTAAAAATACAATTTGCCGAGATCGGGATACTCTGGGCATTTAAGCCCCTATTTTTCACCTCTTAGGGTTGAGTGACAGTAACGCCGGGCTTCGAGGACCAACTAAAGCCCAAATAGGACCATATACCAAATTTCGTGAATTTTGGTTCATGGGAACTAAGGAAAACGCCGCGTACGGCGGACGGACGGAAATATTTTTATTCGATATTCGTATTCAACGTTCCTTGAACCATGAAATTTTGAGGGGGGTTGACATTTTTTTTCATGGTCGATTCCAAAGCTTATTATTGAAAATAATAACCAAAACGTCGAATCTAATTTTTCCTACATTTTCCAACAATGTTTAATGAAACAGTTACGCACTAACGAATTAATTCGTCACATCACGGTTCTTGAAAAACCTTGTAAGAGAACATAATCGGGATTTCAAAATGCACCTACCGATATGGTTATACAGGAATACAGGATATGGTTATGTCGAAAATATGATTGTTGAGTTACTATCAATGTACTGTTTGGAGGATTCCTTTCAGCTTTCGATTTCTCAAGGTTGGCAATGGCACCCCACTGTGCCAACAGGACAGTTTTAATCAATATCAATCCCTTAGAGCGCGAGATATAGGCTCTACCTTGAAATCTACTAACATGTCTATGTAGTCCGTCGAGTGGAACGAATCTTCCGACGATTGTGGACATTCAGAAGTCCCTTTTCGTTAAGAAAGAATCAAAGGCCATATTTTCCATTACCTACCGGCTAAGAACCAGCTTGCTCCTGATTTCTTGGGAAGGCCGATCCTCTTTTCTGTTACCTGCAGGTCTTTCTTTGTGCTGGACATCTCTGGTTGCCCTCTTCGAAGAGGTTTCATTGTGCCTACCATGAGGAATCCATGCAGGGCCCCTCAAGAAAGACATATTCACTGCCTTCGGCCGCACATGTAACCTCCTTGAACGGATGGCAAGTGATAACCAAGGGGTAAAGGATGCAAGGGACCCGCGAAAGTAGAATGGTGGCCTAAATTTGTTATGGTGGTAGGTGAGTATTGTGCAGATTATTTTTCTTTAGCTAAATTAACTGGTGGAGTTTTCAACTTCCCATTTTCAAAGATTGATCTATGATTACGTTAACTCTTCTGATGGCTATTTTTACGCAGGTACCTAACTTTGCATTAACAAGTTTTTGGGGGCCAAAATTGGTGGAAACCATAAAAAATAGCTATTTCAACTATTGCACATGAAAGAAAAAATAAATATTTCTGTAGGTATGTCCAACAGAATAATAAACCCGTGTGACAAGGACTTCGCAGCGTTTTGGTTTATTATTCTGTGAATAATACACCTATGTATTCGCTCAGCAAAAAATTTTTATAACACCCTCTCAAAATTTTTTCTTTTCCGTTTCAAGGTGCGTAGATTTCAAAAATGCAATGTCCGTCCGCCGTCCCCCGTACGCCGACCGCCGTCCGCCGTATCACGTGTACCGGCCTCATTTTCGGTCTAAAAAATTAGTTTTTTCGCACACATGCTCCATTTGGGCCCTAGTTGTGTCCTGAAACTTTTCAGCCCGATCGGAATATACCCAGGGGTGTTATGAGTGAAAATGTGTATAAAAATAGGTACTTTTTGTGTTTTAGTAACATGTTAGTAAAATGAGCTTTTGGGGTATCGTTTTCCATGTTTTTGGGGACGAGAAGACCGAAAATGAAGTCGATTTTGACCAAGGAGTGGAAAAATGAGGTTGTACCAGATGTTCAGCTCCCAAAATTGATTTTTTATGATTCAAAAACCTGCGAAATCGTCTGAAATCACCATCAATTTGTAGAATAACACTAATAACACTAGGGAAAGTTTCAGCACTTGGATCAAGACGATTAAATGACACTGCCAATGATCAAAGATAATTTGAAAAAAAAAGAAGAAAAAAAGGAGCGTAGGTACCTAACTCAAGTTTTGGGGGCCAAAATTGGTGGAAACCACCAGAAATAGCTATTTCAAGTATTTTACATGAAAGCAACAATAAATGTCCAGTAGAATAATAAACCCATGTGACAAGGACTTTGCAGCGTTTTTTGTTTTGCCCTTAACTCGGAGACAACACAACTCGAAGACAACAAACGGATTATGTACTTCTCTATCGCAGATTTTTATAGGTAGAACAAACCAGGCTATAAAAACTTGTTTGGTGGTCAGGCAGTTACTTCTTATCTGTCCAGCAGCCGCCGCGTATCGAACCCATCAACAGGTCTTGTTAACGGCGTGAGCTTCGGAAGCAGGAGGCCACGAAAAAGAAAAAGAAAAACCGCTAGATTTCGTCCATCGGGGACTATAATTGGCGGTAAGAGGCGTTCAACCGTTAGAAACAACAGAACCGAATCCGCCGCTCCTTCCCCACTTCGGAAACTTCTGAATTATGCGTGTACTCGTAGTTAGGCAGCTCAGGTAGGCGAACTCTGGTTTCAGGAGCAGCGGAGGAAGTAGTCCCGTCATACCCACGGTTGGCTGACACAGTAATCCCCAGGTAATCGCTGATAAATAATATGAACATCGTTTATTATCAAGGTCAAGTAACTGGGAACTAGAAGAGAAGCTGCGTTGCATACATTTGGACTGTACGGTGCATCGCTTTTATAACGGCAGTAGACCATCTCGTACGCCTCGGTGAGTATGGGAAATTAAAGCGAAATCATTGCAATCATTGACTCCATTGACGTTAGAATAAGTAGTGAGAAATTCGTATCCTTAGCTCAATGAACACCATCACTGAGGTGCCCTCTATTTATGTGGTAAGCACAATTTAACTAAATAAGTTCCTTTGTTACAGCTATGGAACCAGGTTCTAGGAGATTATTCTTCTGGTTACAGGATTCTAAGAACTTGCTTATTACCTTGCAGTAAGTACAGTAAACTAATCAATCACTTCATTTATGAATCCAATACTGATGAGGGTCACAATAAGCATAACGAAGCACCCCGTAAGCTGCAGCGGCATGGGTGACCTTATTCCTACACATTTTCTAAAACTAGAGCTTGGCGTGCAGAAAAAAACGCTGCAAATTATTACACAACGGTTAATTATTTACCTGTATAGACGCCCCTTCTGCGTAGATCACTGTTTTCTTGGTCAACAACTACTCTCGAGCTCCTCCCAGGAAAGCCCTAAATCGAATACTGGAGCCGGCCCGGGAATTAAAGTTTCATACAAACGCGCGGGATTCAATCATTAAATCATTAATTATTTGTAGTTATTCATGAAGCATAAGGTAAATAATAAACCGTTGTGTAATAATTTATCTGTATAGATGCCCCTTCTACGTAGATAGTATAATAACCCGTTGTGTAAAAATTTAGCGTCGTGTAATAATTTACGCAATAAAAGAGCAATACATTTGTTCAAGTTGCAAACGTACCTATAAACTAAATACAAGAGCCATCATTTTGGTTTATTATTATCAATAATGAACCCTTGGAATCGAGCATGAAAAAAAAACATCCCCCCCCCCCCCCCCAAAAAAAATTGTATGGTTTACGTTTCGAGGTATGTAGAATCCGAAAATACAATAAAAAAATTTTGAGCCGTACTACGCACTTTTCTTAGTTACCATGAACCAAAATTAACGAAATTTGGTTTGTAGGTCCCGTCAAGCTGGTCGTCGAAGCTCGGCGTTACTTCTGAAATTTTCAGAACGCCGTAACTCGAAAACATTCAATAGAAGGGTATGTTTTTTTTAAACGTTTTAAACTGATCTTCAACTAGAGAATTTTTGGAGACCACCATCGCACCGAAAAGCTTCGTCAACACGATCGTGAATCCAACGGTATAAATCCGGCCCAGATACCATCGCTAGGGAGCACCTGATTAATATTCACGAATGGCTGTATGAAGTCGAGTTGGTTGTTCTGTGATATTATTTCATTTGAAAAATGATGGATGTTTTGGATTTTGTTGATAGGTACTTTTGCAACTTGAACATACGTTGCAGTATTATTGATGGGCAAATTATTACACAACGGTAAATTTTTAACCAACGGCTCGTTACACTATCTACGTAGAAGGGGCACCTATAATACAGGTAAATGATTACACAACGGTTTATTATTTGCCGTATGATTCATGAATAACTAAAAATAATTAATGATTGAATGATTGAATCCCACTCATTTGTAGGAAACTTTTATTCCGGGGCCGGCTCCAGGACTCGATTTAGGGCTTTCCTGGGGGGAGCTCGAGGGGATTGACCACAGAAAACAGTGATCTACGCAGAAGGGGCATCTATACAGGTAAATAATAAACCTTTGCGTGATAATTTGCAGCGCTTTTTATTGCATTTTCGGATTCTACATACCTTGAAACGGAAACTATCACATTTTGAGGGTGGGGGGGGTTACAAATTTCGTGCTCGATTCCAAAGGTTCATTGTTAAATATATAATAAACCAACAACATATTTATGTAAGTATAGAAGATCGGGTGAATAGCAAAGACGTTGCCAAACCATAATAGCCATGAGTTAGCTATAAGTGAAACGCACCAGATTGATTTTTAAAATTGATCACAAATGTGCATAATTTTTACAAAATCATAAATTATTAGCGTTTTTGAGGTCAAAATGTAATATATCAACCCACGTTACCCCCTCCCTACTACGCCCATCTGGCTATGTGTAATACTTGGTGGTACGGTAATGGACTTCGGATATCTTCTGGCCCATCTTTCGTCCGTTGGGACTTGAGTCCTTTCAAAGACCTTTTCACCTCCGAGCATCGACAAAAGAAGCAAAAATGGGGAGAACACCGGCTTAGCTGTCGGTAGGTAACTACTTGGTTATCCCCCCAACACCTGTGTTTCACTCCCGGCAAGTCTTTATGGAACCAGGGCAGCCTTCCCGTTTGCTCAAACTACATTACTACAACTTCCAAGGGTCCGCTTTCTTTCCTTTCGTCCTTCTTCGTCCGAGGCTGTCCAGGAAGCTCATCGTGGCAACACCAACCCGTATGGTAACTTTCGATCTGATGTATTTAGCGATCCGAACGGGTATATGGAAGTAAATCCCTCCAAGCCAGATCGGGAAATGAGAGTTCGGGGCGCGGCATCTTTATGACGGTGGAAGTCGTGATTAAAGGTCCTGCACTTTTTGGCAAACATCACTCCATCTCTCATTTTTACGTGGGTCCTCTATCAGTAGGTCCCTAAGAGATGCACAATCACCAGCTACAATTCATCGAGTCGATCATCAACGTTCTTTAATAATAGGTCGAAATAATAAGATTAATTAATGTAGATGCAGATTATTAAGAAAGTATGGGGATGTCACAATCCCACGTGACCGCATCTCATTTTCTTCTGCACTGTACGTTCTCACTGGCTTCCAACAATTCGGTTTTGATCACAATCAACTGACATTTTCCACATCCACTACAGTCACAATATGTTGTCACATGATTTTGCTTAGCTTAGCGACAGATTCATGTAGAACATCGATATGCCTTGACTGATCTGCTTGTTTGGTGAGGAGGCAAATTGAGCAAAATTTCTATACAAAATTTTCTCAACCTATCCTGGCGGCATGGTTGACTTTGTATATGGGAACATGAACCCGGTAAGGATTGTTCGCAATAATTTAAGAACGCTGCAAATTATTACACAACGGTTTACTGTTTACCTGTATAGATGCCCCTTCTACTTAGATCACTGTTTTCTGTGGTCAATCTCCTACCCTCCTGCTCCCCCCAGGAAAGCCCTATGATCGAGTACTGGAGCCAGATTGGCAATCATATTTCATAAATATGCTGTAGAATCAAGAATTCTATAATTATTTGTTATTATTCATGAAGCTAAAGTTAATTCAAATTAAAAAATGTCCCCATCAACAGAATACAAAATAACAATCATTTTCTTTAAATGAAATAATGTCTGGGAACAGCCAACTCGATTTCATACAGCCATCCGTGATTATAATCAGGTGTTCCCTAGTAATGATATCTGGGCTGGATGTAAACAACGGTATACATGTTCTCGATGCTTTTCGGTAAGAACGAACGGCTGAACGTACAATGATCAAGATGGTCTCAAAAAATTCTCAAGTTCGAGATCAATTTAAAAACGCAAAAAATCCATCCCCTTCTATTGAAAGTTTTCGAGCTACGGCGTTCTGTAAATTTTATCCCCTATTTTTCACCCCTTAGAGATGACTGTCCTTAAAAAGTAAAGTAAAGTAGGTAAAGTAACAGCCATTTCAGGCTGGGGCTTTTTCGTCCGACTGCCCTGCCGGCGTCGCGGACGTGATCAGCTGTCCTCCAATGGAGGATCAGAATTCGATCTGATCATTTCGCTCTTTACTTGGCTACTCATTGCCTCGCCCCCTTGAGTGGAGAGGGGTTCGCCCAACAGCTACATGGGTCATACTTGGACGTGTCACCACGTGTCACGGCGGCGGTCACCCATCCAAGTACTAACCACGCTCGAGGTTAGTACTGTCCTTAATGCCGAGCTTCGTAGACCAACTAGGCCCCTCATGGGACCTACAGACCGAATATCACAATTTTGGTTCATGGCAACTAAGGAAATAGCGAAGTACGGCGTACAACGGCGACGGACGGACAGCAATTTTTTTAATTCCATTTTCGGATTCTACTTAGGTACCCTGAAACGGAAAGCATCAATATAGGAGGGGGGGGGGGGGGATTTGATTTTCCATGCTCGATTCCAAAGGTTCATTATTGAAAATAAATAATAAAACAAAATATGAGCGTTTTATAGTCAATCGTATGGCAACCCACCGCCACTCCTATAAGGGGTTTAATACTTGACAATATTGACTTCACTGATTAAATAACCACCTATATTGAACACTTCTCTCGCCAGAAAGAAAGGAACCAAATAAATTGACTCTAAATTGGACAGAGACGCAAAGGACCATTGTTGAGTGGTGTGTTATTGATTACCAATTTTTTTTTTTAAAGCTGGACCCGGGCCTAACCCTGGATGAGGCCTAAGTGCTGGGAAATTTAGGCAACAACAAACGGCGGTACGAAGTATACGTATATTATTTTATATTAGTATAAGTACATACCTATCTTATGGCGGTGTGTAATGGCAATTTGGAAACGAGAACTTAATTACTGTACATTGGTAGTAAGTATCAGTATATTATTGGGAGAATTTATACCCTTCGTTTTCAGGGGCAACCCTACGCGCAACTGAGAGGTAAATGGGTTGTTGTGAACCACTCTGAGGGCAATAAACCGCAGGAGTAGACTGTCCTGACTTACTTTTGCGCGAGATGCAGGGACCCATGAAGACTGGATTGCTTGAATAAATAATGATGGTTACCTCCTTATTATGTATTCACACGACAAGAATCAGTACCCGGCTCGTTGAATAAGGAAGGTATTATAGGCAACAGACTGGAATGTATGGTGTTCATACTTTCTAAACAGTCGTGACTTTGACTGCTTCGCACACCCAAAAGGGAGAGGAAGTGGTTTTAGAATGAGGTTGCGTCACTTGAAGATGTAACGGATATTGTTTGCTGATACAGGTTTTATACATGTATCATATACATTGACAATAATTAAAAGGATGATATATGCATCCTGGATCAGTTTGCGCCAATTCATTGGGGTAGAAAATTATAAATGCGGGCAATTCGGATTTTGTGTATATTATATTCCGAGCAGAAGATCAAATTAAGATTAGTACCCTAATAAGGGTGTCAGCACTAAGGAAGTTGGGACTAGCCAATCTATACAACCAGTCCATAATAAAATAAACATGTATGGTAGATACAGCTTCTTATTCAGCTTACTTACACTTGCTAGGGTTTCTGATTCAAAGTTGACATTTCCATACCTGAAACAAACAAAAGGACGTGAGCAAAAAGTAAAAGTAAAAGTAGTTAAGTCAAAAGGTCCGTTATAATAAATACAAGTTATATCGAAATTCAACCTACGAGCACCTTCGAACAGGTGCCAACCTACCGTCAGCCTCGTAAAGCGTCGAACAAAAACGGTCGATGTGTCAGCTTCGTCCTGTAATATGGCATGATAGTTACGATCTATCAACCTAGTTTTCCCAGAGGTGTCAATATTAGGGAAACGAATTTCAATTTTATTTTGATCATTTGACTATTCTTGACTTCTGATGATTCTTATTAGGTACATATTTATTTTCAATTCATGAAGTAGCGGTGCTCCCACGCCACATAATATGTGAACTGAAATATTTAATTTGGTAATTTACCTACTGTGAAAAATGCTCAGATGCTTTTTCAATAGGGACAATAGTAACACCTAAGCGAATGGTAGTCGATGTAGGTACGTAATTTGCAGTGAATTTCCACCATTTATCACAGTGTTCATCACACAACCTGCTCCTGGATGCTGATTCGGTCAGCACAGGCCTATCACCAACCTATTATCTGGAATCAAGAGGGGGTGAAATAGCTTCGTCAGGCCCGCCAGTTGTTAGTTAGTCAGCAGAATGTCCCTCGACATGGTTGACAGCTATTCTTGCTCAATCCCAAGTTCCTTTCGGACAGTCGTTAATTGATACACCGCTGATTCGGCTTAGAACTCGGCCGCTCCCGTCTCAACCATTCCACTCAGAGTCAATATAGAGATCATTTCCGATCATTTCATAGACGTGAGACATGATGAAATTTGTAGGATCCTACGAGTATTTATTATACATAGAACTATGATTTATTTAAGATGGATCTAATGGATCTATAATCAGGAACCTCTCCCGTGATTTGGGTGCAGGAATGGTGAAATTGGAAACATCATGTGTCTCTAAATGAAATGATCTTTCTATTTTGCGAGGCCAGGGATCGGCGCTTCGCTAATGCTGAGCCACCGAACCCTGACAGCTGTTCCAAAACGGGATGTTCTGCATGGACAAAATTATGGGCAAATCTTTCGTTGATTTCGAGTACACCCCCATTTCCGTTTACCCACAACAGCTGATTAGCTGCGACCTCTTCAACGTATTTTTTTACCGTACAAATAACAACTCGTAATTTTACTGGTCATTTTACCGCTCATCAATCAGAATAATGAAATCTCACGATTAAATAACTTTCTACCCTTAATAATATTATTATGGTTGCCTTCAATAATTGAGTGGACAGGGATCCTAACAGCTCTCGAATGAATCACTCCACATTTTGAAGTTAGTGTAAGATTTATTCATAAAATCGTGAGCACGTAGACAATATAATTCATAGTAATCTTCTACCGTGGTTTATTGAACCAGTGACCTCTCCAACCTGTTACCGCAGGATCTCACCGGGTTGGGTGAGCAAGTGGGAGCGCTGCAGTTGTAAACTGAGTCACATGGGAAAATCTATCGCAAGGCGGTGATTAGCGAGGGGATTCGTTAGCCTCTTGTACCCCCAGATCATCTCTGACCACGTTGAGAGTGTGCAAAAGGCTCCAGAAAACAAGTCGGTGAATGAACTAACGGGTTGCAACGGGTGACTGCTGCTGTAATTGCAGAGGCTGCAAGACGTTTAGTAAAACGCCTTCTTCGATGATGCATACGGCGTGGAGAGTCATGAACTCATCCTTCGACGTTCATCTACATTCGAGTTTCCTGTGCTTTCCGAACAAGGAATACCAGGAAAAATGGTTATTACCAGGAAGTCACCTGGAAACAATTTGAATGAGTTTTCGTGTACCTACACCATACGGTGATTCTCGAAGACTGGAGGATTTGTTTCGACAAAGGAGCTTCAATAATGAAAATCAAACAGGCTCATGTTTCGAGTCAGATTTTGTCAATATCAAGATCAAGACACACATAAACAGCTACTGCGACTGCTTCAAGTTCAGAGGCCAAATACTAAATGTTTGAAACCCATATTCTCCAAAAAGCACACCATTTTCAAAGAAACACAAATCGACTGCTGCAATCACTGCAGTTGTGATCAACCCTGTTTCAAAGTCAATAGGAGAAACTTCCCAATTTTGACATCAAAATCGGATTTGCAACTCAGAAAACCCCTTGAGATACAATAGCACCTTATTCAGGCTATGACGGGGAGGAGGGTATCAGGTTGTATTATCTTACTGTAGGCAGGCGGCTCCAAATCATTTAAATTTTATTTTATGCTTCCTCCTTCACGTAATTTAAACAACTCGCTTAATTTTTTTTCTTGAGTATCATAAAGCTACATCATCCTGTACCTAGGTACTGGTCTTCTCGTATAATATGAATATAAATTCAATTCAATTTCAAGTCAATTAGTGTTCATTTGTAGGTACAGTGTAAAAAAATCACTTACAATGGGCAGTCAAATAGTACATAGCTGTATAGAAACAAGTTATAATAATCCCCCACTTGTGAGTATAAACAAATTCATCTTCCACGTGGGTTTTATGTGACAAATATGCGATACAAGAATATGCCTCGCTAGTCTGCCAGTACTGATGCACAATTTGGCCGCTTATAATATTTCAATTCATGTCTCTTCATGTTTGGATTACATAGTTAGCTATTTGGTATACTTAAGTAAATCGTACGAGTACGCTCGTTACAATATGAATATGGTGATGAATAGGGACTAATTGGTGATATGGATATCCTCTCACGGCATCTACTGGATTGCCAAATCTTCAATGTGGTCAGCAGCTTGCTAATATCGCACAACACAACACAAACCGCATCTAGCACTTCAATATTCTAAACTTTGATGGTATGACACAGATATAGACAGCACTCGGCATAACTAATTTTTAAATTTAGTTTCAGAGCACTCTGAATAACTTATTTTCAAATTAGTTGGGAGGCATTGAATAAACACAGTATTACGGAATACTGAGGGAAATGATCAGATCATAAAAACGGTCACATACAGGTACGCCCATTTTGATGGGTGGCGTGCTCATATGTGATCTCCATTCGACAGTTTCCTTCTTCAGCGTCACTCCCGATAAACCGGCCAATAACGGTGAGACCGGTGCGGACGGCAGAGGCTGGGGCGATTCTCACCACTTTAACCGCAAAGGACCCCTTTTTTGGTCGTTCTGCAGCCCGCACCTTCTGGCTTATGTAAACCACCTCCGACCGGCTCCTGGCCAACGGTTCGGAGTTGTAGAATAAATTCACTAATCAATGCGACCTTCATTTTAATATTCACTCTTTGGTACTTCAATCTAACCAGGTTGAATGTGAGAGCATATTAATTTACAGATACAAAAAATCTAGAGGATACCAAGTTTGCAAAGTACTCCATATACCTACAAAAAAAAATTGTATTACAAAATATCATGGAAAGTACCAAGTTAAATCTGGTATGGCTACCTCAATCACCGTTCGGTACAACAAACATGGCCGTCAATTATTATCTCATCAAAATCTTTAGTCATTGTAGGTTATGAAAAACTCGAAAGTTAATTTATCTGGCTGATATTTCCGTTTTCTCTGAGGGTCTTCCTCGGCTGCCACCTGTGTACGGGAACCGGAAGAAACCTAACGAACCGGCGGAAGGAGCTAGTGACGGTCGGTGAATCAGTCTCATTGGTACCAGGCAGTTGGCGCGAAAAAAGCATTCGGATGGCCTGCTAGTTCTTACACGGCTCACAGTCCACGAACAATAGAAGTAGGTAAGTAGCTACTCAAGCTGAGATGCTGACCTTGAAGTGAAACCCACTGAAGAATTATATGAGTACAGATAGGCAGTATTATTGTAGTAGTAGTAGTAGCTCTTATATTGTAGTAACTCTTATAATAGCTCTGCAGTTGGAAGGTAGGCACCAAGCCGTAATGGTTCTTCTCGCCATAATGTACGTAATACGTCATTAGGTTACTAACTTTTCGATATCCTATAATCGACATCACATTTATGGGAATCAAAGAACTTGCATTGAGGTAATGATGATCCACTGATAGTAAATAGATTTTTGGCCGCTATTAAGAATCGTCTCATCCTAAATCTGTCATAAACGTATCCTGGAGACTCGAACAAAGATAGATGAAGATTACGAAGATTAAGATGGTACGCGTTAACCCTCACAGTCCTAGTGGAAACCACGGAAACTGAACCCAAAATCAAATTGAATGCTGTTATCCAACTGGTAGGTGGACACAAAAGAAAATGACTGATCTGTTTTAAATGCTCTTAGGAATCGGAGAGTATATTATGATAAACTTATCATTATCTTGAGAATTGCGCAGAACAAGTCATTCGCCTAGTTGTTTGAGGAATATTTCGGTAAAGAAATCCAACAACAAGCTTCTCATGGTTTTGGATGCTGAAATTAGAGATTTTTAATATTTCCCATTTTTCAACGAAATAAAATTATTTCAATGTCAGTTCATGATTCTACTCCAAAAAAATATAAATGAAGGTAGGTGCTCATCAAGTTACAATCATAATTGCTACATAATTCTTGTATTTCTCCAAATAAGGCCATACAATAAATTGAGTAGGTACTGAATACTAAGTAAACAGAACCAAATGAATGCGAGAGATGTTGAAATCATGAATTGCCAAGTAAGGTAATATTTAACAGAATTTATTTTGTGCTGTAAAATCGCTTGATCGTGCCAACTTCAAGATACCTTTTTAAGATTTCAACGATTCATAAATAAATATGTGAACGCCCCAAGTAAGCGTACGTATTTGCAATTTGCGGCGAAGGACCCTCCAGCCACGAATGCGGAGTGTCGATGGAAATAAAATGAAGTTCGAAACAGGTTTGCAGGTTGCCTGGGATACCTAAGAGACCGATATGGTGGCCTGTGGTGCTAGTCCTACATTCTTATCTGACCGAATCTGTGTTACCGCCTCTCTTCCGACTCGCAGAGTGTTTTAACCCAATTACGACAAGAACGAGGCGTTAACGATTTATCCATGTAGTTCCGTACCCCTAGATCCCATTATTACCAACCTAATCTCCCATTTTTATCTACGACAGAAATCGACGAATAATAATTCGTATTGCTAGGAGGTGCGTTTATGAGAGTTGTAACATGAATAGTGAATTTACATATCTATGCATCATAAATATGGACCAACGCGGAAGTACAGATAGGTAGCTATGGACAATCAGTAAAAATCATTTGTACGAGAATTATTGCACATTTAAGCACAGTAATTTTGAATATTTATTATGAATACAGTAGAAGTTGCTTAGTAGAAAGGCGGATAAAGGAGTAAGTCGGATATAAGGATAGAAACAGTAAAGCAGTTGTTACAGGGATCAAAAGGTCAGTTATAGTGATCAGTTTTTGAATTTTTAGGGGTCAAAAGTCAAAATTCGAAAAAATGGGTATCGGTCAATCAAAATTAGGTCAATTTGTGGGGGGGTGGGGGGTCACAATTCGTCAGTATCAGTAAAAATGGCAAAAATCACCACAAAGTCTAAGTCGCTTACAGAGATTGGTCACGCACAGTGATTGCTTCCAGACAGTCCTAATTTGATCACTATTAAGCGACTTCTACTGTAGTTTGAAGTGACGTGACGAGTGGACATAGACTGAAATTAACGATATATCGAGCATTTGAACGGAAATTCCACCAAAGGAAAATTGAAACAACATAATTTATTAATCTTATGCACTGTATTGGTTTTGTGGATCATATAAATATCTGTGCATATGTCCATTTGCCCTCAAATCTGAAAGTTTGGAAAATGATTCAACAACGGGGTATTTGCATGGGTCACAAAAGCGGTATATATTATATTATTTTTTTAATGCAACTATATTCCATTCTGAGAACTTCTACACCAACCGCACTGTCCTACGATAAGTAGTTCTTTTTCTGTGATTGTTCAACGTTTCGATCAATTCTGATGCGTTGTCGGCAGAACTGGTTGGGACTTTGAAAATCGTGGAAAAATAACTAAGTAGTTATCATGGGACAGTGCGGTTGGTGTCAAAATTAATAATAATAAATTCGTGCACATAAACCATTGCTGAAGTTTCTACCTTTGAATGAGATCGGGGTTTGGAGTAGATAGGCAGAAAAACGGGGTTTCTATGAAATTCGACACCATGTTGGCAGTATATCTTCATCCCCTCATACAGACATAATTATGAGGATTCATTAATTCATTTAGAAGACAGGATGATTTTTCAACAACTTTTCAGTTGTCTTATAGGGCAGGGATTCCCAACCTTTTTGCACCTGCGTACCACTTGACTTTTTGAGAACTTTTGGCATACCACCAGACCTAAATATTTTAATAAACGTACAATATCTACTCTTCTAAAAGTGTTCAAAGGCTTTTTGAATTAAATTCCTGAAAAATTTCATATTTAATGGTTAGATATTTGTTTATTTATAATAACATGCTTATAATAAAGGAGAAATAAAAAGATTAAATTGGTAATTACCCTATTTGGGTCTAAAAACATACAAATATAAAATTAGTACAAACTCGACAAAAAATTAATCATCATACAACTTTTATAGTCTTTAGTGCGAAACTTGTTGTTGTTTGCCTGTGATTAAAATATCAACATTAGGAGTAATGGAACTTATCTTCACTCTTAAGTCATCTTCAACACTTATTCTGCTTCTGTTTATTTTTTATGTACAAGAGTTCAGAAAATCCACATCACCCACGCGTACCACCTGAAACGTTCCCGCGTACCACCAGTGGTACGCGTACCACCGGTTGGGAACCCCTGTTGTAGGGTATTCAATAGGTAATCTTCTTTCAACGATGTGGCTTGAAGTTGGGATTTAGCATTGAAGCTTGAGTTTAACTACAAGTGTATCTTAATTCAACAAGTTAGGTACTTACATAGCAATTCCTAATACCTGTACCCATGCATATTTTTTCAAATTCGGACCAGGGTCATAATTTTCCTAACCTCTCGCGAACAACATTTACATAAACTGCAATCCCTATATCATTCACTGAAAAAATTATCATCCCGCAGTAAAATTGGCAGAGTCAATACCTACACACCTGCTCATAGTGCTCATATAAACACTAACTTTTTATGCAGCCAAACTTCATAAGAGTAGGTATAACATTGTATACGCTAAGAAAATTATTGTAGATAGGAATAAATAGATAGGAACGAGTAGATAAGAATAAATCGAAGAAGAATTAGGTACAAAAATATTTCTCCCATGGGCTCTTTTAACAATTAGACAGTACAGGATGGTCAATCCTCCTCTCCATGCCTCCTCTCATAAGAACCTTTGAATATTTCCCGGGACTTGAAATCGGTTGATGGTTGTTATCGACTCGGACATAAGTCGTAAAAAAGAGGCTGAAGCGAAATGAGGGGAGTCAGGTTGGAAAGAGGTAGTTTGGTTGTTTGTCGGAAGGAACCTGTAGCTAACGAGGTCACCTGGACAATCTAAATACCTCAGCTTACAGCTAGGCCTCCTCCTCCCTCCAACCAAGGATTAATAACTTCGCCGGCCATTCGTGGACTTGGGGATAACGGTTCGTCCGTGTGCCCGTCCGAAAGGATTCGTTTGTGATTTGGAATTACCCCCCCCCCCCCCACACCTGGTGAGAAATGAACATAACTTGGTAAATCTCCCGAGGTGGAACTTGGCTACCGAAACGTTTCAGAACCTTCTAAAACCAAAATCCGAAAAATTTGAGAACCTCCTCATGCAGTTTTCATAAAATGAAAAATAATTGGTATGCCCCGGCCTCAAAAACTGGCATGGTGATGACCCCCATGATCTTCGGAGGCGTTTATAACAAGTCTTCACCTCTCGGACAGTTTCGAATCAGAATGTGTTTTCAACCAATGTACAAAATGTTTAGTTTAAATACTATAAGTCAGCTGGTGCCTAATTCGATGCCACCAAGTTTTGGCTTCAGGTAGCTTAATGAGATACAGAGCTTCAACGTGAAGATATTTCATCGATTCAAACCGTTAACCATCAAGCAACTGGATGTCATCATATAGCAGCGAGACATCACGTACCGTAGCGCCGTCGGTACCTGAGTATGAAGGAAGGATTTTCTGCGAATCCGCCCTTCAACAACCGCGTCATTGTACTATTGGTTTTATCCTGTTGAATCCTGGAAAACCTCTTCCCTGCCTGGAGCAACCCAGCGGCGTGCTGTCTACAAGACTGATTGAGTGATTGTATGGGAGCGAGCAGCTGAGTGACCGTAGGGATGTCCCAAAAGTATCGATACTTAAAATTATCGATACTTTTTGAAAAAAATATCGATGCATATCGATACTTTTCCCCCCTGATATATGATACTTTTTGAAAAAAGTATCGATACTTTTTCCCCCTGATATATATCGTAGTAACGATACTTTTTTCCCAGTATCGGAGCTGATACTTTTTTTTATCCCTCTCATTTTATCAGTTTCAACACCTAGTAGGTACTTTTGACAGTACTTCTAACTAGATTGCTGGGAGACCAACCACTTCGACAAATTGAATAAAGTTGATATACCACCACCTCCAGCTCTCAGTGAGAATCAGCTGTCCTCCATTTAGTAGGAAGGGCCAACAAAATGTTAACCCAACCAAGCAACCAAGCAACCTAACTCAATAGTTTTTTGGTTGGATTTTCTTTGTTCTTTCTTGTTTTCTGATGTGTTGTGCGGAATTGACGAAATAATGTCATGCCTTGTCTTGTCAATAATTTTGAAAAACAAGCGCCCAAACAAAAAAAGTTTCAAATACTAAAGTAGTGATTTATTGTATTGTTCATTTTAGCGAATTTTCGAAGAAAAGGAAGCTATTGTTCTCGGTCCAAAATTTTTAAAACTCGAATTTCCGAAAGATTTGTATACCAAAATCCGTTTCAGACCATCCTGAATTCCCTGCCGAAAGACACCAAAAATTATATGTATATATTAATTGCTATGCAATTTTAACGCCGGGGGTCATGTGAAAAAAATGTCCTGTCACAATATCCTGTCACAAAAACGCGTCACGCAAAGAGGAATGTGATGAAGATGAGCACAAAGAGGAATGTGATAAAGATGAGCACAAAGAGGAATGTGATAAAGAATTACCAACGTTATCTTTGTTACCTATGAATAACTAGTTACCTACATTCAGAAATAAATGTAAATAAATAACGTTTAAACAGAATCGTTTTATTTTGTTGTGTGTTGGTGGTGTGGGGGGGGGGGGGGGGGGTAAATTGCATAGCAAATTCTCCTTTGTTATACGAAGTATAAGAACACATCCTTCGGGGGTGAGGAACGGCGAGGCCGTTCCGAGGGGGCGGAGCCCCCTTTGGGGGTCCAGGGGGCTTGCCCCCTGGCGAGGCCCGAAGGGCCGAGTATATATTTATATATTTATATATTTATATATATATTTATATATGTATGTGTCATTCCAGACGATAACTCTCGAAAGATTTGAGATAAAAAGTTCAAATTTGCACGAAAAATCTTTCTTGGCAATCGACAGGCTAAGTTCGTAGATGGGCAGAATCGGGTCACCCTAAGGGGGAGTTTTGGGGAGTTTTAGGGGGGGAAAATTACCCATAAATTCCCAAAATGAAAAAGTCTGACAAGTGACACCTCATTTTAAAGGTTTTTGTACGCTGAACACGATGGTGAAATCAGAATTGCGATATCTCATTCCATTCTCAAACTGGAGCACTTTGAAGATGAAGGAACGTGGTTATTTCTTGAGATGTTCTTCCTGGTTCGTCTGCTCTAATCTGATAACGGAATGGGATATCGCAATTCTAACCACCATCGTGTTCAGCGTTGGAAAATCTACAAACCGAGGTGTTACTCTACAATAAATAACTCTACTATAAATATATAAATATATATTTATATATTTATATATATATTTATATATGTATGTGTCATTCCAGACGATAACTCTCGAAAGATTTGAGATAAAAAGTTCAAATTTGCACGAAAAATCTTTCTTGGCAATCGACAGGCTAAGTTCGTAGATGGGCAGAATCGGGTCACCCTAAGGGGGAGTTTTGGGGAGTTTTAGGGGGGGAAAATTACCCATAAATTCCCAAAATGAAAAAGTCTGACAAGTGACACCTCATTTTAAAGGTTTTTGTACGCTGAACACGATGGTGAAATCAGAATTGCGATATCTCATTCCATTCTCAAACTGGAGCACTTTGAAGATGAAGGAACGTGGTTATTTCTTGAGATGTTCTTCCTGGTTCGTCTGCTCTAATCTGATAACGGAATGGGATATCGCAATTCTAACCACCATCGTGTTCAGCGTTGGAAAATCTACAAACCGAGGTGTTACTCTACAATAAATAACTCTACTATAAATATATAAATATATATTTATATATTTATATATATATTTATATATGTATGTGTCATTCCAGACGATAACTCTCGAAAGATTTGAGATAAAAAGTTCAAATTTGCACGAAAAATCTTTCTTGGCAATCGACAGGCTAAGTTCGTAGATGGGCAGAATCGGGTCACCCTAAGGGGGAGTTTTGGGGAGTTTTAGGGGGGGAAAATTACACATAAATTCCCAAAATGAAAAAGTCTGACAAGTGACACCTCATTTTAAAGGTTTTTGTACGCTGAACACGATGGTGAAATCAGAATTGCGATATCTCATTCCATTCTCAAACTGGAGCACTTTGAAGATGAAGGAACGTGGTTATTTCTTGAGATGTTCTTCCTGGTTCGTCTGCTCTAATCTGATAACGGAATGGGATATCGCAATTCTAACCACCATCGTGTTCAGCGTTGGAAAATCTACAAACCGAGGTGTTACTCGGCAAAAAATGGAACAAAAAATTTGTTACGTACCCAATACCTACTCTTCTGGTATTCAAAACATTTTTGATTTCCCCCTCCCCCTCCTTCCACCCCAAATTTTACTTTGCGTAAAACTACTCCTGTTTTAATTTTGTATGGTATCAAGTTGGGAAAACATTGGCCGAAAATTAATTTTCAGAAAATTTTAGGCGGAGGAGGAAGATGCCGAAAACTTCGAAAATTCGCTCTTATAGCCATGCTGCATGACTGTGGTTTTTTATAATATTATCCTTAAATAATTCTTCGATAGGCTGACGATGGTATTTTATATTATACCAATGCAGATGAAGTAAAAAAAACCACAGTCATGCAGCATGGCTATAAGAGCGAATTTTCGAAGAAATAACCACGTTCCTTAATCTTCAAAGTGCTCCAGTTTGAGAACGGAATGAGATATCGCAATTCTGATTTCACCATCGTGTTCAGCGTACAAAAACCTTTAAAATGAGGTGTCACTTGTCAGACTGTTTCATTTTGGGAATTTATGGGTAATTTTTCCCCCCTAAAACTCCCCAAAACTCCCCCTTAGAGTGACCCGATTCTGCCCATCTACGAACTTAGCCTGCCGATTGCCAAGACAGATTTTTCGTGCAAATTTGAACTTTTTATCTCAATTCTTTCGAGAGTTATCGTCTGGAATGACACATACATATATAAATATATATATAAATATATATATATATACATATAATTTTTGGTGTCTTTCGGCAGTGAATTCAGGATGGTGTGAAACGGATTTTGGTATAAAAATCTTTCGGAAATTCGAGTTTTAAAAATTTTGGACCGAGAACAATAGCTTCCTTTTCTTCGAAAATTCGCTAAAACGTGGGATGTGATATAATATTCACTGTCACGCTGATGAAGAGAGAACAAAAACGAAATTTTCCACCCATTTTTGAAAAAGTATCAAAAAGTATCGATACTTCAAAATATCGATACTTTTTGAAAGTATCGTATCGATACTTTTTGATGTATCGATACGATATATACATCGATACTTTTGAAGTATCGGACATCCCTAAGTGATTTACATTCGAAGCGAGAAAGCGGAGGCGAAAGCATGATATACGTTAGAAGATAAATAAATAATTTGTACGAATAATATATGACTTCAAGGAAATCTGTCTAACGAGTGAAATTATATTTTTCTTTCTAACATAAATCAAATGCTGGATCGCAACATGTAAAAAAAGTTTTAAAAAAAGTCTGTAGTTGATCCTTACAGCCATTCCCCCCTCAAGCTTCGGGATAACGGTTTCCACTGTGTTTGGGGGAACTTGATGGTTCAACCCTGTCACAGTAAATCTTGGCAAATTCTTGACGACTTTCAACTGGCCAAATGACCTTTCATTTGATACCACGCCATATTCTATTGTTTTTGTCAGCTGAAAATTTTAACGGCCCGCTTCAACTTCTCTTAAATTCGTCCATTTGCAAGTCGGATAGATCAAAGGATAGAAAAAAGGGTAGATCAAAGATAGAAAAAAGGACTTCCAGGCACATGGATGTGTTGGGACATATTGTGGACATTGATTCACAAGTTCGAACCAGAAACGCCAACTAGGGTTGAGATTTTTCAAATATTATCCGTTATTTTTTATCTCCTTGCGTACCTAACTACCACTTTCCAACTCTGGACTCGAATTTGCCAACTGACCGATTTTCTCTGAGCATTAGGTGGGAGGTGGGGGGCTCCCCAGATATCATCAAAATACGTGAAATAGAAGTCTAGTCCTGATAGGACTGAATTTACAAATATCTGAAAGGTTGCAGGCGCATGTTTGAGTCCAACTGGCATAGAATTATATTCAAATAGGCCAAAAGCATCTATCTACAGCGGACATTTTAAGATTCCCAGAGTGTACCTACTCCATTTGTTTTAAAGTGTATTGTACTTCTGTCTAACGGACACTCCCTGTAACGGACTGCCGGCAAGCTAACGACCCTTTTTCTACAAACTTATTTTCCAAGTATCACCGCGACGTGACTTCAAACTATTTCCGATTCCCTGAATTTCGCCCAGGTATGGTCATGTTTCTCATCCACTTTCAAGCATTTTTAGGCACGGATTCATTTTCTGATAAAAGCCATTGTATAAGTGGAGGGGACCCTGTTTGGTGGGCCTTTTGTTCTGCCTTTCAGTTTTGTAGATGAAGATGAAGGCGCCGTTTCATGATTTACTCTTGCAAGCATGTACCTCCTAGTTAATTTGGATTGAAGTACATTAATCCAAATATTAAAAAAATTACCTATATCTACACTTGACGATTTTTCTTTTTTCTTCCTCAGACTTCTCGTTAGCGGACATTTCTCTAACGGACAAATTCTTGCTCCCCATGGCTGTCCGTTAACGGGAAGTTTCACTCTATATGTGTGACTGGCTATGTTGTATATTCATGTGTTAGTTCACCTACCTGTGCTATCCAGTAATAGCTCTAGGAATAGTTTTTTTTTTTTAACTAGACTAGCCCAACTTTCGGTTTACGATTTTTCTTACTAATAATTATCCACTGATGTCTGGTAATTTATCAAGACCCATTCTAAAATGACAACGGTTGAAATGTGGAAAAGGGATCCTCCAACACCTTCGTATTCTTTTTACCTATTTTAATAGGTACTTGTTGTTTGTAGAAATCAGCAGTTGAACATCCCGTAGAGTAATGCATGCATGAAAGTGGACGTCCGTTATGGTGCTGTATAGATCACTCTCATTCACTGCAGATCGTCTGGAAGTATATACACATGAGTAACTGATCTATGATGATGAATTCATTGTGCAATTTAATTACCTAATTTCGTGACTAGTGACGCGATATGAACTGCTTACGTACATGTTTGACTACCTATATTACAGTAGATGATATCATCATAACAATGCCCCAAGAATATTGTGAATAAGTAGATAGATTGATCTAAAATTAAGTTGCTACCTACCTACCTATTGTACCTTATATACAATGGCCTTATATGTTGTATGGCAGCTGCAGGCGTTGAGAATATGGGCAGCGGACACAAGATTTGCAGAAAATCCAGAGTTTTATCCCCCCCCCCCCCCTCTCCAACACTCTAGAAATAAATTTCAAAATTCTGGCGACGTAGGGCACAGGCAATTTTCTGCATCCAACACGCACATACACCTATGGTTTTTTTCACGGATTTTGATTCAGGATGGTCTGAAACGGTTTTTGAATGTGGTTCTTTTCATTCTCAGCTGAGTGTTTCCTCTTCTGACAAGATGAAATACATAAAAGGACGTCTGTTACTACTGAGGGAAGTCCTAAAAACCAATTCGATTCCATTGATACAGATCGTTATTGAAACGTTTTCTGTCATCGAAGCTGAATACACGCCAGTTGTCTCAACTATGGACCGTTTTGGACCTAGATAAGGTTATTTCGCAATACCAGATCGTAGTCCTTATTGGGAAATAATTCCCAATTGATACTGAGAGTAGTGTGAATTGAGATTGGGAATAATTTAAATCATTTGAGGATGGAAACGTTTTTTGCTCTACTGAAAAGGGCTACTACTCTAATGAATTGAGGCTGTGCTGAAGTTTCATCGACGATTTGAAACTTCTATGTCTATTTTATTATGTCATGACAAGTGTTAAATACGTAAGTATATATCCCAATTCAGAAGGTAGAGTTTGGGTGCTTGGTCGAGTGAAAATTGTTCGGTACACGTCATGATTTCTCTTGGTTGTCTATTACGTGGAGTACTTACCTACCGTTTATTCCATGGAATGCCCCTTTTAGTACAGCACGAGTTACTCTGAGCATAACTAGTCTTGTATAATGGGCATAGTGAATTGGGTCGAATCCACGAAAAAAGTTTCCAGTCATCGCAGCTAACTACCGTGGTACCCAGCACGTAGGAGGACAGAAGGGCCTGACGAGTGGTCCTAATATGTAAGAGACGTCTTGGTGAATCGTAAAGGAATTGAGTTGGTATACGCAGAGATGTATCCTACAGATGAAACATTCAATGGTATCATGAACGACCTTTACCAGACTTCTTCTTGCGCAAGACATCGACGACCAGGGGGCAGGGCCTACACGTCGGGACGTTTCGCCGCTTTTACAGGTCTGAGAAGGAATTGATTATTTCTACCTAAATACATTACGTAGCTTTGCGTTGTGAAACCTGTTGAAGGAATCAGCAGAGGGAAGAGGAATGCTCATATTGGTGGTGACCTCTTCAACTCAACACGCCTCCATTTACCTTTAGCACAGGACGGGAGAGTTGTGCATAACGCCCATTGTTTTTACTTATCTATGGTTCCCAAGATTTATTTTTCTGTGTTTCATACATCTTAGCAAGAAATAGCGGTATGAAGTTTTCCACTCCAACCCCTAAACTTCATCAACAATAGTTAGATAAATCTTACTCAGCCTGGTGGGGAGAATTTTTTTATGAAGTCCTCACTACATGTCTTATGAGCAGTTCTTCTCAACAGTTCTCAACATTTCTCAACAGTTTCTTCAAGTTCAACTAAGCACATACATTTATTCGGACGTCTTTCGTTACCCCTGGATAACAGAGAATCCGTTGCTGATAAATGATCTGAAAATGGTCAGTACTGTAGAAGGAAACCATTAATTTGGAAGCGTATGATGAACTTTTCAGCTGGCAAACTATTTGATCGTATTTGGCAGAATACCTTAATGTTTCCATTAGGATGGGGTGCCAAGTCGAACGGAGTTCAATAATACACAGTTCGTTAATAGGGTTTACCCCTCAAGTACGTTTCTCAGATTAAAATACACTACATTTTTTAAGATTCCATCAAACGAGCGTATTCTAAGAAGGCCCACTCAAACGAATTTGATGATTTTCTAAGTACAAAGAGTCTGTATCGTATCTTCTACGTTTGTGAGCAGGCAACACATCAGTGAGTGTGCGGTTGACCCTCCTGTGGTCTTCTATATTATTTACAGATGTTAAAAGGAACCTAGTTAGTACACATCTACTTCAGAATACCTCGACCAGAAACTTTGTTTAGATGTTTTGCAGCGCGAGTTTTATAACTGGTTTTCAAAAAAAAATAGGGGGGGGGGGGGGGGGGTGCGCTGCAGTTCATCTAAATCTCATTGGTCATAAATACTTCTATACAGATGCATGAACTTCGCAAATCCTGAGCAGACATGTGAGTACGTGTTCCACTTTGCATGGAAGGTACTTATCGGTTAACGGGAGGCCACTCATTTAAAGACGGTTATTATATCAAAACAAAAAGAAAACGAAAACGAAAATTACTCGCATTGTCAAGCGATCTGGATGCTCGCTAGCGCTCGCATCTCAAAAAAGATAAACAATCCCAGAAACTATCCCGTGAATGAGCAGGTTGTTTGGGACTTCTGAATAGATTAGTGGAATGTAATGTTAAATGAGTGGCCTCCCGTTAACCGATAAGTACCGCATGGGTAATACATAAACACACTGGCAGACAGAGGGGTTGTAAGACCAGCAATAAATTTTGGAATACAAAAAGTTGGTCAAATTAGAGTTTGTGTGGGTCAAAAATAAACTGCGAAGAATCAATGTGACTAGGAATATGCATTTAAATATTCGGTATGAATATACCGAAACAAACTTGTTCAAGTTGCAAAAGCCTATCAACAAAATCCAAAATAACCATCTTTCTTCAAATGAAATAGTATCACGGAACAAACAACTCGACTATGTACATACAGACATGCGTGATTATAATCAGGTGTTCCCCAGCAATGTTATCTCAGCTGGATGTATGTACCGTTTCATTCACACTCATGTTGCAAACGGACGACTGGACGTAAAATGCTCCTGGTAAATGCTCAACAAATTCTCAAGTCCGAGATCAATAATAATTTAAAAACGTTTTTTTTTAAACCACAACTTTAATGAAAGTTTTCGAGCTTCGGCGTTCTGGAAAGTGAACCCCTATTTTTCACCCCAGAGATTATTGATAGTAACCCCGAGCTTCGCTACCAGCTAGACTCCGAATGGGACCTACAAACCGAATTTCACTGATTTTGGTTCACGGTAACTAAGAAAAAAAAGCGAACTACGGCGGAACGACAGAATTTTTTTATTAGATTTTTTCGGATTCTACTTAATTGGTACCTGGAAACAAAAAAAAATCAGTCATGCAGCATGACTTAATGAGCGAATTTTCAAAGAAATATTCGAATTAATGGCTATGGTTTTGAATAAAGGAAAACTTCGGTCTAAAATTTGGTTTTCTATGTATATTCTCTTCGTATTTATTTTAATTTGTACGTTTTGTCCATCCTGATTCTACCGTTTGTTTATTACGTAATTGTACTAAGTGCTTATTTATTTGATCGCTGTGGGTAAATTCAAGGAGTTGTACTAATCGTTTGCCTCCCCCTTTTTTGCTTCGAACTCTCGTCTTCAATTAATACTTCTCACATTTTTCAATCTGACCACTCTAAGGGGGTGGGGGTAAGAGTTTAAAGATTATCCTAGTTTTGGGTAATTTTTGCGCACTTTAAATGCTCTAATTTAAGAACGGATTTAGATATCTAAAATCCGATTTCACTATCGTGTTCAGCGTGCAAAAACCTTTAAAATGAGGGGTCACTTGTTAGAAAATAACATTTTGGGGATTTTTGGGTAATTTTTGCGCACTTTAAATGCTCTAATTTGAGAACGGATCAAGATATCTAAAATCCGATTCCACCATCGTGTTCAGCGTGCAAAAACCTTTAAAATGAGGGGTCACTTGTTGGAAAATAACATTTTGGGGATTTTTGTGTAATTTTTGCGCACTTTAAATGCTCTAATTTGAGAACGGATCAAGATATCTAAAATCCGATTCCACCATCGTGTTCAGCGTGCAAAAACCTTTAAAATGAGGGGTCACTTGTTAGAAAATAACATTTTGGGGATTTTTAGGTAATTTTTGCGCACTTTAAATGCTCTAATTTGAGAACGGATCAAGATATCTAAAATCCAATTCCACCATCGTGTTCAGCGTGCAAAAACCTTTAAAATGAGGGGTCACTTGTTGGAAAATAACATTTTGGGGATTTTTGGGTAATTTTTGCGCACTTTAAATGCGCCAAAACCCTCCTTAGAGTAGGCCAATTTCGCCCATCTTCGAACTTAGCCTTTCGATTGCCAAGATAGATTTTTTGTGCAAATTTGAGCTGTTTATCTCAATTCTATCGAGAGTTATCGTCTGGAGTGACACATATATAAATATATATATATATATATATATATATATATATATATACATATAAAAAAGTGTTAAATTTCAGGAATCGTTTTAGAATGGTCTGAAACTGATTTCTATGAAGAAAATTTCCAAAAATTTATATTATTTAAATTTCGAAGCCATTGCAATAGCTTCATTTTCTTTGAAAATTCGCTAAAATCATCAAATTTTGAGGGCGTTTCTTCATTTTATTTATTTTTTTCATGCTCGATTCCAAAGGTTCATTAGTAAAAATAATAATTATGTCAAATATCGGGAAGAGGGTCAGAGCACAGCAAACAAATCAAAAGGGCGAAAAATGTTCAATAAGGAGATTCTAAGTTTTGAAAGGATATTAAGTAAATTTGAAGGGGAAAGGGGTGTTACTTTATACATTCGCTCATTAGGCCATGCTGCGGATCTGGAGCTTATTAATTAGTACCTATTTTCTGATCCAGTTCGTCGTTTCCTTGGATCAAAGAATTTCCTTGGATCGATAGTTCCTATTCATATTTTCTGTGAGTGTAGATGAATAAGACCTGATCCTATCAAGATATAGGTACTGATGAACAGTTTTCAGGTATAGATTAATATTCCGTTTCACAGTGGTGGAACAATATGAAGAGGATGATGAAGAAACAATGAGAGTTGAAGGGCCCGGAGAGGCGCTGTGCCGTGAAAACCTCTCAAGAGGACCTTCCACATCTGCAGTTAATGACAAAGGAACAATAGTGCACGCGTTCCGCCTCTTTGCCACATTCGCTCGTCTCACTAGAAAGGATAATCAAAATTCAAAGAGCCAGGCAGCAGAACGGCGCCAAAACCATCTTCATTATGTGACCTCGTACGGAAATTTTGGTTTTCGAGTGTACGTACCTTACCGGTTTTAAGAGGTATCCAACATAGATTATTCCAAATTTGGAAGAGGTTTGTGCGTGTGGTTTTGGTTTATTATTTCCAGTAATGAACTTTGGAATCGAGCATGGGGAAAAAACATCCCCCCCCCCCCCCTCAAATTTGATGGTTTCCGTTTCATGGTATGTAGAATCCGAAATAGAATTTTAAAAAACCTGTCCGTACGCTTTACTTCCCTTAGTTACCATGAACGAAATTAATAATATTTGATTTGGGGTCTAGTTGGTCCGCAAAGCTCGGCGCAGTCATCTCTATGGGGTGAAAAATAGGGGTTGACATTTTCAGGGCACCGTTATCTCGATTTTTTTACGTTTTGAATCTGATCTCGAACTCGGAAATGTTTAAACCAGCCGTTCGTTCACAGTAAGGCCCCGAAGTTTGCATCGAAAGGTTTCGTCAACACGATCGTGAATGAATCGGTAAACATTCAGACCAGATATCATTGCTAGGCAAAACCTGATTATAATCACGCATGGCTGTATGAAGTTGAGCTTGATGTTCCGTGATATTTCAACTGAGGAATAGCTGGCTGTTCCGCAATATTATTTCATCTGAAGAAAGATTTTTTTTTGATTTTGTTGATAGGTACCTACCTACTTTTGTAACTTGAACAAACGTAACCTATGCTTCATGAATAACAAGAAAAATAATTAATCGTAGAATTCTTGTTTCCACAGCATATTCATGAAACTGCAATTGCCCGGTTGGCTCCAGCACTCGATTTCGGGCTTTCCTGGGGGAAGAACGAGGGTATGTATCGACCAAATGAAACAGTGACCTACGCAGAAGGGCATCTATACAGGTAAACAACCGTTGTGTAATAAGTTGCAGCGTTTTCAAATGCAGTTAAGCCGGTCGCCACAATAAATAGTCAGTACAGAATCAGCAGGTCATACAGCTATTTATAGCTATTGACTGGCATGGGAAGATGCCCAAGACATACTTGGGCACAAGCAGTTTTAACACCGTCCCCCCACCCACCGATTACCTGATATTCATGCATCATCTACACCTGCCTACTTTTTGATTTTGACCAATGGGTACAGGTATATACTGTAGTAATATTAAAAAACTCTCTGAATATAACATGGGTAGGTTGTTGTATTTCAACACTAAGAGCAGGTGTTATGGCACCATAAAGGTAATTGGTAGTCTCATTTTACTGAGACTACTACACTTAATTTCAGTAGGTAAGTAATTCATAACACCACAACTCTACAACCTATATGTATGGTTCAGTTCAAATGAAACATAATAATTAATAAGCAACTGCTGAACTCTCGTAGTTTTCTTAATATGCCCTTCATGTACAATAACTTCATGAAAATTATGGATACTATCGTGGAAAACTCCTGAGCAATATTGTTGGGTAATTAAAATTGTAATATATTATAGGTCCATTCTGTAAGACAATATACCTGTTTGGGGACAACTTGCGACCAGACGGGACCTACGTTTTCTGAAGGATTATCTATACAGAAAATAATGATCCATAGTGGAAGAATTTTAGGACAGTCTGTAAAATCCTACATCTCCAAAATAGGCATTTTTCGAAAATTGAGAAAAAGTTTAGATTTTAACGTAATTTGACTAATGGAAACAAACCTCTCCCCTTAATTTATTACTGAAAAATTAAATGAGTTTTCAATAAACTCCAAAACAACAGAGGAATTTCACTAAGAATCCATCAAAAAGTCGATTTTAGTTGTCGCATAATTTATTAATATAGTCACTGTCCTTATGGGTAGATAGTTACTGACAGAAACCACTATCATGTAAAAGCCTTAGTGGTGACAACCAAAAATTCCAGCCCATTAGATGCATTAGTAGACCTCGTAATTCTCACCTCTCAGAACTCACTAGATAGACCACACGCCGTTCACGAGATAAAAGCGGACCCAGCCGTAAAGCTGTAGGTCGAGCCCTCAATCTCTCACTCCTCAAGATCAGACACTATTGTGCGATATGGAGACGTTTTTCCAACAAAGACTATCTTGCCTCTGTGATTTCCCGTAAAAACACACTCCTTCCTTCGACGGGCTTTTTTTTCACGGATAATCCGGTGAAATTAAGTACGCCGTTTTTAAACTATTGCATTTTCCATGGTATTTTCCCATTTTCCGAAACCACGGTCTTTCATACGGTCCCAAAACCAACTCAGTGTACACACGTCATTTGCTGTTTTTGTCAGAGGCCCTTTCGCACGGCGCCTGTTAGCCACAAAGAAATATGAACAAAGCTCATAAAGGGTATTATGACAATAGTGATTCAGGCTAATACGGACGGATTGTTTGTCCGAGAATCGCGTATTACGTTCCGGTACCAACGAAACCGAAATGAGGTGTCGTGAGGTGGTGTCTTTTCTATACCTACCTCATCAGTCAACCCGTGTCGATGTGCTTCAACTACATGTTGTGACTCTGGTACACAATCACATTATGAACGATAATAGGGTCTCGGACAATGAAGGTGCACTGCTTCTCCTGGGGTTCGATCTCTTTTTATCGCAGCTTCTACGTGAAAAAGGGGTCCGGGGTCCGATGATAAAAGCGAACTGAACGGTCATGCTCAACCCACACCAATGTACCGATCAATTACATAAAGACGGGCATGAGAGCCGGTTTTTACATAACGCGGCGCGAGCTTCCAATTGCAGAAGTTAGTATCGTACGTATTCCGCAAGATTGAACGAGATGAAAAGACGCTTGCTAAACGAGACGAGACATTCCCGTATTGGTCACTCTCGATGCTACGAGTATATCGATGCATCAATCACAATGTCAAAGACAAACAGGGGTATGCAGCTGCAGCCGGCTCGGCGCCGTGTAGCGTTACGACACAAACCATTCGTGTTAGGTACCACAGACATCGTAGAATTAGCGTGACAATTTTCCAAAAAGGATCGAGACTGGTGAACATTATTAGGTCCGACCCCTTTGAAGCGGCCGAAACCTGGTGGTATTTATTTTCAATAGGAACTACACATTTCTGAGTAAGAACTACGAAGGTACCAATTCAACAACGCGGTGAAGTAAACAGCGCCATTGGTTAAATCAAATGTCTACGATAATTAGGTATTCCTTAGAAGGGAAAGTCTACTGATAGGAATCGAGGTCCCATTACAATCCAAACTATGTATAAATAGAGTGCCTACCTACGGACTAGTACTGAAAAAGAATCTTAGGATAATTAGTTCACACTGAAATACTCAAAAGAGAGAGAAGAGAAAGCTGAAAAGTCTGTTATTGGGCGTGCTTCAGATGGGATTGGGGGAAGATGGGATTGGTTTTCGGAACATGATTAGACGGATATTCAAAGAATTCTTCAACAAAGATGCGGTGGTCCTTATATGGTCAATAATGCGTAGGCGGAATTTACATTGAGAGTTATGTTTGGTAGCCAACCTTGAATGAATTTCACAAATGTGAACTATCTCTGTGCCAGTTTTCATAATGTCCCTCACATTCACTATTATTCTTTTATTCAGCTAATTATGAATATCAGTACCTAACTGGGTAACGACAAAGAGACCGGTAGACTGCATTTTTTTAAAAATTTTTTGTTGTATTTTTTTAGGTTTTTAAATTTACCACGATCTTAAAAATTTTTTAAGACCACTCTGAGCATTGTACGTCCAGCCGTTCGTTTGCACCTAAAAGCTTCGTCAACATGATCGTGAATGAAACGGTATAAATCCGGCCCAGACATCATACACCAGTGGTTCCCAACCTAGGGGCGATCGCCCCCAAGTGGGCGATTTGGGTTATCAGGGGGGCGATAAATAAGTGGGGGGCGATTAGGGGGCGATGAGTATTCAAAGGGGGAAAAATTAAAATAGTACTGTACAGTAGAAGTTGTCGGATCAAGGCCAAAGGAATTATTTCATCATTCATCGCCAAGTTAGATATTCATAAGGTAAATATTGGCCGTAAAGAGCTGATTCAGTTTCCGACCCTTAAAAAGTGTTCAGTGTCAGATAACGAGACTCCTGAACTCCCAGAAGACAAAATCCTAATTTTTACTGATCACCCTGACAGTTAAAAACTGACATGGAATCAAGATTTGAAGATTTGACCAAGTTAAAAATTCCGGATTGGATTCTAGATCCATTTTCGTTTGAAGCTGTGGATAAGCTTGATAACTCTTTGCAGACGGAGTTTCTAGATCTGAAGTATGACTGTGAGGCGAAAATCATTTTCAAGCAGAGCGGTTACGAGTTAGCCTGGGTGAAGCTTATGGACACTTATCCACAACTGTGGGAAAAAACTGAGCCACTTTTCATCTCGTTCCCGTCAACATATTTAGTTGAAAAAGGATTTAGTTCTGTTGTCCAGCTCCTCACAAAACAAAGAAATAAGTTGGAAATTTGTCTCAAAGGAGACTTGCGTCTGAACTTGAAGAACATGAAGCCAGATATTCAAGCTTTAACTAAAATCCACCAAGCACAAGGCAGCCATTGAAAAGGTAAAATAAAACAATACCAAAGTTTTCAAACTTTCATTTATTTTTTCAAATTTCAAGTGTCAACTTTCTTATTTTTTCAGATTCCAATTTAAAGATGAAAACATTTACTCCTGTTTTTTAAATGTACATCAATGATCTTAGTTAATTATTTCACTTCTTTGTTCTTAAAAAAAATCTGTAAAGAATGTACATTTTAATTTTGTGTCTATTTTATTTAAGAGTGACCGGATAAAACTGCTTTGGTTGTTTTTATATAAGGTAATACATTTGTTTAAAATGAGAAAACTGCTTTATTATTGACACTTTACTTCAAATTAAAATTAGGTATATAATGAAAATGAAAAGGGGGGCGAAAGGTGTTAGTCAATCTCCAGAAAGGGGAGATGGGCCACAAAAGGTTGGGAACCACTGTCATACACCTTATTATAATCACGCATGGCTGTATGAAAAATGATGGTTATTTTGAATTCAGTTGATAGTTACGTACTTCTTCAATTTGAACAAACGTTATGCTTCGTGAATAACAAAAAATAGTTTATTAATGATAGAATTCTTGATTCCACCGCATATTATTATTTATGAACAGTAATCGATTTATCGAGAAGTATTGACCACAGAAAACAGTGATCTACGCAGAAGAGCCATCTATAAGGTAAATAGTAAGCCCCTGTGTAATAATTTGCAGCGTTTTCGTTTTTTCTTTTGAAATGGGTTTCCATGATTTCATCGCGAGTGATTTAATTTGTATATATAGTTATGCAAACAATTTTGCTTCCGAGTCTGCGAAGCAGCGGAAGCCTTGTGTTCACTTTCGTGAGCCAAAAAATTTTTGTCTTCAGAAATCAAAATTTCCACTTGCATTTTGCGTTTCAAAGCCTACTGAACAAATTTGGTTCCGTGTCTGTCGGTCTGTGGGTCTGTGAGTCTGTCTGTCCGCATTTCCTTGTTACAGCCACAACTTCCACGATTTTGAATTGATTCAGCTCAAATTTTGAGGGATGGTGCGGATAAGGCCCCTTGAGATCCCATAAAAATTTCAACATGATTGATCCAGCGGTACGCCCTGCGCATGCGCTAACGTTAAATTCAATAAACACGCGTAACTTTCACAATTTTGATTCAATTTCGCTCAAATTTTCAAGGGTTGTTTGGACAAGGCCTAGTGAGTTCCAGTATGAATTTCAGAATGATCGGACCCTCGGTGCGCTCTGCGCATGCGCTGGCGTGAAATAGATTCAATTTCCTTGTTACAGCCGTAGTAACCAAAGATTTCACCCAATTTCAATGTAATTCTCAGGGATTAAGCGGGTAGGGCCCATTGAGGACCCATATAAATTTCAACATGATAGAGCCAGCGGTTCGCCCTGCGCATGCGCTAACGTGAAATTCTTCAAACACGCATAACTTTCGCAATTATGTATAATGGCCGTAATGTATTATGGACGTCATGTTATGTAATATGTATATTTCATGTAATGTTATGCAATGTTATGTTATGTAATGTTATGTTATGTAATATGTATATTTCACGTTATGTAATGTAATGTAATGTAATGTAATGTTATGTAATGTAATGTAATATTATGTTATGTTATTTTGCTTCCGAGTCTGTTCTATTTTATAATGGGTCACTCTGATTGTGACGAGGAAGCTCCTGTGCCATCACCTTGGCAGTGTATTTTTTCTGTTAATCGGAAGACAACATTCAACACGTTATGCGGCGACTGTTCCAAATCTGATGAACAAAATCTGACAAAAACAGTGTCTTGTAAACCTGAAACCTGAAAGGCAAGTTGCGATTAAACATTTTGATTTTTGAGAACATTAATTTGGTTCTCCACGAATACCGTTTTTGGTTTTGCGTCAACACAACATGCGTTTTAGTGAGAGTTGCAGCTACAGTTTTCGGAGATAGTGGCATGATCTGTGGTAGCTTGACGACAAAATGTTTTATTACTTCACAAACATCGATTGCGCAACATTTATCATTTGATGTTAGAATTGCCTTTCCTTTGTGGTTTGGTACCGTTGAAGCTGGAGGTGTTAATTTGTGCTCTACCTTGTAAAACGTCGCCGTCAAATGTCAGGAAGACTATGTTTTTGCCACCAACTCCCGAGTTGTAAGAATAGACAAGTTATCCTAATATACGTTTTTTAACATGTAAATTGACCACTGACCCCTCTCCATCCTCCAAACATTATGTCACTAAAAGATACTGGATCGCAGGTTAGAGATTGCCTAATGGATTTTTCGTTCGAGTGATTAAACAACCGCCGCACCGGTGCCTGCGGTTTTCCTAGACAGGAGTTCGAAAACGCCCTCACAGTTTTCCCGATCGTACGTATCTCATTTTATTCCACGATGATTTCGCAATTCAACGACTGTGTAATACATAACAGATATATTCTTATCGGAAGAGAATGGATTCAATGGACCAACCTTTTCGTGTGAAAGTGATTCGTCACCTGAATGTTGACAAGTGGCATTTCCATTGTATCATCTGCCTATTCATGGATTCGAAAAATTGAATACGAAGTGATTCACTGTGTGTGCCTAAACTAGATATCACATGACATAAACCAGTATTTCTAAATCACTTTGCTCCCAGACATAAATTGAGAAACCAGAGGGGGAATGGGGAATTTATTACGTATTGTAGACGGGATGGATTCTTTTAAATGTATCACCAATCCTTTTTCAAAATAGTTTGTGTGAAATCAGGGGCATTGTCTAAACACAACAGGACCAGCCAAGTTCAAAATAACTAGTTGTATGAAACACATTAAAACCTGGAAGAATCTTTTTAGGACAGTTATTAAATTGATCATGTAAGTGTATTATTGCTAGCCGTCAATCCGGGGGATACGTCTAATGAACAGGCTTTTTAATTTTACCAAGCTTTTGACACTAGGCAACTGGTTTTCACGAACTATGTAGCAGTTTTACCTGTTAGTGATTCTTGAAGACTTTTTAATTCGTGAGCTCACGACTCAATGCAGGAGGTGATGCTGAGTTGGATCTATTCTTATGAGCAAGATTGAATACTTACAGAATGAGACGGCTGAAACCATCTAACCTTGACTATGAATGAAACAATCAGTTAGCTAGAAAGAGTTTTTGGATTATACAACAAGTATTCAAAACATTACCTAGCAATGTATACATTAGGTACCTCAGACGATGAAAAACTTGTTCATCTTGAATTCTTTTCGTTCTAAAAACCCCAAAATCGACAAAACAAATTTACAGTCATAAATTTATAGTCAAATTTATAGTTCTTTTGAGCGATTATACTTCTCAGTCGTAATCGATCAACCGTTCACAACCAACAACTGTTACGTAAGTGTGTCTGTACAGGTATTTGACAACCTTCAGCTGAGGCCAAGTCAGTTTGAATGGTCCTTTTCTCGACAGAATTACCTAAAAAGGCCAAATGACAGCTGCGGGATTATACGTCTGCCATTTGGAAGTCACGAATTGACCGACTAAAGGTCGAGGAACTGTTACGTATTTTTGTTCTCCGGTTCATCTGAATCATCGTGTTTGCAAATATGCATTTTACCAATCCCCCCCCCCCCCCCCCCACGTTATGTTTAAACTGCATGCGAACTTCCTTACATTGTACAATAGTCGCAAATTTCCTTATTAAAATAACGTAGCTGCATTTTTATTTTTGTACTGAAACAAACCGTGGATTGAAACAAACCGACCTACATCAGTAAATCCTAGATCGATTCCAAAATCTATCCAGTAGTAATTGTGCGCAAAAGCAAACAAAATTTTTATATCCCATGAAATATTCTGCCGCTTATCATTTAAAACTCTGCATATTATTACTCAACTGTTTATTATTGACATTTTATGTCTTTACTTTGCTACATAAACTCGAAAATGAAACGCGGGACATGCAACGGAGACATGCAACGGAAACAACGTCACGAAAATATTTCTGATGATTTTCGCTTACAACCGATTCGTTGCTACGGAACTTTATCTTCGCCAGTTATCATCGTACAAAAATCGTTCACCACTCGTTGGATATCTCTCGATTTACCTAACCATACTACGTTAACCACTGTGGACTGCGTGGCCAACAAGCTGCGGTATGAGCGTGATTGTTTAAATGAATGTTTACGTACATAATACAGTGGAGTCCGGCTAATCCGAACTAATTGGGACTGAAGGCTGTTCGGACTAGGTGATAGTTCTGCGACAATTAAGTACGAAGTACTTGTTTTTAAATTGAAACGTGATTCTTTGTCATTTGTGACCGCCCAAGGACAGAGTTTACCATTCGTTGGAAATCTTGACCAAAACAATTAAGTACGAAGTACTTGGTGTGGGTGCGGGAGGGGGCGCTAAGACATAAAATGTCCCTCGTGGTTGCGTACTTGTACGGAAGCTGTACCCACCGTTTGTGTTTCATCAGCGGTTCATGTTCTCCCATTTTCTTTTCCGTTTCAAGGTTTTACTCTTAGGGCGAACTTTATTTAGGAACGATGGAATAAGAGTGCACTGACCTACGTATTAGGTTGGTCAATTAAAAATTTCCATTATTTTTACCTGTATCTCTGCCCCTTCTGCGTAGATCACTGTTTTCTTTGGTCAACACCTAACCTCGTGCACCCCGCAGGAAAGCCCTAAATCGAGTACTGGAGCCGGCCCGGGAATTACAGTTTCATAAAAATGCGCGGGACTCAATAATTCAATCATCATGTGTTGTTGTTCATGAAGCATAACGTTTGCTCAAATTGAAAAGTACCTATCAACTGAATTCAAAATAATCATCATGATTTCATAAAGCCAACTTGAACAACCAACCAAGCATTACGAATAACCAACATGATATAATACAGCTATGCGTGATTATAAAATCAGGTATTCCCTAGCAATGATATGTATCTGGGCCGGATTCATACCGTTTCATTCACGGTCATGTTGACGGAGCTTTTCGGTGTAAACGAACGGTTGGACGTACAAACGTACGGTCTCAAAAAAATTCTTAGATCGAAATAAACTTTAAAATGTTTAAAAAAAAAACCATACCATTCGATTGAAAATTTTCGAGCTATGGCATTCTGAAAATTTCAACCCTTATTTTTCATCCCTTAGAGATGACTAACACCGAGCTTCGCAGACCAACTAGACCCCAGATGAACCTACAATCAAGATCCCATAAACTATGGTTCTTGGTACTTGGGACGAAGTATGGCATACGGCGGACGGCGTACAGCGGACGGGCAGAAATCTGATTCCACTTTCGGATTTTACGTACCTTGAAACAGAAACCATGAAATTTTGAGGGGGGGGGGGGGGGGGGTTGCTCGATTCCAAAGGTTTATTATTGAAGATAATAAACCAGAAGTCGTGGGTATACCGACTCTTTCGTTCATTCAATCATTCCCAGATAAGTATGATGACCGAAGATTTAACAGTTTTTAATATTATGAAGTTAGATTGGTGGAACAGGGTCCTAAGAACAAGATGATGTAATGAGATACTACGTTTATGAAATGCACTATAACTCTAAATTATATTAGAAATATTTCTGTTTCGATTCAACACTATGGAGTAGGTACGAAGATACCCATTTACGTGTACTATTTTGTAGTAATCAACACCACATCTCTCTCTAACTGACAGGTTTCATAAATATTCTGATATTACTTTAATGAGATTCGACTTATGGGAGAAGACATAAAATGTAGAATAAGTATTAATAAAATATAAATTGTATGTAATTGTATTGTTGTGTAGTGTGTCACGATATCTCGATCCTGACTCATCAAGTAGGCACTTCAAGCTTGTGGAATATGGATGACAAGGCGGTTCTTGTCTCTGACCCACTCCGTGCTTCTGGAATACCGTTTCTAAAGGCAAATTTGAGTGTGTGAATTTGCAGGGACTTGGGAGAGATGAGGCGCATTCCTGGGCGGTTGCTGGCGCCACGCCTTCCCAATACCGCTGGGTCGATTATTGAAGTTGGGAGAGGACTCATCCCGAAAGCACGCATGATGAGGCCACGGGCCCACTAGCTCTTTCTCACTTGTTCACACTGAACATTCTACGAAAACTGAGAAAAAGAAAGAGAAAGGATGATGGTTTTCTTCCCTACCGCAGGTGAGTAGCGGTCCGTCTCGACCGGTTCTCACGTCGAAGAGGTCCGTGTGCGTGTTGCCCGTGTGCCAACGTCCCTGAGACACCTGGGAAGATGTTCGGTTCGCCAAATTTCATTATGAACAGCCAACTTTGAAATTCCAGAGTTCGATCTACAGAATTGTCACAGTGCAATGTAATCTGATGCGGTACACTTGCACTCTTCAGCGCTGAATATCCATCTATGAGCAGGCCGAGCATACTGAAGAAATACATACAGAAACAGTCGGCTAATATTTCATTGTAGACGCTTAGGTATAGAGGATTCAACCTCTGCTCTGATCGCATTAAAATTCATATGGAGTCGACTATAACACAGGACGCCCCGGTTCTGACTGCAAACTGTAGTGGAAAAAACTAAGGGCGTATGGGGCACTCGGTACATCTACCGGCGTATCGAGGGGCCACACGGCAATTTCTTCTTTTTTTAAAAATAGTTTATTTCCATAATAATTATTTGTTTATGTACCTAACAACATGAAAATTTCATTTATAATTATTATTAATATAATAATAACTAAGGTATTAACTGTTCCTAAATAACATTGCTAGGATTTCTATAGCGTACATAGGTAGGCCTTTTTGTATAAATTGTGTTTTTGGCTTATTATTTTCAATAGGTAATGAATCTTTTGAATTGAGCATGAAAAAAACAAAAAAACGAATGAAATAAAACAAAAAACCCTCAAAATTTGATGGTTTCCGTTTCAAGGTACGTGGAATCTAAAAATAGACAAAAAACGCTGCAAATGATTACACAACGGTTTATTATTTTCCTGTATAGATGCATCTTCTGCGTAGATCACTGTTTTCTGTTGTCAATACCTACCCTCGTGCTCCCCCCAAGAGATTCCTTTAAATCGAGTACTTCAGCCAGCGGGGCAATCAAATTTCATAAACTAATATGTTGTGGATTCAGGAATTCCATCACTAATGATCTGCTCTTATTCATGAAGTTTGACGTTTGATTCATTGACGTTTGTCAAATTAAAAAAGTACCTATTGACCAAATCCCAAATTACCGCCGTTCTTCATATGAAATAATATCACAGAACAGCCAACTCGATTTCATACAGCCATGCGTGATTATAATCATCAGGTGTTCCCTAGCAGTGATATCTGGGATGGTACCGTCTACCCTTATTTCCAATAATGAACCTTCGGAATCGCGCATTAAAACAACTTTTTGACCCCCCTCCCCCCACCCCTCAAAATTTTATGGTTTCTGTTTCAAGGTGTGTAGAATCCAAAAATGCAATAAAAAAATGTCCTTCCGCCGTACTTCAGTTACCATGAACCAAAATTAATGAAATTTGGCTTGCAGGTCCCGTTTGGGTCTGGTTGGTCCACGAAGCTCGGCGTCACTGTCAGTCATCTCTAAGAGGTAAAAATAGGGGTTGAAATTTTCAGATCACTGTAGCTCGAGAACTTTCAATAGAAGGGTATTGTTTTTATTACGTTTTTAAATTGACCTCGAACTGAAGAATTTTTCGAGACTACCGTTCGTTTGCACCGAAAACCTTCGTCAACATGATCGTGAACCAAAGGGTATAAGGGTATCCGGCCCAGATATGCTGGGGAACACCTGATTATATGAAGTCGAGTTGGTTGTTCTGTGATACTATGTATTTCATTTGAGAAATGATGGATTTTTTGGATTCTGTTGATAGGTACTTTTGTACCCTGATCAAACTTTATGCTTCATGAATAACAACAAATAATTATTAATGACTGAATAAATTATTAAATCCACCGTATATTTATGAAACTGTAACTGTTCGACCGGCTCCAGTACTCGATATTGGGCTTTCCTGGGTATTGGGGCATACAGGCAAATAATAAACCGCTGTGCAATAATTTGCAGCGTTTGTAGTTGTAGTGAATTAGTAGAGGGTAGGGTTCGTTTGTCCATACTTAGGATTTGTTGTGGAGCAAGTGGGTTCATCACAAGATATCAGAATTGTATAGGTCCATAATAAAAACTGTAATACAACCATTCGTGACCCCCCTGGAAATCCTCCAAGACTTCCTCAAGGTTTCCCAATAACAACTCACTTTTCTCTTTTGCATCAAATTTACAAAATTCCAGTATGCCTCTGTAGCAATGTTGTAGCGATAGTAGAGTTGTGCAAAGGAAGTCTCCACTTCAGGAGTTTTATAGTATTGAGCTCTGGCTCGAGCGGAGAAATTATGTGAAGTGTGGCAAAAGTCTTTATCACAAAGAAGTCTCTTGACACTACAGGCATCAAAGCCAGCCTTGAAAAATGGAGAATCAATAGGCGTTTGAATATCAGGAGGGACTGGAAGGACAACAAAGATCATGAGATATCAACTGTAGTTACGCAGTCTGCTCCATAGTACGAGTATATTGGTAGGCTCAAGAGCGAAAATACTCACTCTATCCAAAACCTTCAGAGTACCACGCCTTCTGATTCCCCATAATGCACTGATATGCTCCATGAGTTGACTAGGTGCATTACCTACAGTGGGAGAACCTGTCAGCGTGGGCACAAACTGTTCGCGTTCTCAGTTGCAAAGGTTATGGTACTGTCAATCGAATTTTAAAACAGCCGTAGAAGATAAACTGAGCTAACAATAATCGGTACGCTAATGAAGGTCATGAGTATTTCAAGCATAACAGTCCGCGCAAGAATCGATTATACGTTTCGATAAGCGTACATTAGTTGTTTCCCGTAGCCAACAATTGTGGTGAGAACTCAGGTTATTGTTCCCCCATTTCTCCACGGATAGACCACATTGAAATGTCTACTGAGCAACACTTGACGCACACTATTGTAACATTTCCTTGTGGGAACTAACCTTGGAATGGGTGCTGAGCGGTCTCTTCACTAGTTCTGCATAGTTATTTTAAAGAATTTCTCGACTTTTTTCCAGAGAAAGCGGGTAATTTAATTTCTTTGGCCGTGGGTTGCGTTCGCCTCGGCCGGTCGCAGGAATATTATTAGGAGAGGTAGTCCTCCCGACCAATCGGCCGCGAGCCGACTTCGTACCGTTACACCTACTTAGCTTTTGGGGTCGGGCTGTTGAAAGAAAAGATGAACCTGACACGTTGGCCCAGTGCTGTATCGCTATGTACGTAGGTAAATCCCCCCCCCCCCCCTCCCATCTTCCTTGACAGAAATGACGCTTGTTTTACTTTCATACCTTCTTTGACTCTACAACAAATGCCTGGCCCTAATTACCACCGCTGACTCACAAGGCAACAACTTTCGTTCTGGCTACCTCGACGTCCGGGATCATTTTAGAGCGCGCTATGAATGGGATCGTTAAGGAAGATTCCAAATACTGATGGGAAGTTTATATTCTTATCTTATTGGAGGTTATTCGGTTAATGGAGGCGAAAACTTGTTCACTAGCACAGTTTCATGGAAACGTCTGGTACCTATGTGCACGAGAAAAATTTTTGGGGGAGCAAAATGAGGTGTTTCAAAGCAACGCAATTTTGATGCCTTAAGATTTCAGTCAGGGGCCAAACAAGCTGGGTGTCAACAAACTATGTCTATTGAATTTGTTTGTCCTCAGTGTAACTTTATTTTGTTAATGTCAGTCAGTACATTCTGGAAGTAAATACCTTAATAGATACTCTACAATGTTTTAAATTCGAATAATATTTTGCTCGAAATCCATGAAGATTTAACAAACTGTTTAAATTAAATACTGATGTGAATATACTGATAAATAAAAAATGTAATCGAAGGTCCTACCTAATGATAATTCCTTTTCATTTCTAACAATGACCATTATTTTTCTTACTCAGCTCCACAAAATAATGAAGCTGCTCCAAAATGCACCACAGATCTACTTCTCTACTCCTTGCATGCGCTACCGACTTATGTCTGCCGACAATACTCGTGACGTCTGTGCGGTGAGAAAGGACAACGGGTTGACGCGTGGTCACTTAGCGCTTGTCCGGTAACTTCTAATTAACCGAGAGGGAATGGGATGGAAATAACACATATCCAACGTTGAAACGGTACACTGACTTGTCACACAGGTACCCGAGTTCATTAGAACGCCGAGCCTCCCACACATATGAAATAATGGGGAGGTGTAAGTTTACAACAACAAACAAAATCCCGAAAGCGACCACAATGCTTCATCTATTAAATAAATGAAAATATGTATGAAAACAGTATGTAACAACTTCAGTTTTCCAAATTCAAAATTGATCTTCGTCCACATGATTTATGTTCACATTGAAACTTCGTTGTTAACAAAAAGTTCAGTCTCCTATCTCATTCCTGTTCTCGACTTGTTTAGTCCTGTTGTAACAATATATGATGGACTAGTTACATTACGAGAGGCTTCCTTACTCAGTCTCGGTCGTGTAATATCCTTGAATTCCTCCAGTAATGTACGATTTCACCTAAAACTGTTACGAATTTACGTAGATTCCTTGGTCTTTTCAATATTGGTTTATTATTTTCAATAATGAACCATTGGAATTGTAAATTATTTAACAATGGCAAATTATTACACAACGGTAAATTATTACACAACGGTAAATTATTACACAACGGCTCATCTACCCAGAAGGGGCTGGCTTTTGTTGGTAGGTACTTTTGCAACTTGAACAACCGTTGAAGTATTATTGATGGGTAAATTATTGCACAATGGCAAATTATTACACAAAGGTAAATTATTACACAGTGGCAAATTATTACACAACGGCTCATCTACCCAGAAGGGGCTGGATTTTGTTGATAGGTACTTTTGCAACTTGAACAACCGTTGAAGTATTATTGATGGTCAAATTATTACACAACGGTTCATTATCATTATTCTCTCTCCGTAGAAGGGGAACCTATACAGGTGAATTATTACACAACGGTTTAGGTAGGGACCTAGTAACGAGTACGGGGTTAGGTACTAACCTACGGAGGGTCCGCGATCTACATAATATGTGTAGAATATACATACGTTATATAGACGGGTTATCTATACGGAGACTTGTGATCTGTAACAGAAGGGTATTCTGTACAAAATAATAAACCGTTGTGCAGGGATTTGCAGCGTTTTTTACCATCGTTTTGCAGGGCTAGAACGTCGGTTTTCATGGCCTTTTATAGTTGCAGCTGTATCAAAGCCGATTATTGGAGTTGACATTACAACATTATGGATTAATTTTAGAATTTGGAACACTGAAGTTGTTACACGTACCCCTTGTCTGTATACCTCTGTGGATCGGAATAGTGTCTACGAATATAATAATACCGTAGCCCTGCAGCGCTAGCTCGGACCCTGATCAGAATCAAATTAAATTAACGGACCAGTAGTTGTAAACAAGTCGGTAGGCAGTATTGTGCAACTCGTGATATTTATCAAGGATGTAATTAGGAACTGCTGAATTAGAGTAACAAATTCTTGGATGGTTCACAGACTCCAGCAAGGGACGATCATAATTATGTCCTTGTAATCTCCTTATAAATCACCAGCCACCGGAACTCGGTTCGCCGTCTCTGTAATGTGATCACTGAGGGTAAACACGCCATAAACTTTATAGTTCACAAAAATATAATGCTTCGGAACGTCTGGGAGGGCGAAAACGGAAACTGCTAATTCCTAGCAGAAGGGGCGAGGGAGGAAATCCTCCGACGCCTACCGGCCTATCTGTTCGGCTCGGCCCACCTCAAGAGAACAATAGAAACTGCCACCGGAAGTTTCTCCCGCCCTTAGCTGTTTACTGCTCTTTAGTTTTACACTTACATCCGAGTTTTACTTTAGTAAAATACACGGGATATTTCTTGGATGAATCATTCGTTGAGAAAGAGCGAGCTGAGAATAAAGTTTCTTCAAATCCGCATTCACCAACTTCGGAAAACTTTCCATAAAAATAAAAGATACGTTATACGTAGATAATTTCAGTTCAGCTTCTACGCATAAAAATAAGTTATACGTAGATAATTTCAGTTCAACATCGATGTACGAGGCAGTATCGCGGGAGCACAATGTAGTTAATTTTTAATTTCGTTCATCTTACGGATTCTGCCATCGAAAGTCAGTACCATCAGATTAGTCATCATCGGACGACAAAGGTCCAAACATTGCAGAAACACAACAGGTAATAGAAAAAGTGACGAAATAGCGAAAACTACATTCAAAAGATCAACTCAGAGCTCACTGCAATCAATAGCGACGGCACTTAGCCCCCCCCCCCCCCCCCCCCAAGATCGATCCATCATGCAGGTTGGCATAGCCAAATATTTCTCATCATACATATGCCCTTGACCAACAAGGTAGACTACAAATTATAATGTTCGGGTACTATGTGGCTATAAAAATAGTCTGGCGTTGTATGAAAGTTTTTTTTTTTTTTTACAAGATAACTTAATTGTATAAATGCATTACAGTTTAGAATATTACATAGGTTTGGGAGTCCAAGTCCAGTGACTTTCTCCCATTATAAATAGAATAATTCAGTTTCGTATTTTGTAGTAATGGTAAGTTTACTGTTATGATGGGCTAGAGGGGTGAAATTGATGTGGTGCTATGCGTTGCCATCTTGGGTTGTGGGGAGAAGATCGGTATGACGTTTACGTTTTAATCTGCGATTTGGGCGATCTCGTGGAACTGCTTCCAGTATGCCAGTTGCTAGAGGATTTTGGTGGTTGTGAAGTCGTTGATGGAAACGAGAGTAAGAGGCCTGCAGAACTTCCTGTACAGTTGGGATTTCAATGTCCTTATTAAGATTGGAGTTCCTGATATACCATGGCGCGTTGGTAATGACTCTCAAGACTCGGTTTTGAAAAGTTTGAACCTGTTTTACCTGTGAATTGGACGCCCCCCCCCCCCCATACTTGGCTGCCGTACTCCCAAATGGGTCTAATGAGATAAGGTAATCAAGCGCTTTGTATCAATTGGCAGTGGGGATTGCATCTCTAGAAGTGGCTTGAGTGTTCGAAGACGATGGCGGCATCTTTTGAGTATGGAAGTAATATGCGCGTCGAATGTCAAACGTTTATCTAACATTACTCCCAAGTAACGGACTTTTGTTTCAGTGGGGACAACTTCGTCACCAATGCTCAATTCCAGCTCGTCGTAGTTACGGAGCAGGACTTTTGAGGGTTTAGCTTCATTTTCCATCATACGGCCCATTCGTTCAGGTCGAAAGCAAGCTCTTCAAGTTCCAATCCCGCTCTTTCACCTCTGGGCAAGCTGCAAAGAAAGGCCGTGTCATCTGCAAATTGTGAAGTGGTCATTGCAGGGGAGGCGGGGATATCACCAGCATACACTAGGTATAATAGCGGGCCCAGTACGCTCCCCTGGGGAACTCCCGCACGAATATGCCGCACGCGAGATGTGGGAATGTGCGGTTTGTCAAGTAGGGCAGGAGCACACGTTAGTATGTATCAGGGAGAGTAGATTTTAGCTTATAAAGCAGTCCAGGGTGCCAGACCCGATCGAATGCTTTTTCAGTGTCAGCAAATAGCCAAACGTTGATTTCTTTTCCTTCGAAGGTGTCCAGTATCTTGTCAGTCGATGTAATTGATGTAGGCAGGAGTGAGCGTTCGGGAAGCCGAATTGTGTGGCTCGTATGAGAAGTTCGAGGTAGTGGACTAATTTAGGCAGGAGTAATTTCTCGAAGATCTTAGAAAGGAGAGGAAGAAGGCTTATAGGACGGTAGCTATGGGGGTTTCAACACAATGTTGAAACATGACTTCCTGATTTCAATTTCGGACTGTCAAGTAGGTTGGCACAGAAAGTTGGATAAGTTCAATTGATAGTTAACTTTTATATCCTGGACACTGCACATGTTTGGAAGTGAAAGTGTTGCAGTCGACGAATCCCTCTTCTCCTTCCCTCTATCAAAAAATGCATAGCTAACTATTTATAGCTAACTAAGTGCGAGTAGCAGGTACACTTTCTCACCCCTGACTAAAATTTACGTTTCAAACAGAATTTTTTGGAAACATTTTAAATAATAATTACTACCTACCACCACTTACTGCCCGGTACTAATTGTATTTCAACTACTTAACGAAGGAAATGAAAGGAGAGAAGAATAATATCGTGGGGACTCTGAATTATCTAAAACTAACTTGAAACTTTAAATACATTTAACCCATTAGACACATTTAACCAAAAGAAGCGGTTGAGGTGTGTCTGCATTCCAGAAGAATGGTACCTAGATCTTAACGTGTTTTTTGTGTTCTGTGTCAACTACAAAAAAGGGTACAAAAGGGTTTCGTTTCGACCTATAAGACGGCAGATAGTATTGACATGGTAATGGAGAAGGTTCGAGTTTAGTTGGAGGAATTTTAAAACCTTTCTTGATGGCTTGGGAGTTGAGAGCTGGGTTACCCATCCTCACCAAGATTGCCTCTCTCCCTTACTAGGCTTAACTACTGAAGGAAGAAGGGCACTGGGTTCTCCAGTTTTTGTTAGGGGAAGAGAAAATGACTTGCGGTAAACAACCTTTGGGGGGGCAGGTGGGAAGTAGCATGGCAAGTGGGTGCCAATGTACCTGCATGGGCCTTTGAGTTAACATCATATGGGCGGTGAAGTTGCGTTTTTGTAGGCCCCCTTCGTTCTGAACCCTCGGTCAGATGAGTCATTCTGATCGTATATTCGAGAAAGGACGATCCTTCGTAGTTATCCTCGAGTCAGGATTACTCTTCCAGAGTTATGCGCCGGGACCAGAATAATAAGATTCGACATCCGCTTTGGCCGTCGCATGTTGCAGGATATAGGTATTTCTCCTATACATGACCTCGTCCTAGTAGAATGGTTAACCACAATGCGCCAGACGTACTATTTAATAATATATCTTTATGATATGTTATGCACACCACGGCACTGCTACATAAAGTATCTTTGATTTTAATGGGCTGTCTAGGATTAATAACATGAGGAAACAAGTGTCATTACAGGCAGCATGTGCATGTCCTAATTTACAAATCCACCTCAACACACTAATATACTATATTTAATATTCACGGTTTTGAAGGAGAAACCAATAAGAGGTATTCTGTCAGCTTCTTGTTCCACGAACTTTTTGTTATTTATTCAAATACTCGCTTTTTGAAATACTTGATTATTTTTTCAAATACTTGCTCTGAGTGCAGAGTTCAAAACGTCAATTTGTTGGTTTCCTCAGATCACAGATCACAGGTCTCCGTATAGATAACCCTTCTATATAATATATATGTAATATTCCATACATATTATGCAGATCGCAAACCTAATCTAATCTCGTACTCGTTACTAGGTACCTACCTAAATCACGAGTTAAATGTTGCTAAAATAATTCTGTCGATGACAAACCTTTCCTAAAATCGCAAAAAGAAACCCACATAATGAAGTTCTAAAGGGAAATTGTTGATGTGGAGTGAAAAAAGTTGCTAACGTACCTACCAACAAACTCCAGCCCCTTCTACGTAGATGGTATAGTGAACAGTTGTGTAATAATTTACCGTTGAGTAATGATTTACCATTGTGTAATAATAATTTACCCATCAATAATACTTCGACGTTTGTTCAAGTTTCACTACCTATCAACAAACTCTAAAGGAGCCATCATTTTTCAAATGAAATAATATAATATATTATCACAGAACAACCAACTCGACTTCATACTCCGCGATTATAATCAGGTGATCCCTAGCAATGATTTTATCTCGAGCCAATTCCCGATTGTTAGCGCGTCCACGGTGACGAGATTTGGGCTAAATGTATACAATTTCATTGATCCTGCTGTTCAAAAAGCCTGTCTGTGCAAACTTCTGGGCCTTACTGTGAAGGAACGGAGGGACGTAAAATGCTCTGGGTGGTCTCAAAAAACTCGTAAGTTCAAGAACTATTTAAAACCGTAAAACGATTCACGTAAAACAAAGGTTCAGGCGTTCTGAAAATGTCAACCCCTATTTTGAACCCCTTAGAGATGACTGACAGTAACGTCGAGCTTCGAGGACCAACTGGACCCCGGACGGAACCTATAACCCTAATTTCATCAATTTGTTTCATGGTAACTAAGAAAAGTGGTCAGTACGGCGGACGGCGGACAGACAGAAATATTTTTATTGCATTTTCGGATTCTACATACCTTGAAACGTAAACCATCAAATTTTGAGGGGGGTTAGAATTTTTTTTTTTTCATGCTCGATTCCAATGGTTCATTTTTGAAAATAATAAACCAAAAAGTCTGAGGAACTATGGAATGCTTAGTCTTCGATATTCATGGTTTGGGGGATACCAGTATAAATAACAAAAGAAGAATCTCAGGTCAGAGGACAGGAACAACACAAATGAAGAGTGGCGAAAACCTGTGCACCAAAAAGATACACCTACCATCCGGCAGTCCTGGCCAGCCTTCAACCGATGAGCGATTTTTCCAAGGGTGGATTGGTTATGGTTACGCCTATGGGACCTATCCTAACTGGACAATTACAGGTAGGTTCATTATAAGGACATATATCGGTCAACGTAGTTCTAACAGCTTTTTGTTTTGATGTACCTAGTGGAGTGTTTTCACGAGCACAATCACATCAGGTCATCCATCAGCATTTTGTCTCTTGGGATCTTCATTTCAAAGGGAAGGCGCATTGTCAGTTGCAACATAGGTGGAACCCATTTCAAATGAAACTTTTCATGAATAACTACAATTATTATGGTCCAATCACATACCTACTATGGGACCCCTATGTACATATATCTCACAAGAAACGGCTATAAAGTGAAGAAAAAGTGGCCTGATAATCTTGAATATTCAAGATTGAGTTTATTGTTGGTTGAGAAACCAGGCGTGGGGGCACTAACGGGTCTCGATCCTTATATCTGCACTCACCCACGGAATTCGCTGGTGACTTCAACGCAACAAGAAGGAAGGTACATACCCGCAGAGGTATAATATGCAACGAGAAGTACCTACCTCTCCAAGAAATATCCCTTAGTAGCCTGAACTTTGCTACAACTGCATCCTTAATGCTCGGATGCTGCTTTACCACGAGTTGCCTTTGAGCCCAGACATTACTTGTATCATACTTAGGAACACTTCATAATTTATTTTAAAATTTTATAGAATATATTAAAGCTGTTTTTGCATATTGCCAATTCAGGGAGAGTGGCCTGTCAAGGGATTCTAACTTTGCCAAAATCAAAAATGGAAAACCCTCACAATTCGCATTCAAAGCCATATATACCAGAACTTTGAACAAATTTTTGTGCGTGAAAATTAACCAAATTTCTTGTCACCACCGGTATGACTGACCAATCTAAACGAGCTGAAACCGTGCCATTTCCACACCAGTCATATTGAAATCCCAGTTTTAAAAAGACAGAGCAATGATCATTTAGTATTAGGGTTAATTGTCCGGAGATTGGCATTCTATTTTTTAGGTCCCGAGATCCTCTCATAAAACATATCAAGAGATATAGGTAGGTATGTGACACAATACAGCTTAATATTACAACAATACTATCATGTATTGTGGTACCAATTGTTGGTAAAACCGTACACCTTACTGCCTTCATCAAATAACAGCAATCCCTCCAAGCATTCAAGCTTCCAGGTACTTTTCTTTTTGGTGTATCTTAAATGCAACTTCAACTCAAATAATTCGGTAAGAGAATGTATGTGCTTGTGTGAGAACAGTAATGTATGTGAGGAGGTGACGGCAGTAGGGTGGAGAAACTTGCAGGGCTGCTTCTCGACCTTGACCTTTAGGAAGAGCAATATGGTTTCATAACACTGCCATTCCCTACGGTTTAAATTTCGACATTTTGTATGTGCTTAAAGGAAATCGTTGAAGTAATAAAAACATACCTTAAATTTAATTCCAAACGGTATGGCGCGTGTATCCTGACGAGCCGTTAGGATGAAAGGGGGGAAAGTCTCAAGGGTGCATGTATCGACCGGAATCACTGGCACTCAACTATTATAAATAAAATACTACCAACGGATACAAAGATTTTTTTTCAAAACCGTCTCGTGGGCACTGAGACGTTTGGGAGAGAACTAAATGGTAAAGGCATTGGCCTGGACCTCCTTGCTCCTTCCAGGTCGGCGTCGAAGTCTCCCCCTCCTCTGCAGTCGACCAACCGCCTTTCCCTCTTCACGTCTTCGCCGAGCAGTCCAAGGAAGCAATGGAAGGCCTCAGGAAAGAAAGGTGAGACTAGAGACCGACCAACTCTAAGCTGGGCTCCGTGTTCCATACTGACTCACTAAATAATTAACTTTAAATTACTAATAAAACAAACCGAATCGAGGAAAGAACTAAAAATGTCTGCCACGTGGGTGCGCAGTAAGCTTTCTCGTATCTATATTAACAAAATCGAAATTTTGTCTGTTTGTGTTCACCTTAGAATTGCCTACAGTATAAATTTCATGTTTATCCGTTTTATGCATTTTGAAGATGATGGGGCCCCATCCAAACGTTTGTCTTTCTTTCTGTTATCACATCACGGCTAAACGGACTATCCGAACTAGATGAGATTTGGAGAGAGTTATAATATATCGAGGGTAGACGAACTTCAAAACTGCGACCACCGGAATTTCAACCAGTTCGGATTTGAATGGTGTAGGTAGGGTTACCAGACATACTCTTTTTTGGATCCTTTCCTCTATACTCTTCTCTTTTTTCTTACCAGAGCCTAATATAGGTACTCTTCTTTCAATAGACCGAGAAGAAAACTAAAAAAAAATAATGATGACCCTACCTAGAATATCCTTCTGCTGAATACCTTGAACCACCTAAAATCGCCTCTCTACAACTAACAGCCTAAGATAAGAAGAATGAGATGTTGGAAGTTGCTCTTGCTATCTATTTTATTTGGTTTACAGTGTTGTCTCTTTGCCCTCGTCCTTGCTCCTAGGTGTTTAGTCAATCGATGGGGCCAAAGCCACCAACAGGGAGATGCAAATTTACTGTCGCGATTTTCAAGACTGGTTTGTTTATGAGTATTGACGAAACTATCATTTCCCTAAGTCACTCGTAAAATGGAACTTGAATAAAAAGGGTTACCTCATACTACTGAAGAAAGCAATAAATTACTGTTGTACGTACCTACCTTTTTGGTTTATTATTTTCAATAATGAACCACAGGAATCGAGCATGAAAAAAAAAAAAAATTCTATCCCCCCTCAAAATTAGATGGTTTACGTTTCAAGGTATTTAGAATCCGAAAATGCAATAAAAATATTTCTGGCCGTACGCCGTACGCCGTACTGGCCACTTTTCTTAATTACCATGAAAAAAAAATTGTTGAAATTCGGGTTATAGGTTCCGTTCGGGGTCTAGTTGGTCCTCGAAGCTCGGCGTTACTGTCAGCCATCTCTAAGGGGTTCAAAATAGGGGATGAAATTTTCAGACCGCCGTATCACGAAAACTTTCGATAGAAGGGTATGGTTTTTTACGTTATTAAGTAAATTTGTCTTGAGCTAAACAATTTTTTGAGACCACCCGGAGCATTGTACGTCCAGCCGTTCGTGTGCACCAAAAAGCTTCGTCAACACGATCGTGAATCAAACGGTATTAATCCGGCCCGTATATCATCGCTAGGGAGCACCTGATTATAATCAAGGATGGCTGTATGAAGTCGAGTTGGTTGTTCTGCGATATTATTTCATTTGATAAGTGATGGACTACTGGATTTTGTTGGTAGGTAGGTACTTGTGAAACTTGACCAAACGTTGAAGTATTATTGATGGGTATAAATTATTACACAACAGCAAATTATTTCAAAACGGTAAATTATTATATAACGGTAAATTATTACACAACGGTAAATTATTACACAGCGGTAAATTATTACACAACGGTTCATCTACCAAGAAGGGGCTGGATTTTGTTGGTAGGTACTTGTGGAACTTGAACAACCGTTGAAGTATTATTGATGGGCAAGTTATTACACAATGGTTCATTATAGGTATTGACCACAGAAAACAGTATTCTACGCAGAAGGGGCATCAGTTTCACTCCACATCAACGATTTTCCTTTAGAACTTCATTATTTACGTTTCTTTTTGCCGTTTTAGTTACTGTTTGTCATCGGCTGTTTTATTTTAGCAACATTTTAACTCGTGATTTAGGTAGGTACCTAGTAACGAGTACGGGGTTAGGTACTAACCTACGGAGGGTCTGCCATCTACATAATGTGTATAGAATAGTACATAATATTATATTATATAAAGGGTTATCTATACGGATAGCTGTGATCTGTAACAGAAGGCTATTCTGTACAAAATAATAAACCGTTGTGCAGGGATTTGCAGCGTTTTTAATACGTAACTTGCCTGAAAATAAGTCTTATGTAGAAACTACCCAGTATTAGTGTATATTCTGACATTCGCATCGTTACGTACTCTTTTTTTCCGAGGGAGATCTGGTAACCCTAGGTGTAGGCAACCAAGTAGTTGTTACAGGGGAGGTGATGGGAGTGATAACTGCATAGACATGGAAGTAAGATCCCTCAGTTGTTGACTCTTACACTATACACTTGATGGAACCAAGAACCTTATCATAGAACAGAAGTTTGTACCCGAGGGACATAACATACGTACTTCCATTATTTCATTTTGGTTTCTACTTTCCTGCGTAAAATCCCTACCCAGATGTTCTGATTTGAATGAAACTTGATGAATGTGTTTAGAACACCAACCAATCTTTCCCTTTATAATTGCGGAAACCTAAAATCAATATTTATTTCAACTCATGTTTCGCATTGTAGACCTTTATGAACAAAGGTTCTGTATCTATGTGTCCGTCTGTAAGTGTGGAGAAATATCCTTGCCATACTCATAGCCGACTGGAACTGATCCTGGAGGTGGCGATGGAACGATTCATCGCCTTTGGTCGTGTTGGGCCACGAATGATTGGGAATATCAGCCCGCAGATGACGCGGGAAACTACTGCGAGGGTCAATATACGTTTCCGCCATGTGCACTACAAAATCACCAACTTTTGGGTCATTCGGAGGGAAGGGGGGATTTTTTCTATAAATGCATCTTCAGCATTGCTCGATGGCAAACAGGGTTAGACCGAAGAAGTTCCACTTTCCAGTTTGGTTGTCCGTAGCGTAATATGCTGTGATTCCTAGTGGTAGCAATTTTCTGTAGAGAGCTTGACCAAAATGAAAATTGTAGCTGATAATGAGGATCCTGTAAAAACGCTTTGAAAACCCCGGTGCGACGCGATTTCAAAGTCCAAAATACACAGTGATTTGTAATCAACACTTCTATCATTCGTTATTTGCTATTTACATTCTTACCAGGCGCGTAGATTCAGGGGTACCGCGGGTAGCGGCGGTACCCCTGACGAAAAGAAGAAAAAAGGTACCTACACAAAGAATAAAAATCCGAAAAGTTGAATTTGGGCGCATTCTGATGGATTCGATTAAAAACCATTTTCATCGATTCTTCGTGGTAGGTTCAAATCAGAGATCGATGACTTCTTTGTCTGAATCGATACTACAAACTGATGGATAGAGGTGATAGATCAGTATCGATTGAAGCAGAAATGACGCATGGAATGATGGTGGGTTTGGGGTACCGCGCCTCCATTGCGGTGACAAAAGGTCATTGGCCGAGCCCGTGTGTCAGTGTGTCTCCTCGTCTTCACAATGATGGTTCGGTGTGTGTGTGTAGTTTCTAGTGGTAGTCAAGTCAGCGAGTCACCGCACGGTTTGTGCGGTTCTGTAGTACTCTCGTGATTACTACCGATTTTCTCGATGCTATCGAAGCTGGTAGGTATAATCGATTTGTTTAGGAGCCCGAAGTTGAATGGTTATGTCGGAAGGTTCTGTGTTGTTCGTTTTTGTGGCTTGGTTTATTGTTCGTTTTTGTTTCACTCCATCGTTTTCTTGATAGTGTCAACTTGTTTTTTACGCGACTTTTTTGCTGCTTTCCGCTTCGAAAATGGATAGATGTTGCGTGAATTGTTCCTTAGTTAGTCGATCGTTCAGTTCACGTAATTTTGTACAGAAATGTGAGATCATCAGGTTGGGCCGTTCAACTTCCCCGCTTCCAAACCTGTCGGCAGTCGTAAAAGAACGTAATCGTGATATTTTTCAACCGAAAACTACAATAGGTATCAATGGTTATCCGGCTGTAGTTCCAATAATTTTTTGTACTGTTTTCCGTGCTTGCTGTTTTCAACTGAAACAAATTCATGGAGTACCGGATTTTCAAATATCTCTAATAACGCTGTACAATTCCCTTGAGGAAATAGCTTGCTAAGAACTGCTTTACTTTTCTGTCTTGGTTGAAGTGAATAATGTGCGTAGGTAAATTCAGTAGGAGACTTGGGATATTTTGCGGGGGGGGGGGGGGATGGAGTGCGGTACCCTCCATTCCAGAGCCACGCTACGCTCCTGATTCTTACGTATCCTTGTCGACAAAGCTGGCGCTTCTGTGACACACCTCAAGTCGCTGCTGTATTTACGACTGGAAAAATATTTGCTCTTTTGACACTACGTACACTCAGGGGGACTGGCGCCTATATGCATCCATGCTCTGCTAGGTATGTGTGCTATGGTACATGTACTGTTTTCTTTAGTGGGAAATCTGGTAACCTTATCACAAGATTACCCTTTCTTCTTATTTATCTGTGGAATGGTTCATTTCACGGACACATACATACGGGTGGTTGGATTTTAGATGAGTTCATCCTGATATGGTTAAGACGGGTGTCATTACCCCCCTCGGGGATGGTCGCCGATTCCTACTGGTTCTTTACTGTGGCCCACATCCTGGCATCGAATCGTCCCCATTTCTCGGGGGAACTCCCTCCAGCAAGAGAGAAACCCTTCCGCGATTCTGAAAGTGAATTGAGCACAGGAGAATTCATCTAAGTACACAAGTATCCTGCTTTGTAAGCTTTAATAAAACATTTTGTAATATTATGCGGTGAACAAACTGGACCAGGCAGTAAACTCCCCTTTGTAAACAATTTGAACATGTGAACATATAATTATATACTTACTTATGATGTGGACAGCTGCAAAGATATTGTTATGTTCTCAAGAGGTAAGAATCAAAACAGCGTTCAAAATGAAGCTAACATAGGTACGATAGGATAGTAGCGTAGGTACCTATATTCATTGACTAGGTACGTCTGCCATGGCGGTTTCCTCGCATCCATTCCGAACGAAAGTGCCATTACTATTTAGAAAATACCACTATTTATTACACAGCGATTTTATATTATACTCGTACATATATTATATGAGACCTATTCGGCACCTAATCGAATGGCCCCTGTGAATCTCATCGAAGTTGTCTGGAACTGAGTCATCCTTGAAAAAAGTATCCTTAGAATTTCACGTTGCGCAGACGAAAGCTACAGTTCGATTTTGCTGGATTTCACAAGGGACCCTATAGGAATCGAACTAAGTCAAGTATCAACATTATAAGGATTTTATTTCTGCGCATGCGCAAACGAGGGTTACAGTTTGATTTTGATGGCATATTATTCCATGCCTTACGGTCATGCTTATGGTAATGCTATACTTTATAAAATTTTCCATAACCCTCTGTCAACAGGACAGGGCGATGAAATGGAGCGGTCGCTATATTCAAAAATCGTAGGTACCGAGCTCCCGAAATTTTAATAGGTAGAAGGTTAGGTACTCATACTTCTTCATTTCTTTCAAGTATCTGAATCGATCGAACTTTTTTTCCCAGCAAGTTTACGTTTTTAAAGTCTGAATGAAAATAGCCCAAAACCAACAACATGAGCGCGAATCGAACAGTGCACAACGTCAACAGTAAAATTTCGGTCGTTTTCGTAGTTAGAAACACCTGAATGGGGTATTCCAGTCTATTTAAAGTATAGTATTAGCATTAATAGATAAAATACGGGCGCACTGGGTTTGGGCCACTTGGAAGTGAAGGGGCACTGGAAGCGCGTTGTGTTTAGGCCAAGGGTCAGCAATGTGTTAGGGCCAATAAACAGCACACCCCAACGTCCACATCGTCATCAGTATACTTGAGGAAATCCAAGTGGAAAACGAGTTTAAGATAGCAAGCGTGAAAAAAGGTGAATAATTACTACTCTCTAGTATATAATATTAATACATAATGAATAATTTAGTGAACTAATTCAACTTAACAACTAACTTAATTTAACTAACTTAACTTAATTTAATGAATATTGAACTTTGCTTGACTTACTTTTATTTTGCTTACACAGGATCCACTAATATGGCCAGGAAAGCTACGCGGGATATACTGCAAAAATTGGACCATATTTGGTTGCAGTATCAGCAAGACCAGGATATTCTGAAATACCTCGAGGAGGTCAGCAATCGGTATGATCCCCATTTCGAAGGTAACAGCGAGAATGACCGACGGAGACGACGACGAGTTGTGATTTTCACTGAATACTTGAATCTTAGGATTATGACGACCGATATTTGTAAGCATCATGATGACCAATGATAAATTCATACAGCTTTGGCAAATATCGGGTTTTGTTGGTATTGTTTATTTGTTGGCCCAAACCCATCACTTTTCGTTTCACAGCCTGGCCCAAACTCATTGCTTTTTTTGGCCTAAACCCATTGCATTTCCGAGCGAGTGGCCCAAACTCAGACCGCCCTAAAATACATGTCGACACCTGAGAGGAAGAAGGGCCAATCTGATTTTTTTTCCCAAAGGGCCAATCCATTTTTCCGGTTCAAGGACAAAAAGCGAAAAAGGGCCAATCTGTATAGAATTTTTAGATTGGCCCTTTTAGCTTCCGTGACCGCCTCCTGGGACGCAAGTAAAAAGGGCCAATCTTCACAGTTGTCCAGTTGAAACAGTATAATTTGCATATAATTTTGTGATTTATTTTGCTAATAGGTCGTTTTCTAAGGTTCGTAAATACGGGATTTGATACCACAATGGTGATCTTCACAGAAACTTGGGGTTTCAAGTGAACTATGAAGTTTTTACTCGGTTACTGCCCTCGTTTGTGATGTTCAGCGCGATGTGATCATGTGTCATATAGGGCCTACTATTTTTGTATCATTCTTTTGATGTTTGATTCAATCGGCTTCATATCCTTTAAATTCACTATGTCGAAGACAAGAGGAAGCAGAAAGGGAACGGCTTTTAGTTGAAAAAGCACTTCAAGTGCACCATGCATGCAAGGAAGGTAAGTTATGAAGCCGTTTCATTGTCAACTGCATCTACACGTTAAATTCCACTACACAATTAAATTTTATTTTGGTCTGGGCTTCAATCATACCTAATAAGCAAATGACTCCACAAGCAATTGTACAATGTAATGTAAATAGCACATAATTATTCATATTTGAACTTGTTCAATAGGTTCGAGATTGTCTGAATATGATCCTAATTAGCCACTTGTATGTTGCAGATCCTCTTTACAATATCCTGGTCGATATGATCCTCCACGTTTTAGTGATTATGATCCAGAACATTTTTTGATGAACCAGAATATATCAGTGAGTGGGATATAACACCATCCATTAAGTCACATCCCACAAAGCAATAGGGCCACAACTCAAAAATCCCAACTTTTCCGGAGGAGCGTTCGAAAATGTTGACGAAATGTTGATACATTGTATTATAATATTATTATGAGCAGTAAGTTATTATTAGGTACTATCATTTTTTCCTCAGCGAACAAAGCTGGATTATTGTGGTGGAGGTACGGCTGGACCAAGCACACTCCACCAGTTTTTATAACAATTGAACAGGTAGAAACAGGCAGATTACCTATTCAAAAAACTGCCCGAAATTACTTATTACTATTATTATTATTTTGGTTTATTATTCTGTGAATAATACACCTATGTATTCGCTCAGCAAAAAATTTTTATAACACCCCCTCAAAGTTATTTCTTTTCCGTTTCAAGGTGCGTAGATTCCAAAAACGCTGCAAAGTCCTTGTCACATGGGTTTATTATTCTATTGGACATACCTACAGAAATGTTGGCTGTTCATTTATTGTATATTTCATGTAACATAATTGAAATAGCTATTTCTGGTGGTTTCCACCAATTTTGGCCCCCAAAACTTGAATTAGGTACGCTCGATGGTGCTTTTTTTTCAATTTATCTTTGATCATTGGTAGTGGCATTTAATCGTCTTGATCCACGTGTTGACACTTTTCCTAGTGTTATTCTACAAATTGATGGTGATTTCAGACGACTTCCCAGGTTTTTGACTCATAAAAAATCAATTTTGGGAGCTGAACATCTGGTACAACCTCAAATGTCCACTCCTTGGCCAAAATCGACTTCATATTCGGTCTTCTCGTCCCCAAAAACATGGAAATCGATAACTCAAAAGCTCATTTTACTAATACGTTACTAAAACACAAAAAGTACCTATTTTTATACACATTTTCACTCATAACACCCCTGGGTATATTCCGATCGGGCTGAAAAGTTTCGGGACACAACTAGGGCCCAAATGGAGTATGTGTGCGAAAGAACGACTTTTTTAGACAGAAAATTAAGCCTGTACACGTGATACGGCGGACGGCGTACGGCGTACGGTGGACGGCGGACGGCGGACGGACATTGCATTTTTGGAATCTGCGCACCTTGAAACGGAAAAAAAAAATTTTGAGGGGGTGTTATAAAAATTGTTTGCTGAGCGAATACATAGGTGTATTATTCACAGAATAATAAACCAAAATGCAATGTCCGTCCGCCGTACGCCATACGCCGTATCACGTCTACAGGCTTCATTTTCGGTCTAAAAAAGTCGTTCTTTCGCACACATGCTCCATTTGGGCCCTAGTTGTATCCCGAAACTTTTCAGCCCGATCGGAATATACCCAGGGGTGTTATGAGTGAAAATGTGTGTAAAAATAGGTACTTTTTGCGTTTTAACAACATGTTAGTAACATGAGCGTCTGAGATATCATTTTCCATGTTTATGGAGACGAGAAGACCGAATATGAAGTCGATTTTGACCAGAGAGTGTAAAATTGAGGTTGTACCAGACGTTCAGCTCCCAAAATCGATTTTTTATGAGTCAAAAACCTGGGAAATCGTCTGAAATCACCATCAATTTGTAGAATAGCACGAGGAAAAGTTTCAACACGTGGATCAAGACGATTAAATGGCACTACCAATGATCAAAGATAATTTGAAAAAAAAAGAGCGTACCTAATTCAAGTTTTGGGGGCCAAAATTGGTGGAAACCACCAGAAATAGCTATTTCAATTATTTTACTTGAAAGCAACAATAAATGAACAGCCAACATTCCTGCAGGTGTGTCCAGTAGAATAATAAACCCATGTGACAAGGACTTTGCAGCGTTTTTAATAAGCATAATATTCGTATTATTATCAATAATATAATTATTATACTTACAGTAATTTATTATTATCATTATTAATTAATTAATAATAATAATTATTATTATTATTAGTAGTAGTAGTAGTATTAATACTAATATAGTATCAATTTAGTATGGTATTTCAACAATCTGGGAGGGAGCAATTGTTCTCCTTTGAAATCTGCTTACCCTGGTTCAATGTAATGTGAGTATGGGAGCGATGGCAAAGCCAGCAAGACAGGAGAGGTTTACGGGTTGAATCGATCGCGACATCCCGCCGAGCGCGTAGGGGCACATTCCGTGGGTCCACCCTCACAATCCGCGGCTATCAGGACGGCACGGTCGAGCAGGAGGTAAACAAGGCTTCTTTGCTCCTTGCAACTCGACTCGCAGAGGAGGTCTCAAGTATCAAACCTATCCCATTACAATATTCCAAGGGCATCAGATTATTATTATTATATACATAGGCTACATACAGGAAATAGGTGTTTAACGCGTTAGTTCAACAGACACTTGGTATTGCAAGTTGTCGTAAAAGGAAGCACGTTGTAAAAGGATAAAATATAATATAACTGCTGAAAAATGCATACATAGAAGAAGGGAACGCCCCTTCGTTCAAGCCTTGCATTAGAGGAGACGCCCACCGGATGGTTCAGCCCCTTCAAGTACCAGAGAGAAAAATGTTGGACCCTCTGCAATTTTCTTCGCGATCGCGTATTTGCTTCGTAAATTCGTCAAAGTAGTAAATTCCTGAGGAAAGTAGGGAGTGGAAGGGTTTTGACATACCCATAAATGGTCGGACCCAAAGCAGGTACCTAGAACCCACTGCCCCTACACTAGGTAGGTATAGGTAGGGAGAGTTACAGTAGGTATGCATGATTTAGGTACACTATACGGTACTTTCAGTAGGGTAACGGGGAATATCCACATAGGTATTTTTTATTTTTTATTAATATTTAATTTTTAATTTTTAATTTTTAAGAGGACACTGAAATGAGAAGGCACATATTCCCCTCATTTGGACAAGACATAAGCAGTTAATTTTAAATTAAATGTGGACGTTTTGATGACATCATTGCCGCCTTTCTACGGATACTACTAAGTAATCTTGGAAACGAAACAGATAAGTACCTACAAGTGCCGGCGAACGGATTCGATTTTTGTCATTAAAAAAAATATATAAAGCAAATTTGGAAGAAAATCACCAATGGGGTATGCGCATTGGTCACAAAAGCGGTTTACATAATTTTTTTAATGAAACTGGATTCCATTCTGGGAGCTTCGACACCAACTACTACATAAGTAGTACTACTACATAAGTAGAGCTTTTTCCATGAATTTTTCGGTGTTTCAACATTTTTCTGACGTCAAATTGGTCGGGAGGGGGGTTCCCACCCAGGCGAGAGGGGTGCAATGATGTCAGAATTGGTGGAGATTTTGAAAAAATCATACAAAAAGAACTACTTATCCTAGGACAATGCGGTTGGTGTCAAAATTCTCAGGATGGAATCTACTTTCATTTAAAAAAATAAAAATAAATAAATGAAAGTAAAACAAATGCGTGGACATATCCGGAATGGGTATTCCCCATTAATTACCTATTATTTCTACTGCATATACGCAATGCTTCATTTCGGAGGGTGATACTTAGTTTATGAGAGGGGTTGGGAGCAAAAAATGTTTCACTTGAGCCACACCACGAAGGAAGAGGTTTTTCCTACCTACCTACTGAAATACAAAGTAGGGTACTCCACGTCCTCCTCTGGTCGTCTGGCCTCCGTGTACCTCTGACTGATCGTGGTTATGTCACCATGGAGTGTCAAAATAAACTCGGTTGCACCATGGTAAGGTAGCCACCAGGGACAGTATCTAAGATACCTACCTACTAATAGGTAATATTAAACCACCATCACCACCCGATAACAACTTTATTGATAAAGAGCTTTCGAATTTTTGTTGTGCTGTTTTGGAAGATTCACCCGCAAAAAGAGAACAATTTTGATCAACGTTTCTCTTTTGCACTATTGGTAAGACACTTGGTTATAATCCTGTCAAGGGATTTCGGCAATCTCCAAAAATTAAAGTTTTCATTGCATTTTTAGTCAGCCTATGTGGTTTGGTATCTCTGGCACCCGGTTTTCCATTGTCGGTACCTACCTCTGGCCACCCAAAGTTCTACTGTGAGAACGGGAAGTCATTTCCTGCGGTTTCAAGTGTTCTTTTTAGTATTGTTTCATATAATCTACTAAGAAGTAGATTCACATGAAATCAACTTATTACTGTCACTGGCGACCGTCAGCGAGCCTCCTGCTTTGACTCCAGATGCACATGTTAGCCTGTCGCGGTTCTCAAATACCTAAGTTATTATCGGATAGGAAAATTTGGGCACACTATAAATAGATTCCTCTCAATGGATCCCTAGTTATTAATGTTAATGATTTTTTTTCTTCAATTTCAGATGCCAACGAGCAATGGGGGTTAGGCGCGCCCCAATTTGCGAGATAGTGTGATATTACCAAGTGATATTGTTAATGATTTGGTCAAGTACTTCTAATGGTTACTTTTGTTACCTAATAATTTTTTTCCAATTTCAGATACCTAGTAGCAGTGTAGGGGTGAGGCGCACCCCAATTTGCCAGATAGTGTGATATTAAGAAGTTGTTGATCACTTTATTCTTCAACATTAATTTTCTCAAGCAAAAGACTGACGGTTCATGAGGTATCACACGCCTAATCAAGTATTGCTGTGATGTTAGTGACATGAGGGATTACGATACTTGCGCCGGAAATATGAAGAGACCGCGAGGTCGCTGGAGAGGGGGCGGTCTGCAGTCAGTCCAAGTTATGCTCATCCATGAGTCTTTTCCTTGTGCCTGAATCAAAGAAATACAGCAATTTTCAGTAAACTACGTGTGGGGTCACTTTATCACTCAGATACATCAGTTGCATTGATTGGATGAATGAATGAACATGAATTTTTGGATTTTTTTAAATCGGAAAATCCGTTTCAGAGTATCCTGAACTCATCCCTCGATTTTAACACAAAATGTATGTACATGTACAGGTAACATGACGACTTCTGACATAGGTACATGATAAAAATTCCAAATTTCGCCAAAATGTTCGTATTAGGTACCAAACAAAAGGATGAGTTCGAAGATGAGCAATTTTCAAATATTCTAAGGGGGTCAAATTTGAGTTTTTGTGGGTCAAAAATCGGTAAAAATGGCTAAAATCGCGAACAATTGACATAACATCACTGGTAGTGGTATGGATGGGTGAGTAAAGACGGAAAAATACCGTTTCAGTTGTAGGTGTCAAGTTTGGATTTTTGGGGGTCAAAAATTGGTACTGTATTAAGGTCTAAAATCAATACCTACTAATTCACCTGACGCTGTGTGGAATGGTGATTCACGACAGAAAGAGGAACCAGCTCGATGGTAAAAACATTTTTCTCAAAAAAGAGGGTCACAAATTTGACATTCTGGTGGGTAAAAATTCCTAAAATCACGAAAAAATTATATAATTTTACGAAAAGTGATACAGCTAGCAAGAAGTTTTCTTTGATAATTCGCTCTTATAGCCATGCTGCATTTTCCACTTGTTACTTTTGAAGAGTGAGGGTGAGGCCAGAGATACATACGCACAATATATTGTACCTCTGGCCGATTTACACGCACACTTTCGTAAATTGGCTCCTTGCTGACTCATTTTACCTGTAAGCACTTCTTTTTTGGGGATCTCTCTTCGGCGTTGTATAGTCAGATAGTTACTCTACAAGAAACTGTCAAATTGTGGGGATACAGAAGTGTTTTAGCGCTATACAATGGATTTTTCAAAAATCGGAGAGGTACAGTCATTCCACCGTAAGCTATACGTAACTCGTCGATCTCCACCGTCAGCTGAATATGAAGAATGTAGAGTAGTGGATATTGTCAAAGATTCACCAGGAAGTGGGTCATAGGGAAGTTAGAAGTACCTGCCTAGCAATACGTGCTTTGATGGGCAGCTTTGTGTGTCGAGTCTTCGATCGGTGTGCCTACACTAGGCTGGTCCGTAATGAGCCGTAACGATCCCAGCGCTGCACCTCGTACCGTGAACTCGACTTCAAACCTCTCTAATTATACTTGATGATTACAGACCCAGACCATCCTACGTTATATTATTACCCCTTCCCCTCTCCCTTCTACCATACAGAGACTTCACGATTACTGAACGAAAACTCTCTGGCCGTTGTCAGGGTCATGGCCTCGAGTCGTCTGGAGCCGAACTGGTATTTCATCTTCTTCTCTTTTCTTGCACGAAAAGTCGGCTCAGCTGAACCATACAGGAATCACTATGATTAAGTGTTTCGAATTGGTTCAAAAACATCTGAACCGGACAACGCGAGCGGAAAATTTGATTATGGGAAAAGACATTTTTCCCCCCCAAAAGTGATCACAATTAGCGAACATTTGTTGTTCTGAGATGCTTTTCAAGCCCATGGATGAAATAATGTAAAGTACTTTGGAATATTTGTTGATTGTTATACATTATACATTGTTGTTATTTTAAGGTAATCAGTAGGTACCTGGTTTTCAGTACCTACCATGAAATATCTTCGTGTCTGTTGTAATGGTTGAATTGACTGGTACTTATAATAGCTAATTTGAGCGGCGCATGTGCAGACGAATCCTACAGTTGGGTATTGATGAACGTTATATACCGGATCAACCGGAGACCAGCCCGCGCCTACCCTCAACATTTCATCTCATTATGGTACAGGTAACTACCTACCTTTCCAAATAATTATGCAAATTTCAAGGGTATATTGCGTATAGTACCGACATAGGGAAGTCTGGTAAGGCTGGGTACATTGTATTGATCTAATTATTCATTCAAATCCTTTCAAAGCGTTATCTACTTCAAGTATTGGATGAAAGAATGTAGATTTGTAGAATGTAGAGTCACAGGGATTCCCGCCGCACATCCGTCCTAGGTCGTTCACTTTTTTCATTCATCAATATACGAATGTTTTTTGTCCTTGCCTTCTAAAATTATTGATTAATTTCGAGTTCTCTATAGTTAAATTGTCGCATTTGGCCTCTATGTTACCTACAGCTTACTCGAAACCGTTGCTGCTGTGGCTGCCATCAAGACAGCTACAGACCTATAATACATTGAGTTAGAGCCTAGGTATGTGAGCAATCAATCTTTCAATCAACAAGGTAATCTGTATCGTGCATTAGATCATATTAATTTGGTCAAATCGATAAATTCCAGAAACCCCGTAATAAGGCGGGAACGTACCTAAATTTAACCCTTTTAGGTATTGTGGCTACCTTGAGTAGCCACATGACTTTCCTACGAGGGATCAGCACCTTGTCTATGCGAAAGGTATTGTGACTACCTACTAGTAGTATCCACTTACCGAAACCCTGTAGGATCACGCTTATTTTTTGTTCGATTTTTCCAAGATTTTTAGATTCCCAAACATGAGAGGCCATCACTAACGTGAACTGCTGAACTGCTAAAAAAAAACCAACACTGTAGTTGTTGAGGAAATGAGAAAAATTAAGTGTACCCCACGACTTCTTACTGAAACCCTGCAGTGCTGTAAATGCTTAGGGGCATCACTGAGTAGCCGCTTGATTATGTACGCGAAAAACCAAACCCCTTCCACCTACTTGCGCCCACTCAAAACATGGGGACTTTCAGTATGTTACCTCCTAATATTCTAAAAGTATAAACAGAAAAATATACAAGTAAAAGAATAAGTTTATTATAGTTATCCTTTTACGAGACAAGTGAATGGCAGGATACTCGCCAACACAACATCGGCCGACTAAAGATGGACATGGAGGGGAATGAGGGCAGGAAGCCCACAGGACAGTTGAGCCGCGATGACGGGTCACTAATTTCTGATCTACTGTTCGTTTCTAACTGTACACCTTAGCGCGTGACTTCCCTTATTACAACAGAAGGTGCTCTACCAGCAGCGCGCACAAGAAGTTGTGGTCACCCACCACCCGTGCGTTGCCCTTCAGACTCATTTGAAATGAAAGCACGTGCGACGTCCTTTGCATATATCAAAGTGATCCAACTGTACATTTGTGCAAAACCACCTCAACCACCCGCATCAAGTAGGTAGATAACCTACACGGCCTTACAATATAGGTACCTATAACATTCGGTAAGCTCAAGGGGTTCATAGATAGTATTTGAAGGACAGTTATTGAGTAAATCTCCATAGATGTAAAGGCCGGGTAGGATAGGTGCATACTGATTAACACACACAATTATATCCCCATACAACAGATACCTACCTATCATACTGGCATCACCCAATCGATAAATAGAAAGGCCGAGTAGAACAACCACCCCATTGGTTCTTAGGCACCTCCTCCCACTGGACTCACCAACAAATTTCAATATTATTATGACCATTGAACTCATTTGTTTGATAAAAATGAAGATGCTCAGTAAACAGCATTGGAAATACCGAGGTAAGTACACATACCATTTTCTGTACCCGCGATGTCCTTCCTGTCTCTTATGGGCGGACATTTTCATGTATTCCATCGCTGTCTCCGCTCTTGAAACAAGGATCCTGAGATCTGTTGCTACGTGCCTTTTTTGCGGCAGTTACCTTCTCCAATATTTGTGGTTTTAGCCCTTCGTGAATTAGGAGGGGGTTTTCTTGTTCGCTCATGTACTTGGACAAATCTGTCGACTTTACGTCAATAATATTATTTTCTTTCTTCACCTCCCCAATAAGACCGATCCTATCAAATTGGTAATAGCAGTGGCGTTTATAGAAAAGGGAGCTCGGGATCCTTCCCTAGATCCGACCACAACTGCCTTGATCTTCCAAACAGAGGAATTAGCTCGACCCCAGCAATCACTGCGGACACTTGAGAGCCACACCAATGGACAAGATCCCCGTGCAGACGGAAAGCACCTTCTCCATTTACCATTCTCAGGGAATTATTCTACAGCTACCTTTATAATCAATGAGCCCGAGAATAATTAATAGTTACTCTTAGGGCACATAACATTTTCATTTATTTAGATATGAGATACCTACACGCTGGATTATCCGTGCGTTGCACGGGATAGATATTGGTAATAAGTAAATAACTTGATGACACTCAAAAATCTCCTAATGTAACCGGGATGTAGGTAGGTACCTAACACACCAGGGGAAAGGTAAGCCGTAAATACCTCACCAGTATCAAATTGGCTCTATAGTCTATAGATACCTACCTATAATCTGCCCTAGGATTATGGATGGATAGGTAGATAGGGATTATGGGATTATTGTAGATATAGGTAGCTATATCTACAATAGTAGACCTCATTGCACAGCAATGTCTACGTAGATTCTTTGAATTATGAGGTGAGAAATCCGCATTTTCTGGAGAGAAAAAAATCATAATTAATTTACCAAGAACGAAATAATCAGCTATCAATGGTCAGCTATTTTGGCACGGAAAGAAATACTCATGGCATTTGCGTTTCAAAAACCAACTAAAAAATCAAAATAATATTCAAATACTTAGGAGGGTCAACAAATATAAGGTACCTATCTCGTACTTACTTTGCCGAAAGTACCTCGTACTTAACTTTTCAAACATTCGAAGTATATAAACCTACCTACCTATGTATGAAGTATACATTGGCCGAAAATAAAGAACAATACTTCGTTAAAAAAGTACGTCAGGCGACCCTGATCAGAGCGGATGTAACCAATCGAATATGCAATGAGTTAAGCAAGTATAGAGTTGAAATGTCGCAAAATAAGTTGGCCTGCCTAAAGTAACGTGGTGCATTCAAAAATATTTTAGGTACATCTCTACAAACACCCCAAACATTTTGTGTACTAAATTTGCTGCGTACCTATTTGACTTTTCTACGCGGATGTCTTTACTATACTTAAGTAAAGATGGCGTTCTCCTGGAAATCGAAATACGAAAGTGGCGTAGTTGTGGGGGCGATCAGTTCATTGTTTGCCTCATGTGGGGTAGTTCGCTATGTGGGAAGATCCTCGGGTTGTTTAGCATTTGAATTCAAGATTTCTCGAAGCTTTGTCATCATTGCGGTACACTGGTGACTCACTCATCGATCCACGATAGACGGAAAGGTCAGCCGGCGTCTTTGGATTCTGAACCAGAGGTCTTGGGTCAAAGAAGGCGTTACCTAAATATTGCAGACATACCCCTCATTATCTCAAATTTTTTAAATATATTTATCGCCAAATTTTCAGGGGTAGGCATTATGAACCCTATTCATAAAATCACCTAAAATATCACATAAGGAACATCGACATTGGCTACAAGAAAAAAAACCACATCTGGCTCACACTCACGAAAAGCAAAAAATCAAGAACTTCAATGACACTTCATCAGATTATCAGAAGGTACAGTAACGCTGCAAGATTTATGCCTCCAACGACTGACCAACCAAACCTCCTTAAAACCGTTTTCCTCAATATCGAACTTTTCAACGGTACCTAGGTATGACTTTTTAATCAGTTTCATTAGGCAAGTTCTGAGAAACACCATCAACCAAAAAATACTTTACTGTAACCATATCTACTTTTTCTCCAGCAGATTTACAAGAAAAATTTCAATTATTTGCGTTTTCTCTACCTACCTGTTTCTTATAAATTTTATTGAATAATGAATTAAGAGAGAAAAAAATCCCGATCAAACATTCTCTAGTGAATTTCCCATAATTCGACGGGAAAAAAGTCGAATCCTCGTATTCGTACCTAGGTACCTGCTTCAAGTGTGAATCCGCCCCATCAGACCTGCGAAGATGATAAATATCAAGTTATGTAGGCACCTGTATTCCATTGGAAAGCTGAGATTCCGGATATATTTTAGATTTTCGCCAGTTGCTGGAAGCACTTTCTGCAAAATGCTCTTTATTATCAGAAACACTTCGAGCACTGCACGATATTTTAATAAAAATGACCGAAATTCCTAGGGAACTTAGTTTATAAGCGGTAGGTACTTTCGTAATCTACCGAAAGCGATAAAGCGATGCCCTTATACGACCGCTTTTAAAGATATGAGGAAATTTAATGGGTTTCTTTGGGATCCGGCGTCAGTTTCGATCCTAACTCACTTAATAGGACAACATTTCGAAGAAGTACCCACCCCGCCAGCAAAGCGACGAGGGCTGAATAAGAATACGATCAGCGGGAAGGTGGATATAACGGTGAACGGAGACGTCGGAATGTTGCATTCCTTCCGCGGGGCGTGCAGCGTGGGCAGAGGCGAATATTTTAGATGGGACCCGCCCGTATTGACCCAACTACCTAATTGAAAGAATTTCCAGTAACATTGATTAGAAACATTACCTAAGTAAGCCTGATGTTGAGGTCAGTGACGTAGCCAGGATTGTTGAATTGGGGGGGGGGGGGGGGGGGGTATCGGAAATGGGGAAAAAAGTTCCTGTCATGAAGCATGGCTATAAGAGCGAATCTTCTAAGAAGTATTCCTGCTATTGTGCAGAAAAATGACAGAGTAACCATACCACTTTTCTTAAAATTATACAATTTTTCGTCATCTTGGCCATTTTTACCGATGTTTGACCCTAATAAAGTCAAATTTGACCCACTTGTTTTTGAGAAAAATAGTTTTATCATCTAGATAGTCCCTCCATCGTGATTAATCATCCCACACAACGTCAGGTGAATTAATATTAATTTTTAGCCATTCATACCAATTTTTACCCCCCAAAAACCGAAATCTCTAACCCCTATTCTATGCGAAAAACAACAGAAATGGTATTTTTCTGTCTTTACTCGCCCTTCCATACACTTCCAGTCATTTTATATTGCAATTTTAGCCGTTTTTACAGATTTTTGACCCCTTAAAACTCCAATCTGACCCCCTTGAAATTTTTTAAAATTGCTCATTTTCGTATTCAACCTTTTGTTTGGCAATACAAACGTTTTGGAGAAATTTGGAATTTTTATCATGTACCCTACGACAGATATCATCTGCAGTGGCACATAAATATACATAATATATGACTTTTTTTAAACTTAGGGATGAACTGGTGATGCTCTGAAACGGATTTGCCTATAAAAATATTTCAAACATTCATGTTCTAAAAACCCATTGCAATAGCTTCATTTTCTTTGAAAGTTCGCTAATAAGGTTTGACATTACAAACAAAGTTGAATTTAAATTAAATTTAGCAAAGCACTAAATGTTACAGGTAAGATAAACTGATGAAATAAAACATTTATTTGGCAACAATGTTCGTGAATTTTCAAGGTAAATGAAGCTATTGCAATGGGTCCAACATTCCAAAATTTTCAAATATAAGTTTTTGAAATTATTTTATCGGCAAATCCGTTTCAGAGAATCCTGATTTCATCCCTAGATCTAACAAAAATGTATACGTCTATTGCATATATTTATTTATGCATCACTCCAGAAGATAACTGACCTTGGGTACGTGATAAAAATTCCAAGTTTCGCCAAAATGTTCTTATTGCCAAACAAAAGGATGAGCAATTCAAAAATTCGAAGGGGGGTCAAATTTGAGTTTTTAGGGGTCAAAAATTGGTAAAAACGGCTAAAATTGTTATATAAAATCACTGAAAGTGGCGTGGAAGGGCGAGTGAAGACAGAAAAATACCATTTCAGTTGCTTTTCACACAGAATAGGGGTCTAATTAGGATTTTTGGGGATGAAAAATTGGTATTAAGGGCTAAAATCAATATTATTCACCTGAAGTGTGGGATGGCGACGGTGAGGGACTTTGAGGGGACGGTGCAGGTATTTCGATAAGAATTTTTGTCAAAAAAATTGGGTCAAATGTTTGGGACAGATCGTTTGTAATCAAATAAACGTAATATTATTTAACTGTTTATTCATGTTTGATTTATATTCATGTTTGTTTTACCGTTTAAACTGTTATTGTTGTATTTGTTTGTTACTTTTGTGATTGTTATAGTTTTCAAGCCTCCGGCCCCGGCTGCCCCGCTGGTTGAGGTACATTCAATTCAGAGTGAGAGCATATGACCAGAATGCGAAACCATCAAAGCACCATGGCGTAGCGGGTTAGTGTACCCCAGCTGAATATTTACTTACGGGGACCTTTAACTTAATTGCCAAAAATGCTTCATGGGCAAGAATTGGCTTCAGCTTCGATCTCCATATTTGCATTTCATCATTATTTTCATTCCAAGTTCTTCGTTTTTGAAAGCAAAATATTATAACAGTGGTGTCAAGGTCGGAAACCGACACAGCCAGCTCGGTTGGTTTTTCTCCACCTGTCACTAAAAACGACAAAATCACCGTAAAGAACGTAGGCAAGCATACGCGTGAAATTGATCGAGACCCATCTGTCCGATATGTCGTGGATGTCCCGATAGGTGTATGAGCGGCCTTAATTTATCGGGTGCTAAAAGAACACAGAGAAAACTTTTTTGTTCACCAAAGAAGACCAGAGCCCACCCCAAAAATAGCTGATTCGGGCGATTCTTTAGATCTAGAGGCGCAATACATTAAAAAATGCGCCAGTTCTATCTTCGCACTTTCTACTATATAAATAAAATTGTATTTAACACGGGCGATCCCTTCCCCAAAAGAACCAGTTTTTAAAAGTTGTCTATAGAACGGCAATTTCAATTATTTGACAAACGTGGAAAGGATTCAATGCTGCTTGAATGGGAGGAGCTTCTGTTGTGGAGAAGGGATTATTTGAGACAGTTCGAAAGTTTAGAAATTAAAACCGACAAATTTACTGTTTGGACGAAACGTGGATTAATGCTGGACGCTTGAATTAGGTGCATCATGAGAACAATCCCCCCTCCCCCCTTAATTAAATATAATTTATGTGCATCCGTGTAGGTTCATGACCCTTACATGTTACATCACAGGTGGAAGGTTAGCAATCAGTATGATAGGCAACCCCGCATCACGTGGGTGGGCTCGATTTCATTGTCGTTTGTTTATCGTAGCGCTTCGAGAAAAAACATCCGAAATTATTTTCGAACCCATTACCTACTTGGGTAGGCACTGCTACTTGTCTCCAGGTAGATAGGTAGCTAAAAACTAAGACAAGATTTTGTTCGCTGTAGTTACATTTGACCAGAAGGGAGGTACCTGTATTCGACAATTGGCCGTACAACCTTAATTTTGTCAAAACGTGTAACCTTTTCTTCGCTCTTTCAATACACTTTCAAAAGCATTGAGATTAGATTAGATCGATTTCAAGGACCACACCCACTCCGCCAGACCGAAACCTAGCATTACTGTGCAAAGCTTTGCCCTGCAAGCCAGTCTAAAGACTAGGAACAGTCTACTCCTACTAGGCTAATGATCCCCCCCCCCCCTCCCATTCACTGGGTTGTTCACCGACACAATTTCCTCTGGTAGGGTAACTAGGACCCAAAGATTCTGAATAGCCTAGTGCTGGACTCTCCAAGAGGAGATGAGATGCTGTTTCGTCCTCTTCCCCGCAGTCTGCACCAAGGGTCGTCCGGGTAGACCACGATTCTGTTGATATATGTTCACGGAAGCACCCATGTCCAGTCAGCATCCTCACAAGGAGTCGCATTTTCATTGATAAATGCTGCTGAGCCTCTCCTCCTACTGGGCACCCGCATTGTCAACATCCCGAATCGTTTTTTCGGGATGTGCTCCCGGAACTGTTTTCTTTCCTCGCCCATTCCCCCGAAGTTCTAACCGAACATTCTGCAATACCCAAGACTGGTTCCGACCCTGCAAAGTCTGTTGAGGAGGTCTTGCAAGCTAATCTACCCTTTCGTTACCTTTACTTCCACTCCTGCGTGTCCTGGGACCCACATCAAGGTTTGCAGGTAACTTTGTTTTCTGTCCAAGGGCATTCAGCACCTCTCAGCATTCTCTACCCAGCCTCGACCTAGTAGGTGCTGCTGCAAAGGCTGTCAATGTTGCCGGGCTATCTGAGAACACAATATATTCCTTCTCCAGTCGCCGCATGCACGCATGAGGGCCAGAATGCCTCCGTGCGTGGCCTAATCCAACTAACACTGACACTAGCCCCTGACTTCCCATCCAATCTAGAGGGATCAGTAAACAATAAACATTACAATACCTTTATTCGCACTGGCTTTTTCTGACCGTTAGCTGACTCCTAGAAAACCATAAGAAACCATCCATAATCCAATACCGTCTTGATAAGTGTTTGAGAAGGGTTTCAGTTTGATAATGTGGTGCTGTTTCCGTATGCACTCTACCAGCCGGGTGTATTCTACCTTACTGTATCATTTGGACTGTTGTCATGATGAAGGCTTTATTATGTTTAGTGATCTGTTGTACCTGGGCACAAAGTTCTGGCTGGATCCCCGGAATCCTTATCCAAAACCTTATCTCAGTTCTTCTTCAGTTACCTCGTGGCAGTCGGTTGTCCCAAGAAAGGCTGCCAGACCAGCGAGGACAGGGATCAAATTTTTTACTTGATACCTATCTGAATCAGAGGTGCAATTTGGACATAGCTGGACTTGTTGAAGTTCTTGAAACAGAAACAGGTTGGCAGAACACATACAGACACAGAAACGTGATGGTGGAATGCATACCAAAACAGAAACGCGATGGTAGAACCCATACCGAAACAGCACTGACAATGTTTGGGAATCGAGAAGGCAGTGGCGCATGGTCATTTTCTCGTCTGCCCTACCTTCAGTTTACTGGAAAGACTATCAGAAAACTGGCGTTGAATAGTCGATAAAATACAGGGAGCAGGCGAGCATAGACATTATCCAGTCCAAAATGAGGTGTTTTCGAGGTTTTAGTGAACTTTGGCTTGTGAGGTATGTTTCCCAGATTTTTGTAAAGCGTAAGGATACAATAAATTATGAAGTTGATTTTGAACATCGAGTGAAGGATTGAGGTTCTAACGAAGTTTCAACTCCCAAAATTCAGTATTTCTGTGTCAAAAAGCTGTGAAAATGGCTGTAATCACCATAAATTTGTATAACACTGGAGTACCTAGTATTTGCAGGTGAATCAAGACAATTTAGTGACGATTTCATTGATCGAAAATAATTTGTCAGAAATAGCAACCAAATATTTGAGTTTAGAACCGCCAAATATAGCACTGTCTTCACTGAGGTCCCAATCGTCCTGTATTTAGTCGAGAATAATTATTGTAAACCCATGTGACAAGGACTTCACAGCGTTTTTGGAATATACGCAGCTTGAAACGTGAAAGAAAAAATATTGGGGGTGTTCAACAAATTGTTTGCTGAGCGAATACATAGGTGTATTCACAGAATAATAAACCAAAATGTTATAATCTAGGGATGGATTCAGAAGGCTCTAAAACGAATTGTAATAGAAAGTTTTCGAAAATTCTAAAACTCACTGTAATAGAAAATTCTCTAATCTACTAACGATTTTGCAATAACAGTATACCTGAATGCTGAACTAATACCTGCAGAGGAAGTACATGAAGTTCTATCCTCACCCTCAGCACCCAGAGTGACTGAACGGCTAACACCACGTAAAATTGAAAATTAAGTTGGGTAGCTAAATTCATAATACAAGGAAGGTATCCCAATGTCTAGACTTGGCTTCGATACAAAAAAGGCCAAAGATACCTCCTACTGATTAATTTGTTAAAGGGTGATGAATGTAGAATTGTGACATGCAATACTTACTTATCTATATCTATACATATAATAAAACCGTGTCTGTTTGTCTCGGCATCAATTGAGAACGGCTGAACGTAGAAAGTTGCGGCTGGTACCATTTGACGCAGAATTTATCTGGGAAGGTTTATGAAAAATCCGCATTTGAATCTGTCCATCCGTTGAAACGCTATGAATGAAATACTACTAAAAAACGTGTTATAATCACTTCTATGAGGACGTTTATGCTTATAACAAGTAGTTTTGAAATTTCTGTAGACCCCCCCCCCCCCTCTCATAACCTGTACCCCCCTCCCACTAACATCCTGATTGAAGTACCACTTGAATGTACTCGTCGAGCTGAATCCAGAATCTAATTACAATTGGATTTACGTCCAACCGTTCAAAGTTATTATAAGCATAAACGTCCTCATAGAAGTGATTATAACACGTTTTTTAGTAGTATTTCATTCATAGCGTTTCAACGGATGGACAGATTCAAATGCGGATTTTTCATAAACCTTCCCAGATAAATTCTGCGTCAAATGGTACCAGCCGCAACTTTCTACGTTCAGCCGTTCTCAATTGATGCCGAGACAAACAAACAAACAAACAGACAGACACTGTTTTATTATATGTATAGATAACTTTGAACGGTTGGACGTAAATCCGATTGTAATTAGATTCTGGATTCAGCTCGACGAGTACATTCAAGTGGTACTTCAATCAGGATGTTAGTGGGAGGGGGGTACAGGCTATGAGAGGGGGGGGGGGGTCTACAGAAATTTCAAAACTACTTGACCAATTGGAGTGCAACTTTGGGAATTTGTTGTGTGAACATTGAGGAATGTTTCTAACCAGGTAGGGAGGGTTCATAGGATACGGGGGGGGGGGGGGTTAAAGGCAGTTAGGGTTGGCATTGGGGAAGGTTTCTGATCAGTTGAGGAGGTGGTATCTGTTCTGAGTGGGGCCTGTCCTAAAGGGGGTGTCTGTTCTACCGTTGCGAAGCGCGGGTACACAGCTAGTTCTAGAATAAAAATGACACGACCTAATAAAGATAAAATGTATGATTTATTATTGAGTCGATATTTACAGGTAATGAGACTAATGAGTCTAGTCAAAATAATCTTCAATATCAATATCAGGATTTAGTAAGTCTTCGCCGAAAGAAGATAGGTCTAACTGGTTGAGAATGAGGTTTTCGCACATCTCTTCAAGATCTGTGTCACCTATGAGGACTGCTCCTTGCATCCGGCCGTCTTTCAGGATGAGCTTGACGTATTCCACCCCTTTAGTGACCCTCAGAAGGATTTCGTATTTGCTGTCCAAAGTTTGACCGTTGAAGAGTCCCAGCAACACGACTTTCATTCCGAAAAACTTTGTGGCATGAGTGAAGAGCTCAAAGCAAAAATCCTGCAACAGTTCTTCTCCGCGGACGTCACACACCATCGACTTGGCAGCGTACGTTCCCATATGCCGGGCCTGAGTCCAGAGACGCATTTGAAACCAATGCGGTGCAACATTCCAACCGACGGAACACGCATCTCCGGCAGCGTACACGTTAGTCAACGAAGTCTGCATCTTCCAGTTAACTCGAAGTCCCCCATCCTCACCCACAGCTGCACCACAGTTCTTGAAAATACCGACGTTTGGCACTACACCAGTGGCTGAAACAACCAGATCGCAACCTACCTTCTTGCCATTCGTCAATTCCACGTATACAGGCCAAGTAGCATCCCCGTCAAGGACGTTTTTCACCTCACATGAATATTCGATCATAACATCGCTACTCTCCAACAAGCCCTTGAGATTGGTGTTAGAATGCCAGTCCGGGCCTAGTGCAGCACCTTGCGAGGAATTCCCATCATCCACAGTGTACTTCATACGTTTTACCACAACCGGTTCAGATTTTTCAGTGGCAGCACTCTTTTTGAGCCGACTCTGGAAAAATTCCGCAGCACCAGGATCGATAAATGTGGCAGAAATATGCTTGTCCTTTATAACCCAGACAATTTCAACGCCCGAAGATTCGTGCACCAGCTCAGTAGCTATCCCTCCGTTCCCAACTATTACTACTTTCTTACTTTTTGCAAGCCTCTTTTGGAATTCCTGTACTGAATCTGTGTCCCTAATTCCTACAATATGCGGATTGTTACCAATTAATTTTGGATACGCACCAGTACAGACACAAAGGCGTTCGAACCCGACAGTCTCTCCTGAACTTAGGATCAGAACACTGTTCTCACAGTCCAAACTTACAACTGTGTCGTGAAGTACCGAAATATTGGGGTATTCTTCTGACATCTGACTACTGGGTTGTTCTTCAACGCTGAACTCGGATATCATCTTAGTTAAATTCCTGACGTTTGTGACTTTCTTAACCATTGGCGAGGCACTGATAATGATGATGGATTCGTCCGGTGCAAGGAAAGATATGCCTTCAGCACAAGACACACCAGCGATTCCGCCACCAACGACGACAAACGTCGCTTGTTTCATCTTGATAAATTTATAATGAAGTTGGTCTGGTGCTGAAGCGAAAATGTTATGAAATGTCGAGCCGAGAACCCCGGAACGTCTTGCGATTTTGACGCCACTCAACAACTTCTATGTTTCATACGTCACATTCACACTCCAGTAAACCTGTAAAGGGGGTGAAGACCATGTTTGGTTATCCATTATAGTAAACAGAATAAATATGATATTCAATATACCATGTAGAACGACAGATTTCATCATTGTAGGCACATAGAAAGTACAATGTAATTAATAATTTTTTTTTTAAACCCCAACTTCAAAAACGCTGTGTAAAACTAAAACGTAAATAATATTTTTTATGCTGAACAAACGCTTTCAGCTCATATACGTGTGATGTCTTTTTAGTAGCAACCAATCAATAAATCAAAACATGTCAACAAAACAAAACGCCTTCGAGTATCTACCTACCTACATTAACACAAACCAAGGAAAGAAGACCATGTGTAAAAATGAATTTAACCATATTCATGGTGTGCTATATTGATTTAAACGAATTTCTCAAGACAAAAGTGAGAATTTCAAAATAATTAGAACATCCACACCTAAAAGATAGGTACCTACTTACAAAGATTCTCAGAACCCTGAAAACCTAATGGGAAAATAATCCGACAATACTAAGGTAGCCTTTCACCTATAGATAGAGGAAGGCATAGCCGCTTCCAAACAAAGTATACTCAAATTCCCATAATTATTATGTAAACGTTTAATATACCAGGCTGTAAATTTCAAAAAAGGGAATCGCTGTGACCTGCACTCGGGATTTATACTACCTAATTGTCTCAGAAACTATTTCAGTGACTGTACAGACATAATATAGGTATGTGATCATATTAATGTGGTTTACATGAAAATACACATCAGCACGTTAATACCTTTGCTCTGGAGGAATCTGCTACAGGTTTCCACAACGATCTCCTGTACTACTTTTACTTGGCAGCTGGTTTGACTACATCAACAATATTTTTCTCCTTCTCTGCGCATTCTGCCTCCACCGACTTCAAGGACTGAATGTAGTGTGGGATAAGAATCCTGACAGTACAGACCTCTTCTATACTGGTGAACTAAAACGAACATAAAGAAAAATTAGGTACCTACACGTACTTACGAAATGGTATACCACCGAACATTTCCAACGAACATGTTTATACCTACCTTATTTCTATTAAGGAAAATCAAAGCCAGCATTGGTTAGCAATAAACATACGAACGGTAAGCCTTATTGCTCAGTATGAGTTACACTGGGATATTGGAAATCGGCAATCTATCCTCCTCCTCATCTTGAACTAAGTATAAACATCGAATGTTCACTGGAAATGGTTTACATTTTTCGAGGGACTTATTTGGTACCTACCTAACAAGGAGCACTCTTGCTGTTGTCACTAAGGATCCAGCATCTGACAGGCCCACACATAACTAGAAAAGCTACAGATAAGGACAGGCCTTTGGAGAACGCTGCTAGATAGGAACATGATGATATAACCAGGAGTTTTGAAATGGTGTCCCAAACGCAGCAAGAACAAAAATAAATACATTCATACCCTCATACCAATAGAATGTGAGACTAGAGTACTATAATTATCGTTTGAACTGAATTTTGAATAATACTACTAGACTTTGTCAGGAAACACAATAAACCGTTATCTTTTATCAAAACTTCTTCTTATTCAGATTTTTTTTGTTCCCCGATGTGTGCAGGCGATCCATGCGCACTTGTGCTTCCGTGGAGGAAAAAATCCATGGAGCAATAAATTATTATAAAATGTATACTCTACATATTATAATATGTAGAGATGATATTCTTGAATACCCAATTCTTATGTCTCCGGATTTAAGGGAAAAAGGAGATAGGTACAATCTTTAAGTGATAATTTAAGGATCAATGTTAAACGCCTACCTTGCTAAATCTATCCTAAATAAAATAATAATAAAATCCAAAAAATAAAATCCTAAATAACAATCATCCTTGAGTATAGTTCCGTAAATTCCCCATAGAGACACTACTTTTCTAGCGTCTCTAATGCCCCACTTTCAAAATTGTCAAAGTTATTAATTTACCTGTCTAGCTACCCACCAACAAATCATCAGTCTATAGTTTTATTCAGTCTACTGCCTTGGGGCCTGAATAAAAATGTACAGGGCGGTCCAATAAAGTAGGTATTGAATTTACAATAGCTTTGTTTGTGCAGTCCCCTTGAGGCTCCAAGCTAGTTCAGTTTTCGCTTGAACCAAACTGGCTTGGTGTAGGGTGAGCTCTGAACTGGCTCGCTCGGAGCAGAGTGAGCCTGGAGCTTGTTCGGAGCATGGGCAGCTCAAACGGGTCGAGGATGCATGCGCGGAACTGCAGCGCTCAGCTGCCCCTGGTCTCCTCGAGGGGCACGGGAAGGCTTGCTCACAGCAGCTCGGAGGAAGCCCCGTGGCCAGCACGAACACCGCATCATCTGCCCCCGGAACAGCACGAACACCGGACCACTTGGCTCGGAGCTCGCCCTGGGTTTGCAGGAACAGCGAATCTTTGCCTCACCCTTACTGGGATGCCGAGGTTGCTCTGAACAAGCTCTGAGGGACTGCACAAACAAAGCTAGTGTGACAAAGTACAATCCGATTACCTTCATAAAAAAAAGGAGCAATCAGCATAATTAAAAGTAAAAATGGTAAATGTGGTATCACCACCTCAGCAATGATTTCCAACCATACAAGTTATAGTTACATATAACCACGTTCCGCGTTGCTACGATGTGTGTTCATTTTTATAAATTCATTCTTAATAAAAATGGCTTGCGTTTCACCAACATCGTAATTCACTACACTGGATTCAGTAACACTCAAGTACGTTATACTACAGAATGGCGACGAGGACAAAAACGAGAGCTCGGAAGGACAGGGAAGAAGCAGCACCAGAGGTAAAAATATCTATGTCGTTCAAAGATTTTCATATTGAAAGTTTTAACCCGGAAAGTGAGGAATGGGAATACTGGTATTCCAGATTTAATATTGCGCTTCGATCATGCCGTGTTGATGAAAACACCGACAAGCGTAATTTCTTACTTGCCAAGACAAGTGGGAAACCATTTCGCGTCTTGGTTGACTATTTCTATCCCGAGGAACTAGAGGATGTTGACTACGTAGACCTGGTTGATGTTTTGAGTAAAAACTATGGAAGAAAGGATGTTTCATTGAGTGAGAGGTTAACATTTACTAAAATGAACAGATATGAGACTGAAACCGTGACGGAATATGTGGCACGATTACGTTCACAGGCTACGCGATGCCAATTTAAAACGTCGTTAATGGAACGGTTGCGGGATCAACTTCTGCTAGGAATTAACGAGCCAGGTTGGCAACAGGAGATATTACGCAAATATCCGTCCGTCAAGAGTACGTTCGACGACATTGAAGCGTATTCACAACTATTAGAGAATGCCAAAGTTCAGCAGCATAACATTCAGTTTTCTAAAGCTAATGATAAATATAATGCACATAGAGTTAAAACAAGTCCATCATCACGCAATTCGTCCAGCTCCACGGTTATTTTGCAGGAGGGGGTCAATTGTTTCAAATGCGGAGGTTCATTACATAGAGAAGGGAATGAGTGTCCTGCTGCAGGTTTCGAATGTAGGTATTGTCGAAAACTGAACCACTTTGCTCGCGTCTGTATAAAAACGGGGAAGGTAACGATAAAAAAGAAACAATTAGGGGCTCGGCAGATCCGAGAATATTCAAATTCAGAATCGGATGATGATCAGGTCGAGCTTATTCGAAAAATTGAGAGGGGCTACGAAGCTTTTATAACGGTGAAAATAAACAACGTTCCTGTTGACATGCTTTTTGATTCAGGAGCGTCCAAGTCAGTCATCAGCGAGACAATTTGGCAGTCAATTGGATCACCTAAATTAGAGAAGGCTTCGAGTCTAGTAGCTTACACTGGTTTAGTGGTAGAGACATTGGGTGAAACATCTGTAAGTGTTAGAGGGTTCAACAAAACCGTCAAACTACCCGTAATTGTAATAAAAGCAGCTGATGTTCCTTTATTCGGAATGAATTGGATCCTAGCTTTTCAACTGCCACTTCCTAAAGGAGCTAAAATTAGGAAAACAAGTGAACAGAAAAATGGAAACACCAAATGGGTAGAGGATAGCATTAAACAATTACAACAAGAGTTTTCCAACGTTTTCAAAGAGGGAACTGGCACAATTAGAAATCATAAAGCAATAATTCACTTAAAGAACAACGCCCAACCAAAAATCTTTCGGCCCAGAAGAGTACCATTTGCACTGCAGGGGGCTGTTGAACAAGAGCTCAACCGATTGTTGGATGCCGGGATTTTGGAGCGAGTAGATCCGACGATAACCCCAATTGAATGGGCTTCTCCACTTGTGATATCTGTAAAAGCAAACGGGAAAATAAGACTGTGTGGTGATTTCAAAGTCACTATCAATCCCTGTATACATTCTGACCATCATCCAATTCCAACCTTTGAAGATTTAGTGACTAAACTCAATGGAGGTACTCAGTTTTCAGTTAATAGACCTTCGCGATGCGTACCTTCAGATGGACGTAGAGGAAACATCTCGGAAATTCTTGGTGGTGGCTACACACAAAGGATTCTTCAGGTACAAACGATTGCCGTTCGGGGTGTCTTTTGCACCAGGGTTGTTTCAACGGACGATCGAACAAATTTTATCAGGGATTCCAGGGGCAGCCAACTACCTTGGTGATATCATTGTGACGGCACAAACAAAAGAGGAGCATCTCTCACGTGTACAGCCAGTTCTTCAACGTCTCCAACAATCAGGACTTAGGACACAACAAGAGAAATGCAAATGGTTCAAGGAGGAAATAATCTATCTTGGCCATCTTATCGATAAACAGGGAATCAGACCAACTCAAGAACACGTTAAAGCAATATCTAACATGCCAGACCCACTTAACGCAAAGGAATTAAGGTCACTGTTAGGCTCATTCAATTATTACAGCAAATTTGTTCCAAATTTACAGTCACTTATATTGATAAGGATATTTGATTCGATTCCATTTAAGCAACGAATGAAAGCAATGAGCGGAGTGAACGATATAAGTCTCAGACTGCAACAATTCTTGTTTTCATATCGTGTCACTCCTCAACGTACCACTGGACGTTCACCGGCAGAACTGTTTTATGGCCGACGAATCAACTCAAGACTAGACTTGTTGCGTCCCAGAGTTGAGACGAAAATCGATAAGGCTCTAGTCCAGCAGAAGATGCATCATGACGGCAATGTAAAACAACGTTCATTTGAGGAGGGAGAAACCGTATGGGTACAGGATCCACATAATGACAAATTCATTCCAGGTCTCATTAAAACACGGACAGGACCGTATTCATACATAGTAGATGTCGGTGGCGTCGAAAAGAGGAAACACGCCGATCAGTTGAAGAGGAGGCAAGAGCTCCTTAACGGGGGAGAAGATGTGGTATCACCACCTCAGCAATGATTTCCAACCATACAAGTTATAGTTACTTATAACCACGTTCCGCGTTGCTACGATGTGTGTTCATTTTTATAAATTCATTCTTAATAAAAATGGCTTGCGTTTCACCAACATCGTAATTCACTACACTGGATTCAGTAGGTAACACTTAAGTACGTTATACTACAGTAAATTTAAAAGTAAAAAAAGTAAGAAGGCAAAAAAGATTAAACAAGTTTAAAAAAGTAAAAGTAAAATTAGAACTAAAAAAAGAGTAAAAAGTAAAAGTAAAAATGGTTTGAAAATTAAATACTAATGAATTTATTAATTTAATTGGAGCACAAACACATCTGGCGTCTCAGCGCGTCAGAGCTCCTAAATACAACTACCTACCTACCTACTCATGAGTTTTTTGAAGCGCAAGTTCAATGATACAAATCGCAGTATCCATGTGCAACAATCAGCTGTTATGATGGTGAGTATCCATGACCATGTATACGGTGGCACAAGGCAGATTGCTGGGTGGTGGGTGCTTGTCAACTTTTAGTGGTCGATTTGTTTTTATCTAAATAGTTTAGTTGGCGTGAAATTGACAAATGCGGGTGCTGTAATTGATCGGATTTGTTTGGGTGTACTGTTTTATTAATCCAGGTTGGTGACAGTTTGTGGATCATGTTTGACATCCAGCTATAATGCACTCGTATCTCTTCAGACATCGATCAAGTTCCTGTTTTCCATACGTTTACGCCGTTTTATAAACTGGTAGGTAAGTGCTTAGAGTTATAATTAAGAATTTAGTTAGTGGTTTTTCTGTGCTCTCGCGGTGTTTTCTAAGCATATGGAAACAGAAAGGGCTGCCTGAACGAATGAGCGGATTCTTGGTGCGTTTAGAAGTTGTTGATTTCTTGACAGAAGCGGTCGGCTTAACATCGTCGGCACACAGGTCAGTGATTAAAGTATTAGTTTTTGTTTTTTAAAACAAAAATCAATGCGGTCGCTTGATTGGCACGGTCTTTTATTTCATACGTGCAGGTCAACCCGTATCTACAGTGTTATCAGGGAGTTCCTTTAAAAAATATAGTTATTTTGATATGTCGACTATTTTTCTCAGAAGATATGGCTGCACGTTTCTAATTCTGTTGTGAAGTAAGTACATATTGATAATAGTTCTTAGTTGACAGGGTTGGATAGATCGGTGGTGTTGTAGGCACATGATGAGACACAATAAATAGGGCATGCGCAGAACTCGGCCGTCATTGGTGATTGGCCTAGGATTTGGAGATAGTACTGAGCCTATAGATGAGAAAATGGATTACTATCCCTAATCGGTGTGTTGAGTTGGCCGTATTTCCGAATCGGTATAATATATACCTACGAAAGTGTACATTGGTTTTTATATTAGGGCCATTTTCGAAATTCAGTGCTCTTGCTGTCGTTGAGACGGGAGGGAAAAGTCCACAATTTTTTTCTTCTGTGAGGGCTTAGCATAGTGAAACCATGAAGGCTAACTAAGAGATGGAGATTAAGAGGTTTTGAAATACCTACTGCGTGACTTTGTCAGTCACGAATAAACTGGCTGCTCATGCTGGCCTGACAGGCCGACCACACTATACTGAGCATTTATATACTTGCTCCATTACATCCTAACGCTGAGTTCACATGGATGCGGAAAGTGTGGAGTGGAAAGTAGAGGTGTGCCGATACCGCCGGATCGGGAATGTGGAACCTAGTCTCACAATGGAACTGTTCCAGGCCGCTTCACTTACCGGTCCTACCGATCCGAAGACTGGCTGGTGAAGGGTGCTAGCTCCAGTGCTCCACCTTCTCGATCCAGTTCCACCTTCCCGATCCAGACTCGTTCAAATTGTTCTCGATCCTCTAACTAACCATACCGCCCTATCGGTCCTCGGAACTGGATCCCTTACCGATCTCCGACTCGAGCGCTTTGTCGATCCTTAGCGGTCATATTCCGAAAACATTTCCCTCGCCATTATTATTTAAATTAAATTCATTATTATTCCTCACATAATTTATTATATCCAACCTTTATTTTTTGAGAATGCATACGACATGTAAATTAAAAATTTTGGTATGTATTAAAATTTTGGTACCAAAATTTTTAATGAAGTAGGTAAGTAATATAATGTACCTAGGTGCTTACCTTTAAAAAGTAAAAACGAAAACGGCCTTGTTTGGCATTTGGTACATATTTACACCCTTCTCTTAAATGGCTCCCGGGATTTTGATTGAATTTACCAGACTTCCCTTTGCTTCTTACTATGAAAGTGATGCCTAATACTCTTTTTCCCCTTAAGTATTTTAAGCAGGTTGAAATCCCTACATATTGGGTTCCTTCATTGGTCAAAACTAGTAAACAGATTCCATAAAATGTAAAAGACATCAGAAATAATTAGAAATGAAACTGAGGAACCCAGAAAGCAAACTGAAAAAAAAAGACAAGCTGCCTCCTCTTTCTCCCTCCGCCTTTGACCCGAGTCCGAATTTGAGCGTCTTTTCAGGATTTAGGGTTCATTCGACTTTGGACTTCTCGGACTTCTTTATTTACGAATAATCCTGGAAATACCCAACTGGGTAAATACCCAAGGAAAGAAGTCCGAAAAGTCCTAAGTCGAATGAACCCTAGGCAGGAGCAGGTGAAGAGCGTTAGCAAGAGGAGATTGATGCGGTGGGGAGAGGGGTGGAATACCTTGTTCTAGCCCCCCCCCCCCCCCGCCGGATCGGTAAGCGGAACAGGACCGGTAATTTGGAACTGTTCCAGTCGCGGAGCTGGAAGAGCGGGGAACGGTTCCGATAAAGATCGGTATCGTCACACCTCTAGTGGAAAGTGTGGAACGCCACCTGATTGGCTGGAGCCTTTGCTCCAAACAGCTGGCAGCCGATCAGGTGGCGTTCCGCACTTTCCGCATCCATGTGAACTCAGTGTAACAGACATTTTGATACCACCCGCACAAATTTGGTTCCATTTCGCCGGCAGTTGTTGAAACGAAAAACTGCCTTATTTTTCCTCCTAGAAAGCTCGTTCTCATCGCAGATGGAAGATTTAAACGAGCAAAGAAAATCTGAAAAAGACATTATTTTGAGGGAGTTGTGGCGATTTGGAGTTCGTTCGGAGCGACATCAAGTGGAAATCCATCTAGAAACTCGTTTTGAGCACTTCTGAACAAGGTTCCATGGGTTTCTCGAATACCTATTTTTGATGGTACCACCATACTTGCATTCCCACATAACAGGAAATGGAAGTAATAACATACCGTGGGAGTTTAATGTGTTGTAGGGAGTGACGGTAAATAAAAAATACGCCCACATTAAACACTCCTGAACGACCCGTGTATCCTGGGTGTGAGGCGTTTCGACGTCAGAACCCCATTATGAGAAGGCATGCCCAGAATATATACATACGGTGTAGCGCGTACTTATAATGATGCAATGATCTATAAGTGGCTTATTTAAAAATTCACTTGAAAACTGCTGCTACCTCAGTCAGCAGTGGCATCTCTCCATATTCGCCTCACATGCTGCAGCTCCCAGACACTGTTTCTGGGCAACCTTATTTCCTAGCAACTATCCTTCATTTGCTCGCACTGGCTTTTTCTGATGGTTAGCTGACTCGTAGAAAACCATACATGATCCAATATCATCTTGGTAAGCGTTTGAGAATGGTTTGGGAGATGAGAAGGCAGTGCATGGCCAGTTCTCGTCCGCCTGATTGTCTTTGGTCTGGAATGACGATCAAAAAACTGGCATTAGTAGTCAGAAAACAGCCGGCCATGGATACAGTCAGAGAGTCCGAGAATCACTTCGAACGGCCAAACGCCTTTCTGATGGTCAGATAACCGTTGGGTAGATAATGCGAACAGTACCTGATGAAGGAGACATGAAAACCAATAGGTAATAGCATTTTAGATCTTGGTGCTATCATCTTACTGGTTTATCTACTAGTTAGTTGGATTACTGAAGTAGGGATGAGCTGGTGGTCGAGTTTTGTCTCTTCATGGTTGAAATAGGGATGGCTGTCTGTCATTTGGAAATGATACGATTAATTCTGATCCCGCAGGGCCTCTGTAGTAAAGCAGCAGTTTTACATTACTCAGTTACCTAACCTTCATCATTACTTCCTCTACAGCAATGTAATCACTATAGGTTTGTTCACACAGGCTTTTTCTGAAGGTTAGCTGACTCCCAGAAAACTAAGAACCGTCCATGCTCCAGTACCTTCTTGATAAGCATTGAGAATGGTTTGGGAATGGAGAAGGCAGAGTGCATGGTCCGCCATATTTTGTGTGTACTGGAATGATGGTCAGAAAAACAATGCAAACTGCCGGTCATGGATACTATACATTCAGAAAAGAATCTGAGGATCACTGCAAACAAACCTTACGTCATGCCAGCATTGTGCACGTCTCTTTGCCATTGTAACAGGATTAGGGTGATGGGAAGTAGGACATGGGAGCCATCATCATAATATCATATCCTGTTCTCTTATTTCAGTCGTCAGTTGAAAGTGCTGCACCGAATACTACCAAGTTTTCACTGTCCAGTAATAGGTAGAGTAAGTTATTCCATTGCAGTCATCTATTCAAGCCAGCTGTATAATGATTGTGATGTTACAACTTTTGCAGATCACCATGATTATACAGAAGTTGAAAGCTGTTCTTTTATTCATCCTCAATTTGGTCAAGAAGTCCCTTTGCTGCCTGAGGAGGAGAAGGAAGTCTTCTGCCGATGTTGTTCCTCTCACCGATGTGGGAGTCGTTCCCAACTTCCAAGCGCACCATGGAAATTCGAAGGTTATTGGAATCTAGTTATATAGGTGGTACTACCTTTGAAAGAATCCGAATACTCCCACAGGGACCTTCTGGTAGATGTTAGCAAACAAAAAGTTATGACAGAGAATTAGAAGTCCACAGCTGTTCGTATTACTGGTTGCGAAAATTATTCATACAATTAAATTGGAGTGTCAAGTCTACTACTACAGCAGGACCTGTGGTAGGTTAGATGAATCACTTGCCAGGTGCCCATTAAATTTGGGCGAACTGGATAAGGTAATCTCAAACAGTTACCCGAGTTCTTAATAGGATTAGAATTTTGCACGTGCATAGACACTGCTATCACTCTGATTTTAAATTCATAGGAGGCGAGATCCAAAATGTCATAATCGGTAGAATAGAATCAGAGTATAAGCCTAGTGTTTTGTTCGGGCTAACAAGGGAGCTGCTGTTACTCTTATCGCTCTAAAATTGAAAGGGAACTCAACCTGCATGATTCCTGAAAATTTCTTTACTTCAGGTACACTTGGAACAGCCGTGCAATTCAAATTTATACAGGTTTTGGGATAGGTGATGTCAACTTTCCTTTCTCTTTGAAACTCTGCAAACAAATATGGGAACTCCAGTACTTGTTTTCCGATGTAGAGATTTTGCTGAACAGAAGTTGCACGTGGGAACCGAGTGGTAGATATATACGCGTTTTTTCTTTAGGTTATTGCTGCCAAACTACTCGGATTTCAGAGCTGAAAATTGGGATACAGGGGTTTTCGAGGGTTCTTAATCCCATTCCTACGCAGTAGCGGTGCGTGGGCTCTGAAAAGGGTGGGGTACCAAACCAGAACAAAAAACCAACAGATTTGTCTACAAAATACCCCAAGGCAACAACCCCTTCCCTTATTTACTGATTGATATTCAGCAAATCTTATTTCTTTTAATCAACACTATCATTGTACGAAAACGTCAACAATTTCTGCTGCAAATCAGCCACCGAATTCATTTGTTACAAAAATATAGTAAACTAAAATACAACAAAACAATGACCAGTCGGCTGGTACCTACTTTAATGGAGAAGCTATTGACTAGAAGCTAGGTAGTTATCTGTGTGTTAAGACGCCGCTCAATCTACAAGACCACAAACAGCAAACAGGACAAAACACACGTATGTACCACAAATACAAATCTGTCATTGGAACCGGACCGAATGCAAAACGCACAAAATTTGACGCAAAAAAAGAAGAAAACTGACAATGGACTCAACAGAGAAAGGTAATGTGATGCAGAGAGGACAAAAACGAATCAGAAGACGAAGAAGCATCTCGTGTTGAGATGGCAAATTGAAAAAACTACAGGATAAAAATAGAAATAGTCTATTTCCACGTAAACTAACAAACTGTAGACCGGTTTCGGTTGTTACACCATCATCTGCCGTGTACCGTGTGTTCTATCGTGTACTGATGATGGTGTAACAACCGAAACTGGTCTACAGTTTGTTAGTTTACGTGGAAATAGACTATTTCTAGTTTTATCCTGAAGTTTTTTTGCTATGGATTTCCACTACTCCGCCGCAAGTGATTTAAGTTATATGACAAATTGAATAGAAGGAATCGAATCTATTGTGAAAAGGAACGATTTTGGGGTGGAAATCAGATTCTGGGACAGGGCCCAAATTGGGCGTGGCGAACAACATTTTTACTCGACTGAGCATGCACAGACGGGCCACTTTTCTCAGTTGCCATGGGAATACTAGGTCCCAGACCTACCTACCAGTTTCAGGAGCCTAGGTTTCTATTTCAGTTGCAGGACTTTGATTTCTCTCACTTTATTCCAATCATATGCTTGGTCTATGGAGCTAACATGAAGGAACCACCATGGATGCTCTACTAGAATATTGAATATCCATAGCCAGAGAAATCTGGCGAGTCGCTGTTGAACTTTGTGAAAAATGCTAGGTACAGTGTAAGGAGAGAAATGCAAATGTCAACTGAACAATGGCTGGCGTTTTTTGTTACTCATAGTGTTTTTGGGCGCCGGGGAAGTGGCCTTATGGACGCAACGCCTCTGTTCCTATGTCAAAAGCAGTCTGCAAATTCTGCCCCACTTCCATGCCTCGTTGGGTGAATTTTTGACTCGTTGCTATTTCAATTACCATTTTTATCAGTTATCACCATTAATTTATTGCACAGGGCGATGAGATGGCCAACTGGAACAATTGGGAAGATCCTTCCAAACCTAAGGCACCTCAATCCATCGAAGAACATATTCAGTATTATCGCAGTCAGAGGATGGGGAAACAGGCTGAACCGACTACACCCGAGGAACCTCAGGTCGACTTCTTCCAGGTAAAGAGTGGTACCTGAGCGTGAAATTATTATGCCTTTTATCATGTATCTACCGATTTATTTATAATTATGGATGAGCGTCCTGGAGTTAAGCTGTACTAATATAACAAAATAATCGGTTTGGGTTCATATTATTGGTTTTTCCTTTCAGGACATGACTCCTACGATTAAAAAACAAACCAAACTAGTTATGAGGCCCAAGGATTCAACTCAGCACAATCGCCTTGCATTCAACCCCTCAAGTGACGTAGCACTACCTGACGTGAGTTGGTTCCTTTTAAAATTTTTAAGAGACTTTCCGATGTTTCTCACCTTGCTAACCCTCCAACAATGTAATGAGACCGGAATACCTAGTCTTCAACCCACTAGTGAACGCCAAGTCCAGAGGCGTGATGGTAGGTACTAAGTTGATGTCCTCCGTACCGCTCCTCAATTTTTCATACTTTATAATTTTCAATTTTGTTATTTTATTTTTGTTGAGTGGACAGAAGTAAAATTTCAGCTAATGAGTGGATTGAGAAAGTATGTCTAAAATTAGAAATCACAAACCTAACATCAAAACTTCAAATTAATTTGGTCGTATAGGAAATATTGTCAACGATTCATATTGTTAAGCCATTGGGTTTTTATATAAGGTTTCAAATGAATACTTATTTAGTCATGAAGAATTTAAAAAAACCGAAATAACTTTTTATCCAAATTAGTGCTGGGCCTGGTAATTAGAGTAACTTTGTTTCCTCGGGTAAAATGTGGAGTGTAATTTGCGTGTATTTTTGCATGTATGGCCAAAATCCATATTGTTTGTCGATTATTACTCTATCCTCAAAATTATAGTCGTCACTTGATTCTAGATATACCATAGAACTAGAAGAAACGCAAGCCAGGTCAAGCTGGGCTTTCTTTCGTCTTGTGGCCAAAATTTGTTCAGCCATTTTGGAAACCGTTTCAGGAGTTTCAAGTATGAGCAGACAAAAGCTGGAATCAAATTTTCATGGAATTCTTTTGGAATAGCTGCCGTTACCCACAGCTCGCTTGACATCTTTTTACATTATATACCGTTTTTGTACTTCCCATCATCTTTACGCGTTCAACCGTGGGACTGATACGTCAAGGTGTTACGAGTGGACGGACCAGTGAGCTTCAAGCATTCTCTAAACTTAAATACGCATAGTTCTTCCCGTTTACGTGAAGAAGTAGCTTATCCTGGTACGGGAAGAACTGCACGTTTATGGGAAGAGATGCTTCAAGCTCATTGGTCCATCTTCCCGCATCACCGCTTCCACGGTTGAACATGTAAAGAGGGTGGGAAACACAAAAACTGTCTATTTACATGTACGTGAAGAAGTAGCACTTCCCGTGTACACAAGTTTACAGGAAGAGACTGCGTCAAGTTCAGTGGTCCATCTTCCCGTATCATCGTTTTCACTAGGGTTTATTAGCGAGTTTTCAAAGAAAATGAAGATTATTGCGATGGGTCCAAAATTTTCAGAACATGGCTTTGAAATTTGTTTATAGGCAAATCCGTTTCAGAGCATCTTAATTCATCCCTAGAATTTAACAAAAATGTACTTATATACCTCTGTATTGTGACGGTTTATGGGAATCTCGTCCATATTGGATCCGGGCTCTTCCCGAGCAAAACGAATCACCAACTCCTGGAGGCATTGCGTAACAATCACACCAGTGTCTCCAGGGGCAGCTGTCACACTGCCTTCCTAAATGTCTTGAGTGGAGAGGGGGAAACTACGCTGTTTGGGCGGCGAATTTACACCCCCTCATCCATTACAATATCTATGTACTTATAGGTATATATTTACCTACATATATGTATATTTTTTATTTATTTATGTGTCATTCCAGACGATGTCTGACCGTGGGTAATGATAAAAATTCCAAATTTCGCCAAAATGTTCGTATTGCCAAACAGAAGAACGATTTCAAAGATGAGCAATTTTCAAAAATTCTAAGGCGGTCAAATTTAAGTTGTTAGAGGTCAAAAATCGGTTAATAAGGCAACAATCGCGAACATTTGATATAAAATCACTGGCAGTGGTATGGAAGGGTGAGTAAAGACAGAAAAATACCATGTCAGTTGTTTTCCATACAGAATAGGGGTCAAATTTGGATTATATCTGTGGGACACTTGAGAACGTTTACATGTAGTAGTTCCTTGAACTACCCTTCGACAGCCCGTTCTAAGAGAAATTCGAATAAAAAAAAAAAAATTCGAATCTCCCGCCAACGGCGAAAAAACAGGGTTGCCCTCCCGCGGGGCGCCCCGTCACCGGCCGCACCGCGGCGCCGGCAACACTGGCGATGCCCCGATGAAACTTCACTTTTCTTTTGGCTGCCTTCTAGACAGTTCGTTCGTGCCGAGTTTTTTCGAGAGTTTTTTGTGATTGTGCTCGAAATTGGCAAGTAGAAAAACCCGTTTTTTCGTTCGCTGCGTCAAGGTAAGCTGTTGTTTTCAGTTTCCCTTATATTTCAGCGTTCAGGAGATTCGTGAAACATCGTTTTACGATGTTTACCCCGCGGTCCCCCCGGCGTCCTCGTGGTCCGGTTCTCGACGTTCTGGATCCGATTTATGTTGCGCGGAGATCTCGGGAGGATTTCGAATCCGATGAGGATGAACCTCGATATCTCCGAACGCGAGTGGATCGGGACGCCGATTATATTTCTACGCGGGGATACCGTGCGCGATCTCGCTCACCCCGGAGACGTGAGGTTAACCTCGTCGAGGGACCGCGCGTTTCTCGTAGAGATACCCGAGGGGCATACCGTTTTGATGATTATGGGGAGTTATCAATCGGAGATAGTCGTCACATTCGGAATGTTTACCCAACTCGCGAATTTGGGGAGCATTTCCGTGATGTCAATCGCGAATTGGCACGCGGTTTTCCCGATCGTCTTTCCCCGAGGCTTCACCCAGATCGTGAATCTGGGGGGTCTCTCGTCCGTGATACCGATCGAGAATCGGTACACCGACCTTCCGGCGACGATTCGGATCCCGACGACGCGTGGGGCGAAGGAGGGCCCGCTATTCCGCCCGCTATTCCGCCCCCGATAGCCCCGGTAACGGGGGACCCGACTAAAGATCGTGCGGGGGCATCAGGCTCGTCGGATTTTGCGGGTTTTACCCCACCGACGGTAGATTCGGCCCCAGATCCCGGCCCTGACGCCGATTTAGATCCCCAGGTGCTTCTGGCCCTGGGAGATAACCCCGCTATTCCGCCGCCCCCAGCTCCGCGAATTCACCCTAGTATCGCGGGTCGATGGGAACACCATTTGCGAAATGGTGTCCCACTAGAGGTATTTAATGCCCTTCGGACTAAATACCCGACCCCCGCGAACTTACCGGCGCTTGCGCCCCCAAAGATGAATCCGGAGATAGCGGCGTCAGTGGGAGGGGGCCATAAATCTGTGGACGCGTACTATGCCGGGATTCAACGGCAGTGCGCCACAGCCATTTCGGCCCTTGGTATGGGCCTCTCGTCGGTCATTGAGAGAGGGGGTGCGGCCGCCTCCGTCATGGGGGACAGCTATGTTAATATGTGCGATGCGGGGCGGGCCATGACGGCCCTATTTTATGATATAAATCGCACCAGACGTCGTCTTTTGTTGGCGGTGTGCTCCCCGGCCCTCGAGCAAATTTCTAAAAATGTCCCGCCATCAGAATGGCTTTTTGGGGATAATTTGGGAGCACGTTATAAAGAATTTCTTGGGATGACCTCCAGTGCTCGGGGCTTAGTGTCCCTTAAAAAACCGCCCCCCGCACCCCCTCGCCCTCAGCAGCCCTCAGGGCCAGTAAGTCTGCAACAGGGAAACGACAGAGGCCGAGCTGCTCGTCGGGGTGGGCAAGCTCACCAACAGGCCAACAGATCCCGAGGGAACCAGTCTTCCAGGTCACAACGCCGGCCATTCAGAGGGTCACACAGCCGGAATTAAAATCGGCGCCCTTACAGGTAATTAATCCTCCCTTAGGGGGTCGATTATTTAGATTTATAGAGAATTGGCGTACTATCACGGAAAATCCCGTAATTTTTTCATGGTTGAACGGGTTTGAGATACCTTTCCACACGAGACCGACCCCCAACCCTTATTTGCGCCCACATTCGTCAGATGAGGCGTTCATCAAACAATTTTCCATTATGCTAGACAGGATGGTGCGGGAGGGGGTCGTGAGGACATGTACCTCCCACCCAGGCCAGGTGGTTTCCCCCTTTTTCCTAGTGGACAAGGCATCAGGGGGAAAACGATTTATATTGAATTTGCGCTATTTAAATTTATTTATAGACGCCCCCCACTTTAAATTGGAGGATCACCGCACTATGCGGGACCTCATTGAGCCTGGGAGTTTTGGGGCGACAATAGATCTCATGGATGCATACTATATGGTGCCTATTGCAGAACAATCTCGAATTTTTCTCAGATTCTGTTTCCAAGATCAATTGTACGAATTTACGTGTTTGCCCATGGGCATGTCGGTTTCACCGTATGTCTTTCATAAGCTCATGCGCCCTATTGTTCAATATCTTCGATTACAGGGTATAAAGTGCGTGAACTACTTAGATGATTTTGGTATCATAGGGTCGTCTCAGGTGGAATGTGCCAGGAATGTCATCATTTTGTCGGACCTTTTACAACATGTAGGTTTTGTCATTAATGACGCCAAGAGTAAATTTTCCCCTTCACAACAATTTGTTTTCTTGGGGTTTTTGTTTGATACGGCGACCCTGACAATTTCGCTTCCGCAGGAGAAGCGTTTACGGATTAAGGAGTCTCTGGATAAATTCCGCAACCCACAAATCTGCTCAATTCGACATTTAGCGGGCCTCATAGGTACACTAGTGGCCGCGATACCAGCAACCCCCTATGGGAAACTATACACTATGCATTTGGAGAGAGTCAAGGTTGAGGCCCTAAGGGAAAATGACCAGAATTTTGACGCAAAAATTCAGTTACCACTATCCATACGGTCAGATATTGAGTGGTGGAGTAGCAACATTATGACGTTGTCTAATAGACTGCACAATGACGATTTTTCTCTCACTATTTCCACGGATGCGTCATTATCAGGTTGGGGGGCGACCTCCGGGGAGGCCACAATCAGCGGTTGGTGGTCAGTAGATGAGGCCAACTGGCATATTAACGCACTAGAATTAAGAGCGATTGAATTAGCCTTACATCATTTTTGTGACGTCGAGAGCGACCGCCGTATCCTCATCAGGGCGGATAATACCACGGCCATCAGCTGTGTTAATAGGCAGGGGTCCATGTTGTCCCACCGCCTGTTCGAACTATCTGAACGGATCTGGCGATGGTGTGAGCAGAGGCGTATTGTCATTTTTGCATCCTATGTCGCCTCCAAAGAAAATATAGTGGCCGATGAATGTTCTCGCCGTCTCCCTGGGATAACGGAATGGTCCTTAGGTGAGGAATTTTTTCGGGAGATCGTAAACGTGTGGGGGTGTCCCGACATCGATATATTTGCCTCTGCAGCAAATGCAAAGTGCGATAGGTTCCTCTCTTGGCACCCGGACCCTAGGGCATGGGGTGTCGACGCCTTCACCTTCTCCTGGGAAGGGTGGAGCTTTTATGCTTTTCCGCCGTTTGCGCTGATTCTCAAGGTGTTGCGCAAGATTATTACAGAGGAATCAACAGGGATAGTGGTTGTACCGGAGTGGCCAGCTCAGCCGTGGTACCCCACCTTTTTTGAATTATTGATCTCCGCGCCCCTGTATTTTGGTCCTAACGATCGCTTATTACATTTGCCTTTCAGGGACCAGACCCACCCGCGAGCGGACACACTACGCTTAATAGCAGGGAGGTTGTCCGGCAGGCGTTCGAGAGGCGAGGGATTAGCGCCCCGGCGGTGAACACTATTTTAGCCGCGCTATCACCCGCGACATATGCCCAGTACCAGGGTTGTTATCGGCGCTGGTGGGATTTTTGTGAAACAAAGGGATTGAGTCCATGGGACCCCAAGCCTCCGGTAGTGGTGCATTTTTTGCAGACTATCCTTCAGCACACATCGGTATCGTATGCTACCTTTAATACTTATAGGTCGGCCTTGTCCCTTATTGCGGTGGAGCCCTCCTTTGGTTCTGACCCCCTTATTTCCCGTTTTCTGAAAGGGGTGTCCCATATTCGTCCTCCGGCTGCGCGATATGACACGACGTGGGACCCACAGAGGGTGTTACAGTGGTTGGAAAGACCCGGTCAAGATTTCCCTTGGATCTCACGTAAATTAGTCACATTGTTATTGTTAGCAACAGGACAGAGGCTCCAAACTATCGCCTCAATAAAGGTGTCGGAAGTGCAGATCCGTCCAGATCAAGGATTGGAGATCCGTGTCGCTGGCCGTTTGAAAACCTCGGCGCCTTATAGGCGGCAACCATGCCTCACGGTGCCGTTTTTTCCGCAACGGCCGCTCCTCTGTGTGGCGTCCCTTATGGCGGAATACCTCCAGGCGTCAGCATCTTTGAGGTCCTCAACCACGGAGGCATTATTTGTTATTACCCGGCACCCATACACGGCGGCGTCCCGCCAGACGATCTCGGGTTGGGTGACGGGGGTGTTGAGAGAAGCAGGAGTGGCGGACTGGTTCACGTCACATTCAACGAGGCACGCTTCGGTGTCAGCTGCAAACAGGGCAGGAGCCTCCTTGGACACAATTTTTAAAGCAGCAGGATGGACGAGGAGTTCGGCGGTGTTCGCCAACTTTTATAATAGGCCCCTAGTGGCCGACGACTCTTTTATTTCCCATGTGTTCCACCCCACACCGGAGTCATAACGGCCCCACCATTGCTCCAGGTGAGGCGGGTATTTTTTGTTTATATTTAATTGAGTCCTGTGCCCTTCCCCCTTTTCGGAATGAGAGTGTTAGATCATCAATCAGATTAGCCTTGGTTTGTGCCTTCTTCCCTTCCTGAAGGAGAGTGTTAGATCACAAATAATTGGGTGATATGTGAATCGGGGCTTTCCAGCCCCGACATTGGCAGGCACAAAAAGAAGGGGGGGGGGGGGTGACGTTAAACCGTGAGAAGACTAACTGAGGCCAAAGAGGGAGCCCAAGGAGGGGTAATTTAGGGGCTCCGGGCCTGGATTACACAGGTCTCACAGACCGTTTTTTCAATTTTTAGTGCCTGGTCTTCTCTCCGGGTGTTGTCTGCCCTAGAACAACTGCCTATCTTGGTTTGATTCTTTAAACAAACTACATGTAAACGTTCTCAAGTGTCCCACAGATATAATTGATGAATAAACGAACTTGTGAAGTTCATTTATAATTATGTCTAGTGGGACACTTGAGAACGTTTAGGACCCTCCACACCCAGCCCTTTTGTCTTGGATTTGGCTGGCAGTTGCTAATTGTCGTTCTTCAAAGAGTGAAGTTTCATCGGGGCATCGCCAGTGTTGCCGGCGCCGCGGTGCGGCCGGTGACGGGGCGCCCCGCGGGAGGGCAACCCTGTTTTTTCGCCGTTGGCGGGAGATTCGAATTTTTTTTTTTTTATTCGAATTTCTCTTAGAACGGGCTGTCGAAGGGTAGTTCAAGGAACTACTACATGTAAACGTTCTCAAGTGTCCCACTAGACATAATTATAAATGAACTTCACAAGTTCGTTTATTCATCAATTATTGTGGGTAAAATTAAGGGCTTAAATCAATATTAATTCACCTGACGTTGTGTGGAATGGTGATTTACGACGGAAGGACTATTTTAATGATAAAAATATTTTTCTCATAAGAGTGGGTCAAATTTGACTTTATAATCGGTAAAAATTGTTAGTCACGAAAAAACGATAATAATTATGAAAACAGGTGTGGTTTCTCGCTATATAAGCTTTTTACAGAATAGTACGAATATTCACATTCGCTCTTATAGCCATGCTGTATGACTGGAACTTGTTATTTATTTATTCATTTGAAGATTACGGGCAAGCCCAATTACTAAAGTATAAATTAATGTCAACCGCACAGAAACATGATTATGAAATGAATGATAAGGAATTCTAGCGGTACACTGCGTCTGTGACAAATTACTCGAACAAGTATAAACCAACTGTCGTTATAAAATCTCAATTCAAACAGCATACTCTGTCAGCAGGATGCAGGGGAACTTAAATCTTGGGAAGAAACTGAGAACCGAGAAGGTTTCTGGGCGGACTCCGGTGACTGGAACACGGATGAAATCCTGAGGGCCAAAAGAATAGAAGAAAAGAGAAGGAAAATGTTGGAGAAAGAACATCAAAGGCGAGGCACCGTCACGTAAATACTCTTGTGAGTTCTTCATTTTTTCACTACCTATTGAATATCACCCCATCCCAGAATTCAAGTTTCTTCGCATAAAATACCATCTGTGTTCAAAGGGTATCGCTCATTTTATTCTCGCTAGGTATGGACTCAACTATTTGCTTCGCGGACTCAATCCATGAGTGACGTGTATTTTTCTAGGACAACCGTACAGTTATGTGCATCAACCTCAACATTGATGAGTATTCTATATTGAGTTGATGGCACGTAATATCGCAAGAACTGGGCGCTGCAAATGTTGCTGAATATGTAAAGGAAACCCGTTAGTTTGGTTGGTACTTCCGTGCCTGACTAAATGAATGAACTTACAAGTTCATCTCTGTTTGTGAAGGAAGAAATATGATTATATAGGGAGTGGTGGTGTGTCCACACCCAACAGTCGATCAACCTTTTTCTTAGTTTCTGGCGAATCTAGTTTGAAGATTCGTTTTGTCATTGGAATTTATCATTCAAACAACGGCTGGCTGAGTATTTTGGTGATTTCTCATTGAAAGAAAGTGTGGTTTCTGGAAATCACTTGTTTATTGCGGTTATGGCAGTCCGCTAGGTCTGATTTTTTTCTCAACATTCTTAAAAAAATTCGCGCCTCGACAACAAAAGTGACACAAAAAACCTCACTGTCGTGGTACCCCTCAAATGTAAAATATACCACTCTCATGCAACGTATAGATTTAAACAATAAACGAGGAGAAAGACGAGCTGTGCGACGCCTTGGTTTAAGCCCAGAAGGGTTCCCCTCCATCGAACTCCCCACGACCATTGACAGACGGGGGACGAGGTGGAGGCACCTTTATAAGGCGCTCGGCTCTTCATTCAACCTATCACACTCCTACCTGCAAGCTGCAACTTCCTCCTCACTTACGTTGTGCCTCCTCTCTCGCCTACCCTTCCTTCTCCCTTAGCGTCTGCTGTGGTGGTAACCGCGGGACGCCTCTTCCTCTAAAGCCCCAATTACACCTGCTGAGTAGCTCGGCCGAGCTACTTCGATGGGCGAGTAGGTGATTACATTTCAGCTGGGAGGAGACGAGACAGTTGTGTCTTGTAGTCTTCCGCGCAATATGGCACAGCGAAGTAAAAAGAGAAAACGCTGCAAAGTCCTTGTCATATGGGTTTACTGGACATACCTACAGAAATGTTGGCTGTTTCATTTATTGTTTCTCAAAAACACAAATTGGGCTCCTTTTTTTTACAAATTATCTCCCATCATTGATAGTGTAATTTAATTGTGTTGATTCACCTATTAATACTACTTCGTGTTATTGTACTACTTTACAGTGATTTCAGACAGTTACTCAGGTTTTTTACCCCATAAAAAAATTAATATTGGGAGCTGGACCTTCGTGCAACCTCAATTCTTCACTCTTTAGCCAAAATCAAGTTCATATTCGGTCTTCTCGCCCTAAAAACCATGGATAACAATATCTCACAAGGTGTGAAAAAAAAAAATTATTCTATTTTACACCCATCCCCCCCCCCCCCCCCCCAATAATACCCCTGGGTGTATTCCGATCAGGCGGCCGAGCTTGGGAGCACAACTAGGACCCAAATGTGTTCCAAAATTGAGACCCAAACTGTGTGCGGAAAAACGACGATTTTACATCAAAATTTAACGTAAATTAAAGGCTGAAACTTCGTTAGAACCTAAACATCGAAAGTTTTTGGAAACAACTAGGGCCCTAGTGGAGCCTACGTGTTAAAGAACGAATTTTTTAGACCGAAGATGAAGTAGATATGGATGGTACGGCGGATTTATGGAATCTACTTAGGTACCTTGAAACGTAAAAGAAAATTTTTGAGGGGGTGTCATAAAACATTTTTGCTGAGCGAATTTATAGGTATCTTATTCTCAGAATAATAAACCAAAAGGCGCGCTCGCCCGCCAAACCTGATTACACTAGCCGAGTGGATGGGCGAGAAGCAACTGAGCGAGTGGATGAGTGGTGGGGGGCCCCTACTCGGCCGAGTAAATAGAACACGGTTCTATTCACTGACTCGCCCAAAATCACTCGCCCGTTACTAGGCCGAGTACTGTCTGGGCCGATCACACTGCGATTTACTCGGCCGAGTGCACTGTCTTGGCCCAGTACTCGGCAGGTGTAATTGGGGCTTAACACTCGCTGTGGTGATAACCGCGGGGTGTTAGCTATCCGAAAAGACTCCCAAGGAGCACATCCTCCTCTCTCCTACAACCTACCCAAACCTACCCTACCCTTAGGCCATGACACTCACTTTTCAGGAGAAAAACCGAACCAAAACACAACCGAACAAAACAAAACGGACAAAAAACCGAAACCGATAACACATTTTAGATTTGTTCACAGTGACCATCCGACGATTATCTGGCTGTACATTGATTGACTGGTAGTTGGGGTCTGAAGTGAACATTTAACTTACATTTTGAAGTTCATTTTTTCCCCCTAGGCGGTATTTTGAAAAGTTCTGTGGCAGAGTAATTCAAAGTTTCTTCGATATACCGAAGTATAACAACCCCTGAAAATTTCATCATATCTCCAAGGCATCTGGATAAAAAGGAACTTGAATATGGTCCCGTTGTAAAGCGTTTTTGATTAAGAAAAACTGCCTTCTTCCCTTACGTTCAAGTTGTCATTTCAAATGGTACCTACATGATATCTACGTTGCACTCCTCCATCAAGTGTATATTGTATTCTTGTATATTTATTCCATAGCTCGATTCATGTTGTATCTGATGTCCCACAGTAAACTGGCAACGCAGGGTTACTTATCTCTTCGTCCCTTACCAATTCCCCATTCTCCGCATTTCTTAATGTCGCTTGATTATGAGGTTTCCTGTCACAGAAGACGGAGGACGGACGGGGGGGTTCCGAAGTGTTCTAGTGGCCCCAAGCAGATTAAGCTAGGTACTTGATATGTTAATCTTCAGCTTTTCTGTGCAATATATTATGGTGTTTTCCTTATTTTCGAATTTTATTTTTGTTACATATTGTTTGTTGCGTTGTTTTGTTACTGTGTATTAGAATTATTGTAGGCATCTTAGGTGGTACTTATTTCGTTTTGAATGAACTGAAAACGGTGTCATTGATTACACAACTGAATAAACGTAGACACATCCCAAGGACCTTGGAAAAGGCATATCTAAAATCTAAATGGGACTTTAAAAAGCTCTGTACAATTGAACATCCTCGTAGTATAAGAGTTGTCCGGCTAGTGTTCACCTACTATCACCTATTAGTGCTATTTTGATGACTGAGTTGCCAACTAACTTCAAGCTGTTGTGAACAGACATTTAAACATTTAAGCTCAATGTTGCAGTAAATATGTTTTTGTTTATCGATGCCTTTAGATGGATACTTTTAGCTATGCAGAAAAAAGTTGATAAGCAAGTTGGTGTTTGTAAATATACAATGATTTACTATTACTGATGGAAAAATATTTTTATTTTACCTTTTCATCATGGAAATCTGTACACATATTTTTAAAATACGGTAAGTAATGGAGAAACATCCAGAATTGAACAATATACAATATTTCAACAGGGATAATGATTATATCAATTGAAGGTTACAGAACTGGTGGAACAAAATTGTATATCAATGACCATAAGTATGTATGCACCAAAGGGGTATTCCTTTAGAAAAACCAAAATAAATTATCTACTCAATTCATGATACCATGACGTCTGAGGCACCAAGATAATGGTTTTAGTAGAAACAGCACACAGTTGTCAGATGCTAACCTCAGCTAATACAGAGCCCACTGCACAGAAGCAGTATGCATATGGACCAATGTGTCAATGGGGACTCAGGTAATTTGATTTATTTTTCGTTTTTACAGTTGAAAGTAGACACGGAGATGAGATAGTAAACATTTCTCATTTGGACGAGAGAGAAGCAGTTAATTTTCAATTAAATGGAAGTTCTTATGTGTCATTGTTGCCTTTCTATGGATACATCTTGTTTGATATAAACCATGATGTTGAGGTGAGCACATCCATGGTGGCCCAGCCAAAGTACTACCCAGGAAGTCACAGTGTCTGTTCTACCATGCTGTAGCATGGAGGAAGAAGTAGTGGGAATGACGTCATTGCCACGTTATCTTGTAAAACAATCAAATACCTAAATGCTATGCCGGCAAAATGATGTTTTTTCTCATCAAAAATACAAAAAAGCAAATCCGGCCAGAAAAACAGCAATTCCAGAACCCCATCGTACCAATGAATAAGTAGAAAAAACATGGTACAACTGATTAACACATAATTCAACCTGTTAACAAAGAACAGTCTTGTTCTAGTTCCAACCAGCCAACCATCACCTGTTCGGCGAGGAAAGTGCTCCTTAACCTTTTCTCCCCGAAGGGGTTGCCTCGTCACCCTCCCGGCGCTTGAGCCATCAACTTGTGAACACCCCACCGAAGGAATTTTCCAGTCCGCCGCCCGCTCACTCCCATATTCTTCCTCTTTTATTTTCGCCCACTTTCACTCAACATTATTTCTCAACTGAATGATTTTTGAGTTTGTTACATGTTACCCTATTCGTACATGTATTATTATGAAGATTTTTTCTTGACTGAGTAATTTTTACTAAGTTTTACGTCACCACTAGGTATTATTCCTTCATCATCTATTCGTAGGTTCAGTTCCTCCTCGTCAGAAAAGTCGCAGTAATCCATGATATTACACGAGAGAAAATAGATACCAAAAACAACAGGAAGAAAAAACGCTGACACCTTGAAAGGCACAAAACGACAAACTGAAGGGCGGAAAGGAGGGCTGACGTGAGAGAGCCTCCATCCTCCCTCCATCCCACCACCCCAAAAAAAAAAGAAATCCTCCTTGAATGGAAAAAAAAGAAGAAAACCACAACAACAAAAATCATCCTTCAATGAAAAAACAAAGAAGAGGCTTCCAGGGAGTGAACAGGTCGCCCTCCACCATATCGCTACTGCCGCGAAATCTGTTGCAAGAGGGTGAAAATGAAAGGTGTACTTCTCCCCTACACGATGGTAACAGAATGGAAGTGATTAGTTCAGACATAGGCCCACAGATCGCATCAGAATGTCGAAAAACTACGATACCGCGAGAGACGGTCTGTCGGGACCGTCCAAGCAGTTGGAGGCAGACGCCTAATGCCGTCTGTAGGGCCCTCAAAACGTTGCTCCCCACACGCCTTTATGCGTCTGTCGGGTGGAAAAGGTTAATATGGTTGGCAGTTTTTTCTCATAATCCAAGTTAGTTCTGTTATATCTCATTGGCTTTTTAGGAAACTGGAGTTTCAACATGTAGCGAAAGATTTCTGTGGTACTTGAGCTAAAGAGCTGATGGTGATATAAATATCTTTCAATTATTATACGTTGCCAGTAATTTTCTTGGTCTCAAACATCAGGTATTTTTGTAAGATGAAGGAGCTGTGTAAACATAAAACATAAAATTTACTTCATCTGTATAATGTACATAACGCTAATTGCATTATCCTTCCCAAAAAGGTGATAATGGGGGTATCATTTTTGTTTTGTCTGCATCTAATTAGAAAATACAGAAAATGTCTCTGGTATACTGAAACTTTACACACAGAGAAGGAATGGGGAATATAATATTCTAGCATTTTGAGTTGGCACCAATCTTGAACTCTACAACAAATCACCCTAGTACACTCTTATTTATATACTTTTTCAAGATTATTTTGTTCAAAAATATTCTCATAATTTTAGTGGATAGACTTAGTTTTAATAATTATCTTCAATACTGGCCGACAATTAATATAATCCATTCAGAGCTTGAAGTAATAAATCAAGATGAAATACAGCAAATAACTGACTGTGGTTACTCATCTTGAGGTAAATCTTCGTCTCCCCAAAGATGGACTTGTGATTGTGTTGAAGACATGAGAAAGGCACCTGTGGGGTGAGTGTGAAGAGAATGGACAACAGTCCCAGCTTCGTGCACCAACTTGTTCACAACAGAACTTCCAATGAGGTCCCAACAGTAAATAGCGCTGTCTGTGGAGCCGGACAGAACTATTTTGTCTTTCTTGTCAACAGCTACGTCTATTGCATAGTCACCAGTACTATGACCGGAATATTCGTTTAGAAGTTCGCCTGTGCTCTTGTCAAAGAGGCAGAGCCGGCTGTCATCCAAACCAACTACGTAGCACTGACCATCCTGTGTCATGTTGGCACTCACGATCGGTGCTCCTACAAAGTCTGTTGTGAGACATCCGCTTCTTATGTCATACCTCCGTATTCGACAATCCAGAGATGCAGTGATTATTTCGTGATCAGTTACCTAGAACATAATACATGGTACTTACATACATAAAGAATACGACTTCAAAATCCCTTTTTTGATTTGGATAATATTTTTGTAGACTTTTTATAAGTTTAATGTTCACTTTAAATAATAATTTGGAACTATAGAGAGTTGTCGCAACCAAAAATCGACGGTGGGAAGAGAGAATGTAAATGCGAGTGTACTTAAAATTATACAAAGGGCCGAAGATCTCACCCTGCCGTGCGTCGGATGTTCAGTAACACGGCACGACTGCTCTTCTAGAAAATTTTCATAACTCACAGAAAACCATCAAAATAGACGAATCACTATTACTGAATAATTACGTTACGACCTTCTATGAAAAAAAGAGTTGACAGACAAATTTATCATTGACAAATTATTATGTTAACGTCACTTCAAAAAATGTCCAGCGTTACGTGAGCACGTAACTTTCTCATGGAACTTACACTGGATAGTTAGCATCTGAGTTTGTCACCCTAGTACAGAGTTACGTTTTAGAGTTGCGTTTTTTAAAAACGGTTGCAACAACTCTCTAATGATAGCAAGAATGTAACTATAAGTTGGTACGCTTTTGGTTTATTATTTTCAATAATGAACCATTGGAATCGAGCATGAAAAAAAAAGCTACCCCCCCCCCCCCCCCTCAAAATTTGATGGTTTACGTTTCAAGGTATGTAGAATCCGAAAGTGTAATAAAAAAATTTCTCCCTGTACGCCGTACAGAGCACTTTTCTTAGTTACCATGAAAGAAAATTGATGAAATTCGGGTTATAGGTTCCGTTCGGGGTCTAGTTGGTCCTCGAAGCTCGGCGTTACTGTCAGTCATCTCTATGGGGTTAAAAATAGGGGTTGAAATTTTCAGAACGCTGTAGCTTGAAAACTTTCGATAGAAGGGTATGGTTTTTTTTAACGTTATTAAATTTGTCTTGAGCTGAACAGTTTTTTGAGACCACCTAGAGCAGTATACGTCCAGCTGTTCGTGTGCACCAAAAAGCTTCATCAACACGATCGTGAATCAAACGGTATAAATCCGGCCCAGATATCATCACTAGGGAGCACCTGATTATAATCAAGGATGGCTGTATGAAGTCGAGTTGTTCTGCGATATTATTTCATTTGAGAAGTGATGGCTGTTTTGGATTTTGCTGATAGGCACTTTTGCAACTTGAACAAACGTTGAAGTATTATTGGAGAAGTTATTACACAACGGTAAATTATTACACTACGGTAAATTATTACACAACAGTAAATTATCACACAACGGTGTGTTATACTATCTACGCAGAAGGGGCATCTATACAGGTAAATAATAAACTGTTGTGTAATAATCTGCAGCTTTTTTTTTTGCTTAAGAAAGCTTTACTATAGGTCGTGCACGAGAATATTGCCCTCCGACCCTGCACTCTATAGGAGGATGGGAGAAGCTGAGGGCTCGGCAGCCTGAGTGGGATGCAATGTTGGGACTTTTACTCTGTTATGTTGGCAGCCATGCTGCCATTCCAAGCCAGCTCATTCCGTTCCCGTATCGTGTTTTCCTCGTTTGCATCTTGCTTTTCGTTTCACCATCCTACCTATATCATCCCATCATCCCCGTCATCCTATTTTTGAACTGAGTATCATCACAATCCCCCGTACCCGTCAGTTTCCCTGTGTCGCCTACACAAATCTCACGATGGAACATCAACCTTCATCGCCAGCAAGAAACCGGAAACCTGCTATCACAAGAGACAGGGCTCTAAGGAGTCAGGCACGAGAAATTGTGTACAATGTGTGCCAGTATTTTACGAGGAAGAAGAAAGAGGATGACGCGAAATACAACGTTCGTGATGTGACTAGTGCAGCGACGGGCGTCTCGGCGAGAACAGTCGGCACCATTATGAAGGAAGCTGGAAACCAAACAAAATCAGATCGGGCGAGACCTTTGTTTGTTTCACCAACCAAGTCCACACCGCACAAGAAGGTCATCGATGCTGATGAATTCACCGATGCTGCTACACGAAACAAGATACGTGAATTCTACATTGTTTGGAAAGAGTGCCCCTCATTGAAAACACTGTGCGGAATTGGCGAGTGACGGAGTTCTCGAGTGTGGTAGAAGTTACCTTTGGAAACGACTGGTTAGTAGCGGTTTCAGGTGGAAGAAATGTCAGTCCAGCCGAAAAAATTGAGGACGACTACAGTCAAAAAGATCACTTAGTCGAATCGGAGATCGATAGTTTCATCATTGGGGGGGGCTTCTGATACTGATAGCAGTTCCGATGAGGATTCGGATTTTTCTGATTAGGAGTTTTACGTACCACAGTTAAATTACGTAAGTACTAAATAAATGAATAATAATGTGTACTAAATAAATAAATAATAAAATAACATTTGTTTCCAATCTTTCCTTTTATACCTACCTACCTTCAAAAAATTTTCCTTATCAAAAAAGTACTCCTAATTTTCAAGAAAACATTTCATAGAAAAATCCTATTACACACGAGTTTGTCTGTCAACTCAAAGGAGTCACGCACAGCTGGAAAAGGATTACAGGGGGAAAGTGCTGCCACTGGACAGGGAAAAAACAACAAAAAAACGGGGAATTCCGTGTTGAAAATGATTTCCACCTTCTCCGTCAGATGGCAGGGTCGGAGGGCAATATTCTAGTGCACGGACTATAGAGTGTTAAAGGAAGTATAGTAAGGCCTATCGTCCAGTGGGAGCAGAAAGCTGTCAAAAGTTGAGAATTTGAGATGGGACAAAAACGCTCGAACGACCCCAACATGTGGTTTGGAAGGGGACCGTGTCGTTCGTCCGTATTCCTGCGTTGTGCGAACCGATCCTGTTTAGCTGGGATTTTTCGTGCGAATATTTGTGAATCACTCGGTGCAAAATGGATTTTCTACTCCTGGGTCAATGAAGATGCGGATTTTTCGTGCATGTAGACAACTAATCCACAACCTAAGTGTTCTACCGCGGAAATAAGTGTACTACTTGCACGAAAAAATCCGCATCTATGAAAAACACTCATCCGCATCTTTAAAAATACTCACATTTGTAAAATGGGTATTCCAAGGTGCGCCGGTTTCTTTGACCACCAGTACAGTTTAACAAATAAACAGATAGTGATTTTTAAATTATATTTACGTGGTAGCGTAATGTAACAGCTAGCCATTCTTGAGAGGGGAAATCGTCTCTCGAAAATTACAGAATTTTTCAAATATAGAAGACATTTTCTCCAGGGTGTACCAAATGTGCCTTTTCTCATCCTAAAATAGGAAAAGTGGTGGTCATCGTCGATTCGTAGATCGCGCCACAAATGAGAAAATTCTCCGACCTCCATCCATTTTACAAATAATTATGGTTGACTCACAATTCCCGCCTTCTCTGATGTCGTCTTTGTGAAATACGTCGAAGTATTTAAGGTGATACTTCTAATGCTAACAATTCTTCACCAGAATCAACAAGTCGTTTCCGAGTGCGAACTCCACTGTCGAATTTTGGACAAATACTGCGGCAACGGACGAAGGGCATTCGCACGTTTTCGTGAGAACGGCTTCATCCGAATTCGTTATTGCGCAGTTCGCAGCTTTCCGCTCCCAGAGGACGAGAGACCTATGTCTGCTTATTTAAGGATTTTGTTTTTCTTATTACTATAATTTGTTCTGCTTATTACTGATAGAGCTTAGATTTTGCATATACTTTTCATTGCCCCAAGGAATTTTTCTTCGCGAATTATGATGTTTGGATGTTAGTAGGCTACTTTAAATTCAAATGGCACACCTATTTCTGCATATTTTGGGCATTTGTGCATTTCCGGCGGTTGGTAGCTACTCTAGTATTTGAAAGAAATTTCCCCGCTTCTACCACGTATGTTTTCAATGTAGCCATAACGTTTTGAGGATATGAGGTCAATCACAGGCTAAAGGCATAGCAGGTACTGGTTGGCACCCTACGCGCAGTTGTCTTTTGACCTACACCACTGCTGAGTGGATTAAGGTACTCGCGACGACTCCAAGATGTTACAGCTGCCCTTATTATCGAATGACACGGGAGTATCTAGGATGACTGTGTGACTGGAATGAATGCACAAAACGTGTTACCTTTCACCAGAGTATCAAGATTAGCCAATAAGCTTTTCGTCAGCCCCCTCTGAAGTTTTTTGTATCACGTACGGAGGCCAGGGAGGGTTGTGTCACAATGCACGTATGTGTGTGTATGTGACGTGAGTATGTGTGATGCGGGTTGTGTATTCTGGACACATACTTGATTGCTAGATTTTTCTCCCCTTCATCGATTGTCTCCTTAAGGCACAAATCAAGTACACCAAATAGTGATGCTAGTGATGCAGGCGTTTTATCCGATGTGGCTACCAAAACTAGGGGGTTAGATGCACGATTAGCTATCAAAACTAGTAGAAGAAGCAGAACTACCAAATGTAAACTTCAGGGTCGAACCAGGGGACCTGTTTCATCAGACCAGCGAGCTCAGGAGACATCTCCAAAGACGGTCTCATTTTAGTCAAATCTTCCTCCAAGGCAAAGGCAGAGTCGGACACTGAAGGTTCCAGGATGTTTGAGGCCCTCATCTGTCTGTCCTTCATCCCCGCCACTGCAGACTCAATGGTAGACCAGATGTAAGTTTACACTCGCCATCAAAGTACAGTCGAATCCGCTTAATGGGGCCACCGGTTAGTGTGGTCATCCGCCTATTGTCGGAAACGCTCAGTTCCCAATCCCAATAAACAAGTGTTGACCCAGGTAATGGGGGCTGTAAGTCTGTTTGTGTGGGCAGTTTGGAGGTCAAATATGATTGTTTCCTCTGTTAACCGGTCAAGAGAGCAGCAAGAGAGGCACAAAAATGTACCGAAACACTGCGGGGTTTTCATGCAACTGGGTAACGGATGTAGTCCGTCTGATCAGCTCGAATCTTGTGCTGACTTCGTCAATCAGACGCGCATTGATAAGTCTACAACGCGCCATCACCTCTTATTTCACCAAGTAATGTTTTTCTTCTTTTTCCTTACCCGAATTATTTATAACTGAGTAACTTATTTGACTTGGCTAAATACATGACGCTGTTTTAAGTTTTCCAATTTTTTAAAAGATTCTCTTCCCAATCGGTTTAAGGGGGGCAACCACTTAATGTGGGCAAATGGTTCTGGTCCCGATGTGCCCACATTAAGAGGATTCGACTGTACTTTCATAGATCTGCAAATAATCAACCTGCGTGGATAATAATTCATAATTAGCCATACAGGTGTCGATTTTAGATTAGACCCCCAAAATCATTTTTTTTAATTTCAGCCTGAAAATTCGCAAGAGTAGCAATATCGAAGTTCATCTGCGTAGTTCCTTGATATCAGCGTTAGGGTCAGCTGGGGGAGCCCGAGCTCCAACTACAGAAACGGATGGGGCTGGGAGAGACACCAGCTGTTGGACATTTGTCATCCTTGATGATGGCTTGATAGCCCGACAAGAAGAACACTCCCAAGCTCCAATAGTAGCTTGACTCAGCTTTTGAAACTTGGCCTCCAACTACGGAATACACCCAAAGTGGAAATTCCCGCGACAAGCAGTGCAAGCTGTTGAATCTGAGGAGATGAGACATTTGTTGCACTCCATTCTGAAGGGTCTCGGTGAACTGTTGTGTGAGGCAACGTCAAACGAGACACCGCTGCAGCGTGGAGGGGGGGGGGGAGGACAAAGGGGAAAGGTAGTGCCGAACAGTGGGAGAGAGTAGAGGGAGGACCTCAGGTGAATCCCCTCCAGCTTAGGGGACGTCTCGATCAGGGCACAGCTCTTTGTTAATTCTCACAAGCAACACTCACCACAGGTCAATCAGTGCTATCTTCTATCAAGCGGTGTTCACAAGCGGCACAACGCAAGCTTCTGCCAGGTTGCCATCAAAACCAAACGCAATGACAAATAGAAACCTGATTGTAAGTCGAAGAAAATAATGGGAAGTAAAGAACAAGATCGTGAGATGTGATGCACGACACAATGATTATAGAAGAACACTGTAATAAGAATGAAAAAGTCGATAGTAAAGTTAGTAACAGTGACAACGAGGAGGTGAACTGCATTGACAACTGCCAAGCGATGATTTTGACTGACTGGTTGATGACGACGCTTGTTATGAATGGATTATACTAACCACTAGCGAAGTGATGGAGTCTTTTGCTTCCTTCAGAGTTTGAACTGGTTGGAAATTATGGGCTCTGAGGTCCCAAATATGGACAGCATTATCCAATGAACCAGAAAACCCGAGAGTTGATTCTTCATTGAATCTGACACATGTCACTGTGCTCAAGTGTACTCGGAATCTGTAAAAGAAAATTATGAAAGTGCATTTTTATTTATTGGGCTTTGATTGGGATCTCCTGAAGATTTCCTCCACAGAACCCTCACTGGCGCACATTAGTTAAGTCCCTTAACAGATGTGAAGCCCATCGTCAGATGTCTGTCAAACCAAAAAACTTTGCTGAATGACTTCAAAGGGACGCGGCTCTATTATTTTCGATAGTAAAATCACGTGGTGACTCGGACCAACACCATCGAGATGAGAGGTAGCGCAGAGATAGCACAGATGGCGAGGAGATGGGGGAAGAGTTAGGTACGCCTGAAATCTCTGATCTCTGATATATCTTCGCCATACCCTTGATGCCTAGAGCGAGCTACAAAAGAACCAGTGGGCAAAGGCTATGCTACAGTTGCAAGCGTCACACAGAAGTGATAAAACACTGGAAGGTTTTTTAGTTTTTTCTTGGGGGCTAGTGAATTTTGGTGCAAGGATATGCAACTCCAAATTCTTCCAATTTGGAATTTCTTCCAAATCAATTTTATTTACAACAAAGCTATCACATTACAGTTTTAATGGCACCCCCAAACGCCACAGGCCGCCCGAGGGTGCGTGGGTGTTTATTATAATTACCTTTATAATTTTTCTACGTGGTTTTTCATTTTATTAAGTAGGTTAGTTGACATCACAATAAACAATCAGCATTGGTGGGTATGTTTTCTAGCTTGGTTCACGGTAGGCCATTCATTTTCTACTTGGTTTACAATTTTTCTTCTGAGTCTACCACGGTTATCAAAGCTTTGTTTTCACTTTTGAGAGGAAAACTTTGGTTCGGCGTCTGTCTGCAAATCCTTGCCACAAGCATAACCTCTCCTCAGTTCGAATCAAATTATGTTGAACATTTCAGGGATTTTGTTCAAATACGGAAGGTAGTTAGGGTGGAGCTCCTAGATAGTCCCGTACGAATTCGGAAGATTGCTATAGCCCCTGTGCAAGCGTAAACGCGAAACTCAAAATCTTACGAACCTATGGCCCGATTTTGCTCGAATTCGGTGGGTACCTAGTAAGGGTGTAGCTCCTGGGTGGTCCCCTATGAATTTCATCGCGTTCGTATGAATGGTATGGCCACTGCGCATTTGTAAACGCGAAACCTGAGGTACCTACTCGATTCCTCACGAACCTATTGCCCAATTTTGATGAAATTCAATACCTTTTCTTGAAACTACACGGAGGAATTTTCGTTCAACTTTTCAAATGTCACGTCCTAACAACAAATCGAATAATGAAAGAATTCTTGAATCCACCTTAATCTGAGCTGATTTATTGATTATTTATCATACATCTACGTTTAACCGACTTACACGACTGTGACATCGATACGAGGAAGGAGGTGCCATTTAACTTGGAAGACTACTACGACTCGTTTTATTGCACTTTCTTTGTAAATTTAAATCCAAGTAGGTAGTAATTAAATTTTTAGTATCATATAAGCAGCAATCCATAATTATATTCTAGTCTGGTGTAATTATAACTCCTTTTCTTGAAGACAGCAAGCACTCACGGTCAGGCACACATACCGTGTCTGTGCTCCCTTTACCCAGCTCTAATCTTGATGACGACCTCACAGCAGGATTGGCCAGAACCATGCACTGTGGGAACGGGACACGCTCAGGATTCAACATAACACGATTAGAGCTGACCAATATAAACCTATAAATAAGCTTGTGGAGATAACACTCTAAAACTACATGTGCAACATACTCGTAAATGTGACGTGTCAACTCCAACATATTTACAAAATTGTATCCCTGGGTTAACAGGTTTGAACTACTATGACAAGTACATAAGAAACACACCAAAATTACCTACGGAGAACTTTACCAGTCGACACATCCCATGCCATGACGGCCCGATCAGAGCCTCCTGAGAGGATTTGACTGCTATCAGACGAGCCACAAGCATCCATAACATCACTTCCATGTCCACTGTAGCTCTTCAAGAATAAACCTCTGTAAAATAGATCAAACACAAACTTAGAAACCAAACCAATAATTTGTATGGTGTCTGAGCACAACACACAGTACATGCACTCCATCTGTCTCAGAATAATATTAAGAGTAAAAACGACTACAGCAAGCGTGCCAGAAGCAACTCTCACAACAGTAGACAGCCTTTTTCCACCCCCATCAACCTGTCACTAAACGTGCCTCGCTCACAGTATGCTTTCACATTTACCATAGGTTCTTGTTGACAAGTAACTCCACTCTGCACGTAAAACTAGCAAATTGAATTGAGCTCAAGGTGCAAGTGAAGTCCAGCATTTAAACTCATCGTTCCTTTCTGCAAGCTGGTATTATGTCTTAGACGGCCACACGGGGGCAGTATTCAAGAGTAGGTACGTAATTTCAAACTCAACCTAACGAAAATCCATGACAGTTTGGTTTGGACATAAGGGAACCACTGGCGACAGACTAGTGACCACACTCATTTTTTACTGTTGCAAAATGAATCAAAAGTGCACAACCTGGGGGAGAGTGGAGGAATACCATACTTACATCCGTTACTGCCGTAGATGTACTTTCGAAAAATACCCTGATCAATGAAATGGGAAGGTTAGTGATAGAAACTTCTCGGAGACGGGTAAACTAATTTTTGACGTTATCGCAGCTGAAATGTCATCTTCCTTGGAATCAAGCTTGGTTCACATGGAATGGTAGACATACGGAAACGGAAGATGAAAAGTGGGGGGGGGGGGGGGACGACCAACAGTTCGCATGGAGCAGAATGTTACTGCCGGAAATATTGGTGTCTGCCTAAGCAACACGGTCACACAAATGAGAACATCCACATTCGGGCATTATCATGGATAATATGTCATCAGGGGTGATCCATGGGTGGCTTCTGCCGCGTCTGTGTGGAAAATATCAAACAGTTCTGTCGACTCCCTTGGTGAGAGGTTGCAGTCAGCTCTGTCGCATCCGTCGAGCGGTAGGCCATCGGCCAATCAGATTGCAGAATGCCTCTTCCGTGTCCGCAGGTTCCACGCCATGTGAACCAAGCTTCAGATGATTCACAGAGATATTTTGACCTAATTTTTGATCCTGCGATTTTAACAAGTTAAGAACGAATTTCCTTTATTTACCAACATTTTTTAACATTAATCACTGGAGTACCTACCGACCTAACTTTTATTCTACAAGCTCAGGGTAAGAAAATCATCATGAAGGATTTACGGAAAAAACAAACATTGGGTTAATGACGTACATACGGTGTTCTGGGGAATTCCATGTCATTGGGGTAATCCCGTACCTAAAGGTTTGATGCCTATGTTGATGTAGCTAAAATGGGCTTGGCTGTGCCAGTTTTTGAAGCATCGGGATGGTCCCAACAGTCCCATCAACAGAAACATTTTCACTGACCAGTGAAGACATTCACACATTTCCCTGATACGTACACACACACTGACACATTTTAACAGTTGTTGTTCCGACTTCAACCCCTGCTCTTACAAGTGTTGATGGCTACCGAACAAAGCAAAAGGAGTCTGTGCAATATACTTGGATGTCCTAGCCTTCTAGGTGTTTACCTAAATTACCAATGAAGTATTTTTCTAGTTCCCGATGATGCTTATTGGTGGTCACACAGTGCTATGACAGGAACTAAATGGTTGCCATTGAGGGGTCACACCCGTCCTCAAATTTTTCGAAAGAGTCCAGGGGCCGTGACAAAATACAGGTTTTTCTTAAATACCTGGTCTTGTTGCAACACTTTTTGCAAAAGCTGTTATAGAAATAGAAACTGGACAGTGCAGTTACAATTATTGAAATCAGAAGAAGAAAAAATTTACATTTTTACTAGTGAGGCCAGGACTAAGACAGTTACTGTTTGACACTCCACGTTCAAGCCTGCGTCGAATGAACGTTCCTGTTGACTGAATCACGACGCACGAGGCTACACGGACTTGAGAAGAGTCCGGAGGATTGAGGCGGCAATGCGGCTTCCTGATGAGTGCGCATGCGCCAGGGCATGGACAATATTACTCTCCACTTCTGGTTAGCTTCTAATAATACCACTCATAGATCAGCAATAATTACCGTGACTCCCGATGCTTATCTTTATCAACAAGACACTGTAAAATCAAATGATAGAATTTCACTTCGGTTTTCACTCTTTCCTTATTCCGTTCGTAATTTTAGTATTTCCCTGGACAATTACGGAATCGTACTAACAAGGGTTTGGTGGGATCTAAGAAACAGATGAGATCTAAGTAGGTACGACTATTATTTTTAACAGAAATGCCAAACGAACGCTGGAAAAAGTAGGTACCTACCTAACTAGTGCATGCGCCAGGACTTGGAAGATTTTCCTCTCCACTTCTGGTTAGCTTCTAATAATACTACCCTCAGATCAGCAATCCCCCCTATGATTATTATCGACGAGATAAGTCACTGTCAAATCAAATTATTGAGTTTCATTTTTATTTTTATTTCCCTAAGTTCTGAATTAGATAACAAGGTAGCTTCCTTGTTTTTAATGCAAAGGCAAATGTTGGAAAAAGTAGGTACAAACAGAACTTACAATCTCTACAAGGCAGTGATGTCGGACACAAGTGTTGTAGTTTTGGTAGAAGGTTTACCTATGGATGGTCGTTGCATTGAAGAATAAAATCAACTTAAAAACCGTTTTCAAGTCATGGATATGTATTAAGAAGAACAGTGAAATTCATTTAATTCTATTAATAAAATTTACTGAAAAGTTCATGGACTGAGAAAAGAAGTTCTCAGGCAGAACTGAACTTACAGCTGGGTTCAAACTGACGCCTCATCTATGTAAAACGTGCAAAACTCAAATGTGTAATTGAATTTGACTGGCTTATCAGGTTTACACTCTTTAGGCATGACGACTTTTGAAACAGAGTGTCCAAGATAAAAAATCCAGATATTTAAGCGCTTTACAGATATCTGTGTGGGTTCTGCACAGGTGGAGGCTGGAGCACATGCTATATATCGAAGATTACTTTGCTTTACATCCATAACTAGTGTTGTACATGTGAACGGTTTAACGTTTTTACGCGCTTTACACGAACCTTTACAGCATTTGTGCTTTACGTCGATTATGTGTCAACAGGGGCGTTGCGTCCATAAGGCCACTGCCCCGGCACCCAAAAACACTAGGAGTAAAAAAACTCCAACCATTTTTCAGTTGGCATTTGAATTTCCCTCTTTATACACTGTACCTAGCATTTTTCACAAAGTTCAACAGTGACTAGCCGGATTTCTTTGGCTATGGATACTCAATACTCTAGTACAGCATCCACGGTGGTTCCTTCATTTTGGCTATGGATACTCAATACTCCAGTACAGCATCCATGGTGGTTCCTTCATTTTAGCTCCATAGACCAAGCATGTTATCGGAATAAATCGATAGCACTCGATGTCCTGAAATCAAAACCTAGGCTCCTGAAACCGGCAGGCCCTGAGAGCTAGTGTTCCTATGACCACTGAGAAAAGTGGCCTGTCTGCGCATGGTCAGCCTAGTAAAAATTTTGTTCACCACGCCCCCAGAATCTGATTTCCACCCCAAAATCATTTCAATTTGTCAGTTCGATACGAGATGCTTCTTCGTCTTCCAATTTGTTTCTGTTGTCTCGTGAATCACATTCGCTTTCTCGGCTGAGTCTGTTGTCAGTTTTCAATTTTTGTGTCAAATTTTGTACTTTTGCGTTCGGTCCGGTTGCGATGCTGTTTGTGGTCTTGTGGATTGAACGGTGTCATTACACACAGATAACTACCTAGCTTCTAGTCAGCTTCTCCATTCAAGTAGGTACCGGCCGACAGGTCATTGTTTTGTTGTATTTTGGTTTTATTACATTTTGTAACACATGAATTCAGTGGCTGATTTGCAGTAGAAATTGCCAACGTTTTCGTATAACGAGAGAGTGTTGATTAAAAGAGATAAGCTTTACTGAATATCAATCAGTAAATAAGGGAAGGATGTTGTTGCCATGGGGTATTGTGTAGACAAATATGTTGGTTTTGTGTTCTGGTTTGGTGCCCCACCGTTTTCAGAGCCCACGCACTGCTACTGTGCGTCAATAGCTTCGTTCGCGGTGTGTTTTTCTGACGGTCAGGGAACCGTCTGAAGCCACTTTTCTGATCGTGCCAACACGCATGCGCCACCAATACCAACTTTCAAACTCACAACTGGACCGGGTACACCGCGAACGCTTGGGAAGGAAATCTGACTGCAACCGCTGTGCAACCTGCAAATGTCTACCCTTCCTGATTGTGTGGTGTCGTCGTCGATCTTGATTTTTTTCTCCTTTCTGACGTTTGTTAATTTGTTATACAAATCATACCTATTTAGGTTTATTGAAAGGCTGTGACTCGTGCATGTGTGAGAAGTTCATATGTTATCATTGATCTCTGCTAATTTATTTCTTCTTTTTATAACAATAATACTAACGTTCGTCCTATAGGTCATCGTGGATTTCGGCTAATTTATTACTTTTTTCATTCTTCTACTTACTCAAGTCTTATATTACGATTATTCCTATGCTTCTGATGAATGGGTAGACTATCTTCTATAATATGTTCCTAGTTGTAATATAGTTCCATGTTTTGCTTCGAGTATTCATCTCTTACCAATGTTATGCATTCCTTTATCTCAACTTGTACTAACTTAGTCGAAGTACTTTTAATAAAAATAAATCGAAATCTCTGCAGTTTTCTTCCTAACTAATGACCTAATGGGATGTTTATCAAATTCGGTGATACCAGTGTACTTCTGTGGAATAATTGGTGACTGAAGAAATACCTAATCGAAAGTTTGAAGTTCGTTGTTAGGTAGGTACCTAACTAATTTTGCTGATAACTGACTACACATTCTTCATGTGCTCATTTTTTGTTAATATAGCTATGCATTCGGTTTCCTCAAGGGTCAATAATCTGATAAAACGGCTGAAATCACCGGAAACGTCTACAAAAAAAGGTAGCATAAACTGTGAATTCAGCCAGAAAAATACAATTTCAACAATCGAAGATAATTTTTCAAACTTAGGAGTCTTCGAGTGGGCCAAAATTGGCAAAAACCAACAATAAATTGCTAGGCCAGTTCTTGGAACACCCACCGTAATCGTAAAATTAGGTAGGTAAGTGGCACTAAGTTTTTCAATTGGGATATTCAACCGACCACCGACGCACGAAATAAATCTATAGGCAGCAATTTTGTATGTCCCTTACAATTTTTTTGTTAACCCCTCTAGTTATTTGTGCCAGTAGAATTTGCGGCTTTTATCGTTATGGTAGGAAACTTGATTCAGGGACATACTTACCTACAAGTGCTCACTATAAGATCAGTCGTTGAAGGATATGGTGATTGAAATACAAAAGCTTGGGTAGTTATGTAAACAATACTATAATAAATGAATTCAAGACGCTAGTAGAGATGCCAATCTGTCCCTAACAGAACGGCCAGTGACGTCTTCTGGATGAGAATGAACAAAAAAGTTTCCTCGTCGTATACAGGAAAAACTTCTTCCAGATAGTTTTCATTTTTTTTCACTAGACGGAGTAAGTCCAAATCATCTTCCGATGACACCTCGATAGGAGTGATCGACCCCTCATCACTGGATGAACTCATCGCGAGAAGTACCAAACCAAAACGCAAGTGAGAGAAGTGGGTAGGTAGGGTTATTAGAATGAACACACAGAACGATTAACAACGACGAACGACGGTGCGATGAGAAATGATTTGATTGGCTTAAACGGGCGAGCGGTAGTGGGGGGCGAGCAGTCAGAAAGGAGTACATCGGAAAATCCTCGGACTGATCTGACGGTCTTGGAACTGTCTTCGAACCGCCAGAAAAACACCGCGAACAGCATCCTATGGATGCTATACAGTCCGATACGAGTCCGCAAGACCACCGCGAACGCCAAATGATGGATCTGACGGTTTGAAGACAGTCAGATGGCCACCGCGAACGAACCTAATATGAACCCAGCTTAAGTTCGTGGCTGGCAACACTGGGGTCAAGACTGATAGCAATCACAGTGTATGCTAGAAAGCGCTGAGTCCAAGAGTGAGGAAGCTGATCTATGGGTAGTAATATTAGAAGCTAACCAGAAGTGGAGAGGAATATCGTCAGAGTCCTGGTGCATGAGCAATCATCAGGAAGCGGCATCTCCGCCTCAATCCTCCTCACGCTCTTCCGTCCCAGGGAGGAAGGCTGAAGGCTATGATCAGCTTCTTTCGTGCACAGGTAACGTCAGTGGTTTCCGAAGTAGGGACTAGGAAAGCAGCAGCATGAATGTAGTAAACATAACATCAGAAGAACGAAGAACCAACCTCTTGAATCTTGAAAGCCTAAATATGGAAGAAGTCTCTTCTTTCATGGCCTAAAACCTAAACAGACATTGCCAAACTCTCAGGTCCATCTGTTCATAGCCACTTCATGAAAACGTGGTGAATTTGGAGGAAAAATCCGTAGTCCGTAGAACTCAAATCCAGTAGCGGTGCGTGGGGTCTGAAAACGGTGGGGCACCAGACCAGAACACAAAACCAACAGATATGTTACAAAATACCCCAAGGCAACAACACCCTTCCCTTATTTACTGGTATTCCCTTATTTGCTGATAGCAGTGATATTCAGCAAAGCTTATCTCTTTTAATCAACACTCTATCGTCATACGAAATCTTCGACAATTTCTACTGCAAATTAGCCATCGAATTCATGTGTTACAAAAATATAGTAAACTAAAATACAACAAAACAATGACCCGTCAGCTGGTCCTACTTGAATGTTGAATGGAGAAGCTAGTGAGTAGAAGCTAGGCAGTTATCTGTGTTGATGCCCATGAATCCACAAACAGCAAACGGGACAAAACCAGTGGCGGCTCCTGTCCTGAAACTCAGGGGGTGCACATAGATCAAGAGGGGCTATCGCGAAGTGGACGGGAGAGGTGCTTTTCTCAGCCAAATACAAATTTCAACCATATGGAAATGGGATAAATCCTGTAAGCTTTCTCATCTTCAAATTACAAACGCGACTAAATACATACTCGTTAATAGACATGAAAAATGTTCTCTAATGGAAGAGGAAATTCTGAAATAATCATTGAAGGAGTAAACCCAAGAAATGCATGTTATTGTTAAAGCTGAAATGTGTATTTGCCCAGCAAGAACCAAAGCGGAGGTGAAAGCAACTCTTGCCAGGGAGGGGAAGGAAGGAGGGTGGGAGATGAGAGGTTTATGGGGAAAGGGAGGGGTTAGATATCATTGAGGTAAATAACGGGGAATACAAAAATAAAATAAAATAAAATTATCGTACACAAACAGGCGATAACACCCCATGAACAAAAATATCACGAATAGGGTGTCTACCCTAGGAACAAAATATGTATCACCAACACCAATGGGTGTCTACCCCAGGAACGAAAATATCTCGAATTGGGTGTCTACCCCAGGAACAAAGATATTAGGTACCAATCAGGTGTCTACCCAGGAATAAAATATTCATCTGTCACAAAATGGTAACTAGGATGTCCAACAAAATGGTAACTTCAATGAATGGTCTTGTAAATAAAATCAGCACGCCTCTCCTTCTTACTTGCAAAAATATCAATAACGTTCTCATTAAAATCTTGAACGGATCTCACCAAATCTTTCTCAATTGACAGCATTGAAAGCGCCACCAATCTGTCCTCTGCCATGGAATTGCGTAATACTGTTTTGATTCTCTTCAAAGATGAAAACGTTCTCTCACTTTCTGATGTTGTCATAGGTATAGTAATCAGGAGCTTTAAAACTTTTGTCACTTCAGAAAAAACGGAACACAAATTATAGAGAAAACAACGGACGAAACCACGAAAACGAAGACCAATTGAGAATAACAAATAATGCAGGAGGGAACCGAATTGAGATAACAGATGATAATGCAGGAGTAAAGATACTGCCCTCGAGCGACTGCAGCGAACCTGACGAGGTGCAACAACAGTCTGTGCACCCAGCTAAACATTTTTGCTGCTTTTGATTGGTCAATCTCACAGGCCCGCCATATTCAAACCGAAAAATGTCAGGCAGAAACAATGAGGAAATACGAGTCAAGGGAGGGGACGAGAGCAACTGCTCCAAGTGTGTGTGTGTTTTTCTCAATATTATAGGTTCTTGGCTCAGATGCCCAGTGGGGCGGTGGGGCTCGGTTTCGCGCGTCGATTCAAATAGTAAAATCCTGTTATCTGTAAATAGCCGACTTACTCTTCAAATGGGATGGGGGAATTTGGTTATTATGTTTGGTTTATTGGCTGGGGGTGCACATGCTCCTATGCTCCTATCAGGAGCCGCCACTGGACAAAACGCACGTAGGTACCACAAATACAAATCTGTCATCGGAACCAGACTGAACGCAAAACGCGCAAAATTTGATGCAAAAAAATTGAAAACTGGCAGAGAAAGCGAATGTGATTCAGAGAAAAACAAATCACAAGAAGCATCTCGTATCAAGATGACGAATTGAATCGAAGGGATCGAATCGATTGTGAAATGAACGATTTTGGGGTTGAAATCAGATTCTGGAGCAGTGGCCCAAAGTGGGTGTGGCAAACAACATTTTTACTTGACTGAGCTTGTGTGGACGGGCCACTTTTATCGGTTGCCATGGCGACAGGTCCCAGGACCTGCCAGTTTCAGGAGCCTAGGTTTCGATTTCGATTGCACGACATCGATTACTGTCGCTATATTCTGATAACGTGCTCCATCTGGGGAGCTACAGGCAGCCAACACTGAATATCCATAGCCAGAGAAATCTGGTGAGGCACTGTTGAACTTGAGAAAAATGCTAGGTGCAGTGTAAGGAGAGAAGTTATATTTATTCTACCATGGTGTAAAGGCATCTTTACGCTTTCCCGACACTCCTTCAGTTTTGTAGAGGCACGCACCAAATTGTTTGAATTGTATCACCTAGTAGGTATGGTGGGTCAAAGCAGAATTCCATGTAGGAACATAGAACGTAGTTCAACATCCAACAAATCAGCAGGTTGGGGTGGCAGTCACCAATTCGACTTTATAAATGAGGCTTGGTACGAACCAACACCACGACAGAATAATATTTCATGAGCTTGCCGAACCGACATTGGTAGATTTATGTAGATGTAGATCATTACCTATGCGGATTCCACAATTTGATGGTCTTATCAGAGCCGCAAGTTATGCAATACATTCCATCAATGTTGAACCTCACTTTTCTGACGGCGCCTTGCTGACATTTTACGCTGTTTAAGAGTTTGTAATCCATCATCGGGAACTCAGTTTGAAGTTTCTCGAGTGAAACCGTAGGGTGGGTTTTGGATGTCACCAACTCACGAATTCATTTCTTTACCACCTAACAAATCAGAAATGATAGATAAGATTATAATACATGATTATGTAAGTATTCAGTGTGTTGGGAAGGAGTTAATGGAGGAAAAAGATCTTACGATTATTGTAGAAGATAAAGTATAGTTATACTTACATTGAATTTCATTGATTGATACAAATTACCCACGAATATGTTTACCACGACCTGCAGTAGTGACTGCCAAATAGGTGCTCGTAATGTGGTACCTACGCGCACACAGCAAGTTATTTAGGTAAGTATATCCGTTTAAACATCGATTTCAGATGAAAAAGCACGGAACTTCACGAAAATAATTAAATATTATAATGAAAAACAATTTTGTATAAAAATAAAACCCGGTTGAAGTTATCAGTTATCAATATTAATATTCTTCTTCACTTATTCTTTTTGACCGTAACCAGTTGGTCGTGTGGTTACAGTTGTAAATAGCGTTGCTTGTGTTGTTGCAGCAATCTTCTTTGTCAATCATTCGCTGTTGCTTTCAGGTGCACTAATCGCAGCTATATTGGCATTCCCAGTCCCCTCATGATTTGCAGCAGTTCCTTCAGCTTCCCCACCTCCCCCAGCCTTTCCCTCAGGTACATAATAATATTATCTCCTCCGTGTAAGTTCCCTGGTGGTCCCCCAGTGTTTCCCGAATGAATTTCTCCAAGGCAGTGGAGAGGAGAATGCACATTCCAGGAATACCTGCTGCAGTGCTGCATGGTTTGCTCTTGGTCATTTCTGCGTATGTAGCAGCCTACATAGTATAGTAGTGTTTTCTGTGGGTAGCAGTTGGGACTGCTGGTCTTATGCATGAGGTATTTGAATTTTTCGTTGTTGCAGTGTCCTGAGATTAGTCTATTAATGCCTGCTATAGTCTTGATGTCGTATGCTCGTTGTTCGATGAACCATGGGCTATTCAAAGGGTCTATTCCCAGTCTGCGGGTCCAGCCACCCGGAGCATCTTCGTTTGCCCAATTACACTCTGACCGCCATTTGTGACTGGCCTGCCTGGCTATCTCCTCATTTCAGTCTTTGTAATACATGTGTGTATCCCTTTCCACGCGCTCCCTGTGTGATATCTGTTCTGTGAGTCGATCCACCATTTCATTGTTGGGTACACCGATATGTGATGGGCACCATTGCAGTTTTACTTTGATGCCCCTCTCCCACCATCTTTGCAGCCCTTCATAAATTTGTAGTAGTTGTATGGGGGGGTGCCTGTCCTTTTTTCAAGTTCTTGATTGCTGCGATGGCTGCTTGTGATTCTGTGATAATGACAGTGTCAGTTTGTTGACTGTGCTCTCGAATATGTTCCAGGGCAAGGGTTATGGCTTCAAGCTCTGCTTGGTAGCTGCTCGTGTCCGCTCGTAGTTTGCTTCCTTCGGTATGTTTATGACTTGGGCACCATATGCCAGCTGCAGCAACTGCTTTGTTTTTTGCACCATCGGTGTAAATTTGTAGGTGTGATTGATACTTGTTATATATTTATATACCTACTCTAGGGGCCGTATTCACAAACCGAACTAAGTGTGACCTTTAGCTAAGTGCAGCTGGTAAGTGCAGCTCGGAGCCGTACTTAAGAAAAAATCCTTTTCAGGAACCACACTTAACTAAAGTTTAACTAAAGTTACACTTAGAACAAAGTTGGACTTTTGGTAAAGTGACACTTTGTTGTAAGTGTGGCTCTTACCACACTTTAGCCGTACTTAGTGCAGCTTCCAGCCCGGTGCCTGACATTCGCGTATATTTCCCTGACGTATATTTCCGTGTTCATTTCCACTTTCTATTCATTTTCATTCATATTATATTCCTAGTTTCTATTCATATTATATTCCAGGTAGATGATAATTATCTTCTGGATAATGAAGTAAAAAAACCACAGTCATGCAACATGGCTATAAGAGCGAATTTTCGAAGTAATAAATTGGAACGAATTTTTTGTTCCATTTTTTGCCGAGTAACACCTCGGTTTGTAGATTTTCCAACGCTGAACACTATGGTGAAGTCAGAATTGCGATATCCCATTCCGTTATCAGATTAGAGCAGACGAACCAGGAAGAACATCTCAAGAAATAACCACGTTCCTTCATCTTCAAAGTGCTCCAGTTTGAGAACGGAATGAGATATCGCAATTCTGATTTCACCATCGTGTTCAGCGTTCAAAAACCTTTAAAATGAGGTGTCACTTGTCAGACTGTTTCATTTTGGGAATTTATGCGTAATTTTTCCCCCCTAAAACTCCCCAAAACTCCCCCTTAGAGTGACCCGATTCTGCCCATCTACAAACTTAGCCTGTCGATTGCCGACCGATTTTTCGTGCAAATTTGAACTTTTTATCTCAATTCTTTCGAGAGTTCTATATATATCGAACTCGAAATATATATATAAATATATATATATATACATATAATTTTTGGTGTCTTTCGGCAGTGAATTCAGGATGGTCTGAAACGGATTTTGGTATAAAAATGTTTCGGAAATTCGAGTTTTAAAAATTTTGGACCGAGAACAATAGCTTCCTTTTCTTCGAAAATTCGCGAAAAAATACGCATGAAGCATAATTACACGCATGCTCATCCACTGCTGCTCGTTTTTTTGGCTACACGAATTTTTAGCTGATACTAATGGTGAAGAGCGTTGAAACTAGACCATTCAAAAACCAAATGGATGTATGTCCACAATGGATGCATAACGGATTGTAAACAATCAGAAAATATATGATATTTCATTCATAGGTAATAGGTAGGTACTTACTATATGATGCGAAGGGATGGAATTAAATTCCTCCGCTATCGCTTTCCACGCAGCCGCTTTCTCAACCACTACTGCATGAGTGTTTCTGCGATCATCTATAACGCTTTTGTAATTAATGAGAACTGATTTTAAATAATCAGTCTCTGCAACTGAGAAAGGAGGCATCCTCGCGCGCTTTTCCATTTTCAGGAAACAAAACCAAACAAAACAATCTAAACTAAACTAAACAAAACGACCTACAAAGCACAACTTCAAAAAGAGCAAAACAAAAACGGATAAAATTGCAAATTTATTTTATCAGCGAAAACCCGAATTTATTTATTTAGTATCAGCGAAAACCCAAATTTATTTATTTAGTATCAGCGAAAACCCGAAAGGCGCGAACGGAATGAACAGCTGACAAGTGCACACTGCCGCCGGCCGTTGTCAACGGTTGTCAGGTGCGAAGCCGCCAAAATGCCGTCTTCTTATTGGTTGGCCTGGAGATCAGTAGGCGTGCCGCACTTAGTGCTGGAACCGCACTAAGGGACTAGTCGAACTTCAGCTACACTTAGCCTCAGCCGAACTTTATGGTTTGTGAATAGCGTTTTTTCTCTAAGTGACACTTAGGACGAAAGCTGAACTAAGGCAGGGGAGTCCTAAGAATCCCCTTAGTGAGTGTTTGTGAATACGGCCCTAGAGCTCTGACCCTGGCTTCTTCCGGTGTTATGTTGTTTTTGTTAATGCCTGGGATCGTTGGTTGTAAGAGATCGTATCTCGTGTGCAGATGCCTTTGGCTTTCAAGCCATGCGAGGCATAGGTAGGCTTTGTTATTGTTGTCTTCTTGGTATGTACATGTAGCTTACTGCAGTTTTTCGTTGTTGCGGATACTGTAGGTATGACTTGCTGGTTGCTGCGGGTGGCTTTGTAAGTGGGTACTGGATAGTAATGTGAATGGGAATGTGTTTTGGGTGTTGACGGAGGGGGGAAATCTGCTGAAGTGAAGTGATATTGATGGATTTATATTATGTATTCTTCATGCTTCGAGGAAGAAATCAAAAATAAGTTTGAAGGTATCTTGGTTATTAGTTAAGGTGGGTCTTGATAAATTCCTGAAGGGTCGGCTCAGAGATGTTATTGGCTGTTTTAAAGTTCGAGAGTGAATGTTGAAATATGGAACATTGGTTGAGTATATGGCCCATGTTTCCGATCAAAGAACATTCATCACAATAAGGGGAAGTTATTTTTGGTGTGTTCCCATGGCCCAGTAAAATTCTGTTAATAATGGTTTAGCATTTTGGTGGTTGTAAAGTAGACCGGTACCATGGAGTTTCTGTTGGGTGTGGGATTAGATTTTTGGACCCATGGCATCTTTCATTATGCTGAGATTTTAGCATTGCCATTCTTTTATGTTTAAGTTGTACTCTTAGATCCGGGTACGTTATATTTCTGTGTACTAGCATCTCTCCTGATCTAGCTAACTGTTTGGGAGCCCTGTCTGCATGCATGGTCGTTGCCAAGCAGTGAACAGTGGCTAGGGACCCATTGAAGCACTATATTGTGTTTTTTGTGTTAGTTTTAGCAACAGCATCGAGTAGGTATGTGTATGAAGATAAATTTAGGGTGGTCTCCAATGCTGTCAAGGCAGATTGCGAGTCAGACAGAATTAACGCTTCGGACGAACATAAGTAGATTCAGACAAGCTGGTTGGTAAACTGAAAAATATTGTCTCTGACGTTCTTATTCTTCGACCGTTCGCTCTCTTTGACTGGACTGCAGACATGATCAGACAGTTTGTTTCCGTGACTTTAGACATAAGAGCTGGAACCAGACCTTGGTGTCTGTAGATCAAATGGTAATGGTAGTAGGCATCTACCTACAAAAAATGAAGTATTAGTTACGCAATTTTGGGTACTTAATCGATCCTCTCAGTACCTAGTAATAATTTATTCAGAATACTGAGTGAGAGTAAAGTAAGCACATAATTTGAACGTTACAAAAAAGAACGCTGCAAAGTCCTTGTCACATGGGTCTATTATTCTACTGGATGGTTTATTATTTCTACTGGATACATCAAAAGCTCGTGTTCACCAAAACCTCAAAAATCCCATAACAACACTCCTCCCATAACACTCCTAGGTGTATGCCGATCGGGCTGCCGTGTTTCCGAGCAGAACTAGGTCCCAAATGGGGACCCAAACTGTGTGCGGAACAAAAGTAACGTAAATTTAAGGCTGGAAATTCGTTAGAACCTCAATTTCCCACTCTTCGGTCAAAATGGACTTCATAATATTCGGTCTTATCGTCCCAAAAACATGGAAAACGATACCTCAAAAGCTCATGTTACTAACATGTTACTAAAACACAAAAAAGTACCTATTTTTACGCCCATTTTCACTCATAACACCCCTGGGTATATTCCGATCTGGCTGCAAAGTTTCGGGACACAACTAGGGCCCAAATGGAGCATGTGTGCGAAAGAACGAATTTTTTAAACCGAAAATGAAGCCGGTACACGTGGTATGGCGGACGGCGTACGGTGGACGCGGACGGACATTGCATTTTTGGAATCGGCGCACCTTGAAACGTAAAAGAAATAATGTTGAGGGGGTGTTATAAAATTTTTTTGCTGAGCGATTGCATAGGTGCATTATTCACAGAATAATAAACCAAAACCATGTAGGTGCCTACTATTCTCCGTTGCAAGTATTTATTTATTATCTACAGGAGGTAGGAGGTATTTTCTTCGAAAATTACAGGCTCAATAGAAGTTGAAAGTTGCGTCATTTTTAACAAAATAGATTCCTAAATGCCACCTCTTATGCCAATCAATGTGAGTACCACCGTATGACACAATTACATTGAAGAAGGAAATTTTGGTAGGCATTGTCATAGTAATAAACGCTCTAAGGAAAAGGAAAGAAAAGCGAAACTGAACAGCAAATAGTCTGACGTGTCTAGGAAGTTCGTGCCTTGTGGTAATTGTTTTCCTATCAAGGGCATCCGTTTGAAGAGCTACCTGATCAATAATGCCGAAAGGAAAGAAAGGCGGAAAGAAGAAAAAGGGTTCCTTTTTCAACCCAGTAAGCTCAAACCTGGACTACAACATATGTACATGTACAGATAGGTACCTACCTATATAATATTGGGAGGAGACAGTTCTCTTATGTTCTATCCATGTGTGTTATAATATTATCATCACATTTGTACAGCTACCTATAGCGTGTATTATAATGAAACTGAATTGGTACCATGGAATCCATTTTGGTGAATATACCTATTACCTACCGACGATATCATGTACATATAGGTACATTCACAGCTATACGGCTTTTCCACTATTACGGCTATCTTTACAATATTTTTGTATGTACCTACTAACTAGAAAAATGTTTGTATTTACTTATTTTTCTGAATAAACAACCTCTCTCTCTCTCTCACAGGAGGAGGTGATCTTGAAAGCGGATTTGTTGGAAGCATCTTTCCCAGATGCTGCAGAAAATGTTGCAAAAATGTTGGAAGAAAAATCTTTTCCTGTTGTGTATCAAGAGATGAAAGTGAGCTGACCCGATCACCTTAGCCTTAGTTATTCCGAGAACTTTCTGTAATAAGGTAATAACTAAGTAGGTACCTGTGGTGCCATTTGGATGATGGTGGTTTGTACACTGTTGCGTTACTGACTGATAGATTTCTAGACCAGGTAACTGATTTGATTAAGCTCCAAGGGAAATGTGAGACTGTCGGTACTTTAACCACATTGAAATCTGAAGCTGCTCCTCCTGATTATTTGAAGGTACCTACCAATAGTTTTGCTGATTTTCTTCATAGTCAATCCCTCCAAATAACAAACGAAAACAAAATTTTCTTTTTTTTTTAGCTACTGACAAATGCATAACATTATGCTTATTCAACTATTCAGTCATGGTAGGTGGGTAGGGCTCCTAACAATCAAACTGGCTATTTGCCACCGTTCTATTCCTATCGGCCTTCTGCTTTGGAGGTTTCGTTTTATTGTCAGTGACGATGAAGAGAACTTTTTGCACATCGTTCGTAGTTCGTATGATTAGGCCTAAGGCCCATCGATTTGTAGGTCCCTGTTATTCACTGAAAGTTCAGCTTCAAACGTGGTCACTGTCGGAATGTAGCATCGAGTAATGAAAGCAAGTAGTAGGTAAGGAATAAAAATGCTATAGTCCTTAAGGAGCATACTTAACAGTCTCTACAGGATCACGTAGTCACAGAGGTAGATGTATTCTTCATGTATTCATAGAGATAAAAACAGAGGAGGGAAATGTAGAGGCAATATAGGTAGTTTCCTAAACTTGCAATAAATTAATAATATTGCAGTTAGGTATTGTACCTTACTTATTTTTGTTACCGAAAGCCCGTGAGTGAGAAGCTGAAAACGTCCGTATAATATTTCAGCACAAATGGAAATTATTCGAGTACGCAAGTAAAATGAAAGACATGTACATTCACAAACTGAAAGAAGATCTAGACCTCATTGACGAGCAAAAGGTTATTCTTCATCAGTTACAGATTGACTCGATAGACAAAATGCTTGGTAAGTAAATGTTTATATTACGCAAATAACTACATGATACGAGGAAGGTAGGTCAAAATAAAAAACGCTGCAAAGTCCTTGTCACATGGGTTTATTATTCTATTGAAGTTCTAGAGATTCTTGTTGGCAGTTAAATTTATTGTTTCTTTCATGTGGAATGATTGAAATATATGATGATTTCCACCAATTTTGGCCCCCAAAACATGAAATAGGTACACTTTTTTTCCCCCAGATCATCTTTGATCATTGGTAGTGCGATTTAATGGTCTTGATTCAGCTGTTTACACTTTTTCTAATGTTAGTATACACATTGATGGTGATTTCAGACAGTTTTCCAGGTTTTTGACTAAGAAAAAAAAACAATTTTGGGAGCTGAACTAATGGTAAAACCTCAATTTCCGCGTCTTTGGTCAAAATCGACTTCATATTCGGTATTCTCGTCCCCAAAAACATTGAAAAACGTTACCTCAAAAGCTCATTTCACTAACATGTTACTAAAACGCAAAAAGTACCTATTTTTACACACATTTTCACTCATAACACCCCTGGGTATATTCCGATCGGGCTGAAAAGTTTCGGGACACAACTAGGGCCCAAATGGAGCATGTGTGCGAAAGAACGACTTTTTTAGATCTAAAATGAAGCCTGTACACGTGATACGGCGTACGGCGGACGGCGTACGGCGGACGGCGGACGGACATTGCATTTTTGGAATCTACGCACCTTGAAACGGAAAAGAAAAAAGTTTGAGGGGGTGTTATAAAAATTTTTTTGCTGAGCGAATACATAGGTGTATTATTCACAGAATAATAAACCAAAACGCTGCAAAGTCCTTGTCACATGGGTTTATTATTCTATTGGACATACGTACAGAAATGTTGGCTGTTCATTTATTGTTTCTTTCGTGTGAAATAATTGAAATAGCTATTTCTGATGGTTTCCACCAATTTTGGCCCCCAAAACACAAATTAGGTAGGTACGCTCCTTTTAATTTTTTTTTTTTTTCAAATTATCTTTGATCATTGGTAGTGCCATTTATTTAATCGTCTTGATCCACGTGTCGACACTTTTTCTAGTGTTATACAAATTGATGGTAATTTCAGACGATTTTCCAGGTTTTTGCCTCATAAAAAATCAATTTTGGCAGCTGAACCTTTGGTAGAACCTCAATTTTCCAATCTTTGGTCAAAATCGACTTCATTTTCGGCCTTCTCCTCCCCAAAAACATGGAAAAAGATACCTCAACAGCTCATGTTACTAACATGTTACTAAAACACAAAAAGTACCTATTTTAATCCACATTTTCTCTCATAACACCCCTGGGTATATTCCGATCGGGCTGAAAAGTTTCGGGACACAACTAGGGCCCAAATGGAGCATGTGTGCGAAAGAACGACTTTTTTAGGCCGAAAATGAAGCCGTTACACGTGATACGGCGGACGGCGGACGGACATTGCATATTTGGAATCTACGCACCTTGAAACGGAAAAGAAAAAATTTTGAGGGGGTGTTATAAAAATTTTTTGCTGAGCGAATACATAGGTGTATTATTCACAGAATAATAAACCAAGAACGGAGTCTATTGAATGGTAGATACCTACACAAAAAATACTGTTATTCCGGTTTGGGTGATCAAACCATCGTCAGTAACAGACAAAGAGTTACGATGGTTGACGGTGGTTAGATCACCGAAACCGGTATAGCAGTATTTTTTGTATAGGTAGGTATCGGTGGAAAGAGACAGCCTTTCAATAACTCCGTTTTCATTTTGAAACGGGTATCCACGATTTCATCGCCAGTGATTTAGTTTGGAGGTAGGTCTGTATCTACTTACGTTTTATAGTTATGCATTGTCTTGTAGGTACCTACCACATTAAGTTATTATCTCTCTACTGATCCGTTTAATTGATGCCCCAATCAATAAACGTAGGTAGGTCAAATTTTTTAGTTTACTAACAAAACTAAATAGTTTAAAAAAATATACCTAACGGATAAAATGTTTAATAATAAAATGTTCTACTCCGTGATAAGCTGATTTCTACACGCGCAGTAAGAAAGATTTCAATGAATATGAGAGGAGGCGTAACGCTATAATAAAGGACCGCAACTGCTTCGTATCTCACAACATCAAGTTGAGCAGAAGCGAGCAGGATTGGCTACAGTCCTACAACTATCTCCTTCATGAAGATAACAATGAATATAACGAGTTCTTCTTCCAGGAGATCCGTTTGGCACAGTATGAAAAAAGGCAACAGGTACCTATTGACTCGTTAGATACCTATTAGGTATCCAACGGTAGATTAGTTTTGCAGATTTTCGTTAGTTTTATCATTTTCAAGATGATTTAATATATTGGAATGGAATGTCTCCTTCTTTCGAGGGGTGTGCCCAGCAGCTCATAGAACAGGCAGGTTCGGCTTCGTATTCTATATTTCTATATCTATATTTCCTTCAGCATATATAATAGAATACCTATAAATACCTCGTATTCTATTACTGTATCTATATATCCTTTAGCTTTTCATAGAATACCTATAAATACTTAGTATTCTATATTTCTATGTATCCTTCAGCAGCTCATAGAATAACTGTACTTCGTATTCTACATTTCTACATATCCTATATAACATTTGTTTGTACCTAGTCTATATATCCTTTTTTTCAGCAGCTTAGAAAGGAGCATGCAGCGAGGCTACATTCTCCTTTCATCACAAGTTAGTGTATGTAGGTGATTATTAAATAATTGTTCAAAATGACGAAGAAAGTTAAAAAAGATATCATTAATATGTACTTTCATTCGTAGAGTGACCTAGAATGACTTTCCTTTTCAAACGACCGTGTTGATTTTTTGCAGTTCATCATGGAAATGAATTATTACGGGGAATGGGTCTTGCAAGTTATGAAGCAGGCTTGTGAGAGGATTCAAAGGATTTACGATGACTATGTCGAAAATACAAGGGAGAAAAAGGCCCTCTATGACGTCTTGAGGGAGCAAAATTCCAAAGATGAAATCTCAATTGATGAATTCAACAAGAAAATAGCTCGGCTACAGGTACCCATCCGTAGGCCCTTCGTAAGAACCTGCAAACTCGTAGGTACACATGTATATAATATTATATATATTCATTCGGAAGGCCGGTTTCCCACAGACGTTGCTAAGAACTATAAGGCACTAACGGAGGAAGAGAACTATTCAGGTAGACTCCGGATGGTAACATGCTAGTAACATTAGTAGATGATAAGATTATTATAGAAAAACCTCCTTTCACCATCTCACCAAAATAACAATTGAATATACCTAACTTTTGTTTTGGACATATCAAAGTTGCTTACCTTCTTGTAAGTAGCATGTTGGATGGATGGCGGAATTTAATTGATTTCTTTAATCTTTTAGTCATTCGCTTACATGTGCTATTTTTGTTCTCCATGCAAAATGCCGTAAAATAATTTGACTATGATTTGCTAGAAATGGTACAAATGTACCCAAGTAGGTACATACATATTTTATGGTGCTACAACACTTGCACCAGTTGTGGTGGTGGTGGTTTTCTATCTACGTATACCGTTTTATTATTCTTATTTATTTATAATTGGTGAGGGGGGGGGGGGGGGTAGGACTTTTTATACAGTTTAATATACTCATAGAAACCATAAAAGTAAGTAGTGCGGTCCAAGTTCAATGTTCACAATCATGTTTTTTTAATCGGAGAAAGTGTTTTGCAGGTTCAACAGAAACGAGCATCCGATACGGTTAGTATAACCAAGAATATTTCGAGCAATATTTTGGATTTGGAGGCGGAAAAATCCATTTACGACGACGCTCAAAAAATCTTGAGGCAGAGGTTTGTGACAGAAGCAGAAGCCGATCAAAGGAAACTGGACGAACTGTCGCAAATTAGTAACGCTTGCATTCAGGTTGGCACATATAAAATGATCTTACCGATGCAATTTCATTTTCATTCATCCGAAACAGATTATATCGTAGGATCACTTTATTAATGTAATAACCAGTTATGAACCAGGCGGCAAAGAAGAAATCATTTGGTATTCAAACATTCATACATTCAGTTGGCATGGGTATACCTACCTACTTCCAAAATTAGGATAAGCGAGTAAAACTATTTATGCTTACGGCTACCTACAATGTCAAAGGAACTCCAAGAAGATTTGAAACTGGCCGAAGACATACTAAAATACGCTCTCCTGTGCAGCAAATACGAAACTGTAGTGGAGAAAGCTCAACCTTATTCGGCTTTGATCCTTTCGATTGAGATGCCCATAGACAAGGTGAGTCATCTTCATATTCACTCCTCGGCAATGGTTAGAATCATGCTAGTTACAAGACCTACTATGGCCAGATTTTTCTCGTTTTCCCGTAAATGCGGAGCATTTTGCAATCGCGTTTTAGCGAATTTTCAAAGAAAATGAAGCTATTGCAATGGCTTCGAAATTTAAATAATATAAATTTTTGGAAATTTTCTTCATAGAAATCCGTTTCAGACCATTCTAAAACGATTCCTGAAATTTAACACTTTTTTTATATGTATATATATATTTATATATATATGTGTCACTCCAGACGATAACTCTCGATAGAATTGAGATAAACAGCTCAAATTTGCACAAAAAATCTATCTGGGCAATCGAAAGGCTAAGTTCGAAGATGGGCGAAATTGGCCTACTCTAAGGAGGGTTTTGGCGCATTTAAAGTGCGCAAAAATTACCCAAAAATCCCCAAAATGTTATTTTCCAACAAGTGACCCCTCATTTTAAAGGTTTTTGCACGCTGAACACGATGGTGGAATCGGATTTTAGATATCTTGATCCGTTCTCAAATTAGAGCATTTAAAGTGCGCAAAAATTACCCAAAAATCCCCAAAATGTTATTTTCTAACAAGTGACCCCTCATTTTAAAGGTTTTTGTACGCTGAACACGATGGTGAAATCAGAATTGCGATATCTCATTCCGTTCTCAAACTGGAGCACTTTGAAGATTAAGGAACGTGGTTATTTCTTCGAAAATTCGCTCTTATAGCCATGCTGCATGACTGTGGTTTTTTATTGAAGTTTCCTATTTGACTGTCAGCGCGATAATTTGTTCGAGTGCAACTGACAGGCTACTGTTAGGCTAGGAGATTCGGAAAACGCTATATAAATCATATGGTCCCTAGGCTGGTGCGAATCCTTCCTCTACACATCATAATACTTATTCCTTATAACCAGAAATAATTACGTTAAATACTTGTGCTTATTTCCAGAAATTTTCAAGATTCAAACAAATGCACCGCCTCCTGTACAGGATGGCTCAGACAGATTTGGAATGTGACTACATTGAGTGTTTGAAGGAGAAATACGACCAGGAGAACGCGGCGCTTGAAGAAGCACTGAGAGAAATCTTGAAAAATTATGGCTCCCAAGCTCAATATAAATCAGAGACGGCAGAGAGGAGATAGTTCGGGGTCTTCTCATTTCTGTTGTGTGCTCAAACTGTGCTGGTACGACTGTCTGATTCTCTAGGAAAGCTCCCGCTGGAATATCATAGAATACCATCGAAATAGTTCGAACTATTTACCGATCTTTTGTTGAAATTAGTTAATGTGCCGATAGACTAACGTCACGCCAAAAACTATAATTGTGTACCAGACTCTGCCATCTTTACGAAATGATCCAGCAACTCAAAAAATCACTTTGCTACCTATGGGTTCGGCGCCCGATTCGCACAAGCTAAATATAAAGGTTTTTCGTAACCGTGATAACTAACGAGATACGATCGGCAACCGGGTGTGAATCGTACCTTCGTCTGTGTACCTGTATTGAAATTGTACCCTCTGTTAATTCTCTAGCACTTCTGGTTGTTAAATATATGGGGTTGGATATATTTGTACGAATTTTTAGTGATTTCTGACCCTCATCAATCCAAACGTGGCCCACGCAAAAATTAACGAACCTCCCCCTTCTACGGAGATGTAATAACGAACCTCCCCTTATACGAAGATAGAATAACGAACCTCCCCCTTCTACAGAGACAGAATAACGAACCTCCCCCTTCTACGGAGATAGAATAACGAACCTTCCCCTTCTACGGAGATTGAATAACGAACCTCCCCCTTCTACGGAGATAGAATAATGATCCTATATATAACATATTCCCCTTCTACGGAGATAGAATAATGAACCGTTGTGTAATAATTTGCCCATCAATAATACTTCAACGGTTGTTCAAGTTGCAAAAGTAGCTACCAGCAAAATGGTACTAACCTACGGAGGGTCTGCGATCTACATAATATGTATAGAATAGTACATTATATTATAATATAAAGGGTTATGTATACGGAGAGCTGTGGTCTGTAACAGAAGGGTATCTGTTACAGATCACAGCTCTCTATAACCCTTCTATATAACATATGTACTATTCTACACCCTCCCTAGGTTAGTACCTAAACCCGTACTCGTTCCTAGGTACCTACCTAAACCGTTGTGTAATAATTTACCTGTATAGGTTCCCCTTCTACGGAGATAGAATAATGAACCGTTGTGTAATAATTTGCCCAGCAATAATACTTCAACAGTTGTTCAAGTTGCAAAAGTACCTACCAACAAAATCCAGCCCATTCTTGGTAGATGAGCCGTTGTGTAATAATTTACCGGTGTGTAATAATTTACCGGTGTGTAATAATTTACCGTTGTGTAATAATTTACCGTGGTGTAATAATTTACCGTTGTGTAATGATTTACCGTTGTGTAATAATTTGCCATTGTGTAATAATTTACCCATCAATAATTCTTCAACGGTTGTTCAAGTTGCAAAAGTACCTATCAACAAAATCCAGCCCCTTCTGGGTAGATGAGCCGTTGTGTAATAATTTACCGTCGTGGAATAATTTGCCATTGTTTAATAATTTACCCATCAATAATACTTCAACGTTTGTTCAAGTTTCAGAAGTACCTACCAACAAAATCCAGTAGTCCATCATTTATCAAATGAAATAACCCATCTGAAAGAAAGGACCCATTATTACATGTGTTCGGCTATCGCGGCGTCACTCTCGGCACCAACACACCAAAATCCGCCTCTTCCTGACGTCGCCGACATACCAAAAACTATACAGCGAATTCGGAAGGCTCAGGGTCAAATTTGAGTTCTTATGGGTCAAAAATAGGTAAAACCGGCTAAAATCGCTAAAAATTGATATAAAATCACTGAAAGTAGTATGGAAGGGTGAGTAAAGACAGAAAAATACCATTTCAGTTGTTTTTCATACAGAATATGGGTCAAATTTGGATTTTTGGGGTCAAAAATTGGTATTAAGGGCTAAAATGTATACCTGATGTTGCGTGGGATGGTGATTCACAGCGGAGGGCCTATTTCAATGATAAAAATATAGGAGTGGGTCAGATTTGACTTTATAAGGGTCCAAAATCGTAAAAATGGCTAAAATCCCGAAAAAATTATGCAATTTTACGACAAGTGGTATGGTTTCTCGCTATATCACCTTTTTGTACAATAGTACGATTAGTTTTTGAAAATTCGCTCTTATAGCCATGCTGCGTGACTGGAACTTTTGCTGGATTCAGGGCATCTACCAGCAGAGGAGTGTGTACTTGGTTGTGGTGTTCATGTATGGTGGCGTTCTGCTATCATTTCAAGTTATGTTTCTCCTTCAGATTCATTAGTCCTCATCAGAAAACAATTAAATAAGGTTGTCGCAGAAACATCGGTTCCAAGGTTCGAAACATAAAGATTTATGGTATTTTCATGTAGTGGACCTGTAGTGGCACATTCAAACGGTACTGGAGCGATGGCCCAACAATGGATTGTTCGGGCGTTCAGGTCGTTCGCCTCAAAAGGCTGTCCTTCACAGCACACACTCGCACAATAACGATTTTGAGAGCCAACGTGAGGGAGACATTTGAGAGTGGGAGACATCCCTGTAATGTTTTTGCACTCGTTCTTCCCTTTCAGGCTGCGGCATATGTGTAATTGGATAGGTGTTAACAATGAAATATGGGTGTCAACAAGTATTAGGATAGGACTGACAGGACGAGGGGAAAGGACGGGAGGAGATCCACATCCAAGGGGCAGGCGCTGAACTGATCAATAACAACCCGCAGGAGGCGGCGTGAGATCGTCTCAGTGCCCGCCTGGCATGCGACCCGCATCCCCGACATGTCTGTGAAGGTATGTCAGAATTTCTATCATCTCCACACACAAGGTTTAAATATAACCAGTAGCATTCAGAAGAAACCAAGGGATCGGTCGATAAGACTGTAATCTGAACTCGTAGTGGTAAGCTATTATGAAAGTTGTCGGACAGTGCGCCGCCCCCCCAGTGGTGATGGAGCCCTTGAACCTCGTCAGCCGCTCTGCCTCCGGCTGCCATATGGTCCACCCACCCTTCGCATAACCTGCCACCCCGGAACCTCCATTTATGATAGCAAGATGAATTTATAAACGGATATAATTATTATAATTCAACCAACCACCATAAGTTGGCCCCAACGCAGTGCAACATGGCTATATGATAGCACTTGAAATGTGAACACCACCACACATTGAAGTCTTATTTATCTATGATAAAAATAAAAATAAAAACGGACGGGAGACCTACAGTTCTACAGTCAGATCATTTAATAAAGATAAACGTTTGTTTCGCCAAAATTTCCGTCAATGGAAACTTTGCAGCTCATTAATGCATCAAAAGTTGAAAACGTTTTTGTTTCACCTCCCGTCAATTTCCTAATGTTATTATGGACCGAATGAAATTTATATCTATTTATATCGATTTATGTATATCGTTTTGTGACGCTCGCAACCACCATAGTCACGTGACGCTCGCAACCAACATAGTAACGTGATGTAATTTCGATGGTGCAATTTCTTGTGCCATGAAGTGACGTTCGGAAAACGAATGGAAACATCCTGTTAATCATTATTAAATGATAATAGGATGTTAATTATACTTATGGGGAGGGGGGATTCATATCGCCTAGTTTAGAGAAAAGCGAATCCCGGTAAGTAAACCACAGAATTTTGGTAATTCGGCTGGCCGAGGTCCCTTGATTGTAGGGTGTGAATATTGGTTATATAAAGGGGCGCCCCTTTCTTGTCTGGAGGCTGGAGCTATATTATCTGACATAGATTTCAAGAAAATAAAGAATTTACGACTAAAAAAAAATGAATGTTTCCAACTCGATTCCAAATAATTATACTCAAATCTGTGGTATTATGAAATTTCAAATAGGAACAAAGTTTGCAAAAACTTTATTGTAATAGATCTAAATTTTCTACTACACTCCTGATTGGCTAGGTCTTGCGATCGTGCAATGACTGAATGTTTTCAAAGTTTTTGAGTTCGATTTTTCGAACGCATCAAAGTAGGTAGTAGGTACACTGCGAGTTGCCAGCCAGGGTAATAATCGGAACAGTTTACGAAAACTTGACAGGTTTCCAATGTTTTGAAGTTGTGCCCTCCAAAGAACGATGTGGTTTTAGGGAAAAAGAAATGGACTTCTCTCGTTACCATGAAAGGTGGAATTTACAGATTTCCAGGCCCCAAACATTTATTTTAATCACGGTCGGGTTATAAACGGAATGTGATGGGCACTAGTCACGGATAGCTATAGGATAGGTTTAGCACATAATGGAGCTGTTAAATTCCATCATTCGTTCATGATTAACCACTTAGTTATACATACAGTGGAACCTGGATCAACCACGTTTCAAGGGACCGGCCAATTAACCAGGTTTTTTTATTATCCGGTTTTCATTTATCCAGGTCAAGACTGACGAATGTGTCAATTAAGCAGGTTTTGAATGAAAAACGAACACATCAAGCATTTCATCATTTATTTATATGAAGAATTTTTCTAATTTATTTACTCTATTTCGCTAAATAAACAAATTCTAATTCTAATTCTAATTTCATAAGAAAAATTTAGAGGTTTTCGGGCCATAAACAGGTGGGACCGGCAAAACTCCTTCAATAAGAGTTTCTTCAATTATCCAGGTGTCGATTAACCAGGTTCTACTGTATTCGGTTCAACAGTGTAACATTCTTACAGTACACACATTCTTACACTGATGTATTACTGAAGTGGGCTTTAAGAACAGTTCCTCTGAGTTCCAAATGGTTCCAAGTTGATAACCTGAGTCTCGATAGCTCTAACTTACGGGTTACGAGTCCACTTACGGGTTACGAGTAGAATGTTCTGTACATCAGTACAGAAGTGTTCTTGCAGTTAACAATCCCACTTCTGATTTTGGTTTATTATTCTGTGAATAATACACCTATGTATTTGCTCAGCAACCAATTTTTATAACATCCCCTCAAAATTTTTTCTTTTCCGTTTCAAGGTGCGTAGATTCCAAAAATGCAATGTCCGTCCGCCGTATCACGTGTACCGGCTTCATTTTCGGTCTAAAAAAGTCATTCTTTCTCACACATGCTCCATTTGGGCCCTAGTTGTGTCCCGAAACTTTGCAGCCCGATCGGAATATACCCAGGGGTGTTATGAGTGAAAATGTGTATCGAAATAGGTACTTTTTGTGTTTTAGTAACATGTTAGTAACATGAGCTTTTGAGGTATCGTTTTCCATGTTTTTGGGGACGAGAAGATCGAATATGAAGTCGATTTTTACCAAAGAGTGGAAAATTGAGTTCTAGCAAATGTTCAGCTCCCAAAATTGATTTTTTATGAGTGAACAACCTGGGGAATCGTCTGAAATCACCATCAATTTGTGTAATAACACTAAAAAAGTGTCAACACGTGGATCAAGACGATTAAATGGCACTACCAGTGATCAAAGATAATTTGAAAAAAAAAGAGCGTTAGTAAGTACCTAATTTGTGTTTTAGGGGCCAAAATTGATGGAAACCATCAGAAATAGCTATTTCGTTTATTACGCATGAATGAAACAATAAATGAACAGCCAACATTTCTGTTGGTAAGTCAAATAGAATAATAAACCCATGTGGCAAGGACTTTGCAGCTTTTTATAGTTTGTTGTTGGTGAAATAGGTAATTATTGAGTTTCTTCCTTGTGCACATGCGGTCAATGGGAATTACCAATATATATTACACTTATGGTAAGTAGGCACCAAGTGTAGCTGTGTCTAACAACCTATTTTTTGTCTATTAAGAAAATATTAACGTCATGAAATAATTTATTGTGAAATAATGAATCTATCTGAGTAATAATTTCGATGATACGCATATTATAATACACACACACACACGCATATTTTAAGTGAACATATGCATAATTAGGTATGTACTTAACTAACGGCATATTTTATTTACGATGATATAGAATCAAAATTTGAATGTTTTATACTTTGATCTCTCGTCGTCCTCCCCCCAAAATGGACAAATTTCGTCGATTGAATTATCTCTCAGAAACAAATGAGTTACCCACCGATTTCTACCTGTTATTGTCGTGCTTTTTCTTTCCACATCCATATTTTCGCATGATGTTTAATTGAAAAAGGTTTAATTCAATTGGCAAAATGTTTAATTCATTTGACATAAGATTTAATTAATTTGGCAGAAGGTTCAGTTTATTTGGCAAAAGGTTCAATTCATTTGTTAACATAACATCAGCATTAATTTTCGAATAGATACCTACAAAAATCGTTGGTATTTATTTATTATAAATATTATAACAATTATAAACCAAAATTTAAAAAAAATTGGTAAATATTAAGAAAGTCGATGGATCCCAAAACCGCTTTAGATTTTACATATTTTATATAATTATCTAATTTAAATTTATATCATATCGTAACTATAGGTAGGTAGTGGGCATTCCATACAGTCTTTAAACCTGTACCTACCATATAATGGGAATCTACGAGCAAAAATAAAGCAGAAAAGGTTTCCCCTTACTTCATGTACTTATCTAGTTTGATTAATATCACACCTTGTAGATTATCACAATTTTTTTTATTGGTTTAATAGTTTTTTGAACCAACAAAATATGGTTCAATAAATGTTTACTGAACCAATAAAAAATTGTAGTCATCTATAATTTGTGATAATAATCAAAACTGGATAAGCTGCGTGCAAAAGTTGTCATTCCTAGCAATATTACTTGACCCTGACAGCATAGGTTGATGGAAATGTCAAAGATTACTGAAATACGTCAACGTCGGCGTTGCAGTCCAGTACGATTAGAAGGACCGTGCCTATATACGTACTGTTTCTCTTCAATATCATCAATGGTCAAAATTGTAGGGCAAATCATTGACACTCTAGAGGGGAACGTTCTGAACCCAATGTGTGACCTGTGAATAGAAGATATCTATTCTCTTCTATTTTCAGTGTGTGTCTGATTTCATAAACTGCCACCCAAACGAAAGAGTTCTTGGATGACAGACGACCTCTACAAAATAATGCCACTTCTCATCAGCATCGAAATGTATTTCAACTGAAGTTTGAGCCCGATTTGCTAAATAATCGTGCGCTAAAACATTCCCAATACCACTGAACTGGAAGAGAAATCTACGTCTTTTAGCGATTTCATTATTATACTATGTTTCTTTCCGCCCGTGGTTGAAACTATCCTAGAGCTCTCTATGTTCTACCTTCGTATGTTCATAATTATAATAATCTGCTCAGTCAAAACTATTCCGAAATTGGTTTGGAAGATGTCATGAAGCATAGAAAATTCGAATGAAATAAGTACCTAATAATAACGAGTGGCCTATTTAAGACGTAAGACCGAAATACAAGGGCCTACTTATCAGCTGTTAATAAATTTTGTGGAGGTTGGAAGGCAGCGTCAACAAATCGTGCTATCCGTTTGTGTGCGTAATGAGAACTTCCTGGTTCACCAATCCTTTCATTGTTATTGTCACATTCGCACAACTTGAACGTGTCAATCCAAGGGCCTGCCGATTAATTCCTACCTACGTATGTCATTCAAGTTTGATCGAGAATGACTTCAGTCTCCGAGATCATTTCCTTTAATTATTGGCTCTTTTCAACGCAAAAAAATGATAAGACACCGTTTTTATAAAATTCTGCAACCTATAATTTATTAATTTTCGGGGGTCTACCACTACCAATATCCTGGTACCCGTAACATCCTCGATCAAATTATTTTCACGGTGATTCTCCCCACCAGGCCACCCTAATGGTCGAACCGGGCTCACATTTCGTTCATGCCGTTTCTAGACCAAGCCACTTCTGAAATGTCAGCCCTTTCTGAGCCCTTGATGGACCTAAAGTTGCCCATACTCTGATTAGCTACTGGCATATAAGTAAGTTTTATCTGGTTAGTATTTTGGAGCCTAATTGAAGAAAAATTTCTCGAAAAAAATAACGAATAGGTAACCTACTATTCCACACCACAATGGGATTCCGCCACATGCTTCCTTTTACAGCCATCGGTCGCCTATAGAGTATTATAATAGTAATCAGGTTTGCTTATTCGTAGGGATGAGTAGGATCGAAGTAAAAGATATCGGTGTCCGATGTCGATATACTTTTCTGCCTAATATATCGACAGTACGATTATATTGACGCAATAAATATTGACAAATCATAATAAAGATAATTCAAGAGAAATCAAATAGTAAATTTATGCCTGCGCATTTTTGGTTTATTATTTTCAATAATGAACCATTGGAATCGAGCATGAAAAAAAAAAAATTCTAACCCCACTCAAAATTTGATGGTTTACGTTTCAAGGTATGTAGAATCCGAAAATGCCATAAAAATATTTCTGTCTGTCCGCCGTACGCCGTACTGGCCACTTTTCTTAGTTAGGTACCATGAAAAAAAAAAAAAAAAGGATGAAATTCGGGTTATAGGTTCCGTTCGGCGTCTAGTTGGTCCTCGAAGCTGCCACTCATCCTACTGTCAGACATCTCTAAGGGGTTCAAAATAAGGGTTGACATTTTCAGAACTCCGTATCTCTTTCGATTGAATTTTTTTTTTTGCGTAATTAAATTTGTCTTGAGCTAAACAATTTTTTGAGACCACCCCGAGCATTGTACGTCCAGCCGTTCCTGTGCACCAAAAAGCTTCGTCAACACGATCGTGAATCAAACTGTATAAATCCGGCCAGGATATCATCACTAGGGAGCACCTTATTATAATCAAGGATGGCTGTATGAAGTCGAGTCGGTTGTTGTGCGATATTATTTCATTTGATAAGTGATGGACTATTGGATTTTGTTGGTAGGTACTTCTTAAACTTGAACAAATGTTGAAGTATTATTGATGGGTAAATTATTACACAATGGTAGATTATTACACAACGGTAAATTATTACACAACGGTAAATTATTACACAATGGCAAATTATTACACAACGGTAAATTATTACACAACGGTACATTATTACACAACGGTTCATCTACCAAGAAGGGGCTGGATTTTGTTGATCGGTACTTCTGCAACTTGAACAACCTTTGAAGTATTATTGATGGGCAAGTTATTACACAACGGTTCATTATACTTGACCACGATGTTAGGTACTGACCACAGAAAACAGTGATCTACGGAGAAGGGGCGTCTATTTCACTCCAAAGCAACAATTTTCCTTCAGAACTTCATTATTAGCGTTTCTTTTTGCCATTTTAGTTACCTACTGTGTTTAGTTACCTAGTAACGGGTATTTCAACAGAAGGGTGAATGAATTCGAATTGTATACATTTAACCCAAATGTCAGCACCAGGGACGCGCCGCTAACAATGAACAATCGGGAATTGACCCGAGATAACATCATTGCTAGGGATCACCTGATTATATTCACAGAGTATGAAGTCGAGTTGGTTGTTCCGTGATATTATTTAATTTGGAAAATGATGGCTCTTTTGGAGTTTGTTGGTAGGTAGTGAAACTTGAAGAAACGTTGAAGTATTTATTGATGGGTAAATTATTACACAATGGTAAATTATTACACAACGGTAAATTATTACACAACGGTAAATTATTACACAACGGTAAATTATTACACAACGGTTCATTATACCATTTACGAAGAAGGGGCTGGAGTTTGTTGGTAGGTACGTTTGCAACTTTTTTCACTCCACATCGACAATTTCACTTCAGAACTTCATTATTTGCGTTTCTTTTCGCCATTTTGGGTACTGTTTGTCATCGACAGAATTATTTTAGCAACATTTAATTCGTGATTTAGGTAGGCATCTAGTAACGAGTACGGGGTTAGGTATTAAACTACGGAGGGTCTGCGATCTACATAATATGTAAAGAGTAGTACATATTATATTATATAGACGGGTTATCTATACAGAGAGCTGTGATCTGTAACAGAAGGGTATTCTGTACAAAATAATAAACCGTTGTGTAGGGATTTGCAGCGTTTTTCATTGTTCAAGATGAAATTTTAAGTTCGAAACGTGTTTCCACTAGTTTTCACTTGAGCACCACAGTGGCGTAGGTACGTTACTTTTGAAAAATGTTTCCATTCCGCTATTTTTGGGCTCATGATGAGAGAAAAGGGTCAAAAGAATAGGTAATCAATCAACTTTATAATTTCGTCTACAAGCTTCGCTTCAGGATAGGGAAGCAAAACAAAAAACATTATATCAAGACAACAATAACTTCTTGTTCTTCCTTCTGTCCCTGAACAGAACCTTCGCATCGCAGGTAGGTGCCTAACCATAATTTTATTTCCCTTCAAGTTCACCTGTCTTGGTTCAGGACATGATATGCATAGGTAGGTTATAATACACATGACAAGTTACACTATAAAGTACTAAATTACCTACAAGAAATTCAAAAGCAGAGTGGCTAGACCGATATATCGTGATAAAATATCGATATACAATACATCGATTTTCCTTGATATCGGTATAAGAATATCGATATTTTAATGAAAAATATCGATATTTCCGATATAACGACACGGGATCCCTCCTTACTCGCTCCGCCGTCGATATAGACAGAATTTATTTTGAACTTGTTATTTTGACTTGAGATCGTCATCTCTGTCCTTTCACGATTCTTTCTTTCGCTCCAGTGTTCACCGCTCGTAATAACTGTGTGGTCCTACAGGACTGACTGTGCTTTGCCTTTAGGTAAGAGCCGTCCTCTTTTTTCCTTTTTTTTTAAACACTCCTTTCTCTGCCACAGCTGGTTCCCTCTCCCTCGCCACTGATCAACAGCCTCGTGTTGTTTTGGTACCGGCCCCCTTCAGCCGCCACTTCGCCAGTCGGTCGTGTGAGAGCCCTCCGTCCGCAGGCAAGCGCGGTCGTTACATTTTTGTTAGCCTTTCAGGCATGTGAGCTGCCCTTTACACACAGCTCTTGGTGTCGTTCACTAGGCGTACACAGTCACAACTGCCCATCAAACGGCATCCCGTAAACCGACTTTCCCGGTCTCAACGGCAAAATTTCGTATCCCAGGAAATGAACTGTTTTGGAAGTGAGGTGAGTTTATTTGTAACTCTTCGTAACTCCTCCAATGAAGATCTCACAGCTGAACTAATATATCCACATTTTAAAACTTTTCCTCGCCGTATGAGCTGTGATTCAATGCAAGAGCGATATGAGCTTATCTGGCTTGCACGAAACTACAATATTGGACATTTTCACCTGGTGGGATTATTTCCCTATACAGGGTGATCCGCTCGTAGATGCAAAAAAACATTTGCGTAAAATTACATCAAAAATGCCGCCAACCGCATATTTTTATCTCAATCCGGGCTCGAGATATGATTTTTTAAAGGTTTTTTCAGGAAAACCGTGTTTTTTTCCTTTTAAACTCAAATTTCTCCGCTTTACCTCATTTCATTTTACTTTTTGACCTCATTTTCAGAATCAGCGTTAAATTTTCCATACGCATGGTGTACTTCAAGTCTTGAAAAGTACAATCTAGAGACCACAACAACAGGGTAGAAAAAATGTAAAAAATGTTTTTAATGTTTTTAATTGAAAAAATTGAGTCAATAGTGCCAATTTAATTAGTTTAAATGCAAGAAAACGTTAGGAGGATTTTTTTCGGAGTAGTAACGTTTTTAAAATTTCAGAAATTTTATTTTTTCAAATTCGTCTAATGTTTGAGCTGTTGTTGTGGTCTCTAGATTGTACTTTTCAAGACTTGAAGTACACCATGCGTATGGAAAATTTAACGCTGATTCCGAAAATGAGGTCAAAAAGTGAAATTAAATTAGGTAAAGCGGAGAAATTTGAGTTTAAAAGGAAAAAAACGGTTTTCCTGAAAAAACCTTATCTCGAGAACGGATTGAGATAAAAATATGCGGTTGGCGGCATTTTACTCCATTTTTGATGTAATTTTACGCAAATTGTTTTTTGCATCTACGAGCGGATCACCCTATTCTCGAACTGCTGGAGGTTGTACGATTCTCTCTCACCCGACTGAGCTAAAAGGCTGCTTCCTAATAAAACCATATTCGCTGTCATCTTTTCATGACCCAGTGATTGATAGCCGGTACTTGATTAGGTAAACAACAATGTGAATTATTTCCAAAATAATATCTTACTCTGAAATGTACCTGTTCTATCAAAACAAAAATAAAGCTCATGCCAGGTGACCAGCGGCATGCCTGGTAGGTACTGTCTACATCTCTGCAGGTCTGTAGTAAACACTCCTTGTTTTTCTATGTCCAGCCCGCATATGCCATTATCACAATACGCCATCAGGTTATCGCAGTAGGTTTAATAGTATCACTACATGGTAGTTCATGTCCCTGTGGAACGTAATTATTCCAATAAACGGACAACATTATACCATAATAATAATAATAATAAAACCCTGCCAAGGTTCATTACAGCTTCCTTCTACATCCATGAGGTTCGTAGTAATCATACGGGGGGGGATCAACCACTGAAAATTAGGCGCTGGTTGGCGAAATCCCGAGTTTTTGAACAGAAAACGATTTTTACGCATTAGCATAGATTATAATAGGTACATTCGTAGATACAGATCGATGAAGAATTTATCGTAAAAATCATTAATATCGTTAATCCGAGTAGGAAAAACAGAAGTTACAGTCATGCAGCATGGCTGTAAGAGAGCGAATTTTCAAATAAATATTTGTTCTACTGTTTAAAAAATGATATAGCGAGAAACTATACCACTTTTCGTAACATTACCTTATCATTTGCGTGGTTTTAGCCATTTTTACCGATTTTTGACCCTCAAAGTCCAATTCGACCCACTTTTTATGTTACAAAAATATTTGTATGGTCAAAACAGTCCCCCTCTTTCTGTCGTGAATCAACATCCCACACATCGTCTGGTGAATTAATATTGATTTTAGCCGTTAATACCAATTTTTGACGCCTAAAAAAATCTAAATTTGACCCCTATTCTGTACGAAAAACAACCGAAGTGGTCTTTTTTGTCTTTACTCACCCTTCCATACTACTTTCAATGATTTTTATCTGACTGTTTGCTATTTTAGCCGTTTTTACCGGTTTTTGACCCCTAAAACTCAAATTTTACCCCCGTACAGTTTTTGAAAATTACTCATCTTCGAACTCATCTTGGCGAAATTCGAAATTTTTATCATGTATCCAAGGTCAGATATCGTCTGGAGTGACACTTATAAAAAATAAATGTATACATAATATATTATGTGTAAATTTTTGTTAAAATGTAGGGATGGATTCAGGAGGCTCTGAAACGGAATTGCCTATTAAAAAAATTCAAAAATTCATGTTCTGAAAATTTTGGACCCATTGCAATAGCTTCATTTCCTTTGAAAATTTTCTAAATACAAACAATGAAACTATAATAAATGAGACATGGAACATCTTCTGCTGAACCTGCAAACAAATAAAAGCTCTGGGGGCTGATCACCTTCTTATTTTGGAAGAATATCATATTCCAATGTTGAAATCGCACCAATACCACAATCTCACTCTTCGGGCACACTGTGCAATGGTGATTTCATAACGTCCGATAGTCTTGAATTCTATCCCTTTACAAGTACGTACCTACCTATAATGATGAAGGCTCAATCTGATTCCGTTGATTAATACCGCAGTTACAGGGGGAAAGGACATTAGAAATGCCACCGTAGTGTCCCTGTTCTTTCCACAATATCTCACCTCAGTGCGTTTGTTTTGTTGATTTAATTCATGCATGTTTGTTAAACCATCTGCAGTTGACGGCTAGTATTAATAAGCCGTTAATATTTAGCTGGAAAATTACATTGAAATCTCACCGTTTCACATAGCCTATATTTTTCCATTTCAACTCGAAATCCTCTTTTGTATAAGTTTAGTTTTCTTTATAGTACTCGTAATTAATACATTTCGGACTTGACTGGGTCGCTTGTAAATAATAGCTCTGCGATACACGGGTGGGCAAAGTTGGTGATAGATAATGTGGGGTCCGTGATATTACCTATCATGCTACCTATTTAATGTAGTATAATTTCTCTGAAAATACGTAGACATATCAGCAACCATTACATACACAGTTACCCACTACGTGTTTTGAAGGGATTCGATTGGGTTTTATAGGACTTGGGTAGTGCCAGGTCTTGTGCTTCGCCGGAAAAAGAGCCCGCAGCACCGAGTGCCTGGGATGCGGGTGGGAATGAGATATACAGTTTATTTTATAAATTGTATATTATATATAGCTGTTTCCAATCGCTTCGGTCACTCATCCAAGAGGGTGTAAATCACTGGACTGTCACATCCAAGTAGTTTAGAAAGATCACCTGACTTGTATTGCGCATTGTGGAATAACTTTGCGCAATTCTGGCGTGACTAAGGTCGCCGCGCCTCCAGGCGTTGAAATATATTGAAATGTTTTGTTTTCCATTGCAGTATTTTCTTTGTAGAAGGTAATGCACAACCCCGCGGTATGCTCAGGTTGTGGGGCCAGCCAAGATGTTCTAGAGGGTCCCTGGTCCATCTATAACGTCTTGGGTCAGCTGTCGGCGGGTACCTAATTACCTGTCGTGAAAAACTTGTGCAGGGGAGTTCACCGTTGTGTGAAGATAATATCTTATATTATATTATTATAATATTATATTATATATTATATTATAATATGAGTGTGTGTGTGTGTGTGCGCGCGCGCGCGATTCTTGAGCCACACCCCACGTAGAAGGGGATCCCGGTCCCCAAGAAACGACCTGCCAACTTTTGCCACCCACTGCCCTCACGACGTTTTTCCTTTTCCCGTCGTTGCGCCGTTGGTACCAGACATTTTGTGGACATTTCGAAGAGGTATTAAAATGGGTGGTGAAAGGAACGCCACGACACCACTTTATACCAGTTCGGTTCAGACCGCGAAGTTTTCTGACCCCCCCCCCCCATTAGTCCCCCTTCCCCCCCAGAGCACGATGCAAAAACTTCCGACACACACATCAGAAGTTACGCACAGTTGCGCGCAGTGTTCTCAAATAGCCTATTCCCTTCCGACGGGCATACTGCATGAACGTGCCAAATTTGGTGAAGATCGGTTGAGCAGTTATCGGTTTCGGACAAACAAAGAGATTTATAATAGTTATGTTAGGATGGATTGCGGACAGAACTAGTAGGCAGAATTAGGGTAATGGACCAGTCTGGTGACCCAATGCTGAGCAAGAGAGCATCTTTCATTATTTGCAGGCTGGGATTAGAATACACGGTGTAAGAGCAGTTGAGGTAGTAACTTCGAAACCAAATGTCGCGAGTTTGGCGATTTCTAAGATATTTGTTATGCGACCCTGGACCGCAAATTACGAGTGAGAATGTGGATTTTAAGGGACATAAATATACCTACCTACAATTTTCTTTTCCCGGCTCCTGAATGAGTTCAAGGCTTCCCTACCGTCGGTAGGTAGCGAGGCAGCTAAAAGAGGGTAGAAGAAGATCCGTCTGTTAACTCTATTTATATTAATTACAATAATTATTTAAAAAAGGTGTCGAAAGAACATTTGAGACAACTGCCACTCTTCAGGAATGTAAATGTAAATAGTCATGGTATGTAATTCAGGAAAACAGTCACTGAAAATGTACTTATCTCACGGCGTCTTTCATAGCATTTTATTCGCGGAGGGCGGTTGCATAACCTCGACCATAACATCATAATAATATTTATATTTATATAGTTCTTTCCTTCGTTATCTGGGTGGTAGCACGATATAATACTTTCCCTTGCTGTTTCACTTTATCAAACAACTCTTCCCGTCGTTTTGGCCTTTTGCTGTGCAAAACGTAAATATTATTTATTTGAACAGTTGTCATTTAAGACTCGGGAGGTCACCTAGTTATCATTATACAGCCTTGCGAAAAAAGAGTGAAAAGATAGGTACGTACCACGTTAATGATAGCATCCGTTATCATAAACGGCGTGTGAGTTTGGCAATAACAAATTACAGCTATCGCCAGTTTGTTGTTGCTAGATAAGATAAAATGTTAACGAATATTTTTTCCAGGGCTTATATGTATCCCGTCAATTTTTCTAGGAAGTAAATTACGGAGGACGGATGGTACTTGTAAACGGAAATATTTTATTGTCCCCAGCTACGTCGCATTTACGTGGTGGGCAATTAGCATAGGTACACAGTTCATTGTTGTGGTTGTCCCAGCGATGGATGCGCAATTTCAACTTAGCCACTCACCATAAAAGTCGGGGTTGACCGGTTTCTCGAATCACACGGTTGATTTTTGACCCATTGCAATACCATAATTATTTTCTTCAAAAATTCACTGAAAAAAAGAAGAATAGTTTGACGACAAAATAGCTTCTTGGTCTGATTGAAGATGCGGGAAGTGATATCACCCGGGAGACTACCATGAACTAGATACCATTTTTGACTACCATGAACGATTGCCGCTAGGCCAATAATTATCCAAAATGAATTAATTTGCCTCGATTGCTGTCTATTATCTAGGTCGCTCTTTTAATAATAGGTTCTTTCGTTATGTAAACTATTCAGTTTGATGGAAACGATTTTGGACCACTTAAGTGGGTAGGTAGGTACCTACTGATATTTCGTAAACTGAATTACTATTTTAATGGTGGTGAAGTGGTGATTGAAGTGGTGGACCTACATTTCCATTCAAGTTAATTTTACTGATAGATAAAGTACAAATTTTTGAGTAGGTATCTTACTTAGCTAAACTTTCTTTCCTTAGCTATTCTTTTTTCCTAGCTATTCTTTCCGATTTTTTTCTGTTGTGGTTTTATTCATATTTCAATTGTGTTTTCATTTTAATCTATTGTACGTTAAGAGGGGTCCCCTGACCCTATGTAAAAGTAATTATAAATAAATAGCCACTTAGGGACCTCGTTCGCTGTCGGTTGTACTTTATGGGTTGCAAATTCTAATATTCGTCCCCAACGGAGAGGACAGCTGTGTCGTCTGCAAATGTCGCAATAGTTGTTTCTTCATGCTGGGGTAGGTCGCTAGTGTATAGAAGATGAAGGACTGAGCCAAAAGTACATTGTCTAACGTTGATTTCACACAGTAAAGCATTCTGAATAACAAAAAAGTTGGAGTCGAAAGGGACTTTTATGAACAAAAAGTTTCTGTCGTTGCCTAAATGGTTTTCCGATGAAAAGTAGCTTTTTAGCGAATTTTTGAAGATAATAAAGCTATTCCAATGGGTCCAAAATTTTCAGTACATGAGTTATTGAGTTTTTTTAAATATGCAAATCCTTTATCAAAATGTATATATATGTATATTAATTTGTTTGTGTCACTCCAGACGATATCTGACCTTGGGTACATGATAAAAATGCCGAATTTCGCCAAAATGTTCGTATTGCCAAACAAAGGGATGAGTTCAAAGATGATCAATTTTCAAAAATGTTAAGAGGTGTGACAGAGTGTGACAGTGGGGGGTGGACCCTCGAGAGTCCCCCTCCTAGACCTGCGAGATTATCACCGGTTAAGAAGGGATCTCGATTAGGCTTCCCCAAACGACCCCGTGTCCACCGGAAGAAAAAAATGTATCGAGAACAGCCACACTGTTACAAGGGTCAAATTTGAGTTTTTAGGGGCCAAAAATGGTTAAAAACTCTAAATTCGAGAAGAATTGGTATAAAATCACTGAAAGTGGTGTGGAAGGGCGAGTAAAGACAGAAAAATACCATTTAAGTTGTTTTTGATAAAGAATAGGGGTCAAATTGATTTTTGGAGGTAACAAATTGGTATTAAGGGCTAAAATCAATATTAATTCACCTGACGTTGTGTGGGATGGTTCACGACAGAATATTTCTATGATTAAAATATTTCTATGATAAAAATATCTCTGTGATAAAAATATTTTCTCATAAAAGAGTGGGTCAAATTTGATTGATGGGGTCAAAAATCGGTAAAAATGGCGAAAATTACGAACAAAATATATAATTTTACAAAAAGTGGTGTGGTTTCTCGCTATATCTTTTTACACAATAGCACGAATATTTCTTTGAAAATTCGCTCTTATAGCCATGCTGCATGACTGGAACTTCAATACTTACCCTGTCTTGCATTACCGACGAAATTCAACTGTTGAAGAAAATTATAGGTAATATTGTTGACAAAAAGATGCTCACCTGCTATTACGGGAAATACAAGATAACACTATAACCAGTAGTAGGTAGTAGTAGTAGTAGTAATAGTAGTAGTAGTAGTACTAGTAGTAGTGAGTAGTAGTAGTAGAAGTAGTGTAGTAGTCGGTACGTTACTCGGAAAATATTCGTTCATAAATGGTCTTGCTGGAAATGGCACACGGTGATTGTTGTAGGCGAGGTAAGACGAGAACGCTGTTTGATAACAAAAGAAGTGAGAGGCTTCGAAAGTGGTCTGCAGAGGTGGATGTGGCCGATATGGGTCGAGTTCCCCTCGGGTTTCAGGAGACTCCTGTTCCCAGATGATAACGGAAGGGAAGTACATATTGTCAGTTGTCTGGTGAGGCAGTCGAATGGTGGGACGGCGTGAGAGGCCGGTGGGGGGTAATTGCTCTTTGCTCTTCGCGTGTTTAAAAGGGCTGCGAGAGGAAGTCGGACGGATCCGTCTATTGTGATCGGACTCGCAACTTCAGGGGGCGAAATAATCACGCAATTACAAACTCCACGTCTATTATCTGTGCAATGGGGATTTCGACTACACACAGTTGGGACAGCAGTCTATGCGAAGAGAAGTCACAAATATTGAACACTTCCCAGTAAAATTCAAGGTTATCAAAAACAAATTCAAGGTTTACTTAGTTTAAATCAAGGTTTTCTATTTTAAATAAAGGTTTTCCCAAATCAACGTCTTATTGATTTATGTCACACATAACTAAGGCTTTGATTTAAAATAGCTAACACTTGTATATAACCTTCCAAATACCGGAAGGGGTCGTTAGCGAAATAATCATGCAATTAAAAACTCCACGTCTATTATCTGTGCAATGGGTATTTCGACTACACACAGTTGGGGCAGCAGTCTAAGCGAAGAGAAGTCATAAAATATTGAACACTTCCCAGTCAAATTCAAGGTTATCAAAACAAATTCAAGGTCAACTTAGTGTAAATCAAGGTTTTCTATTTTAGATTAAGGTTTTCCTAAATCAACGTATTACTTATTTATGTCACACATAACTAATGGATTTGATTTAAAATAGTATATAACCTCCCTAATACCGGAAGGGGTCGTTAGCGAAATAATCACGCAATTACAAACTCCACGTCTATTATCTGTGCAATGGGGATTTCGACTACACACAGTTGGGACAGCAGTCTATGCGAAGAGAAGTCATAAATATTGAACACTTCCTAGTCAAATTCAAGGTTATCAAAAACAAATTCAAGGTTTACTTAGTTTAAATCAAGGTTTTCACAAATACTGAACACTTCCTAGTCAAATTCAAGGTTATCAAAAACAAATTCAAGGTCTACTTAATGTAAATTAAGGTTTTCTATTTTAAATTAAGATTTCCCAAATCAATGTCTTATTTATTTATGTCACACATAACTAATGGCTTTGATTTAAAATAGTTAAAACTTGTATAATATAACCTTCCAAATACCGGAAGGGGTCGTTAGCTACACTCTAGTTTTTCTAATGTAAAACTGTAAAAAATAATGTAGGTAAAACTGTTTAAAACAAATGTTCCTCTTCAGGCTGTGACGATGGCTTATCCTCCGACCGTCTGTAATGCTTAGAGCAGAAAATATTATTATTTCAGCATAAGTAAATGCAGTATAAATAAATACAGCAATACAGTAAATATAAGTAAATATAGTATAGTATAAATACAGTAATACAGTAAATATAAGTAAATATAGTATAGTATAAATACAGTATAGCATACCTATTTATTACGATGTTTTTTTTCTTAAAAAAAGAACAGGTAGAAAACTTTCTCCTTTTTTGAAATCTGCTAAAAAAACGTTAAAAGGAACTAACCAGGTATAAGTTCTCCAGCGACTGTGCCCTCTGCCCTCTGCTCTAACATTCCCTGGAAGTTGCATTGTGAGAAAGTGGGTCTGCTATCACACAGTTCGTTACAATCCGGACTCAGCTGTGTAAATTCTAACGGGCAGTAATTTATAACAGGCAGTATTATTATAGCTATGCCTCCTGTTCTCACCCTTTCTCAATAGCCTTACCTACCTACTTCAGGGTGTAAGAGTGTCAAAAGGCTAAAATCGCGAACATTTGGTATAAAATAACTGATATTGGTATGGAAGGGTGAGTAAAGACCGAAACTACCATTTCAATTGTTTTTCATACAGAATAGGAGTCAAACTTGGATTTTTACAGGTCATAAATTGGCATTAAGGTTCAAAATCTATATTAATTCATCTGACGTTGTGTGGGATAGTGGTTCACAATAGAAAAAGGGACTATTTCGATAATAAAACTATTTTTCTCGAAAACAGTGAATCAAATTTTACTGTGAAAGGGTCAGCATTTGGTTAAAATTGCTAAAATTACGAAACAATTATACAAGTTTTACGAAAAGTCGTTTGGTTTCGCTACATCATCTTTCTACACAATAGCACAAATTTCTTCGAAAATTCGCTCTTATAGCCATGCTGTTTGCCTGGAACTTTTCATACATTCTAGTACCAATCTCTCGGGGTATTGCAGAATGGACATGTCAGCTGTGAAAACGGCGGTAAATTCACGCTATAGCGTGACTTGATCCGAATAAATCTGGTAAAATTATGTATGTACCTACCCTGGAAGTAGGAAGGTCCCTTTCAGTTTCATTTCCAAGTGAAATTCAAGGTTTTTAAAATACAACTGGAGGTTTTTCATCATATTCAAAGTTTTCTTCCAAATTCAAGACTTGCCATTACAACACTTGAAATTAAACGATAGACTTTGAATTTGAATCGGAAGACCTTGAATTTGAAATGAAAAACGCTGCAAATCCCTGCACAACGGTTTATTATTTTGTACAGAATACCCTTCTGTTACAGATCACAGCTCTTTGTATAGATAACCCATCTATATAATATAATATGTACTATTCTATACATATTATGTAGATCGCAGACCCTCCGTAGGTTAGTACCTAACCCCGTACTCGTTACAATTTACCTACCTAAATCACGAGTTAAATGTTGCTAATTCTGTCGATGACAAACAGTTACTAAAACGGCAAAAAGAAACGCAAATAATGAAGTTCTGAAGGAAAATTGTTGATGTGGAGTGAAATAGATGCCCCTTCTGCTTAGATCACTGTTTTCATTGTGGTCAGTACTACCCTCGTGGTGACGTATACTGAACCGTTGTGTAATAACTTGCCCATCAATATTAACGGTAGTTCAACGGTTGTTCAAGTTGCGAAAGTACCGATCAACAAAATCCAGCCCCTTCTTGGTAGATGAACCGTTGTGTAATAATTTACCGTTATGTAATAATTTACCGTTGTGTAATAATTTGCCATTGTGTAATAATTTATCATTGTGTAATAATTTGCCCATCAGTAATACTTCAACGTTTGTTCAAGTTTCCGAAGTACCTACCAACAAAATCCAATAGTCAATCACTTATCAAATGAAATAATATCGCAGAACAACTAACTCGACCTCATACAGGCATCCTCGATTATAATCAGGTGCTCCCTAGTGATGATTATCTGGGCCGGATTCATACCGTTTGATTCACGATCGTGTCGACGAAGCTTTTTGGTGCACACGAACGGCTGGACGTACAATGCTCGGGGTGGTCTCAAAAAATTGTTTAGCTCAAGACAAATTTAATAACGCAAAAAAAAAAATCCCTTCTACCGAAAGTTTTTGAGCTACGGCGTTCTGAAAATGTCAACCCCTATTTTTAACCCCTTAGAGATGACTGACTGTAACGCCGAGCTTCGAGGACCAACTAGACCCCGACCGGAACCTATAACGATTTTGTTTCATGGTAACTAAGAAAAGTGGTCAGTACGGCGTACGGCGGACAGATAGAAATTTTTTTATTGCATTTTTGGATTCTACATACCTTGAAACGTAAGCCATCAAATTTTGAGGGGGTTAGAATTTTTTTTTCATGCTCGATTCCAGTGTTTCATTATTGAAAGTAATAAACCAAAATTTAAAAAACCATACTCTTCTACTGAAAGTTTTTGAGCAACGGCCTTCTGAAAATGTCAACCCCATTTTTCACCCCTTAGATATGACTGACAGTAACGTCTGCTTCGCGGACCAACTAGATCCCAAATGGTTCCTAAAAACCAAATTTCATTAATTTTGGTTCATGGTAACTAAGGAAAATGCGAAGTACGACGGACGTTAAGAAGTTTTTTCTATTTTCGGATTCTAAGTACCTTGAAACGGAAACCACCAAATTTTGAGGGTTGGAGGGGGTAAAAAAATTGTACATGCATGTTTCCAAAGGTTCATTATTGAAAATAAGAAACTAATAATAAACCGTGTGTAATAATTTGCAGCGTTTGTTTAAATTCCATTTTCGGGTTCTACGTACCTTGAAACGGAAACCATATTTGTTGTTACGTCTTATCTATTACACCCCCCTCCAATTTAGTGATTTTTATAGAAAGGCAAATGTATTCTACTTTCACGTGATCTATTTTTTAAAAACATGGATGTCCTGGACTGGGAACATAAATTTATTTTGTCTCTGTCAAATTGCGTTATCGATTTTTGACTCGTTATTTCCGATGGTTTTCACATAGGTACCTCCAAACTCCGTATCTGGTTTCATGCAAAAATCTCTTCGACCTCCTGAGGAGCCGTGAGCTTATCAATTTTATTTTATCGTAGGTGCCTAACGCCATATGATTCGGGACCGGAATCGTGAGGCATTGTGTGAGGAGTCTATAAAACGTTAAGCGAGGACGTATTTTAGTAAAATTATGCAGCAAAACCAGTTTTTTCTTTGAATTTTGTCGATGTTGAAGTACCACAACAAATTTAAATTGTTACCTATTTTTAAAATTCAATTCCATCGGCTCAGATTAATCTTATTTACTTGAGATAACCGCTGATAGAGTAGAAATTAGAACGACAAGGAGTTCTCTCTTTAAGATGGGATCATGCAGGAGGTGCCATATGGATATGTAGTAACATTCATTTTAAAAAATCTTTTTTTTACATGAACAGTTCATAGCGTTCCCACTTGAATGTGCCCGTACCGTTTCAGCCGTTTTAAACTGTTCTTTCTGGAGCTTGTGAAAAAATAAGTGGTAATTATTGTACAAGGAAAAGGATTCATACAGACACCACTGTAGCAGTGCAACACAATGTTTTATATTCACTAACAGTTAATCACATTCACTCTTCAAAGCTGCCTACGAATGGTGACTTCCATCGCGAATGAAAAACAAAAATACCTACAGTATTTAGGTAATCATTCTTGATTTGGTTTCTTGGAAACTTTGAACGGACGGTGCGTGACTCGTTTCGTTCGCCATTGATTATCATGAATGTCATTGTTCGTCAGACGGCGTAGTTAGCCTATTGTCTTAGCTGTAAATTACCTAGTGCAGAAACTCGAAGAGGTATTGAAATCACAGTTCTGTTCGCTACTATACACGAAATAACGGTCTCGATCGGCTAAAATTCATCAGTGATGGGTTCATGGTGGTACATAAGTCCCAACACCATCAAATACCGACCAACCTCGAGTGGCGAATCCAAAGATATTCTGAGAGGGTGAAGGGGTCCTCAAGTTACTGTACACACAACTTACAATCACTGACAGCTACAACTTCCGAGATCCCTCTAATTTCCCTAAGTGAGGCGAAATGGGGAACTTGGAAAAATCGACCGTCCGCCCTGCACTTATAGGAACTTCAAGGAAATTTCAATACACCCAATGGCCCTCTTGTGGTTGTGGTCCTTTTAGCGAATTTTCGAAGAAAAAGAAGCTATTGTTCTCGGTCCAAAATTTTTAAAACTCGAATTTCCGAAAGATTTTTATACCAAAATCCGTTTCAGACCATCCTGAATTCCCTGCCGAAAGACACAAAAAATTATATATATATATATATATATATATATATATATATATATATATATATATATATATATATATATATATATATATATATATATATATATTTATACATATATTTATATATTTATATATTTATATATTTATATATATATTTATATATGTATGTGTCATTCCAGACGATAACTCTCGAAAGAATTGAGATAAAAAGTTCAAATTTGCACGAAAAATCTGTCTTGGCAATCGACAGGCTAAGTTCGAAGATGGGCAGAATCGGGTCACCCTAAGGGGGAGTTTTGGGGAGTTTTAGGGGGGGGGGGGAAATTACCCATAAATTCCCAAAATGAAAAAGTCTGACAAGTGACACCTCATTTTAAAGGTTTTTGTACGCTGAACACGATGGTGAAATCAGAATTGCGATATCTCATTCCGTTCTCAAACTGGAGCACTTTGAAGATGAAGGAACGTGGTTATTTCTTGAGATGTTCTTCCTGGTTCGTCTGCTCTAATCTGATAACGGAATGGGATATCGCAATTCTGACTTCACCATCGTGTTCAGCGTTGGAAAATCTACAAACCGAGGTGTTACTCGGCAAAAAATGGAACAAAAAATTTGTTACCTACGTACCCAATACCTACTCTTCTGGTATTCAAAACATTTTTGATTTCCCCCTCCCCCTCCTTCCACCCCAAATTTTACTTTGCGTAAAACTACTCCTGTTTTAATTTTGTATGGTATCAAGTTGGGAAAACATTGACCGAAAATTAATTTTCAGAAAATTTTAGGCGGAGGAGGAAGATGCCGAAAACTTCGAAAATTCGCTCTTATAGCCATGCTGCATGACTGTGGTTTTTCTAAAATATTTTCTTCAACTGCGAGTTTCTTCGGAAACTCCAACAATTCTGATTTTTGCCTCTTTTGATATCAACGAAGCTGGCATTCGTATGAAAGAAATGTTGAAGAAAATCAAAGTCAGCTATACGAATGAGACCAACACGAACCCTCCAGCAATGTATCCATGATTTTGAGCAATTTTTCAAATTTTCCGTGTTTTGGAATCTGTTATAAAACATGATAAGTTTACTCCTTGAGAAACCGGAACAGGTGAGTTTAGTACCTATATATCTACCTTTCTACCATAAAAATCGGAGCGACAAACTTTTTGAAAATATTGTCATACCCTATTTTTCATCCCTTCATGTTGATTGAGAGTTATGAAAAGCTCCTAAGCTGACTCCCACTACTTTTCATATTTTTTCTATGTGACATTCTGAAGATTCACCTTGTGTGATTATTCTGTATTATTCTTAAAACCATTACCAGTAAAGGTCAAACCTCGGCGAACGGAGGGTTTTTTCGATTCTTCTTTTTTTTTTAATTCATAAGTACCTAGGTACTTTGAAACCACAAATTTTTGAATGAAGGGAGGAGCGATTTTTATCTTGATTTTTCATATTGAAGGCTACGAACGAAAAATCCGGTTGTTTCAAAATTGTCGAGTTGTATCGGCTATTTTCAACTCAGAGGATCCAGTGTAACTGGAGCGTGCAAGGAATCGGCCATTCCGGCGTTGGCCAAAATGATAATATTTGGCAGACGTCGAGGGAGCGATGAATGATTATCAAACTGCGTGTTACCGAAAATTCATTCCACTCAAAAGCGTTCGAGGCTCCGATAAGCTCAACATCTGTCAGCCCCTTCAAGGGTAAACTAGATGCGAAAAAAGTTGGTTACGACAGCAAGGCTTGTGGCAAACAGGACTTTTTTTCACCCCAATTTAGCTCTCCGCCCGCTTCTTTTCTTTTTGTTTCGGAATTCTTTTCCAACAACTGCGCAACATTCCGGCATGGAGATTTGTATATTGTGCAGCTTGGGTGGTTGGTAAGAAAAAATAGAAGGGGAGAGGAGAAAATGTTCTTGACATCCTGCCAGTATTGATTCGAACCTTTCTTAAATTATAGCATACGATTACCTACGAACACAGAGTAACAGAAAACTTTTCGTATACTTAGGTACCCTCTAACCTAAACCAATGTTGAACAGTAGAATACCTACATCTTGGCTGATTTGTGTTTCCTGAAGCTTGTTAGTATTTCTGTCTCTTCCTTTGCATACGTGGGAATTCGTGTTTACTTCGGCTTGTATATTATTTCGCTTTTTTTTGCTTCTTAGCCAACCAATGTAGCGGCCTTGTGATCACTTTTGGGAGGAAACTCATTTTGGATTATTCTTTACCTATTATCTTTGAAGTTTTCTCTATTCCCCTCCAAGTTTTGTGTCTGTTTTCCATAATGGTAATTTCTGTTGGTGGCGTACTCTGATGTGTCATGCGCTCGAGTGGAAGGTGGCGCGTGGAATGGTCTTATATGGGAATGCGGACGGAGACTCGACTGGGGAAGGTGGTCCCTGCCTGCAAATCTCGTCGCGGTCTTTGTTTACGTCTTCTACAACTGAACTTGAAATATACTGTTGCGCCGTGAGTTCAAGGATCTTCATGCTGGAGACGGTGCTATAGCTTCAACTCACCTTGGCATTGCCAATATGTACATATTAAATTGTTGTATTCAATAATTACATGTAAAGTCTACCTGCTCACTGCCGTATGTCGGAGACACTCTCCAGAGACGTTTGCTGTGTGTTATAATAAGTTCTTCGAAAAACCTCCTTCCAAATGGGTCTTAGAGTTTTATTATTCTTTTTATTTTTTTTTAAATGCGTTTATTCATGAAATACAAATTTTGTTTTACCTTTACAAGTACAACTAAACACTACAACTCCCTGAAAGTAATCTTGTGCTGGGAGTTGGAGTCACGTACGAAGTACAAAGTAATTACTTATATCTACTATTAGGAATAAAACGCAATAAGAATAAGTGATAGTGGGAACAATATACTTGAAAAATTATAGCAAGAAGAATAGAAAAGAAGAATGAAAAAATAAATAAACTCTTGAAATTAAAAATAAAATCACTCTCGAATACAAATGCTTCCTAACCTTGATTTATAGAGTTCTTTTAGTTTCTTTTTAAATATGGCCAATGACATCGGCAACTTGAATATAGTTGGAGACAGAGTGTTGAATAAATTTACACCGTAATAAGTGAAAAATCTTTGTCCAAGGGAAGTATTTCGACGAGGCAAAGGCAAAGTAAGTCTATCGGATGATCTCGTGTTATTTTCAGAAATTGAGAAATGACCAGCGAGATACATTTTGTATACATATATTAATATTGTCTGTTCGAACAATTCATGAAATGGTAAAACTTTCATCTCACGAAAGACCTCCACTGACGGAAAATCAATAGGCTTTCTTAGCAAAATTTTAATTAAGCATTTTTGAGTTACGTAGAGCAACTGAGTCCTTGTTCTATATATGCTGATCCCCGAGCAACTATACCGTAGACTAGTAATGATTGTGCTAAAGCCAAATATAAAATTCTCTTAACATTTATTGACAAGAAGCCACGAACCTCAAAACAAACAGGTAATAACCTACGCAGTTTCGTATTAAGAGATGACAGATGGTAATCCCACAACAAGCATTGATCAATTATGACTCCCAAATATTTAGTATGTGTGGTTTGAACAATGTCCGGACAATCACATTCATTACAATTATCCTTAACATGGCATTTTATGCTACCAATTGATGGTACCAAACCAGATCTTGTTGCAAACGCAATGAATTTCGTTTTATTATAATTGAGTTTCAGGCCCATCTTTCTAAACCACAACTGAAGAGCTCGTAATCCATTCGTCCCCTTTTGCACTACTTCATCCCAGTTTTCTCCACTAATAATGACTGCCGTAGTTAACTTGGAATGTTTAGCATCTTCCTACTTGCTATACCGACAGAATTTTATTGTCGAAAAAGTGCCAAGGAGCGGCGCAACGGTGCCGGTGATGGCGCCCGGGATCTCCCTTTTGAGTAGGAATAAATAAGCGGTGATCTGGATGCTTACTGGCACTTGCATTTCGAAATGAAAAAACTTTAGCTACAGCTCATCAGTAAACATGAACAATCCTCATTATCCATTAACCTAGAATTCGAGGTATAGATAATTCAAAGTTTTTGAATGTGAAAACCATCAATTTGATAGAGAAGGTTGGTTCTGAGTTTAATTCGGTATATTCACCTGACTTCGTCCTGAGCGATCGCTTTCACTTAGTGATTTCACTTGTTCGAAACGAAAAACCGTTCGGAGTTTGTAGCCAAAATCGGCACACCGCCCTCATAAATTTTTTTCCCCCTTCTCATTATAAAAATATAAATTCTGAAAACTGAAAGTTTTCTCGAACCACATAGATTCACCGTTCAGTCAAATGCATCCGTCCTTGTACACAAAGCCCTCATCAATCTTTCTATCCTGTTTCGATTGTTTGTACAATGATGTTATCGAGATCGCGTTCTATTGATGTCATCTGGTTAAATAAAAATAAAAAAACTATTCTGCCAAGCCCCAACTTTTTCCCGCTATGATTTGATTGTTCAGTATCACTGACATGGTTGACGTCAAACTCTAAAGAGAACAGAGAAAAACTGATTTCCAGAAATACCGCCGGAACAAAGAATGCTTTCCGTTGCCAGAAACAGCAGATTTCACGGATCTAGCAGAAGCATTCCTGAATCCTGTTTCATGGTAAAATACGTAACTATTTATAATAAACTATCTGCGTTGCACGGTGAACAGGCAAACTCCGAGTACAATTAGGTATTAATGTTTCACTTACTCACCAGGCAACATTCCCTACATCCTCTCATAACGGAAGAACGGTTCATCGCACAGAAATCGTTTTGGTGGCGTTGGAATCAGCGAGAGAATCTCTTCCGTCACATCCTGTTTCGTCCGAAACCGCATCCAAAAGTTATATCGCTTACGTCACACCTTCAGTTACAGCGAAATTTAATCGGTGTGTCGTCGTGATGGACTACCGAGTTTACTATGAAGGAGTCGGATTTGGAAAAAATTCGAGTTTTAAAAATTTTGGACCGAGAACAATAGCTTCCTTTTCTTCGAAAATTCGCTAAAAACCACAGTCATGCAGCATGGCTATAAGAGCGAATTTTCGAAGTTTTCGGCATCTTCCTCCTCCGCCTAAAATTTTCTGAAAATTAATTTTCGGCCAATGTTTTCCCAACTTGATACCATACAAAATTAAAAAACGCTGCAAATCCCTGCACAACGGTTTATTATTTTGTATAGAATACCCTTCTGTTACAGATCACAGCTCTATGTATAGATAACCCGTCTATATAATATGATATGTACTATTCTATTATATGCATATTATGTAGATCGCAGACACTCCGTAGGTTAGTACCTAACCCCGTACTCGTTACTAGGTACCTACCTAAATCACGAGTTAAATGTTGCTAAAATAATTCTGCCGATGACAAACAGTACCTAACAAAAAGAAACACACATAATGAAGTTCTGAAAAGAAATTGTTGATGAGGAGTGAAAAAGTTGCAAAAGTACCTACCAACAAACTCCAGCCCCTTCTACGTAGATGGTATAATTTACCGTTCTGTAATAATTTACCGTTGAGTAATGATTTACCGTAGTAATAATTTACCCATCAATAATACTTCAACGTTTGTTCAAGTTTCACTACCTACCAACAAACTCCAATAGAGCCATCATTTTTCAAATTAAATAATATCACAGAACAACCAACTCGACTTCATACTCCGCCAATATAATCAGGTGATCCCTACCAATGATTGGCCGTATTCACAAATTCCTATTGTGGGCGCGTCTCTGGTTACGAGATTTGGTTTGGATTGTATACAATTTCATTCACACTGGAGTCGAAAATGCCTGTCGGTGCAAACTTCGGGGCCTTACTGTGAACGAACGGCTGGACGTACGATGCTCCGGATGGTCTTAAAAAACTCGCAAGTTCAAGAACTATTTAAAACCGTAAAAATATTAACGTAAAAAAATGGTATAGGCGTTTTGAAAATTTCAACCCCTATTTTGAACCCCTTAGAGATGACTGACAGTAACGTCGAGCTTCGAGGACCAACTAGACGCCGAACGGAACCTATAACCCGAATTTCATCAATTTTTTTTCATGGTAACTAAGAAAAGTGGCCCGTACGGCGTACGGCGGACAGACAGAAATATTTTTATTGCAGTTTTGGATTCTACATATCTTGAAACGTAAACCATCAAATTTTGAGGGGGGGTAAGAATTTTTTTTTTCATGCTCGATTCCAATGGTTCATTATTGAAAATAATAAACCAACAGGAGTAGTTTTACGCAAAGTAAAATTTGGGGTGGAAGGAGGGGGAGGGGGAAATCAAAAATGTTTTGAATACCAGAAGAGTAGGTATTGGATACGTAACAAATTTTTTGTTCCATTTTTTGCCGAGTAACACCTCGGTTTGTAGATTTTCCAACGCTGAACACGATGGTGAAGTCAGAATTGCGATATCCCATTCCGTTATCAGATTAGAGCAGACGAACCAGGAAGAACATCTCAAGAAATAACCACGTTCCTTCATCTTCAATGTGCTCCAGTTTGAGAATGGAATGAGATATCGCAATTCTGATTTCACCATCGTGTTCAGCGTAAAAAAACCTTTAAAATGAGGTGTCACTTGTCAGACTTTTTCATTTTGGGAATTTATGGGTTATTTCCCCCCCCCTAAAACTCCCCAAAACTCCCCCTTAGGGTGACCCGATTCTGCCCATCTTCGAACTTAGCCTGTCGATTGCCAAGACAGATTTTTCGTGCAAATTTGAACTTTTTATCTCAATTCTTTCGAGAGTTATCGTCTGGAATGACACATACATATATAAATATATAAATATATATATAAATATATATATATATATATATATATATATATATATATATATATATATATATATATATATACATATAATTTTTGGTGTCTTTCGGCAAGGAATTCAGGATGGTCTGAAACGGATTTTGGTATAAAAATCTTTCGGAAATTCGAGTTTTAAAAATTTTGGACCGAGAACAATAGCTTCCTTTTCTTCGAAAATTCGCTAAAATTCATGTAGCCTGGGTAAACCGGGCCGCATCGAGAGCCGTTCAGTCGTTTGGCCATCTAATCAAGATATACAAACATACAAACAAAATTTAAGATTAACGTGAACTGAAAGTAGCAAACTGAATCAAAATCCATTGAGTTGATGAAAACTGAAAAGTCCTTCGAGTGCTGTTTCATCTGCACCCCAGAACATCAAGAAGAACACTTAGGTTATCTGAATATTCAAAAAATCGTTCAAAAAACAGTCCAACAACTTTCAAAACAGGGTTATGAAAGTTGAAAAAGAATGTATGCGCATGCTTAGAGCATCAAACTACCTATTACTTGGAGTATTGTGGAATTCATAGAGGACAACAAATTTGAGACCCTATCGGCACGACGTATCCTCCGCTGTCCCAAAAATTATGAGATTTATAGTGAGGGCCGTTTGGGTTCCAAACTACACCAAAAATGTAATCTCCGATTTTATCGAGATCGGTTGAAAATAACATACTGGAGATCAAGAGCAGGGAATAGAATGTTAGTACCTATAACAGAAGTTGCAGAGCGATTTGGATGAAAGTACATATTTATAATGAAAGTAACAGAGCGATTGGGGGCCGGGGTGTCCGAGCGGGCTAGAGCGTCCGATCTTTATATCCCCGTTTGGGATAAAAGTTCGCAGCGTCTCTGGTTCTCGTCTCGGGCGGGCACCAATACGAGCTTTGAAAAGCTTGCATGTGCTTACCTGACCAGCGATTAGCTCTTCACCTCTGATAATAATCATGTGAAGCCTACAGGGACTAAAGATTGAAATTAGCCATGTCGTTCGAGAAAAGTGTCCCCCCGGTACATACCTAAGAGGTCATAGGGTAATATAAGGGAAAAAAAGTTACAGAGCGATTTGGATGAAATTGATATTAACCGTTTGGGAACCGACCTACACAGACATACGTAAGCTTACCTGTCATCACAGTTTTGCTCGCGTGGACTGTTCTTTCGATAAAACGAAAATTAATTGGTTATAGATGAGCAAAGTGAAAGACCGACAGACGCAGTTTTTTCCCCTTGTTGTCTAAAACGCAAAATGCTAGTCGAAATGTTTAATTTTTTTTCGATTCCTGAATGAATAAAAGAAGTAGGCTCCTATGGTATTGAGGAAACAAAAACTAAAACGAATAAGAGCGTGGAGAAAAAGGGTTCTGACGATAAAAATATCTACAGGCGTTGGTTAGGCTGCTCTTAGTTTACAGATGGCAGGTATTGCTGATATTTTGAAGTTATTTTATTCGCTGAGGATGTAGGTACATGGATTTGCTCTTAATCCATCCGCCTGAACGATCCTTCCAGTATAGGTTGTACCTATCTTTAATACGATTCGCACAATATTAGTTCAGTGAGTTATTTTATAGTGGAGCGGAATTTTGAATGATGCGAGATTGAGGATGTTTTGATCAGGTAAACCACTCAAGGTGTGGGTTTTGGTTCTATATTTCTACGCACGTTATATACCTATGGGACTCGTCCTAAAATCATAGTCTTATAAAATATTCATTATCTCTCCCGCTGAAAATATTTCGGCTGACCGCTGGCCCGAGAAGCTTTGGCTTCAGTCCAAAAGTTCTCCACGGGATTTATATGTTTGCTTTTACTTGAAATCCTGATCTTTTCGCTATCCGTTCTTGTCTGTCGGTTATCTTGTTGTTGAGCTCCAATCACATGATTTTGCTGACTGTGAGGCCTGGGAGTATCATCGATCAATTCAGCGTGGAGAAATTACGCAGAAGTCGGCACCAAACTTCGTGAGGTCATTTATTAAGTCATTAATGCTCAATGTTTTGACGATAACGATGACAATAGTTGAAACACGAATTCAACCATACGGTGAAAAAGATCTTGAAAAGATTAAACAGTAGAGAAATAAATTTTTACCATAAACGTGTAGGCATTATACAGAATCGAGCATTATACAGTCGAAAAGAGGACTTTGCCTATCCAAGAAAAATTACCTATCATCATGAGCAAATTGTTGTACCCATCCCATGATTGGGCAATAGGTATCTGAGATAATTTGTACCGAATTTCTTTTAACGTTCTCAGATGCCTATCCAAGAAAATTTTCTAACGATCGTCAATAAATCATTATGATAATGGTGAGGCCATTTAAGCCTTTTAATGGGAAAACACGCCGGGATACAGCCCGAAACCTTAGAAAGAGGGTTTGAGAAATTTGCAAATAGAGACTGTGGCAAATTATAGCCAGTAGTAGAGTCACTCTAGTCTCGAGCATCAACACCCTTTATGGACCGTTGAGTAGGGTTGCCAATATTGCTGTTTGGCATGGTCCCTATTTACCAAAACACGAAAAGCGTACTATTTACCTAGATACCTATTGTTGACAATTCAAGTACATCTATATAACTAAATTTACAGGTGATTTTCGTGGTGTCTGTCTGTCTGTTTGTCTTTCAATCACGCCAAAACGGCTCAATGGATCGAACCCATCTCGCGTATTTAGATGTTTCAGTGATCGGGGAAGGACATAGGGGGATTCACTCCCGGATCTGATGAATAGGGGTGGGGGTTTATAGGGAAGCCGAAACATAAAAAAATTAAATTCTCGAAAATAGCTCAATGGATCGAACCCATCTCGCGTATTTAAATGTTTCTATGACCAGGGAAGGACATAAGGAGGTTTACTTCCGGATCCGATGGATAGGGGTGGGGGTTTGTGGGGAAGCCGAAACATGAAAAAAATTAAATTCTCGAAAACGGCTCAATAGATCGAACCCATCTCGCGTATTTAGATGTTTCAGTGATCGGGGAAGGACATAGGGGGATTCACTCCCGGATCTGATGAATAGGAGTGGGGGTTTATAGGGAAGCCGAAACATAAAAAAATTAAATTCTCGAAAACAGCTAAATAGATCGAACCCATCTCGCGTATTTAAATGTTTCTATGACCAGGGAAGGACATAAGGAGGTTTACTTCCCGTGGATAGGGGTGGGGGTTTATGATCCATCACGCAAAAACGGCTGAATGGATCAAAGCCATCTCCCGTATTCAGATGGCTGGTTCCTACCTATGATAATTACCTTTTTGTCTTTAACAGTATAACAGTTTCTAAAGGGACATGTAAGAGATATAATCTGTAAAGCGAGAGGTAACAAAGTCAGATGGACGCCATGAGTTCCACGAAGCAGTTTAGCACTTCAGAAGGCTCCAAAAAAGGAAGTACGAATATCAATCTAATCCAGTTACCTATATCACTATTCAGGTCTTTGTAATCAGACACAAGCCCGAGTTTCTGTACTTTCCGAAACCATGCCTGTCGAAGGTGGAACCTACATCCTACGACTCTACTATGCGGCCATCCTACCTGAACAGATGACATCAAAGCCTGTTCGAAATCTGTTGTTACTATAGTAGGGCTGCACGACAAGCCAAGGTCTGCACATTTTTGAGAAACCGTTTGGAACACGTGCACGTAAGAAACGACGTTTTTATTTGGAAGAAGAGCAAATACGAGTGGAACATAGTGCCCATTTTTAAGTGCAAGGATTGTTAGCATCTGATAAAAATGCTTCATGCAGTACTTGAAAGTTCCATCGACGTAAAGTTTTTCACTCGTACATAAAAATTGTAGATAGTTTTCACAAGAAAATATGATTATTTCCAGCTCTCTATTTACATGCAGTAAGAATAACTCGTCGTCTGAGGTCTTGGGAGCCATTTCGCACAGAACATGCAAGGTTTCAGTCTTGCTGTGGGGGAGTGGCGGAAAAGATTTCCGTCGGCGGTTCCGGATGTTTTGGGCAATCAGGGTTTTATCATTTCTGTATACCCTACGAAATTCTTGAGGGACATCATCAAGTGCAGCATGAAAAATCTTAGACGCTTTGCGTTTAGCAGCACTGCTCACCACTTGTCTATTTATTTTGGCGGGATCCTCTTCGTGGCAGTGAATCGAAACTTCTTCCAAGATATGTGTAGAATTTCCATATGTATACAGTTTTGCGTTGCATTTTTTGTAAGTACATGCCCAATACCAACGCCCATCACTGAGTTCTTTTTTTTGCGGTACCTATTCACTCCCTTCACGATCAGTGGGTTGCCTTTTTGGCTACAAGAAAGAAACGTACTCATCGCGAGATCGATCACTTTGAAACTAACACGAACATTACGTAACGCCATCATTGATTGTAGTGGATAGGAAGTACAACAAAGTACAAAGATTGTGAGATTCAGTCAGGTTGTTTGAACAAGTGTGGGAAACTGACAGGACAGACTCGTCCGCATTTTAACGTACATGTTTCAAAAACACCGTCCGCTTTTTAATGTTTACTTTCAGGGATTAACAACTTACGTCCGCAATTTACTGCGTCCCCCGTCAGCGACGGGCAACATAGCTAGTCAAATCACTAAAAACCATCTTAACCATTAAATTAACAACAGTCATAATAAATATCAATGGCTAGTGTTGTATGTTTCCTGTTTACGAAGTGTAGTTAGAGCGCGGAAGGGCGTGATGTCTTGCGTAACGAGCCAATCGAGGTAAAACCGTTCAGTTATTCAATTATTCTGCCGCTGTGGATACGTCGATTACGATACCTGTTGATGCTCGAGATTGGCTAGAACTTCAGATTGAGCTTGTGCTGAGATTTAAAATATTTGAGTACCTACTGAATTTATTCGTACATTTTTTATCCAATAATAAATAGGAATAAGGTACCTAACGCAGAACCGTAGCTACTACCTACGGTATGAAATAGGCCACTCACACGCTTAAAAGTTGATTTCTCTTAAAGCTGATCAAGAAAAACTGGCGATAAAATACGAGTATAACTCGCCTTCCCCCGTTCGTTTTGCCTACTTGCGTTCTGTAGGCGAAATCAATAACTGAGAGCAGTATACATCTTCCGTCCTAGGGCTGTCAGCTGTTGCTGTGTTAATTAAAATGTTAGAGTACAAGGAACTAGAATCAAACATTTCCAGTCCTCAAGAATGACCTGATAATATATTCTCTTTATGACGTCAATCTCTGTAAGTCTCAGTCGGTTGAGTAAATCCTTTTCTACGAAGTGTAACTTTTTTCTTTCAGAAATATATACTACAAGTACGTTCGTATTGAGGCTCAGTACCTCCGCAGCAACTCTCATACATAACCAGGTGTCTCAGTCATGAGTCGTTGGATTTTAACTTTCCTTAACCTCCAGATTAATCGTACACGAAGGTTCGTATTAACGAAATTGCTTTAACCGGAAAAAGGTGGATAAATGATATTAATAACAGCAGAAAGGGTCGGTCCCTGGGTAACACGTACAATAGCTCTAGGCGACCTTGACACCATTTTTTGCCCTCCTCATTCTCATCTCGGGTGGGCGTGATCTCATGAATTTACAACGAGTCTCTCTCTCCCTTCCTAGAGTTTTCTCAAGTTTCTCCATCAACAAATAACACAGCACGCAGAACTTAAGAATCAGACAATCGTGTTGTGTAAACTCATAATAGATTGTAGGTACTTCATAATGAAAATTTAAAAAAGAAATCGCTAGATAAACAAGCTCGGCAACTAAGAGAGTGTGCCTACTGACCCTGAATAAGATTATACAGGGTGCCTACTCAATGTATACCAAGCACCTACCCCAAAGTAACCTAGTTACGAAGTACAGTCGATTCAGCATGCTACATTCTCTTGCGATGACCGAAAAATGCTTATTGCTTTGGGGGCTGTCTACGAAAAAACGCTGCAAAGTCCTTGTCACATGGGTTTATTATTCTACTGGACCTACAGAGATGTTGGCTGTTCATTTGTTTCTTTCATGTGAAATAATTGAAATAGATATTTCTGAAGGTATCCACAAATTTTAACCCCCCAAAAAACACGAATTTCGCTCCTTTTTTTTCTCAAATTATCTTTGATCATTGATAGTGTCATTTAATTGTCTTGATTCACCTGTTTACACTGTTTCTAATGTTATTATACAAATGTATGATGGTTTCAGAAATTTCCCTGGTTTTTGACTCATAAAAAATGAATTTTGGGAGCTGAACCTCAATTTTTCACTCTTTGGTCAAAATCGACTTCATATTCGGTCTTCCCGCCCTAAAAAATATAGAAAAAGATACGTCAAAAGCTCATTTCACTAAAACACCAAAAAACCCTATTTTTACACCCATTTTTCTCCCACAACGGCCCTGGGTGTATTCCGATCGAGCTGCCGAGCTTTGGAGCACAACTAGGACCCAAATGTGTTCCAAATGGAGACCCAAACTGTGTGCGGAAGAACAACGATTTTAGACCAAACTTTAACGTAAATTTAAGGCTGAAACTTCGTTAGAACCTCAATTTTCCACTCTTTGGTCAAAGTCGACTTCATATTCGGTCTTCTCGTCCTAAAAAACATAGAAAACGATACCTCAAAAGCTCATGAGACACAACACAAACAATACCTACTTTTATACCCATTTTCACTCATAACACCCCTGGGTATATTCCGATCGGGCTGAAAAGTTTCGGGACACAACTAGGGCCCAAATGGAGCATGTGTGCGAAAGAACGATTTTTTTAGACCGAAAATGAAGCCGGTACGCATGATACGGCGTTTGGCGGACGGCGGACGGCGGACGGACGTCTCATTTTCTGAATCTACGCACCTTGAAACGTAAAAGAAAAATGTTGAGGGGGTGTTATAAAATTTTTCGCTGAGCGAATATTATTCACAGAATAATAAACGAAAAGCTCTATGAAATCGCGTTGCTTCTCCCAAATGGAAAACAACGTATCGTGCTACATATTTGATGTGAGGCATCTTTAGCACATCTGTGTATGAACGAAAAGGTTCTGAACCACAAGGATCAGTCTGAGTGACCCCCGAGGCTTCTTTCACCTGGAAGTTATTTTGGTCTAATTCCCTTGGAGTATTTTTTCGCCATTGAAATAAATCACATGAAAACCGTCTAAATCTCATTAAGTAAGTTAAAATCTGAACCCTTTTTCCGGCTTTTGGTTTATTATTCTGTGAATAATACACCTATGTAATTCCGTCAGCAAACAATTTTTATAACACCCCCTCAAAATTTTTTCTATTACGTTTCAAGGTGCGTAGATTCCAAGAATGCAATGTCCGTCCGCCATTTAATCGTCGTGATCCACGTGTTGATACTACTTCCAGTGTTATTATACAAACTGATGGTGATTTCAGACGATTTCCCAGGTTTTTGGCTCATAAAAAATCAATTTTGGGAGCTGAACATTTGGTAGAACCATGATTTTCCACTCTTTGGTCAAATTCGACTTCATATTCGGTCTTCTCGTCCCCAAAAAACATGGAAAACGATACCTCAAAAGCTCATTTTACGAACATGTTACTAAAACACGAAAAGTACCTATTTTTGTGCACATTTTCATTCATAACATCCCTGGGTATATTCCGATCGGGCTGAAAAGTTTCGGGACACAACTAGGGCCCAAATGGAGCATGTGTGCGAAAGAATGACTTTTTAGACCGAAAATGAAGCCTGTACACGTGATACGGCGTACGGTGGACGGCGGACGGACATTGAATTTTTGGAATCTATGCACCTTGAAACGTAAAAGAAAAAATTTTGAGGGGGTTTTATAAAAATTTTTTGCTGAGAGATTACGTAGGTGTATTATTCACAGAATAATAAACCAAAAGGAGCGTACCTAATTCGTGTTTTGGGGGCCAAAATTGTGGATCAGAGATAGTTATTTCAATTATTTCACATGAAAGAAACAAAATTGAACAGCCAACATTTCTGTACGTATGTCCAGTAGAATAATAAACCCATGTGACAAGGACTTTGCAGCGTTTTTTGAACTAGGTATTCAAAGTCAGTTTGATTTGTACATATATATATATATAAACTGTTAGTATGTACTCGAACCTTAGTATGTACAGTGAGGGGCGTAAAAGGTAGTTCTTTTCTTTATTCGATTACAATTGTACCTATTACCCGGATCTTCGACTAATCTAAATCGAACGCTTGCACCTCACACAGTACCTACATAAAGAAGGTATGGAGATGGAATGAATTGGAATAATCCTCAACTCCATCAAATACCAACATTTGAATCACATTTCATTCTACAGATCTATATCATACTACCTATTTCATAGAGGAGTCACCTATGGGGTCAGGGAACTTGGTGGAAAGTAATATTCACTCCGATGCTCTCCTCTGGGAATGCTGAATGTTTGCTTGACCAAAAATATCTCCGAAGAGCTCATTAATTTATGAGTCCATCAAAAACGCTCTGAGGAACGCCCACTTGTCATGGAAGAGTGATGTATGGAACACTAACCAACCTTAACTAGACGTCAAGGACGCGTCTATTTCTTGTCACATACCCATTCCCACTTCTTCCAACTCTTCCGCTCGTCAAGGCTATTAATTATGTCGCTATTAAAGATAGTTTTCTCATCAAAACACTTATTATGATCTCAATCGCCAGATATTTTTACTTCTAGGTACCGAATAGTCACTGGAGATATGTAATTCCAATGTAAGAATTTTAATTTGTTCTTCCATATTTAACTACGGTTGTACTCAGCTAAACAGTAATCATTGTCCTCTTGCAGACACGTTACTTCAAACATGCGGCCTTCCATAATATGAACGTGAATTTCACATAAGAGGAAGGTATCTGGGCGCGCTATATTTATATAAGGGAAATAAGTAGCTAAAAGCAATATCATCGGTACAGTATGGAATGGGGTTTCAAGAAGGAGTATAGGGAAGAGGTTTCAAATCAAGTTAGAGAAGTTTAGCCTGAAGAGAGAACACTTCAGTCATGGTGCGGCGAACATCAAAACATTTCCTTCTGTTCATATAACTCGACCATGGAACAACTGATCCGCAACAATTAGCTGCAATTTCAGCAAAATTTGATTGTGTTAAAAAAAGTGTTAAAAATCACGTAGCGCACAATAAGTTTTCATAAGTGAACGAGGAGATGAACAAGAACAACAGTGAACAACAATGAGTGAACAATCTCCTGTCGCGCCTTGTAAATTTAGCCTAGATCCTACAGATAAGTACTTACTTACCTATTAAACACGCTTGCCATCTTTGTATGTTTGGACTATTATTTTCAATAATGAACCTTTGGAATCAGGGTACTCCTGATTATAATTACGGATGGCTGTGTGAATCGAGCTGGTTGTTCCGCGATATTATTTCATCTGAAGAATTACGGTTATTTTGGATATTGTTGATAGCTGCCTACTTTTGAACCTTGAACGAACAACATCGTGAATAAAAACAAATATACCTACTTAATTCTTGAATCCACCGCATATTTATGAAACTGTAATTGCCCGGCCGGTTCTGGTACGCGATTTAGGGCTTTCCTGGGGAGCGCGAGGGTCGGTATTGACCACATAAAACGCTGATCTACGCAGAAGGGGATTCTATACAGGTAAATAATAAACCGTTGCGTAATAATTTGCAGCGTTTGTAGTTGTACCGACTTAGTAGAGGATAGGTTCGTTTGTCTGGACTTCGGATTTGTTTTGGAGTAAGTAGGTTCATTACAAGGTATCACAAGTGTACAGGTCCATAATAAAACGCTGCAAAGTCCTTGTCACATGGGTTTATTATTCTACTGGACATACCTACAGAAATGCTGGCTGTTCATTAATATTGTTGCTTTCATGTAAAATAATTGAAATAGCTATTTTTGGTGGTTTCCACCAATTTTGGCCCCCAAAACACGAATTAGGTACGCTCCTTTTTTTTCAAATTATCTTTGATCATTGGTTGACACTTTTCCTAGTGTTATTTTACAAATTGATTTTGATTTCAGACGATTTCGCAGGTTTGTGACTCATAAAAAATCAATTTTGGGAGCTGAACATCTGGTACAACCTCAATTTTCCACTCCTTGGTCAAATTCGACTTCATATTCGGTCTTCTCGTCCCCAAAAACATGGAAAACGATACCTCAAAAGCTCATTTTACGAACATGTTACTAAAACACAAAAAGTACCTATTTTTATACGCATTTTCACTCATAACACCCCTGGGTATATTCCGATCGGGCTGAAAAGTTTCGGGACACAACTAGGGCCCAAATGGAGCATGTGTGCGAAAGAACGAATTTTTTAGACCTAAAATGAAGCCTGTACACGTGATACGGCGGACGGACATTGCATTTTGGTTTATTATTCTGTGAATAATACACCTATGTATTCGCTCAGCAAAAAATTTTTATAACACCCCTTCAAAATTTTTTCTTTTCCGTTTCAAGGTGCGTAGATTCCAAAAATGCAATGTCCGTCCGCCGTCCGCCGTATCACGAGTAAAGGCTTCATTTTCGGTCTAAAAAATTCGTTCTTTCGCACACATGCTCCATTTGGGCCCTAGTTGTGTCCCGAAACTTTTCAGCCAGATCGTAGTATACCCAGGGGTGTTATGAGTGAAAATGTGTGTAAAAATAGGTACTTTTTGCGTTTTAGCAACATATTGGTAACATGAGCTTTTGAGGTATCGGTTTCCATGTTTTTTTGGACGAGAAGACCGAATATGAAGTCGATTTTGACCAAGGAGTGGAAAATTGAGATTGTACCAGATGTTCAGCCTCCAAATTTGATTTTTTATGAGTCAAAAAACTGAAATCACCATCAATTTGTAGAATAACACTATGAAAAGTTTCAACACGTGGATCAATACGACTAAATGGCACTACCAATGATCAACAATGATTTGAAAAAAAAAAAAAAGGAGCGTACCTACCTAATTTAAGTTTTGGGGGCCAAAATTGGTGGAAACCATCAGAAATAGCTATTTCAATTATTTTACATGAAAGCAACAATAAATTAAAAGCCAATATTTCTGTAGGTATGTCCAGTAGAATTTGGACTTTGGACTTTGAAGCGTTTTTGGAATCTACGCACCTTGAAAAGGAAAAGAAAAAATTTTGAGGGGGTGTTATAAAAATTTTTTGCTGAGCGAATACATAAGTGTGGGTCATTATTCACAGAATAATAAACCAAAACAGCCATTCGCGACCCCCCCCCCCCCCCCCCCGGAAATCTTCCACGACTTCCCCAAGGGTTGGAACGTCCACAGTGAGAAACAGAAGCTAAATGAGTTAGACTCTAAAAATCTCATATCAAAAATCAAATGCTCATTCTACGGGTAATTTTTCATGGAACCTTGTGGCGAACACCGATGAAGTCTGAAGTCTTAGTAGGTAGGAACTGTTAGTAGTTGACATTACATTATCGTTTACCATTTAAGTATTCACCTACCAACAATCGAGACTTGAGTAGACGTATGTATCGTAATGACTCCACGTGACCGTCTCCGTGCTGAGGTCTCGCCTCGTGTCTGGATGATTAGAACCAGCTATTTGATCAAGGTGGGTTCGTTTGACAAATGGCCGTGGCTGGGGGATGTTAAACACGACGTCGAAGGTCACACCCCTTCTGGGGTTCAAGACTTCATACCCACCCAGTAATATCCGCCCTCGACGATCCAGGGCACATAATTTATCGGACTTTCTGCCCGGACCCCCAAGGCAGAAAACCGGCTTTATTAGCCCTCTGCTCCGAATATCAATCGTCCCATTAAAACAGGCGACATTTGAAATGGGAAGCCGTCGGGTGGGGAATTATCGGGATCGCTACTAGGGGTCGAATTGACGTGGAAGTTATTTAGACGGTTATTTCTCAATTATTTCCATAATTTTCCACGAGTGAGCTCTTCGAATGTTTATATTGGGGGGGGGGGGGGGGGATTGAATGTTTAAGCAATGGGGTAGGTGAGTAAGGTGTAGTTGCAAGGAGTGAAAAGTCTTTGCCTGCGGATAATCAGCACGAAACAAAGATGTACCTACATACAGGTCGTTCCTTGTGTTTACAGCTCGTTTTATGCCGCAATTCACACCTTTTTAATCGATATTTGTGATTATTCGGAGGGAGGCTGTCGTCGTTCCTCTCAAACCTTTCTAGATGTACCACTCCTATGTAATATAGAAAGATTTATCCAAATAAACGAAGGGAACGACGAGCCGGGTGACGCCAAGGGAGAAGGGTCTCTTCCATCAACCGCCATCGCCCTCAACGGTCATAACGGCCGAATGTGGACGGGGGGACGGAAGGAAACGGCCCTTTATAAGCAGACCTTCTAGCCCAGCTCGTCATTCGACTGATCACACTCCTAAATGCAGCTACTCTTTTTCACACACCTCAAACCTCCTATCCTTTGGCGTCCGCTGTGGTTCATCCGCGGGACGTCTTCCTCTCCTTCCTGTAGCACTCGCTGTGGTTCATCCGCCGGGTGCTAGCAAAAGACTCCAAAGGAGCACCTAATACTCGCTGTGGTCCATCCGTGGGGTATTAGTTTCCTTCCTCTCTGCTTCATCTAGCACTTGCTGTGGTGACCTCTGCGGGGTGCTAGCAAAAGACCCCTAAGGAGAACCTAATACTCGCTGTGGTACTAGGTTCCTTCCCGTCCAGTCCTACCATACCGTAGGGCGCTCCACAGAGGCTGTATTAGCACCCCAATTTGAAAGGTAACAGCTTTTTTTTCAAAATGAATTTCCATTGAGAAGAAATTAATGTAGTCTTCAAAACGTCCATTGGCCTCCGATAATTATTTTAGGGGTCAAAGCTCAAGATTATATTTTCTTAAGTCTTGAATTTGTTCAAAAATAGCAGAAGGTACCTATGAACATTTTCCTTTCTTTTTTAAAATTTGACCCGCCTAATTGATCTTCTTTTAGACAAATTAATCAGTCCACCCACACGTATCCAAGTCAAAAGAATGATGAGCGCAGATAAGATGGAAGTTTGGCTGCACGAGAAATATCTTTCAAATTTAATGCAGTGTTACATTATGAGTTATGAAAGTGACAGGAAAATAGAAACAATTGATTTCAATGTGAAACCGTTTAGTGCATAATATAAATATTCAACAGACGAATTATTTGTTCCAGGTAAGCTGAATCTCCTTCATGCATATTCAAATACGAGTTTGCATACCAACTAGGTAGGCGGTAAGATTAAACGACAGCTGAATTCAACTATGGTAAGCCTATTATTTATAAACGCGTTACGTACAGTAACCCTTATCGTTTTCTAGCATTTGAAACTATTGCAGCTAATAATCCGGTATCCGTAGTTCAGTTGTTTTACCATGTAACTCGATAATATATATTGTTATATAGCCAATATATAACTTCTATAACTACTATATGCCTAACTCCATAATTTGAGCAATCGAATTACATTTTATCGATACCAGGAACGATTGCAGATTCAAGAATTGGTTGAATCTTTTGTTCTACAGTATTTTTTAAAATAATTATTGAAAGTATCATTCAGGATCAAAGCAAGCGCTGTTAAAAAAAATTATTGAACCTTTTTTCTTATTAAATACTTAAATAATTCCGGGTGATTCTGCCTTTTCAAGTGTATCTGAACTGAATGAATCTGGTCATAACTTCAATTTTTGTCCGACAGATGATTATTTGTTGAGGTACCATTCCAAATTTTCCGTGTTAGATAGCAACCTTTTGTGATTTCGAGCAATAAATTATTACAGTTGTTAGCGATGTTTGACTCACAATAACTCCAATTTTGACTAAGATTTTGTGAACGATGTTTTTGATTTAAGTCTTGATAAAGTCGTTTTCTGCCTTGAGTCCACCATTTACTAAAGTTTTTGGTGCAGTTTTATCAATGTTTTTTAAAATTATTCAGATTTTCAGCGGTTTTTTTTTACCCATGAAAATTCACAGTTGACACGTTGAACTACGTTTTGTTTTCGAAAATCGTTCAGCTCTGAACTCATTCTTTCGTTAGCCCTTGCAAGCATTTTGGCAACATTTGGAATTCGTTATCTCTAGCCAAGGTCAGAAGATATCGTCTGCAGTGACTCATAAATAAATGAATATATATGTATATATATATACTTTTTCGTTAAAATCCAACCTGGACGGATTAAGAACGCTCTGATACGGATTTATATTTAAGAAAAAAAAAAATTCATGAAGGGTATGTATACTTAATTCTTTTATCAATTTGAATAACTTTGGTTGATCTTCGAAAACTCGCTAAAAAAGATATCTATGTACAGCAAGGATCGGTGGTACAAAGAAAAAGAAAAAGAAAAACGCAGTTATTGAAAGGTTGTCTATTTCTACTAATACATGGGTATTAATGGATGTGTCCACTAATAAATGTGTATTAGTGGAAATAACCTTTCAATAACTCCGTTTTTCTTCTTATTTGAAATGGGTTTCCACATTTCATCGCGAGTGATTTAGTTCGTATCGGTGGTACCTGGATCGGCAAGGTTCTGATAGGGTAGGTAGGAAAACGTTCGAGTTTTCCCCGATTATTTCGTAAACATTTTTTGTAGCATCTTTTCTCCTGTTGAATTCTCTTTCAGTTTGGTTTTTCATTTGAAATAGGTTCTTTATGATTTAATTGTATTTGATTCAGTTCTACATGGACCTCCATTTACCATCCCTAACACTTCTTTACAGTCAGTGGTGTGTGGTACAGGGTAAAAAACCACTATTCATCATCTTCCATTTGGTATGTACTATCTCTGCTACTACCTCTGAGTGCGTACCTTACTTGAAGTTTTAATTTTTTTTTTTTAAGGAAACGTACGGCAACCTCACCAAATTTTAAAATTTTTAACGTACCTATCTGTATCTATAAATCCTCAATGAAACCGAGTCGAGAAGTTGGTGGTACCTTGATTCTGAGCAAGTGGCGTTTGTCCTTAGAAATATGAATGATGGGGGTGATATAGGAGGTGACAATTAGGAAGCTCCGTGGGCTCGTGACAGAGGTCGTGTATATATCAGAGGAGAGTGACTGACGCTGATCAAGGACCCATAGTTGATGAGTTGGGATCCATTTCTCAATCTTGAGCATGACGGTTTTGTTATCTGAAAACGATTGTCACCCAAAGTGATCGACAGGCACCTCGACACAATAGGAAGCCTCATTTCAAATTATGTCATGTCAGCTAGAAATTTACATTGCCCAGTAATTGGGTCTGTTCCTTTTTTCAAGATTATAACGGTGGATCCCTGGGAACAGTTCAAGTACAACAACTAGGTACCTATTACCTGTGTAATGTTTGTATGTAGAAATTCTTTTGTGGAATATACGTCTACCCTTTCCCATACTCCCTCCATGCATTAAGTCGAATGATCATAATGATCAAATGTCTTCATACTATGAAGGATGTTTTTGGTTTATTATTCTGTGAATAATACACCTATGTATTCGCTCAGCAAAAAATTTTTATAACACCCCCTCAAAATTTTTTCTTTTCCGTTTCAAGGTGCGTAGATTCCAAAAATGCAATGTCCGTACGCCGTCCGCCGTATCACGTGTGCAGGCTTCATTTTCGGTCTAAAAAAGTCGTTCTTTCGCACACATGCTCCATTTGGGCCCTAGTTGTGTCCCGAAACTTTTCATCCCGATCGGAATACACCCAGGGGTGTTATGAGAGAAAATGTGTGTAAAAACGCTGCAAAGTCCTTGTCACATGGGTTTATTATTCTATTATTTTATTGGTCTACAGAAATGCTGGCTGTTCATTTAATGTTGCTTTCAAGTAAAATAATTGAAATATAGCTATTTCTGGTGGTTTCCACCAATTTTGGCCCCTAAAACTTGAATTAGGTATGTACGCTCCTTTTTTTTTTCAAATTATCTTTGATCATTGGTTGTGCCATTTAATCGTCTTTATCCACGTGTTGAAGCTTTTCCTAGTGCTATTCTACAAATTGATGTGATTTCAGACGATTTCGCAGGTTTTTGACTCATAAAAAATCAAATTTGGCAGCTGAACATCTGGTACAACCTCAATTTTCCACTCCTTGGTCAAAATCGACTTCATATTCGGTCTTCTCGTCCACAAAAACATAGAAAACGATACCTCAAAAGCTCATTTTACTAACATGTTGCTAAAACACAACAACGGTCAATAATTATTATAGAAATTTGATCTAAGAAAGGTACATATTTGTAAAACATTTATACATTGATAACGTGTGCAGTTGTAAAACAAGTTAAAGATAATTGTGTTGCGAGGTCAATTGAAATCATTGAAAGGGTCGTTGAGTTGTCTTGATTCACTTGTTAAAACTACCTCCAGTGTTATTATACCAAGTTATGTTGATTTCAGCCACCTTCCAGGTTTCTGACTCACTACATTGATTTTGGGAGCTTAAACTTCGTAAAAATATCAATTCTTCACTCTTTGGACAAGATCAACTTCATAATCGGGCTTCTCGCTCGAAAAAAACATGCAAAACGATACCTCACAAGCTCATGTACATTAAAACCTTTAAAAAACCATCGAAAAACCCTTTTTTTACACACATTTTTGAGCCATAACACCCCTTGGTGTATTCCGATCGGAATGCCGAGCTTCGGAGCGCAACTAGGACCCAAGTGGAGCCTGTGTGCGGAAGAACGACGATTTTATACCAAAACTTAACGTAGGTACATTTAAGGCTGAAACTTCGTTAGAACCTCAATTTCCCCTCATTGGTCGAAATCCACTTCATATTCGGTCTTCTCGAGGAAAAAACACTGAAAACGATACCTCAAAAGCTCATGTTACTAACATGTTACAACAACACAAAACTACAGAAACGTTGGCTGTTTATTTATTGTTTCTTTCATATAAAATAATTTAAATAGCTATTTCTGGTGGTTTCCACCAATTTTGGCCCCCAAAACACGAATTAGGTACGCTCCTTTTTTTTTAATAAATTATCTCTGATCATTGATTGACTGACCATTATTTAATCGTCTTGATCCACCTGTTGACACTTTTTCCAGTGTTATTCTACAAATTGATGGTGATTTCAGACGATTTCCCAGGTTTTTGACTCATAAAAAATCAATTTTGGGAGCTGAACATCTGGTACAACCTCAATTTTCCACTCCTTGGTCAAAATCGACTTCATATTCGGTCTTCTCGTCCCCAAAAACATGAAAAACGATACCTCAAAAGCTCATTTTACTAACATGTTGCTAAAACGCAAAAAGTACCTATTTTTACACACATTTTCACTCATAACACCCCTGGGTATATTCCGATCGGGCTGAAAAGTTTCGGGACACAACTAGGGCCCAAATGGAGCATGTGTGCGAAAGAACGAATTTTTTAGACCAAAAATGAAGCCTGTACACGTGATACGGCGGACGGCGGACGGCGTACGGCGGACGGACATTGCATTTTTTGAATCTACGCACCTTGAAACGGAAAAGAAAAAATTTTGAGGGGGTGTTATAAAAATTTTTTGCTGAGCGAATACATAGGTGTATTATTCACAGAATAATAAACCAAAATAGGTACTTTTTGCGTTTCAGCAACACGTTGGTAACATGAGGTTTTGAGGTATCGGTTCCATGTTTTTATGGACGAGAAGACCGAATATGAAGTCGATTTTGACCAAGGAGTGGAAAATTGAGGTTGTACCAGATGTTCAGCCTCCAAATTTGATTTTTTATGAGTCAAAAAACTGCGAAATCGTCTGAAATCACCATCAATTTGTAGAATAACACTATGAAAAGTTTCAACACGTGGATCAATACGATTAAATGGCACTACCAATGATCAACAATGATTTGAAAAAAAAAAAAAAAAGGAGCGTACCTACCTAATCTAAGTTTTGGGGGCCAAAATTGGTGGAAACCATCAGAAATAGCTATTTCAATTATTTTACATGAAAGCAACAATAAATTAAAAGCCAATATTTCTGTAGGTATGTCCAGTAGAATAATAAACTCATGTGACAAGGACTTTGCAGCGTTTTTTTTTTTTTTTAACTGTATACAAGAGGTAATAGCGAACGAGAACCTTCTGGTGAATACAGTAATAGCATTTTGGTGAATCACGTACAGTCAAACCTCGATAAGTCAACATTGGTAAGTAGAATCAAGTCGAAAATGAATAACTTGAATTTCTCGTCCCAACTTCACTAAATACCTTGAATTCTGCTTATCGAGGTTCTACTATAATAGCATTTCACTTCATACTTTGTGACTGATGAATCATGTTTGTAACATGCACTTTTCACTGAAACGTGTTTTGATAATAGGTGAAATCCTTATCGTTACATATCGCGGAACTATTGCCATCCTTGAATGTTATCGTTGGTTTTGTTATTTAATTATTATCGAATAATACATACAACATTGTTACTTACATCGCATTTATTAATAACCTTCTAACAACAAGTTTTAAGGTTTATTTATTGAAGAACAAAACGGAAAAAGAATGAAAACAATTAATAACCAATAGGCAAAAAGGTAGATGGTATTACACTGCAAACGTTATCATTTTTTTGAATTTATATAAGTGAAAATATCATTGAAACCATTTATTTTTTCATTTTTTGAATTTATGAGTGAATATATATTTATAGAGTACTCCATTAGGTATATTACATACGTCCTTGCTGCTTCCTGTTGTCTCTCAACTTTCCGTCTGATTTCAATTGTTTTCCGTCTGCTTTGAGAGCATTTTCGAATTTTGATTACATGATCATTTTTGTTTGTTGCCTTTGGTTTCTGTTTAAGGGATATGTTGATCTCCATGTCCACTACTAGTACTCAAACTTAATGGTTTCAGAAAATTTGAGTAGCAGTACTGGTCGTGAAGGATGCGATTGATGGTCGTGAAGGAATGACACCTCTCTCAGTTGCTTGTACGTTGAGGGAAGCTACGGATCCCTTACGGACGAGCGACGGAGAGACGCGTACTTTCTTAACCGCTCCGTCGATCGGTTAGTGGAGCCGTTGAGGCAGTGGACGTCTCTCCGTTATCCTCAGTAGCTCGTCCGTAGAGGGTTCTCGGTAGATGGTTACGGACCCTTTACGGACGGTGAGGGAGAGACGTGCACTGCCTCGACGTCTCCGTTAACCGTTTGACCCCCGTTGCTCGTTCATAAAGGGCACGTATGTTTCTACGGGGGCACCCTCAACGGAAAGGCAATGGAGGGTTGTGCTTCCTTAGCCTGTCCGTTAACCGTCCGCCACGATTCCCTCGACCATCAGTCATATATGTTACGGAGTAATCACAGATCACTGAAGGAAGGGCTCGGAAGCACTAAGGATAGTGAAGGGTGGGCTACAGACAATCCACGGAAGAATCAGCGGTAAGTCATTGAAGGTATGAAGCATGTATGAAGGAAGGGCGCGGTCAGTGAATGGTGGGCTACAGAACATCATGGATGGGCTACGGGGAAGGCGAAGGAGTGTTACGGGGTAGTCAAGGGTGGGGCTACGACGATCCGTACAAAGTCACGGTACAACCACGGGCGTGCGACGGAACGTCGAAGGATTAACAACGGAAATCACTACACTTTTCGGGGATTTTCGGGGTGCTCCCGTGACAACGGCCCTCCGTTGATTTTGCCTAAAGTACACCACGGAAATCACGGGTGTTTCCGTTGACGATCCTTCAACAATGTGGAGGTTACGGATAAATTTATAGAGTGCATCCCTGACCGCATAATATTTACGGATGCACAACTTCCGAGGGTGATTCCGTGAAAAAGTGCATCCGTGAACTATCATTTAGAGCCAATCTACGGGGGCGCCTCCGTTGTTTTTTTACGGAAAAAACCCCCTTTTGGTTTATTATTCTGTGAATATAAATATATGTTATTTATAAATATAAATTTTTATAACCCCCCCTCAAAATTTTTTCTCTTCCGTCTCAAGGTGCGTAGATTCCAAAAATGCAATGTCCGTCCGCCGTATCACGTGTACCGGCTTCATTTTCGGTTTAAAAAATTCGTTCTTTTGCACACATGTTCCATTTGTGTACTACTTGTGTCCCGAAACTTTGCAGCCCGATCGGAATTTACCCAGGGGTGTTATGAGTGAAAATATGTGTAAAAATAGGTACTTTTTGTGTTTTAGTAACACGAGCTTGTGAGGTATCGTTTTCCACGTTTTGGGACGATAAGACCGAACATGAAGACGATTTTGACCAAAGAGTGGAAAATTGAGGCTGTACCAAATGTTCAGCCCCCAAAATTTGTTTTTTCGTCAGTCAAAAACCTGGGAAATCGTCTGAAATCGCAATCGGTTTGTATAATAACACTAGAAAAAGTTTCAACACGTAGATCAAGACTATTAAATGGCACTACCAATGATCAAAGATAATTTGAAAAAAAAAAGAAAAAAAGGAGCCTACCTAATTCGTGTTTTGGGGGCCAAAATTGGTGGAAACCATCAGAAATAGCTATTTCAATTATCTCACATGAAAGAAACAATAAATGAACAGCCAGAATTTCTGTAGGTATGTCCAGTAGAATAATAAACCCATGTGACAAGGACTTTGCAGCGTTTTTTACCTCTTAGTCCCACTGTGGGGCGTAGAAGCGATCAGTAGTCAGGCACACGCTTCACGTCCGACGAAACCAAGGAAGGTCGGTCACCTGGATCGTTGGCGCAGAGGATATTGTTAGCCCGCTAACAACAACTCTTCATCTGCTAGAAGTATTCCTAGCACTGTGATGTTATTTTAGTTCATGTACCTACTGGAGTTCATCAACGATTCAATAACTTGGAGGAAAACAAAGCTCTAAAGCCATCAAAGAACATTTCTAGGTTCACAGTGATAGGCGGATATAGATGAAAATTGAAGAGGCGAAAATATAATAGGCTGGTAATCATTATAGAGTGACACAATATTTTTCACCCCTTTGAGATTACTCAGTAACGCTTAGCTTCGAGGACCAACTAAATAGATCCCAAATGGGACCTACAAACTAGATTTAATTAATTTTGGTTTATGGTAACTAAGGAAAGTACGGCGCCGGCGGACGGACAGACATTTTTGTATTCCATTTTCCGATTCTACGCACTTTGAAACGCGAACAGTCAAATTTGGATGGGAGTTGATGTGTTTTCATGCTCGATTCGAAAAATGTCATTGTAGGAAATAATAATTAAACATCATGTCTGACGAATTCAAACGTCATCCTTTTTCAAACTCAAGTCAAGTAACAATGGCCACATGGTGAGTTATTGCAGTAACTGTTCATACAAGTACTGGTAAAGTTGCCGTGCAACTACTAAATTCATTTTTCAAAATGTATAATAATTTTAATTTAGGATGGGTGTTTTTCACCATTTAGGACGATACACGCCTACGAGGGGAGGTTAAAACAATTTTTTCTGGTTGAGGAAATATAAGGAGTGGAAATGAAGATGGCGGGGAGAAGTGGGTGTATGGGACTGAATTTATTGAAGATTAAAAACGCTGCAAAGTCCTTGTCACATGGGTTTATTATTCTCCTGGACATACCTACAGAAATTTTGGCTGTTCATTGATTGTTTCTTTTATGCGTAATAATCGAAATAGCTATTTCTGATGGTTTCCATTAATTTTGGCCCCCAAAAAACGAATTAGGTACGCTCCTTTTGCTTCCGAGTCTGCGAAGCAGCGGAAGCCTTGTGTTCACTTTCGTGAGCCAAAAAATTTTTGTCTTCAGAAATCAAAATTTCCACTTGCATTTTGCGTTTCAAAGCCTACTGAACAAATTTGGTTCCGTGTCTGTCGGTCTGTGAGTCTGTGAGTCTGTGAGTCTGTGAATCTGTGAGTCTGTGAGTCTGTGAGTCTGTCCGCATTTCCTTGTTACAGCCATAACTTCCACGATTTTGAATTGATTCAGCTCAAATTTTGAGGGATGGTGCGGATGAGGCCCCTTGAGGTCCCATACAAATTTCAACATGATTGATCCAGCGGTACGCCCTGCGCATGCGCTAACGTTAAATTCAACAAACACGCATAACTTTCACAATTTTGATTCAATTTCGCTCAAATTTTCAAGGGTTGTTTGGACAAGGCCTAGTGAGTTCCAGTATGAATTTCAGCATGATCGGACCCTCGGTGCGCTCTGCGCATGCGCTGGCGTGAAATAGATTCAATTTCCTTGTTACAGCCGTAGTAACCAAAGATTTCACCCAATTTCAATGTAATTCTCAGGGATTAAGCGGGTAGGGCCCATTGAGGTCCCATATAAATTTCAACATGATAGAGCCAGCGGTTCGCCCTGCGCATGCGCTCTGTCTGTCTGTCTGTCCTTCTATGCACGGCCAAACGGCTCGACGGATATCGACCAAATTTGGCACGAATATCCAGTAGGCTCCCAAGTTGTGCAACGTCGCATTTTCAATTCCCTGACCATAGCGGAACTATGGTCGACCATGGTCAACTCCTGAATGGCTTGATGGATATCGACCAAATTTGGCACGAATATCCAGTAGGCTCCCAAGTTGTGCAACGTCGCATTTTTAATTCCCTGACCATAGCGGAACTATGGTCGACCATGGTCAACTTCGTTAATTGAAATGGTAACCCCTATTTTTTATCGCGTATTCGTAATCTACGTGAAATTCTATCTACGATCGACCCTTCGGACTACCCCCGCGGTCGACCATAGCGCATCCATGGGCCCCTCCATGGTCGAATCCCGAATTGCTCAACGGATATCGACCAAATTTGGCACGAATATCCAGTAGGCTCCCAAGTTGTGCAACGTCGCATTTTTAATTCCCTGACCATAGCGGAACTATGGTCGACCGTGGTCAACTCCTGAATGGCTTGACGGATATCGACCAAATTTGGCACGAATATCCAGTAGGCTCCCAAGTTGTGCAACGTCGCATTTTTAATTCCCTGACCATAGCGGAACTATGGTCGACCATGGTCAACTTCGTTAATTGAAATGGTAACCCCTATTTTTTATCGCGTATTCGTAATCTACGTGAAATTCTATCTACGATCGACCCTTCGGACTACCCCCGCGGTCGACCTTAGCGCATCCATGGGCCTCTCCATGGTCGAATCCCGAATTGCTCAACGGATATCGACCAAATTTGGCACCAATATCCGGTAGCCTCGCAAGTTGAACGTAGGCGCATTTTTAATTCCCTGACCATAGCGGAAATATGGTCGACCATGGTCAACTCCTGAATGGCTTGACGGATTTTGATAAAATTGGGCACAAATACCCGGTAGGGTATGGGATTTTTCCGTCATTTGTTGGTTCCACGATACTGCGTACAGCGAATCTCGGATAGCGAGCGAAGCGAGCGGTCAGGCTAGTTATGTATAATGGACGTAATGTATTATGGAAGTCATGTTATGTATAATATGTATATTTCATGTAATGTTATGTAATGTTATGTTATGTAATGTAATGTTATGTAATGTAATGTTATGTAATATGTATATTTAACGTTATGTAATGTTATGTAATGTAATGTAATGTAATGTAATGTTATGTTATTTTGCTTCCGAGTCTGTTCTATTTTATAATGGGTCACTCTGATTGTGACGAGGAAGCTCCTGTGCCATCACCTTGGCAGTGTATTTTGTTTAAATTATCTTTGATCATTGATCCACGTGCATCCATTGACCATTTAATAGTCTTGATCCACGTGTTGACACTTTTTCCAGTGTTATTATACAAACTGATGGTGAGTTCAGACGATTTCCCAGGTTTTTCACTCATAAAAAATCAATTTTGGGAGCTGAACATTTGGTAGAACTCAATTTTCCACTCTTTGGTCAAAATCAACCTCATATTCGGTCTTCTCGTCCAAAGAAACATGGAAACCGATACCTCAAAAGCTCATGTTACCAATATGTTGCTAAATCGCAAAAAGTACCTATTTTTACACACATTTTCACTCATAACAACCCTGGGTATATTCCGATCGGGCTGAAAAGTTTCGGGACACAACTAGGGCCCAAATGGAGCATGTGTGCGAAAGAACGAATTTTTTAGACCGAAAATGAAGCCTGTAGACGTGATACGGCGTACGGCGGACGGACATTGCATTTTTGGAATCTACGCACCTTGAAACGGAAAAGAAAAAAGTTTGAGGGGGTGTTATAAAATTTTTTGCTGAGCGAATACATAGGTGTATTATTCACAGAATAATAAACCAAAAGGGCTCGTATATGCCAACAAAGGCCGTCGTCACAAATCACCCTTCAGACGCACTGACCGCTGCTTACACTACTGATAGTCACTTTCCAACCAAAAAGTTTTTACAACTAGTTCCATAATATACCTAACCATTTTTATATTATTCCTGGGTAAAGGTAATGATTGGGCAATAAGTTTCTCCGCCTAGTTTGTTTTGTTTGTTCAGGTGAGAGATTTCAGCTACCTAGACCTTTCCAAAAAATTGCAATACGATGGATATCTAGCGATTAGAGGTGAGCAAGAGACCAGGAGCTGAAAACTTTCGTTGCAAAATTAGGGCGACGCGGTTTTGGTTTATTATTCTGTGAATAATACACCTATGTATTCGCTCAGCAAAAAATTTTTATAACACCCCCTCACCCCCTCAAACTTTTTTCTTTTCCGTTTCAAGGTGCGTAGATTCAAAAAATGCAATGTCCGTCCGCCGTTCGCCGTACGCCGTCCACCGTACGCGGTATCACGTCTACAGGCTTCATTTTCGGTCTAAAAAAATCGTTCTTTCGCACACATGCTCCATTTGGGCCCTAGTTGTGTCCCGAAACTTTTCAGCCCGATCGGAATATAACCAGGGGTGTTATGAGTGAAAATGTGTGTAAAAATAGGTACTTTTTGCGTTTTGTTTATTTATTTATTTAGAAAATAAACGGGCAGTGCCCAATTACATATATTATATTACTGAACACTAATAATTTCACAGAAATGATACCATTATCAAAATACATAAGATGAAAATATCAACTTATAATGTAAACAATTATTAACAGATACAGACTTTATCGACGGACTTAATAGGGAATTACAAATTTGGTATTTAACTATAAATACATATACAACAATAGCATTATGGATAATATAACAAAAGAATCCTACATTAGTAAAATTTGTTTTAAATGCCTTTTTGTAGAGGCCAGGCTGGAAGCTACTAAGTCCATGTCATCAGACAGGGAGGCCAAGTAATTCATATTCCTCTGCATTCTGGTGATGGGGCTATTAAGCAGATAGTTGGTGGCGGCGGCGGCGTGAGGCAACGAGAAAACGCTGCAAAGTCCTTGTCACATGGGTTTATTATTCTACTGGACATACCTACAGAGATTTTGGCTGTTTATTTATTGTTTCTTTCATATAAAATAATTGAAATAGCTATCTCTGGTGGTTTCCACCAATTTTGGCCCCCAAAACACGAATAAGGTACCTACGCTTTTTTTTTAAATAAATTATCTCTGATCATTGATAGTACCATTTTATCGTCTTGATCCACCTGTTGACACTTTTTCCAGTGTTATTCTACAAATTGATGGTGATTTCAGACGATTTCCCAGGTTTTTGACTCATAAAAAATCAATTTCGGGAGCTGAACATCTGGTAGAACCTCAATTTTCTATTCTTTGGTCAAAATCGAGTTCATATTCGGTCATCTCGTCCCCAAAAACATGAAAAACGATACCTTAAAAGCTCATGTTACCAACATGTTGCTAAAACGCAAAAAGTACCTATTTTTACACACATTTTCACTCATAACACCCCTGGGTATATTCCGATCGGGCTGACAAGTTTCGGGACACAACTACATAGAGCACAAATGGAGCATGTGTGCGAAAGAACGATTTTTTTAGACCGAAAATGAAGCCTGTACACGTGATACGGCGGACGGCGGACGGCGTACGGCGGACAGCGGACGGCGGACGGCGGACGGACATTGCATTTTTGGAATCTACGCACCTTGAAACGGAAAAGAAAAAATTTTGAGGGGGTGTTATAAAAATTTTTTGCTGAGCGAATACATTCGCAGAATTATTATTATTCACAGAATAATAAACCAAAAGGAGGTGGTGACGGGAACCGTGCGAGGGGACTCTCAAGCCAAACAATGATAACAACTCCGGCCTGTCGATAGCACCGCAGAAGAGCTTGGCAACAAAAGTGGCATCAAGCCACTGACGCCTAATTTCTAACAGCCTCAAGCCACTCGTGCTCCTCATATCCTCGATTCCAGTTTCGTCCCACGGCAAACCCGCCTTGAAGGCCAGAAACCTGAGGAACCTATTCTGAATCCTCTCCAGCCTCACCTTAGCCACAGCATAGAATGGGGACCAAACCATCGAGCAGTATTCCAGAATCGACCGAACCAGAGTGGTGAAGAGAAGTGTCAGAGCTCTAAGGTCACTGAAGTCTGCGGTACATCTCCTCATGAACCCCAGCATTCTCATTGCTTTGTTACAAACAAAATCCAAATGATCGGAGAAGCTTAGCTGATTATCAAACAGGACTCATAAATCCTTCATGAGGGACGCACGCTGAAGAACCCGTCCATCAATGGCATAATCAAAGTTAATAGAACCTCCCCGCGTATATGTAACCGCGTGACACTTAGCAAGGTTCAATGACCTAACCTAATGGTTTTAGTAACATGTTAGTAACATGAGCTTCTGAGATATCATTTTCCATGTTTTCGGTTCGTTACTTATACAGACAATTAAAGAAATGTGTAGGTAAGGTAGGTAGGTATGTCTACGTGGCATGGGCTGTGCCACCAGAGCATCGATTCTCCTGATTCAGACAGGTACTTGGAACGTTGAGAACACCGTCTAGATCCCTTATCAGTAGTTTTTGGAAATTCAAGAGTTCAATCAAATAGGTAGAAACTGCCAAGCAGATACCTAAATTCGTGATTTTACTACACTCACGTTTATAGTTATAAGGAAATATTACTTACAATCAAGGGAAGTAACAAAGTTGTACTTACCTTTAGTAGCGGATGATCCGTGAATGAAGGTGGTAGAACCCAAATCGCAGCACAAATAATCAAAACCACAATCACTGGTCAATACGGGCCAACCTGCACTCACGTGAGGTATCGGAGTGTCCATATCACTTCTCGCGGTTATTCGGCGGATAATACTGAGGCGATTCCAGGAGAAAACACACCAAAATTTATAATCTAGTCCAGGAATTATTGTTTAAAGATCAATTTTGACGAAAAACTACCGCATACCAACCAATAGCGGGCGATCTAGGGACTGACTTCAGAAAGTATCAGAGCGACGATTCTCCTGATTCACACAGGTACTCGGAACGATGAGAACACCGTCTAGATCCCTTATCAGTAGTTTTTGGAAATTCACGATCGTGTTAACCACGAAATTCAATCAAATATGTAGAAACTCCCAAGTAGATACCTAAATTCGTGATTTTACTACTCTCCTGTTCATAGTTACAGGGAAATACGACTTAAAATAAAGGGAAATAACAGAGTTGTACTCATTTAGTAGCGGATGATCTGTGAATGAAGGTGGTAGAACCCAAATCGCATCACTAATAATCAAAACACTGATCAATACGGGCCAACCTGGGGGCCTATTCACTAAAATAGATAGTGGAAAGAGATTATCTATTTTGAAAATCTCACGCGAGAGATAGTCTCCCCTCGGAGACAGTCTCTTCCAATGTCTCCCGGGTTCGTCTATTTTACTGAATAGCTCCAGAGACCTTGAGAAAGAGATATGGATCCTAATACACGAAAATGCCATAGTATCCATGAAGTGCGAGATGTTTGTGCCCCCGGGAGTTCAATTCCTTAATAATGAACGCATTTCTTAGTAATACCTATATTCAATGGGTACCTACCTACCTTAATCCATACTTGGACGTTTTTACTCACGAATCGGATAAAAGTTTACTTAAATGAAATTGAAAAAAAGTCTCAATTATAAACAGAAAAAGTCGAATTAGGGGGCTTAATGCTTGTATTATATCTGCACCTAATGAACGGCCACTCTTAGGTAGGTAGGTACCTACCTCAACCCGTACTTGGACGTTTTTACTCATGACTCAATAATTATGTATACATTTTTAATTAAAATTGAAATGAAAAATTTAATCTTTATGAAATGAAAAACTTTAAGAAATGAAAATAGCCGCGTTCCGAGTTTTTTCAAACAAAAGATTGAAACATATTCATTTTGCTGAAAATGTTAACTTTAGAGTAGATAGAAACTTGTGAACGGATGATAAATAAATACTTTATTTTTATTTTTGTTCCATACAATCGTTAGAAGTTACGGCTGGAGGTATACTGATTACTTTAATGAGGACTCGCGGGTCAGGTTCTCGCAGAACTATAAAGGTTTATAGCGCTAATGATGACTCACCACTACGTATCTATAACCAAGTGACTACCAAACAAGCGTCATTGTTTACTATCCATTTATAACATTCATTTATATAGTTATAGTATGAAACTAGGAAATAAATACCGTGAACAAATACGAAATAAATTCGTGATAAATCAAGAGCTTTCCAACGAATGGAAAACGATTTTTGTCCGATGAAAATGAAAGAAGTTTCATTTCCCTAGCAACTACTCGGTTGTACGTGAAAATCATCGTTAAAATTTTGTTCCACTTCCGCGTCACCCATCCCGCGTAACGTTTTCCGGCTAGTTAGTCCAAGGCTAAAGCATGTTCCATGCTAAAAATACACGATCAAAATTACCGATGTGGTTGCGGATGAACGAGGATGTTACACGAACACTGTGAAACAAACGAGAAATAGACTCTCTTTCGAGGAAATACACCTAATTAGCTGTCTCTCTGAAAGAGATCGAGAATGCCAAGATGGCCGCCAACTCTCTCTTTTAAAAGTTACTGAATAACCCTGTCATGGATACTATAAAAATCCATTTTGCCAAAAGAGAGAGTTTTGGACCTGAAAGAGATGTCTCTTTGGCTTAGTGAATAGGCCCCCTGCACTCACGTAAGGTATCTGAGTGTCCATATATCTCTTCTCGCGGTTATTCGGCGGATAATACTGAGGCAATTCCAGGAGAAAACACACCAAAATTTATAATCTAGTCCAGGAATTATTGTTTAAAGATGAATTTTGACGAAAAACTACCGCATACCAACTAGGGATCGAAAGAAAATATCGATATCGATGTCGATGTCGATATTTTGTAGACAGCATCGATAACGATGTTTTATCAAGCCAAAACATCGATATTTTCGATATCGATATCGATATCGGATATCCCTCTTTTATCATATTATCATCAACCCTTTGTTGTTATCTCAGGTTTTGTTGTTATCTTAGGTTGTTCCTTGTTCTGTTCTTCAGTTCTGTCGATGTCCCCGTAATATAATGAAATACTAATTGTACCTCTACTGCCCTACTTGGTTTCGATGATTTGATTTCTGTGTGATAATTTGGATACGCTGGAAATGCCGCCGAGTAAGTGGTGGCGTTTCTTCGCAAGGTTGGATGCGAAGTTCGGCCCAATGCAATACGTGTGGGAGGGTGATAAAAACCTCAGGTAATACATCTAACTTGAAGTGCCATGTCGAGAAGATCCACCCTAAATTGATTCAGGCGACCAAAGAGCCAAAACCTGCCACAGTCGTGGAGCTGACGACAGTGACGATGACGACTCTACAGATCCTGATTCTGATGAAGATGGTCCTCCTACTAAACGCAAGGTAAAAGCTCAGACTCAGAACGATAACGATGTACTTTCAACTTTCCAATGCCAAAACGTTCCGTCTACATCTTCAACTCCAGTTGAAAAAATCACAGTTCCCTTCGTCCAAAAATCGCTAACTGAGGCGTTTGAAGCTATTAAAGGATATAAAGAAGGAGGCCGAACTTTTGGTAGTATCACCAACGCCATTATTTACCTTTTATGTAAGGCAAACCTACCGTACAACCTCGTTGAGCATCCAGCTTTCATTAAACTGTTGAGAGTTACTGCTCCACTGTATCAAGTCCCCACAAGGAAAACTATAAAGGACTGGATCAATACAAAGTATTTAACAATTTCAAATGAGTACAAGAGAAAGCTTTCAGAGGTGACTAGTTTTTCGATGACTACAGACATATGGACTGATCCATTTCAAACACAGAGTTTTCTGGGAGTCACTATTCATTTTTTGGAAATTCAGAATCAGAAGTTAGAATCATGTACGCTTGGGGTTTTTGAGCTCACTGAAAGTCATACCTCAGAGTACATAAAAGATAAAATTCATGATATCCTGGAAGAGTGGTCTCTTGAACGAGAGCTATTGCATACAGCAGTAACGGATGGTGCTGCTAATATGGTCAAAGCCATGGAACTTGCATTTGGCAAGAAAAAGCATGTAGTTTGCTTTGCTCATGTGCTCAGTTTGGTTGGTCAACGTGCCCTTGAGACCAACCAAAACTTGGTTGCCTTAATTTACAAAGTTAAAAAAGTTGTCTCATGGTTCAAACACAGCGTCTTAGCGAGTGATGAGCTGAGGAAAAAAAGCCATTTGAAGCTGATTCAATCAGTTCCAACTCGATGGAACTCAACTTATGCCATGTTGGAACGATTCCTAACTCTGAGTGAGATACTTAACGAAATAACCCATAAACACACATCAGCTCCAGCAATGACAACAGGCGCTGAGGACGCTGACCTCAAGGAAATAGTGCAGCTTCTTGAGCCCCTCTACTCTGCAACGAACCAAATATCAGGTGACAAATACGCAACTGCCAGCGTCGCAATCCCTATAGCGACCAAACTTTTCAGTAAAATTGAAGCAGTAAAAACATCTTCAGTCCTTGGGTGCAATCTGAAAAAACTACTCATTGAAGAATTGACGAAACGATTCAGTCACATTGAGAGTTCTCATCTTCTGGCAGTGGCTACACTCCTCGATCCAAGGTGGAAAACACTCTACTTCAAGAACCCACAAGCAACGGCCAAGGCAATTCGAGATGTGAAATACTTATTCACAGAGCAAGAGCACAGTTCACCCACCAGAAGTTCGAACGATTCCCCTCACTCTGATCCAGAACGTGATGAAGCGGAGAAGAAAGCCTTCTTTGCAGATCATGCCAAGATGGTGCAACAAACATGGAAAAAATCCAGTAGCAGTGGATCTTCCGATACGCCCCAAGAACTAAATCTGTACCTACGATCGCCTGCAGAGGCTGACGTCAAAAAAAACCCACTGGAGTTTTGGCACCACTCGGCGGAAACTTTTCCTCGACTCAGCCAAATTGCTATATTATATATCTCGCAAGTGTTTCTACGAGTGTGCCGTCAGAACGTTTGTTTTCTGAAACCGGCAACATTTTGACGCCCCAGCGCAATAGGCTGAAAGCGGAAAATGTTAAGAAACTTGTTTTCCTCCACTCACTCAACGAAGAGTTATTTTTTTAATAGTTATTTTTTAAAGTACATAATATATAATTCAGAGTTGGAATGTTTCTTTCTTTTTTTTAACTTTGTAAATGGCTGTGAATTCGGAATAAAGTGTTTCTGTTTCTTCTTTTTTTTTTACTCAAATATTTCTGAAAATGAAAATCAAATCAATGATGAAGTGAGTATTTTATGGCCTGTAAGGAAGAGTAACATGTGGATCAAGGAAGGGTGGGGAGAGGATCCAAGAGGCAAGAGGTGGTTGAAGGATGTTTTTTGCAAGTGTAATCTGAACCGATATTATCGGACCATAACATCGATATATCGATGTTATCGAATGTGAGGCATCGATGGCGAAAAATCGGAATATCGAAGTAAAACATCGATGTTTCGATAATATCGATTTCGATGTCCCATCCCTAATACCAACCAGTTGCGAGCGATCTAGGGACTGACTTCAGAAAGTATCAGCAGGGTGGGCCTTGGTAGGTTTTTACTTCATATTTTCCCCTTTCATTTATCTGAATTCTCAATTTATTTTGGTTTATTATTCTGTGAATAATACACCTATGTATTCGCTCAGCAAAAAAATTTTATAACACCCCCTCAAACTTTTTTCTTTTACGTTTCAAGGTGCATAGATTCCAAAAATGCAATGTCCGTCCGCCGTACGCCGTCCGCCGTATCACGTGTACAGGCTTCATTTTCGGTCTAAAAAAATCGTTCTTTCGCACACATGCTCCATTTGGGCCCTAGTTGTGTCCCGAAACTTTTCAGCCCGATCGGAATATACCCAGGGGTGTTATGAGTGAAAATGTGTGTAAAAATAGGTACTTTTTACGTTTTAGCAACATATTGGTAACATGAGCTTCTGAGATATCGTTTTCTATGTTTTTGGGGACGAGAAGACCGAATAAGAAGTCGATTTTGACCAAAGAGTGGAAAATTGAGTTCTACCAAATGTTCAGCTCCCAGAATTGATTTTTTATGAGTCAAAAACCTGGGAAATCGTCTGAAATCACCACCAGTTTGTATAATAACACTGGAAAAAGTGTCAAGACGTGGTTCAGGACGATTAAATGGCACTACCAATGATCAAAGATAGTTTTAAAAAAAAGAGCGTACCTAATTTGTGTTTTGGGGGCCAAAATTAATGGAAACCATCAGAAGTAGCTATTTCGATTATTACGCATGAAAGAAACAATTAATGAACAGCCAACCTTTCTGTAGGTATGTCCAATAGAATAATAAACCCATGTGACAAGGACTTTGCTTTCGGTTCGTAACTTATCCAGACAATTAGAGAAATGTGTAGGTAAGGTAGGTAGGTATGTCTACGTGGCATGGGCTGTGCCACCAGAGCATCGATTCTCCTGATTCACACAGGTACTCCGAACGATGAGAACACCGTCTAGATCCCTTATCAGTAGTTTTTGGAAATTCAAGATCGTGTTAATCACAAAGTTCAATCAAATATGTAGAACCTCCCAAGTAGATACCTGAATTCGTGATTTTGTTACACTCGCGTTTATAGTTATAGGGAAATATTACTTAAATCAAGGGAAATAACAGAGTTGTACTTACCTTTAGTAGCGGATGATCCGTGAATGAAGGTGGTAGAACCCAAATCGCATCACTAATAATCAAAAACACTGGTCAATACGGGCAACCTGCACTCACGTGAGGTATCGGAGTGTCCATATCACTTCTCGCGGTTATTACCGAGACGATTCCAGGAGAAAGCACTCCAAAAATAATTTATATATAATGTAATCCAGGAATAAAGACGCATTTTGACGACCGCTTACCAACCAGTAGCGGGTGATCAACGGACTGACTTCAGAAAGTATCAGCAGGGTGGGCCTTGGTAGGTATATTTACTTAATATTTTTTCTCCTTTCATTTATCTGAATACTCATTGTATTTTTCGGTTCGGAACTGCGCAAAACAGTTGAAGAAATGTGTAGGTAAGATAGGTAGGTATGTCTACGTGGCATGGGCTGTGCCACCAGAGCGACGATTCTCCTGATTCACACAGGTACTCGGAACGATGAGAACACTAAAAACTCTTATAGATGGTTTTTGGAAATTCAAATCAAATAGGTCGAAACTTCCAAGTAGGTAGATAGGTACCTAAATTCATAATTACTATCCTCGACATGATAAATTATAAAGAAAGTATTACTTAGATTAAACCTAAATAACATAATTTTACGGTACCTTTAGTATTGGACGGTCGGAGAATGAAGGTGGTGGAATCCAAATCGCAGCACTGAACACAATCATCATCGGCGCGGGCCGACAATGCACCCACGTTGGTTTTCGAATTGCCCATATCACTTCTCCCGATTAAATCGGCGGATACCGAAGCGATTCGAGGAGAAAACTCACAATAACACAGTAAAATTTAGTCCAGGAATATTCTTCTATGATGAATTTGGAATAAAAACTACCACTTACCTACCATCCGTCGCGGGTGATCGGGCCAGACTGACTAATATTGAGGGGTGGCAGCGTGGGGAAGGTGATGTGGCTGGGCGTGGTGGGGTAGGTAGGTATTCACTCGATTTTTATTTATTTATTCATTTATTTTGTTACCTGAATTTTCATTGTATTTTTCTTTTCCTAACTGCTTCAAACAATCGAAGAAATAATATACAAGTTACTAATCTATGTGGCACTGGTTGTGCCACGAGGGTATCAGTTCACAACATGATTTAGTTACTTGGAACGATTAAAACACCAACTATACAACTATTGGTGGTTTATTGAAATTAAAGATCGCATTAATGACCAATTCCAATAAAATAGATGGAAAATTCCAAGTATTAACCTACATCTGGAGAGTTAAAGCTCTGGCGGGCAGACCCAGTGCCACGTAGATTGGTAACTTCAATCATTTCGTGGATTTTTATGGAAAAGGGTAAAAACAGGTAAAGACAATAAGTCGGGTAAAATGAAGGGAAAAATAATTAAAGTTACAAGTACCTAAGTGCCTACTTTCCCCTCCCCACCACCTTCCCCACCTTGCCGCCCCTCTCTATTAGTCAGTCCCTCGATCACCCACGACGGATGGTAGGTTTGTGGTAGTTTTTCGTCAAAATTCATCTTTAAACAATAATTAATTCCTGGACTAGATTATTGTGTTTTTGTGTTTTTTCTCGAATCGCCTCGGAATGATCCGCCGATTGACCGCGAAGTGGTATGGGCAATCCGATGAATAACGTGTGTGTACTGATTGGCCCGCGTTGATCAGTGGTTGTGTATGCGGTTAGTGCTACGAACTGGATTCTACCTTTATTCTCGGATTGTACACACTACTACAGGTACGTGCGACTTTGTTATTTTGATTTATTGTAAGTAATATTTATTTAAATAACTACAAAGTCGAGGGTAATCATCATTAAACATACAGGCAATTATGAAACATTTTAGGTAGCAAAACTACTTATAGCAACGCAGGGGTAGGTGCATTTTTTAAAAACTAAATAGCTATTAATTTATTATCTTGTTGCAAACTGATGAGATACGCACTTTCTCCTAGGTTTAAGCCATAGCAAATGGTAGGATGTGGAGGTGAAACTGGAGAATCCAAGTCAGGAGATACGACTTTGGTGGCACAAGCAGTTCCAAACTGTGCATTTTCATGATTATTTGGAAATGGTACGAAGATGTACAGGAAAATACTATGGCAGGTCAAATGAAACGGAAAATTTCGTTCCTGCCTACCAACTCAATCAATGGTTGTGTGTTGTGATTTGATTTTGTACCACCTTCATTCAAGATTCTACCACTGCTAAAGCTCCGTACTATGTTATTCGGTTTTATTGTAATATTTTCGATTATTTTTATTGTAATATGTGTCGAGTTGACGTCTTCTTATGCTCATCGCTTAGTGGCCAGTTACGGTATTTTTTCCCTCCACCGCGCCCTAATTGTCGGGCTGGAGTCATATTTCGTACATGCCCTTTCTAGAACCCAAGCCCAAGTCCTATCTGCCCCCGAAACTCAAACCCTTTCTGAGCCCATGAAGAGAGAAATTCGGCATATTCCCATACCTGTATACTTTACCAATAAAAAACTAGGTTTGTACTTGAGATTAAGGAGATTGAACTAATCTACATCACAAAAATATCATTACACTTTTACCGGGTAGTTTTTTTAAATTTTTGGTTTATTATTTTCAATAATGAACCATTGGAATCGAGCATGGGAAAAAAAAATTCTAACCCCCCCTCAAAATTTGATGGTTTACGTTTCCAGGTACGTAGAATCCGAAAATGCAATAAAAATATTTCTGTCTGTCCGCGGTACGCCGTACTGGCCACTTTTCTTAGTTATGTACCATGAAACGAAATTGATGAAATTCGGGTTATAGGTTCCGTTCAAGGCCTAGTTGGTCCTCGAAGCTCGACGTTACTGTCAGTCACCTCTAAGGGGTTCAAAATAAGGGTTGACATTTTCAGAACGCCGTATCTCGAAAACTTTTGATAGAAGGGTATGGTTTTTTACGTTATTAAATTTGTCTTGAGCTAAACCATTTTTTGAGACCACCCGGAGCATTGTTCGTCCAGCCGTTCGTGTGCACCAAAAAGCTTCGTCAACACGTACGTGAATCAAATGGTATAAATCCGGCCGGGATATCATCACTAGGGAGCACATGATTATAATCAAGGATGGCTGTATGAAGTCGAGTTGGTTGTTCTGCGATATTATTTCATTTGATAAGTGATGGACTATTGGATTTCGTTGGTAGGTACTTGTGAAACTTGAACAAACGTTGAAGTATTATTGATGGGTAAATTAATACACAATGGCAAATTATTACACAACGGAAAATTATTACACAACGGTAAATTATTGAACAACGGCAAATTATTACACAACGGTTCATCTACTGAGAAGGGGCTGGATTTTGTTGATCGGTACTTTTGCAACTTGACCAACCGTTGAAGTATTATTGATGGGCAAGTTATTACACAACGGCTCATTATACTTGACCACGAGGGTAGGTATTGACCACAGAAAACAGTGATCTACGCAGAAGGGGCATCTATTTCACTCTACATCAACAATTTTCCTTTAGAACTTCATTATTGCGTTTCTTTTTGCCGTTTTAGTTACTTTTTGTCATCGGCAGAATTATTTTAGTAACATTTAACTCGTGATTTAGGTAGGTACCTAGTAACGAGTACGGGGTTAGGTACTAACCTACGGAGGGTCTGCGATCTACATAATATATGTATAGAATAGTGCATAATATATTATATGAAGGGTTATCTATACAGAGAGCTGTGATCTGTAACAGAAGGGTATTCTGCACAAAATAATAAACCGTTGTGCAGGGATTTGCAGCGTTTTTCGTCTGATTCTTGTTCAGGGGTTTCCAAGGAAAAGTTGGGGTGCCAACCGGAAAAATTGGTGGTGGGGGGGGGGGGGGGGGGGATCCACGCTAGGCGACGCGCTCAGTAACAAATTTCACACCCATTTTCTGCATGTACTTTCCGATGTAAACACCTCGTGTTAATTTCCGTAACTGAACAGAATTTTGCCAAAAAAATGAGAATGTGTATTTTAAGTGAGTTTGAAAAAAAAAGTAAAAGACTGTTTTTCGGCCGCGGTCTTCAATTATTGTTGTTAGTTGTTGTTACGAGTTCCTAAGTGACATTTTCATTTCAATAACAGTGCTCACCGCCATGAAACATCCCACATCATCGCGGAAGCGTGTATGCTTTTATTGTTTAAATACAGCCTTTGGGTGCCGTTTGGCACGTCAATCCAAGTGGAAATCGATTTATGAATACAAACCGAGGGTGACGAGACGTTGTTATTTATCGAGAACGACGGAATACCTCCCACCTTTCGCCTCACTCACTTCGCATCCTCCGTAAACGGTAACTAAATATTCTGAACGTTGCGGAGGATTTCCAGTTTTCCACTTCACCTTCTCGAAGCCACTCTTTTCCGTCGCTATAATATTGTTTTTAAGTAGAAAACACTGAACGAGAACAGTTACCCACGAAACGCACATTATGTCTTTTAGTAGCGAAAGTTTTTCTATGAGAAAAATTATTTTATTTTATTATTTATTATACATGTCCCACAGAGATTGGTATTATGTACCTAGCTAATCCATGCATACTCAAATGGTATGTATGTAGCGCCAAAGCAGAACCAGGCAGATGTCAGCGGGGTCCAGAATTTGCAGCGATATTTTAAAATCTTTCCTCTACCGTCTACTGTCGATATTTGAACTCTGTACTTCCCAACAGATTCCTTACTTCTCAGGACCCAATAGGTACTCAATGTGCTTCATTGGAAATAATTAGGTACTACTACTCTTCTAAAACAATAAGTCGTTACAAGGAAATTTAAGCCCTTGGCAGAGATAAAGTGAGGCAACGATTCGCGAACTTTTTGTACTCTCGGCGGTGATGTACTCTATTTTGTTGATAGGTATACCTTTTGGGCCAAATTATGCAGTAAGTATACCTTTTCGTACACCAGATGAATATTGAAACTTTTAACCCAGCCTCAATTTCACTATATATGGAACGTTCTATCAAATTTTTCGATTTCGGAGAGGCGCATTAGGGTGAGAGAAGGAGAGAAACGAGATGTTTCCAAAATGAAATGTCTGACTTGCAATTCCAATTCCATCCAAAAGAATGCGCTCAAATAGGCCATCGTCTTAGCATCTTACCCACCAGCTTTTCCCGTATACTATTAGGTATGTGTAACGAATCAGATGTGTAACGGATCACGGATTCTTCATGATATAAATTCCGTTCATAATAGGTACCTACCTACTGTCATGTCAGCCCAAATTCGGTAGAGCGAACCCAAGCGGTAAAATGTCTTGCATGCTCACAGAAGACGAGGCTAGAAGGACCTTTTCCACCCGAACCAAATTATAGAGCTTCCTTCTGTGTGAGGGGTCTGAATTGATTTTCAGACCTTGGGCCGCTAACTAACAGCAAGAAGGGCGTAGGATTGAACGAAACAACATTTCATTCGACAGACAGCTAATTGATAGATCGAACGAACTGATTGCGATGAAGCTAATTGTTCTACTGACGCGGGAGCTTAGCGTGATTGATTCGACGTTGGTTGGAAGAGAACGATCTTAGTTGGGGATGCGAATTTCATCAATACATCTGCTGTACCAACAGATTCCCCTCGAGATTTAATATTTGTATTACCCTGCAAATCCTTTATGCTCTAAGTGAACACTCATCTCCACCGTATAGACGGGTAAAAATGGGTGAGGAAGTTCAGCGGGCAACCCAGAGGTGATATCAATCGAACAGGTGAATTTGGTCGTTTCGTAATGGTTAGATACGAAGATGAACGGCGAGTGGTGGTAGAACCAATGGGGATTACCAGCATATTCTTTTCATTTGAAAGTAGTGATAGAAACGAGACTGTACCTACCTATTTTGCTTTTGTGCGAGACGTACGCAGGATGACTGTGTGCAAGCGCGCTATACGGGCGAGTGCGCTATGCTTCTCTAATTTTTCTGCATGGGCCACTCAAAATCACAGTGACACAAGGTGAATAAGTACCTACATGTTGTGGTTTTGAATCCTTTTTTCCCCACTTTTTTCATGTTTTTTCTATGGTTACGATTCTTTACATTATCTATGCATCTAATAGGCTCTTGAAATCGATTTGAATAAACCCAAATTTGGCTTTTTATTTAAGGAGCGCAGTTGCCCTATGGTTTCAAGGCTATGAAGGCAAGTCAGGCCGTCAAGTGCCCTCGGTCTGTGTTGGATAAGTTAGGGGATCCCTAAAATTGCCTTTGTAAGATTATTTGTGTACCTACCCTACTCCTAACTTTTCTCAAGTTTTACGTCGTTTGCTGATTATTTAGTAGGCAGGTAGGTATGTGTAGTGTTTCTTCATATCACAGTGGAATTGTCAGTATTTTGCATTTTCGTCCCGTAGGATTGATACATGTCAAGGAAGTACCTACCCTACCCTTCTGTTTCCTGCTCTTCCTTTGCTAAGAAAAAGGAGAAGACGCATGAAAAGCCATGGTGGGAGGAAAAGTGAGTTGACCGTCAGAGCAGCCCACAAAATAGGTATATAAAACTCCTGCGTTATCACCTCCCAGGACGGAGGGGAAAAAGTAGTACCACAGGAGGTCGGCTATTACACCTCTCCGGATAGGAATATAACACGAGCTCAATTGCCCACACAGACTTGCCTACGCCCTGCGGGCAAGTCCCTCCTCGACCTGCCTCAGGAAAATCTTGATTTTTCGGAAAATCGCTAAATCCAAATACTTCGTGATTCCCAGTAATAATATTACTGGCTGCAGCAAACACAGAAATGAGTGGTTGCTCATTTCTGTATCCGCTCATTTATGTATTTTCAGTATCAGCCGTGAAAGATGAACTAGATGCCAGAAGAGAGGCAAACTTGCCCGCATTCGTGAGAAAATGAGTAGGTACCTTGGATTCGCGTTCATTTGTTCTGTAATTCATATAGCTACACCCCAAGTACCTAGCAAATTTGAGCAAAATCGGGCCATTGGTTCGTAAGAAACCGATTAAGTACCAAGAATTTTGCATTTGCGCATGCGCAGTAGCCGTGCCAATGATCCGATCGTTCTGTAATTAATAGGGGACCATTTGGGGCCCAACCCGCAGATTTCAGCTAAACTGAATTGTAATTGAGGGAATTATGCGTGTGGCAACAATTTGCGGACACAAACGGACAGGCTAACACCGAACCAAATTGGTTCAAGTTACAAAATTTAGGCAAAATCCAAAAGAACCATTCTTCACTTCAATGAAATGGGTTGAAAAGACGCGTGGAAAAGACAGATTAGGAGTGAATAGTAGGTGAGCTGACGGCTCTTGAGAGATCACTGAAGGACAATCCATGTTATTGCTGGCTTCTTTTAGTGAAAGATAGGAGAGTCTGGCCAGAGCCCACTCCGGCCGTGGGGGTTCGGCCATTTCCGCCCGTTTCCGCTGCCTCCTACTGCTTTACAGCATGAGATACCTGTTTTTTCAAAAGCCAACTTTTAACGAGGTAATTTGATAGCTCAGTGGTATCGACACGTTTTCCTCGGACTGTTAGATCGCAGGTTCGAGACTAGGAACGTAGGTAGTTTTTTTGTCGCTGACAATTTCGTAAGATCAGTTTTTGTTGCGTTAGGGCTTCGAAACCATGATTTTCTTGACAGATTATTGATTTGAACAGTTTCTATAATTTATTATTACTTAATAAGCGATTGATGGAGTAGTAACTAGGTACTTAACTTTATATTTACAAATAATAATCGCTGCCAGATTATGTGACCAACATTTAGTGGCTATAACCGTAGTGGCGACTAAATTTGCAAGGAAATGGTATATTTTTAAAAAGCCATTTTGCCCGCACAAAAATTAGGGGGGCAACGAAATTAAAATAATGGTAACATAAGCAAAAAATATATATTTTATTCATTTACGAGATTACAATTCACAGCTTATTGCCTATGGAACTTCTGACTATTCCCATAATTATCACAAAATATATAGGTATTTCCCTTTGAGAAATGAACGATAATGACAAAATTATACACTAGTCTCAGTATTACCCACCCTCTTGAAAATGTTATTCTAGAGAAAGCTTATCAAATCAAAATACTTAGTACAATTTAGTCTCTTTTAGGTTATAACTAGGTACTTAGATTAGTGTCACAAATACTGAACGTGGAGAAAAAAAAATCGAGAGGAAAATTGCCCAAGGCAATGAGTTCATTTTTATATTATACTTAATATCACGACAATATCACATTTTATCAACCTTTTAATGAATATTTAAATGCATTTTACTCATTTGCGAGATTACAGCTTATTCTTGAGAACTTAGGTAAGTACCTATGGAACTTTTGACTATTATAATAACTATCACAGAATATTATTATAAATTATAATAGCATGACAATATCACATGTAATCAACCTATCACGACTGTTTTGTCCAGCAATTCTTTATATTTATATTGACTTCGAATCATGCTATAATCTTATTACTATTTTATAAAATTTAGCTCATTTTGGTTCATGGTAACTAAGGAAAGTGCGAAGTACGGCGGTCAGATAGAAATTTATCATGCTCGATTCTAAAGGAATAAGTTGAAAATAACCAAAATTGAATGTAGTTCGATACAGTTGAAAATAGCCAAAATTAATGAAAATAACCAGAATATCACGCTAATATCAAAGAGTTATCAATAATATAATATCTAGTGACTCGGAACAATGTTATGTTAATTTTGTAGTTAATGTTGTAGGGTCTTCTTTTTCAATGCTGGTTAATGGGAGTTTGAAGGACGACTGAGATCCAGGTGTTTTTGAAACCGTTATTGAGAAACACAAGCTTTCAACTGCCCTCAGTTGTTCCTGATAAGAAAACTTATGTTAATTCTGGTAAGTACACGTGAAGAGGACTGTCTGAGGGCAGTTGAAAGCTTGTGTTTCTCAATGGTTTCAAAAAACACCTGGATCTCAATCGTCCTTCAAACTCCCATTGACTACTCCGGCACGCCTCGAATCCGCTGCATCATAAGCAGGCGTATGATTTCCGATCAGCCATGACTATTCTCATGTTGTTTTAACGCAAATGACTTGTCACTGTAATCAATGATAAGTAAACTGATGAGAAAGTGATAAGGATACGAGCCGATCGCGGAGGGCGGAACCACGGAACAGCAAATTCCACGCGGAAACAGGCGGAAATGGCCGAACACCCACGGCCGGAGTGGGCTCTGGCCAGACTCTCCTGTGAAAGATTATGTCTGCAGTTTCTAAGTTTAGTGGAATCCTTGGGTGGGCGACAGTGAAATTTACTCTCTGCATGCAGCTCAATAATATGTAGTTGAGAAGATACTACCGGAGATGCCCCATCCATAATTCCACTGTACCTTCTGCGCTACGGACCTCAATATTCCTTCCAAATACATTGAGGTAAATCTTGCAATATGATTCTGCCAATGTCCGCATCACGTTGTTGTACATACTAATGTCTACATACTTCTCGAGGTAAACCCTGTGTATAAACTTCTCCATGTCTTTTGTAGGTACCTATTGCAACGTGCAAGCTTTTTTATTTCGTAGGTAATCAAAATGTTATTCAACATGCAACTCAATCCATTTAAGTTCAGTGTCTCGGTGAGTCAAGGAAGAAGGAACTTGTGGTTAGGGTGCCCCTGAGGGCCATGGGGCTATCGGGAAGTGCCTATTAAAGAAATCACTCTTGCTCATCAACAGACGCGACTGTCGTAGCTGCCGCTCCCATCAGACCGTCTGATACCCTAATTCCCTAGCAGTAAAATCATGTCAGGGTTGAGGATGAAGATGGGGGTCACGGTTGCCTTAGTGTAACGGTCTAGTTCACAGCAGCAAAACCACGGCTCTGCTCCTGGGTCTTCAAGCTGCTTGCTCTCGAGAGAGTTCATATTTGAGTATGATGTTTCATGGGAGAACAGAAAAAAGGAAAGAAAAAACGTAAATTGTGGAAGTTGGCATTATGTGAAATAATAAATTCAACGATATTGGTTCAGTGGTTGAATATATTGATGCGTCAGAAAAATTTTAACGACCGTTCTCATGTTAGAAACATGAAGTTAGGCCAAGTTAGGAGCTTGTATTAAGACTTGTGTTATTAATAACCTAGCCTTTCTGTAGTAGCTGATGGACCATTCCGCATCATCATTCAAAGAGTAGGTGCTATAACATCTGATTAGCTATCCAATCCGATACATTAGTACCCCTTATTTTCTTCTCAAGTATTGTCTGAGGGATAGGTACTCGGCTGTGTTGAATCTGGACTCCCACACCCTTGCTCTGAGTGGTTTAGCTGTGGGGGTTTCAGTTTTCACAATATTATTGATAAACTACCAACATAGATTTTAAAAATTACAAAAAAAAATATACACTCACGACTTAATTTAGGAATATAAAGAATTGAAAAATGGGACACGGATGGTAGAACTTATCCATGATCCATGGATGGTATACCAGTATAATTATATGGTATAGAGTAGAATATGGTATAGAGGAGAAACAGTGCTTTGCGAGTACTTGTAAGGAACTGAATTCATTTCACATCCTTTCCTATGGTGGGTTAGAATTTGTGTTCCGCCAGCGCAGTGACAGTTAGGACCTGTTCTATTGTGTGGCTCTCAGGACGATTCAGAGTGCTGGGAACTTATAAATTATCTATGTACATATAATTATATTATTATCTAAGTAAAAAATGTTAAAAATACAATAACAATATTTTTGTTTCTGGGTAGCCTCATATTCAAACATTCCATGATGCTTTCTTGGTATTGGAATAAGAGAAGGCATCAGCTGAATCATGTTAGCCCAGTTTGAAGCACTAAATCGGAAGCAAAGTTCCTATCATTCACATGGAAGAAAGTAGGCAGTCTGTATGCAATTTACTTTGCTGAGTTCGCTATGTGACTAAAACTAATCCTTGCATACATTATGAAGTTATAGAAGCGCTCTAGGTTCATCTTGTGTCTGTGTATTGTTATGTTACTGAGTTAATTTGAACAAGAGTGCCTCATTATTTCGTTAGGAATTTTTAATTTACCAGTTATTATTATCGTTTAATGAATAATTTGGAAAAAAATGTACAAATGCGTCTAATCTGAGCGTATAAACTTAGCGATGTATGTATGTAGTCTCCTTGAGATGTTACACTTTGTGACCAAATTTAAAGGATACATGGGAACTAGTTCAGTGTTGAGTTCATTGCTGCTCAACAGGATGAATGGACAATTTCCGTGTGTAGGAATTTTTTTATTTTTGATCTCAGAATCAGATTTAGCTTCCACTTCCATTCTTCATCTCAAAAATCCGCGTAGCTTGGGCAAAAAAAACTGGTAGAAAGAAAACAAAATGACGTCATCAGTGGATGGCGCTGAGGACCCCCCCCCCCCCCCCAGGCGGATGCGGGGGTGAGGGCCTTTACACGTTATTTCGCTTTCTTTCCACTGGTTTATCGCCCACTTTCGATCATCGGATACCCCTCATATAGCACCTTTTCGGAAAGCACTTCAAAAAATAAAATAAAACAGGTGAAATTGCCCATTGCAGTGGACGAGAAGATTTTTCTCGGAATCGTGCACCAAGCAGGTACCTCCCAACAGGTATCCAAGATTACCTTTTTTCCTTGGATTCGAAAATTAACTATGTACGTAGGTCAGAACTCGTTTTTAACCGACTTCAGAAAAACAAGCAGGTTCTCAATTCGACTTGTTTTTTCTTTTTTTTCTCTTCTCCTTTTTGCATGCCTTTTAATTTTTATCCAGTGATTATTCCGCAACTACTGGACCCATTTCGATTAATAATTTTTCAAATGAAAGAAGATTATCCCCCGGTGGTCCCATACTAGTGTTTTAAGTAAAAAATAAAAAATGAAAGTAGTACTGGGCCTGTACTAGGCCAGGTATACACTTCGATTTCTAGTGTTTTGTTGGAAACTGCACGATTTGACGACAGAAAACAGCCTGTAGAACGGAATTAATCGTTCATGTGGGAGATTATAATACATAAGAGCTGTTCCCCATATTTCATCCCTTCCTGTTGACTGAGGTTTACGAAAAGGTTCTACAGACCCAAATGTTCTACTCAATTTCAAAAAGACCATTGCAATTGAGAGAGGGCGTTGAAGAGGGCTCTCTAAACTTTTTTTGGTTCTACATTTTCCAATTATCTATGGGCAATGTTGTGTGAAACATTGATTCAATTATTTCTACGAGGATGGGAGAAGCACTTGGGTTTGAATCAATTAGAGATACTGTAAGTGAACAATGGATTTCCGGAAGAGATTGAGGTCCACTCAGCAGAAACCTCATTTTCTGAGAGGTTCGTTTCAAGTGCTCCAGTCGAAAGTTTTTTTGCGGTTCCTCAAACCACCTGCCTCGCTCCACCCAAATTGTCCAGAGCTGGCTCGAGTTCCGCTCATCCCGCTGGTCCCAGAGAGTCTTTCAGCGTGAAATCCAACTCGAAATTAAATCCTGAGGGGATGAAGTGGTAGGTGGAGGGCACAGGGGTTGAAAAGCTTATCTCTTCCGGTATCAGCGCTTCCTCCACACCCGCCCATCAGCCCTGCCTCAATTAAATGCCTGGATAGTGAATCCAGGCATTTAATTAACTTCCCAGCCACAATTTCGCCGGCAGCCCCAACCACAAAAATAGATACAACGGCTTTCAACCAGACCAACCTTGAAAGAGAATTTGTGGACTCCGTGAGCACAAAACTTGAATTTGGCATAATGAGATAACTGAAGGAGGGATAGACGTACTACCTGCAGAAAGTTGGAATATCAAGTTCTAGAATACGCTGTACTTTGTTCTGTCTGTAGGTTTATTCTCTTTACAGGTAGACAGCCCTTCTGTTTTGAGATATTTGAGACTCGCTTTCTTGTCTGTCCAGTACAAATCTTGTAATCGACTTTTCCCCCACTTCCCGATGTCCGTTGAGCTGAAATTTTGCCCAGTCATCAACCTTCGATGAAGATAAAATAATTAATTAATAAAAATAATAATAAAATAAATAATAAATAAAATAACTATATTAATTACAAAATAATAAAATTATTAATTATTAAATAACTATATTAATTATTAATAATAAAATAATTAATAGATAATTTCTGCTACCGTATGCTCTGTCCGTAGCGGTTAAATCTTGTAACAGGTTTTTCGCTCACTTCCCTGTGTCCTGTTTAGCTGAAATTGTCCACAGTCTATCTTCGATAACAATACAGGAATAAATCTTGAAAACATGCATTAATTAATTAATTATACAAATCTCACCCACTCAAAACTAAAACAAACAGTACATTTTTTTTAAATTAAATTAAAATCCACCTTTTTAAAATTGACTGAAACGTTTGAAATCATTTCTCGTAGCCATAAAATAAATTCAGTGTAAAAATAGAAAAGCCTTAAATAGAAAAACATGGGCCGCATGAAATAGATTAGATCATTGGATGCTAGTAAGGACTGAGGAGGGTATAGAGAATAGCTGCTTCCGACACTCCTTGCTGTTATCTAATCTACTGCATGCGCCCCACGTTTTTCGATTTACCTGTGGCTTTTCTATTATATACTAAAATTATTTTATGGCTGCTAGAACTTATTTCAAACATGGAATGTTGTTTTCTGCATGTAGGACCCTTGAATTTCCCTTCATCTAAGAGTTAAGAGTTTTCAGGAATTTATTGCATCTTTCTGCAACATTTTCTACCTCCAACTTCAAACATTCTAAACCGTAGGCACCGGTAGAAAAACCAACCAGTAGGTATTGGAATGATTGGGAGGTAGGTACCTACTCAATGCGTGGAGAACAGAAAAAGTTCCAAGTTCCAATGGCGTGGCCGGTCTGTGGCGAACGGACAGACGAAAGGCCTCCAAGCTCTTTTCAACCAAAACCTGTATCAGGTATTGCAACATCATCGGGTTCAGCAAGCTAGAGTGGAGATTCCCGTACATTCTGGAAGTTGATGCTGCAACCACACGATAATTTTATCGTATGGTTGCTGCATCAATTTATGGCGTGGCCGCCTAAACGCGGAACTGAATCTCATGGTAGGCATATTTATTATTGAGCGTGATTGTGTTCTAAGGAATCCGAACAGGAGCCATCACATGTAGTTGCGACTTGTAGTAAGAAGGGTTTGAGGGTTGATTTTGGTTTGTAATTCTGTGAATAATACACCTATGTATTCGCTCAGCAAAAAACTTTTTATAACACCCCCTCAAAATGTTTTCTTTTGCGTTTCAAGGTGCGTATATTCCAAAAACGCTGCAAAGTCCTTGTCACATGGGTTTATTATTCTATTGGAGTTCTAGAGATTCTCGTTGGCTGTTCATTTATGGTTTCTTTCATTCACAATAATTTAAATAGCTATTTTTGATGATTTCCACCAATTTTGGCCCCCAAAACATGAAATAGGTACGCTTTTTTTTCTTTTTTTTCCCAGATCATATTTGATCATTGGTAGTGCCATTTAATGGTCTTGATTCACCTGTTTAACATTTTGTGTAATGTTATTATACACATTGAGGTTTTTTTTGACTCATAAAAAAAATTTTGGGAGCTGAACATTTGGTAGAACTCAATTTTCCACTCTTTGGCCATAATCGACTTCATATTCGGTTTTCTCGTCCCCAAAAACATGGAAAACGATATCTCAGAAGCTCATGTTACCAACATGTTGCTAAAACGTAAAAAGTACCTATTTTTACACACATTTTCACTCATAAGACCCCTGGGTATATTCCGATCGGGCTGAAAAGTTTCGGGACACAACTAGGGCCCAAATGGAGCATGTGTGCGAAAGAACGACTTTTTTAGACCGAAAATGAAGCCTGTACACGTGATACGGCGGACGGCGGACGGCGTACGGCGGACGGACATTGCATTTTTGGAATCTATGCACCTTGAAACGTAAAAGAAAAAAGTTTGAGGGGGTGTTATAAAAATTTTTTGCTGAGCGAATACATAGGTGTATTATTCACAGAATAATAAACCAAAATGCAATGTCCGTCCACCGTACGCCGCCCGCCATATCATGCATCACTACTTCAATTTCGGTCTAAAAAATTCGTTCTTTCGCACACATGCTCCATTTGGGCCCTAGTTGTTTCCCGAAACTTTGCAGCCCGATCGGAATATACCCAAGGGTGTTATGTGAAAAATGGGGTTTTTTGTTGTTTTAGCAACATGGGCTTTTGAGATATCGTTTTCCATGTTTTTTTAGGCCGAGGAGGCCGAATATGAAGTCGATTTGGACCAAAGTGTGGAAAACTGACGTTGCAACGAAGTTTCAGCCTTAAATTTATGTTAAAATTGGTTCTAAAATCGTCGTTCTTCCGCACGCAGTTCGGGTCCCCATTTGGGAACACATTTGGATTCTTGCTGTGCTTCGAAGCTCGGCAGCCCGATCAAAATACTCGTACATCCAGGGGTGTTATGGGTGAAAAACGGGTGTAAAAATAGAGTTTTTCGAGTTTTTTTTTTAGTTTTTCGTAACATGAGCTTATGAGGTATCGTTTTCCATGTTTTTTTAGGGCGAGAAGACCGAATATGAAGTTGGTTTTGACCAAAGAGTGAAGAATTGAGGTTTTGTAACGAAGGTTCAGTTCCCAGAATTATTTTTTTTTTATGAGTCAAAAACCTGGGAAATTCTCTGAAACCACCATATAGTTTTATAATAACACTAGAATTAGTATCAACAGGTGAATCAAGACAATTAAATGGCACTATCAATGTGATCAAAGATAATTTGTCCAAAAAAGGAGCGTATATCGCATTTTTGGGGGCCAAAATTGGTGGAAACCATCAACAATAACTATTTTAATCACTGCACATGAAAGAATCAAGAAATTGTGTTTCCAGAATTCCTGTAGAGTAATAAACCCTTGTGAAAAGGACTTTGCAACGTTTTTTACTAGAGAAAGTTGAACAGCTGTTTCGGTTGATGGACGTTCTCAGTCATTGCAACACCTCCAATGATTATGGGTCTCAAATTATGTCCACTTTGCACGAACAGCAAAACTGATGAAGAGTTATTACTTTATTAGCTCCTTCGGGGGAGCGAGACGATGTGTCGAGGAAGAGACATTCGTGAGATTGGAAAATGCAATATTCAATCGACTCGGCGTCACTCGATACTTGCCGGGGACGAATAATGAATTTCGTTGCTCTCCCCGACTCTACTCCGAGGCTTGGTCTCACGTTTCTTCCCACATCATTCATTATTACTTCTTTTACGCATTCATCGAGACTCCCGTTGTGACCCCTCACCTAACACGTGTACAACATGATGTATCACCCCAAGTTTAATATGCTACAAACATGAACTAGTTTGTTCGCTGAACAGAAGCCCCGTTATGACTGGAAAATCGATCCCTAGTTATACGCAGGTATTGGTTTATTATTTTCAATAATAAACCTTTGGAGTCGACCATGAAAAAAAATTGTTAGCCCCCCTCCCTCCGTCAAAATTTTATGGTTTACGTTTCAAGGGACGTAGAATACGAATATCGAATAAACAAATTTTCGTCCGTCCGCCGTCCGCGGCTTTTTCCTTAGTTCCCATGAACCTCACGAAATTTGGTATAATGGGTCCGGTTTGGGCTCTGGTTGGTCCTCGAAGCTCGGCGTTACTGTCGCTCAACTCTGAGGGATGAAAAATAGGGGTTGAAATGTCCGGAGTATCCCTATCTCGGAAAATTGTATTTTGAGGTGTGGGCTTTCTCGTATTTTTAAATATTTTTTTTCTGAATTTTTGAGACCATCCGGAACATTCTACGATGTTGCCATAAAATTTGTTTCACAATTTGCCGTAAACAGCAGGGCGAATGCAGGCATCGAGCTGGGTTGAGAGCGCACATCAGTTGTAGCCTCTCGGCTAGCTGGGATCTATAGCACATTGGTTTACATGACGGACTCGTGCGGCGAAGTTCCGGAGATCGAAACATACCGGGATTGAATATTTTTTCACATCAAGAATTTCCCTTCAGAACTTCATTCTTTGAGTTTCTTTTTGCCATTTTAGTTACTGTTTTTCGTCGACAGAATTATTTTAGAAACATTTATTTAACACGTGATTTAGGTAGGTACCTAGTAACGAGTACGGGGTTAGGTACTAAGCTACGCAGGGTCTGCGCTCTACATAATATGTACTTATAGAATAGTTCATATAATATACATATTATATTGAAGGGATATCTATTCAGAGAGCTGTGATCTGTAACAGAAGGGTATTCTGTACAAAATAATGAACATTTGTGCAGGGATTTGCAGCTTTTTTTTTACATGCGTCAGGGGCACCGGTATCATGACCATCATGTCGACTATGTCGATATCAAGACATTATGTTATCAAATTCAATTAACAAAACAATCATTTATTGAAAAAATCGCAAAAGGCATTAGGTACCAAACACGTATTTTGCCTGCGGGCGCCTCGTTCTTCAGCCAAATCTACCTTTACACAAATAGGGTTAACTTATACAAATACAGTCTAACAAGTAATACGAAGATGTAAAACCCAATTGCTAGTCAAAACAACACAAAAAATGTTCACATCTTCAACGTTCTTTCAAAGCTAGGTACTCAAAATTACAAAGTCGAAGGATAAAAAATAGTCAGACATCCAGGAACAACTTCGGATCTGTTTCTCACATTGGTTTCAATTCCTCTGTATCTAGGTACATTCCCATAATAATAAATAGTATCACTCTAAACGAGGTGAAATTTGGACGACATGAAGAGGGCTGATGTAGTTTGTGATGGTAAAATTCGATAAGTAATCGAGGTTCACCTCTACCTACCTTGTAATCATTGCATCTTGGATACCCTATATCAGTGGTTCTCAACCGGTGGTACGCGTACCACCAGTGGTACGCGGGGACATTTCAGGTGGTACGCAGTCATATATTAATAATAACAATAAAAAATGTTACGATGCAACATTTCCGCGTTAAGAATACAATTCCTCCATCTGTGTGACTGATGATATCACTAGTCATATGGAAGCCCTTCAAACGAGTTTTGATAAATATTTTAATCAAGATTTTTCTAAATATGAGTGGATTAGAAATCCATTTTCAGGGGAATTTCCTAGTCACTCAAAAGAGTGTTTCATCGACCTTACAAGTGACAGCTCAATGAAAGATTCGTTTAAAGAAAAATCTTTAATAGACTTTTGGATCGGGACAAAAACTGAATACCCATCAGTGTTCAAGCAAGCAATAATCTTTTTACTTCCATTTGTAACCTCGTACTTATGTGAATCGGGCTTTTCAGAACTGCTGTACATAAAAAATAAATACAGAAACCGCATTAGTGTTGAAGAGGACTTAAGAATCAAGTTGAGTTCAATCGACCCAGATATAGAAAATTTGGTCAAGGACAAACAACAACAACGAGCTCATTAGGATCTGTTTAAATTTAAATGACTGTGTTCAATGAACTAATTTGAGATTGTTTTTAATGTAAGATACATTTCATTTTGTATCTAAGTAAATTCTATGTACATACATACAGTTGTAGAATGCATTTTTATTTTCCTAAACATGACCAAAGGTACGTCAAAATATCTGAAAATTTCAAGTGGTACGTGGTTACTAAAATGTTGAGAACCCCTGCCCTATATCATCTATGAGTAATATGGAATATACCATTTAACGATGAAAGATGCTATCTACCTTCCCTACTTGACGCCCTTTGGTTCTTGCATTCTTACATAAGCCTTCGGAAGTGAACACATTCAAGTAGGTTCAAGTTACAGTTAGGAAGGTCCTCCCTTAATGACGAGGAAAATGATGTTCTAAGGTCAGTTTAACGTTTTTTTTAACCTTCCCACAACAGCTGCAACAAATCCTTAGACGTGTGCCACGTACGGTTGGGGAGATTCGATTAGATCTTGATTATATTTATCATAGTAAACTACCAGATGATTCGATAGCGAAATCAGGAGCTCAAAAAAATGTTCGAATTTAGTGAAACTCTTCGAAGGGCATCCTCAGCTTTGGATTCACCACTGAAAAGTCTCACCTACGTATAATCGACCTATGAAATGTCTCCATTATCTCGAAATACATCGGTAGGCACGTCTCTAACCAAAATTGTTCTGTTTTTCATGGTTGTACGAAGTACTTTACTGTGTCCGAACACCGTAGCCATGAGGTGACCTGTGGCGTGTTGCCGCCGTGATTTATCTGCTCACTCAAATGAGACCCCTCCGGATTATTCTGCTCTGCACCAGACGGAGACTGAGTCGTTGGGATTATGATAATGACGGCCGTGCTCTTTTTCACGCGTCACTGTAATCCCTTCATCGCAGTTTCTTCCCTCTCATTGTTCCCAAACATCATTCACCCGTAAAACCTGATACTCACATAAAGAATCTCTTGGAAGACCAACGATGGGTCCACGCAGCTCCGGAAGATATTCACCACATCATCGTAAAGACAGTAAATCCATAGTGGCAGTAATGGACCAATAATAATGTTGGTAAAGGATATTTAGAATGCACAAATCACGTACAGAAATACTGCTGAAGGGAAGTGTTAAAGAAAATTTTTGTTTTGGCATTATGTTTTTTCCTAAAAATAAAAAGAATGGTCAGACTCAAACTTAGCGTTTGAATAATATTGTGATGAATTTAAATTGGCGCTAAATTCACCACGAGAGGCGAGGTGGGAGTGTGTCGGCATCTGGTTAAGGGCGCACCTCCACCGTAAGCCGAATCTTTTTGGATGAATTTGTGCGGTTAAGGGCGAACCTCCACCGATCTTTTAGGGAATTTGCCAGTTCTTGTTAAGGACGAAACCTCCACCATGTGCTGGTTCTTTTTGGATGTGTGCGGTTAAGGGCGGTCCTCCACCAATCTTTTTAGGGCAAATTGCCAGTTCTGGTTAAGGGCGAACCTCCACCATGTTCTGGATCTTTTAGGTTTAGGAGAGAGATGTGGTAAGGAGAGAGAGAGATAAGACAGCGTCTTAAGGAGAGCGTAGAATGACGAAAAAGGCGCAGGATCCGGGGTTATATAGACCCGGAAGTCTTCTCCCACCATCCTGCTGCTGGGAGAGGATGGTGGGGCTCCAGGTTGTGCACCGGATCCTGTGGCTTGTGCCCCCACTCGTACAGTTTATTTGGCAAGAACTAAAGTTGGCTTATGAGATATTTGTGAGAACTAAAATATGCTAGTTGTAGTTCCGGGAGGAACTCACGACAAATATTACCTATATTAATATTATTTCCCAGTGTTTAAGTATACCTGGTGAGTATCCAGATTCCATTGTTTATTGGGAAACCGGCGCAGGTCGCCAATTTCGATTATCTATTCAAATTTCTACAGAGCAGAGAATTGAAAAATGTTATTGGTATGCAAAATAAATGTTGCTTCAATCCCATATCCTGTGCTGTACAACTTATCTCCCTCAGAACTTCACGCGAAATAACCTATCTCAATGAAAGGTCACGCGAAAAAAATATAGCCAAAAACTGTTGTACATCACTGACACCTGTCACCTAAGGGTCGACACTGGTGAAAAAGTTCCTATTTTAGCTTTATTGTGGTCATAATAATACTATTTTGTGTCTCCTGTAAAAACACCAAAAAAGTGATTGCCACTTCACCTTCGAAATACTCACCTGAGAAGCAATGGAAGCTGAAAAGTAGATATTCCAAATGGAAGCGGACCGAAGTGGGGCGTGAATTTCCTCCGTTATCGAGTGAGTGGCCTGAGTGGGGATGGGGAAGATGACACAGGTGACAGGGATTATAAAATATTGAAGACACTCTTGATCCGATGTGAAGAGGAGCGAAAGAGCTCCTCTTTCGTGTCATGTTTCGGATTAAAAGAGTATCAGTTCTCCGGAGTAACTTGACCTGTTTGAAACTAATTAATTTAGGTCTGTCGACCTTGGTACTGGCGTTTAAAATAGTGTTGGTGAACGTGTACCACATGGAATCATCATTAATTTATCTATTTCTGTTTCGTTTTGCAGATGACGCGGTATAAAAAGGCAGATTTTGAAGAAGACATTAGTAGCATTGGTTCCGTGCAACTCACAGAAGGCGTCTCTTCCACTGCAACGCACATTCGGTACCATACGGTAAGCTTTTAATGTATTGTCAATTTAATATTCTATGATTGCTTAGGATGGATATTGAGAAAGTAGGTTGGAAATCCATCTAGGTACTTACTAAAATGTTGGACCCATTGCAGTAGACTTGGCTTGTACTTGGGTTATTTTTTTATTTTTTTCAAAAACTTTGTAGGTAGGTACTAATGAAAACGTCTGCCAACTTGGGTGAGCAGTATAGCTTCATCACTTGTTGTAACATGGACGTGTAGAATCAGTTGGTAAAAAAAAAGAAGAGTCAAAATTATTGAATAGCAATAAATGGAGGTGTAATAAATAGCCTAATATGCGTAATAGAATTATAGGAATTAATATTAGTGTAAATTTCACTAATTGGTCTAGTTTCTGGAGATTTGCCGTGACAGGAAATTTCTGGCTTGCGCATGCGCATTGGCTGTTACTGATCCAATCACGTCGAAATTCTTAGGCAGCCGTCTTGAAGTCACCCCCAACTACCCTCCGAATTTGAGCGAAAACGGTCCATTGGGAACTGAGAAATCGTTGTTTCATGAAATTCACAACGATTTTTCATTTGTCTGACGGCGATGAAACTCATAGGGGCTAATCCGCACAATCCCTGATAATTTCATAGAATCATACCGTAATTTCGTGCAGTTTAGCCCGGGACAAGGAAATGACCACAGAAAGACACGGAACCAAAATTGTTCTGAAAGCTTTGAAATGCAAAAGCAAATGGAAATTTTGATTTTGGAAGACTTTTTTGGGGGACTTCTTGCACGAATATAAGGCTACTTTTGTTAGTGAGGAAGCAAAACACATCAACGTGACTGAAACTAGTGAAAATTGTTGGCGATATTGTAGTTTTGTCTATATAATTTGTATTTATATTTTATGGCCCAATTCTAATGAAAATTGATGAATATATTCTGAATGGAATCCATTATCCTAAAACTGAGGAAATTTTGAAAAGAAATGTCATTAAAGTGGGACATTATAGGGAGTGGGCAAAGCATGATTCCAGTACCTACTTAATACTAGTATATCATTTATATAATAGGTTATAACAGGAATATGGTAGGCATGTTATAGTAGTCTGAAATTGAATTTTTGGCCCTTAAACTTCCAAAATTATACGAAAAGTAGAGCGAGTTTGATTTTAAGGGAGGTGTGCTCTCTGTTCGAGGTACTGGTATACGATCATATTTTGGCATCTGCCATCCTGCGCAACGCATGGCTCATTCAGACACTGGAATTTATTAAGATAAGTCTTGTAATTTCTCGTGCGCTGATTTCTTTTGAACCAGATGCTTGTGTGTTAACAGGGGACGACGTTTTGGAAATCGAGGACAGTTTTGGAAAAATGTCTCATCGTATCTGTGGTGTCCCTTCTTGTGATAGTTTTCATTCTGTCACTCGCCCTTAGCGCGACTGGCGGGCCTAGTCGTTACGTGCAATACGCCAAAGGATCTGGTAAGCAATGGATTTACTGTTCAGTTTTTTTTTTAAAGAATAAAGGCAGTTTTTTGACCCAAACATGTAGTGAGTCCCTATAATTTATTAACAAGAAAAGCAAGAAATGAAAGAAGCACCACCAAGTCTCCCATTCCAGCTTATTATTTTGTGTAAATATAGATAACCATTCTGCTTGGATCACCGTACACATTACACATGAAATTTCCTCATAAATTCGAAAGAACGGCCTTACTGAGCTGAAATATCAAGAGTAGGTGTGGCTCCCACTCTGTAAAGGAAGGAGTCTTCCTTCATAAAGTTCATCAGAATCCGTCAGTGAGTTCCAATCCACGATTATGTTAGGTAATGTTTCCTACCAAAAAAAAAAAATCTACGCTTAGTTTTCCAAAATTTAGTGTTGCAAAGTTGGTAGGTTCCTACCTACATGGCAGATAGCTCGCTGATTGTACCTGTACTGTTGCATATTTTCTGTTTATGTGAGTAGGCAAGAGCCGGCAAAACCGACAGGACATGTGGGTTTAGTATCTATGGAACTCACTCCGGTGCCCCGAGATGGTTGCCACTCAATCACTGCTAGGGTGGTCGGAGCACCTTCAAATACTTAACGTAGGATATCAAACTAGAGTTTCTAGATCATAATTAAACAATATCTTATAGTAATACGTCGAAAATGTACCCACCTGAAACAGGTACAATAATTTTCTGAATCAAGAACTAAATCACTCGCAAAGAAATCGTGAAAACCCATTTCAAAGAAAAAACGCTGCAAATCCCTGCACAACGGTTTATTATTTTGTATAGAATACCCTTCTGTTACAGATCACAGCTCTATGTATAGATAACCCGTCTATATAATATGATATGTACTATTCTATACATATTATGTAGATCGCAGACCCTCCATAGGTTGGTACCTAACCCCGTACTCGTTACTAGGTACCTACCTAAATCTCGAGTTAAATGTTGCTAAAATAATTCTGCCGATGACAAACAATACCTAACAAAAAGAAACACACATAATGAAGTTCTGAAAAGAAATTGTTGATGAGGAGTGAAAAAAGTTGCAAAAGTACCAACCAAAAAACTCCAGCCCCTTCTACGTAGATGGTATAATGAACCGTTGTGTAATAATTTACCGTTGAGTAATGATTTACCGTAGTAATAATTTACCCATCAATAATACTTCAACGTTTGTTCAAGTTTCACTACCTACCAACAAACTCCAAAAGAGCCATCATTTTTCAAATTAAATAATATCACAGAACAACCAACTCGACTTCATACTCCGCCAATATAATCAGGTGATCCCTAGCAATGATTCTATCTCCGCCAAATTTCCTATTGTGGGCGCGTCTCTGGTTACGACATTTGGTTTGAATTGTATACAATTTCATTCACACTGGAGTCGAAAATGCCTGTCGGTGCAAACTTCGGGGCCTTACTGTGAACGAACGGCTGGACGTACGATGCTCCGGATGGTCTTAAAAAACTCGCAAGTTCAAGAACTATTTAAAACCGTAAAAATATTCACGTAAAAAAATGGTATAGGCGTTTTGAAAATTTCAACCCCTATTTTGAACCCCTTAGAGATGACTCACAGTAACGTCGAGCTTCGAGGACCAACTAGACGCCGAATGGAACCTATAACCCGAATTTCATCAATTTTTTTTCATGGTAACTAAGAAAAGTGGCCCGTACGGCGTACGGCGTACGGCGGACAGACAGAAATATTTTTATTGCAGTTTTGGATTCTACATACCTTGAAACGTAAACCATCAAATTTTGAGGGGGGGTAAGAATTTTTTTTTTCATGCTCGATTCCAATGGTTCATTATTGAAAATAATAAACCAAAACGCTGCAAATCCCTGCACAACGGTTTATTTTTGGTTTATTATTTTCAATAATGAACCATTGGAATCGAGCATGAAAAAAAAAATTCTTACCCCCCCTCAAAATTTGATGGTTTACGTTTCAAGGTATGTAGAATCCAAAACGGCAATAAAAATATTTCTGTCTGTCCGCCGTACGCCGTACGCCGTACGGGCCACTTTTCTTAGTTACCATGAAAGAAATTTGATGAAATTCGGGTTATAGGTTCCGTTCGCTGTCTAGTTGGTCCTCGAAGCTCGACGTTACTGTGAGTCATCTCTAAGGGGTTCAAAATAGGGGTTGAAATTTTCAAAACGCCTATACCATTTTTTTACGTGAATATTTTTACGGTTTTAAATAGTTCTTGAACTTGCGAGTTTTTTAAGACCATCCGGAGCGTCGTACGTCCAGCCGTTCGTTCACAGTAAGGCCCCGAAGTTTGCACCGACAGGCATTTTCGACTCCAGTGTGAATGAAATTGTATACAATTCAAACCAAATCTCGTAACCAGAGACGCGCCCACAATAGGAATTTGTGAATACGGCCAATCATTGGTAGGGGTCACCTGATTATATTGGCGGAGTATGAAGTCGAGTTGGTTGTTCTGTGATATTATTTCATTTGAAAAATGATGGCTCTGTTGGAGTTTGTTGGTAGGTAGTGAAACTTGAACAAACGTTGAAGTATTATTGATGGGTAAATTATTACTAAGGTAAATCATTACTCAACGGTAAATTATTACACAACGGTTCATTATACCATCGACGTAGAAGGGGCTGGAGTTTGTTGGTAGGTACTTTTGCAACTTTTTTTGTACAGAATACCCTTCTGTTACAGATCACAGCTCTCTGTACAGATAAGCCGTCTATATAATATAATATTATGTACTACTCTATACATATTATATGATTCGCAGACCCTCCGTAGGTTGGTACCTAACCCCGTACTCGTTACTAGGTACCTACCTAAATCTCGAGTTAAGTGTTGCAAAAATAATACAGCCGATGACAAACAGTAACTAAAACGGCAAAAAGAAACGCAAATAATGAAGTTCTAAAGGAAAATTGTTGATGTGGAGTGAAATAGATGCCCCTTTTGCGTAGATCACTGTTTTCTGTGGTAAATACCTATAGTGAACCGTTGTGTAATAACTTGCCCATCAATAATACTTCAACGGTTGTTCAAGTTGCAAAATTACCGATCAAAAAAATCCAGCCCCTTCTTGGTAGATGAACCGTTGTGTAATAACTTGCCCATCAATAATGCTTCAACGGTTGTTGAAGTATTATTCCAAACCAACTCGACTTCATACAGCCTTCCTTGATTTTAATCAGGTTCTCCTTAGTGATGATTATCTGAGCCGGACTGATACCGCTTGATTCACGATCGTGTTGACGAAGCTTTTTGGTGCACACGAACGGCTGGACGTACAATGCTCCGGGTGGTCTCAAAAAATTGTTTAGCTCAAGATAAATTTAATATCGTAAAAAAAACCATACCCTTTGTAGTGATTAAGGATGGAACAGACGAGGCCGAAAGTTAGCTTGAGAATGGTTATGTATTTGTTGGCCCCTCGGCTCTTTATAGGCCCCTGACATGATCAGAGGGGGGTCGGGGGGTCCCCACTCTGAGGTACAACATGTATGTACATTACATTGGTTGTGGAGGAGCAGCCGATCACAAAACTGCTCCCCCCAGAATTTAAGTAACGCATTTAGTTAAATTTTGTTCTGTTGCGGTGGCGGTTGCCGGGCGTGGGAGGTGCGTGTGCTGGTTGCGGTGGTTCGCTGTGGCTGTCCGGGTCGGTGTCGTTGGGGGCGGTACGTTTGCGGCGTATGAAGAGCCGGGGTGTAGGTTGAGTGCGTGGGTACGGCCGCGGCGGCTGTTGTTGCGGGCGCCAGGTGCATGGGGTGCGGCGTTTTTGTGCTCGGGGGTCCCATGTGCGGCGGTAGAAACACGAGCCGTTCGTCGCGCTGCGTGTGGTCGGTCGTGGCTGCGTCGGCGGTCGCTGTTGTCGTCTGTTCGAATCACACGAACCTCTTCGGTGACGGTAGCCACTCGAGGAGGGGGAGCGAACGGTATGAGGCGGTCGGCGAGAGCAGCCAGGTTCGTGACGTCGGGTTCGTCGCCCGCCGCTATGTGAAGGTGAATGCTGTCTGGTAGGGCGCGTGTGAAAAGCTGACGAGCGGGGTCGGTGTGTCGGCCGGGAGTGCTCGAGTGAGTCGGCGGGTGAGGACTGACGGTAGTTCGTCGTCGGAAGTCGGTTGAGTAAGGCGGTGAGCCGGGAGCCGTCGGACGGTGCGTTCGTGGCTAAAAGGCGAGTTGTCAACGTCTGGTAGTTGTTGGCGTTCGATGGTGCCAGCCGCTAGTAATTCGCCGAAGTGGGCCGACGCTTTCGCGTTAAGGTCCGGTAATATTCGGCGAAGTTTCGCGTGGCATGGAGGTCCCTTCTTGACGATTTGATGTTCTACGCGTTGCGGTGTGTCGGCTGGGAGGGCTCTACGCAGTCGGCGGGCGTGGACTGACGGATTCTCGTGCTCGGAAGTCGGTTGGGGTCGTCGTAGAGGTCCGCTTGTCGGGGCTCGAAGGCGCGGGCGAATTTAGCATGCGGCGTCGTGAGGCCTTCGTGAGTCAATGTGATCTCGAGTTGGGCGAATCAGACGTGCGGGAATGCGGGGTCGTACGGCCGGAGCTGGAGCGTTGATGTCGGTGGAGTCGTTTCTGCGGGTGTCGGTGGTTTCGGGTCCGTGTTCTCCTTGTAGGCGCCAGTCCCGGAGAGGTGTCGTCTGGAAGTGTCAGCAGGAAGTGTGCGAGGCGCCGGCGACCGTTTCCTTATATAGGAATCGGATGGTGTGGCGAAGTAGCGGGGGGCCGCTGCGTTGGGCGTCGAGGCGGGCGTCGGAGTGGGACGCCGCTGTGTGGCGTCGGTGGGGGCGGCGCTGTGGGGCGTCGGAGTGGGGTGCGTGTGCCGGGCGTAGTGCTGCGGAGGTGGGGCTCGTCGCAGACGGTCGGCGGGCGCTGAGCGGCGTTGTTCGTCGTTGCTAGGCGCTGTCGTCGCTGTCGTCGCACCGCGGTCGCAGACGGCGGGCGGAGGTTGCGTGTCACCACTCGGGGTCACCAGTGTAGTGATTAAGGATGGAACAGACGAGGCCGAAAGTTAGCTTGAGAATGGTCGTGTATTTGTTGGCCCCTCGGCTCTTTATAGGCCCCTGATATGATCAGAGGGGGGTCGGGGGGTCCCCACTCTGAGGTACAACATGTATGTACATTACATTGGTTGTGGAGGAGCAGCCGATCACAACACCCTTCATTGAAAGTTTTCGAGCTACCGCGTTCTGAAACAGACCCCGAACGGAACCTATAACCCGAATTTCATCAATTTTGTTTCATGGTAACTAAGAACGGCGAACAGACAGAAATATTTTTATTGCATTTTCGGATTCTGCATACCTTGAAACGTAAACCATCAAATTTTGAGGGGGTTAGAATTTTGGTTTGTTATTTTCAATAATTGAACCATTGGAACCGAGCATGAAAAAAAATTCCAACCCCCCCCCCCCCCCCTCAAAATTTGATGGCTTACGTTTCAAGGTATGTAGAATCCGAAAATGCAATAAAAATATTTCTGTCTGTCCGCCGTACGCCGTACTAGCCACTTTTCTTAGTTACCATGTATAAAAATTGACGAAATTCCGGTTATAGGTTCCGTTCGGGGTCTAGTTGGTCCTCGAAGCTCGACGTTACTGTCAGTCATCTCTAAGGGGTTCAAAATAGGGGTTGAAATTTTCAGAACGCCGTAGCTGGAAAACTTTCGATTGAAAGGTACGGTTTTTTTTGCGATATTAAATTCGTCTTGAGCTAAACAATTTTTTGAGGCCACCCGGAGCATTTTACGTCCAGCCGTTCGTGTGCACCAAAAAGCTTCGTCAACACGATCGTGAATCAAACGGTATGAATCCGGCCCGGATATCATCACTAGGGAGCACCTGATTATAATCAAGGATGGCTGTATGAAGTCGAGTTGGTTGTTCTGCGATATTATTTCATTTGATAAGTGATTGACTATAGGATTTTGTTGGTAAGTAATTGTGAAACTTGATCAAACTTTGAATTAATATTGATGGGTAAATTATTACACAACGGCAAACTATTACACAACTGCAAATTATTACACAACGGTAAATTATTACACAGTGGTAAATTATTACAGAACGGTAAATTATTACACAGCGGTTCATCTACCAAGAAGGGGCTGGATTTGGTGATAGGTACTTTTGCAACTTTACCAACCGTTGAAATATTATTGATGGGCAAGTTATTTTATTACACAGCGGTTTATTATACTTGACCACGAATGTAGGTTTTAACCACAGAAAACAGTGATCTTCGCAGAAGGGGCATCTATTTCACTCCACATCAATAATTTTCCTTCAGAACTTCATTATTTGCGTTTCTTGTTGCCATTTTAGTTATTGTTTGTGATGAACAGAATTATTTTAGCAACATTTAACTCGTGATTTACGTAGTTACATACCTAGTAACGAGTATTTCAACAGCAGGGTGAATGAATTTTGAATTGTATACATTTAGCCAAATGTCATCACCAGGGACGCGCTAACAATCGGGAATTGACCCGAGATAACATCATTGCTAGGGATCACCTGATTATATTCACAGAGTATGAAGTCGAGTTGGTTGTTCTGTGATATTATTTCATTTGGAAAATGGTGGCTCTTTTGGAGTTTGTTGATTGGAAGTGAAACTTGAACAAACGTTGAAGTATTATTGATGGGTAAATTATTACACAGTGGTAAATTATTACACAACGGTAAATTATTACACAACGGTTCATTATACCATCTACGTAGAAGGGGCTGGAGTTTGTTAGTAGGTACGATTGCAACTTTTTTGACTCCACATCAACAATTTCACTTCAGAACTTCATTATTTGCGTTTCTTTTTGCCATTTTAGGTACTATTTGTCATCGGCAGAATTATTTTAGCAACATTTTAACTCGTGATTTAGGTAGGCACCTAGTAACGAGTACGGGGTTAGGTACTAACCTACGGAGGGTCTGCGATCTACATAATATGTATAGAATAGTAGGTACATATTATATGATATAAAGGGTTATCTACAGGAGATCTGTGATCTGTAACAGAAGGGTATTCTGTACAAAATAATAAACCGTTGTGCAGGGATTTGCAGCGTTTTTTCTTTGTCTGAGTCACGCTCATGTTGATGTTCTTTTTTGAGGTAGGGCTTTCGATAAATGGGGCTTTTTTGGAATAGCTACTCGGTATTTTTGACAATTATTCGAAATCCTTTATAATTTTCCGCTTACTGAGTGACGACCCATACCCATCTATCTACACCGCCGTAAGTTACCTCGGCATGATTGATGAATTCTGATACATCCAGCGTCACGTTTCATCCTTATCCTTACGCGGTTTTACAGATGGCGGTTCAGAATCCCCCAAAGTCTGCCTCAGCGAAACGTGCGTCAAGACGGCAGCAGCTCTCATGTCGTCGATCGACAAGAGCATCGACCCTTGTGACGACTTTTACGAATACGCCTGCGGTAATTGGATCAAAGCCAACCCGATACCCGATGGCAAATCCATGTGGGGCACTTTCGTTCAGCTCGAGCAGAGGAACCAGCTCGTTCTCAAAACCGTTTTGGGTGAGTTTATAAAGGAGATTTGGAACCTTGTACCATTAACCCTGGAATCGCTCGCGTTACAGAATTTGAAATGCAGCCAAATTTTCCAGAAGGTCTGAGAAAACATTGCGATAATACTATAGGATTGAGCAGAGAACGCAATTATTTGAGCGTCCAACCTCCTAAATATTATACTCATCACCGCTGCGCCCACCAAAACCTCTGGAAGCTGGTGTATACAATGTTGACTAATGTCATGAAATCTAATCATGATGATTACCTATTGAGGTTTTGTTACAGGTTACTGCATATCATCTGATTATTTCCGCATCAGAATGATTAAGGCCATTTGAACAATTCCTTGGATTGTTGAAGAAACTAGGTTGCTCTTTTAATGTAATAGGCCTCTATCATGACGGTTCGATCTGATTGAAACGAGGGATTAGGTATTACAGAAATATTGAAACTTTAAATTTTACCCTATTGAAAATAGAATCATTTTCATAATGCCTCATTTTCCTTTGCTAACTTTACGGGAATGATTGGCAAATCTCTAGAGGGTACCCACGCAAGGAAACCCCTAATTTTTACCTTTATTCTTGAGGTCAGACGTTTTTTACGGTAAATGAAATAATATTTTCTTTGTAAAACACCATCTCAAACCTTTGATGGTGACACTATAGTTCGAGATTTTTAGCGTTTTTCAAACTAAAATATATCAATTATAATCTCTTGTAAAACAGGGGGGTCTTCGAATTACCTCTGGTAGTTTGAAGACCACATTCAACCTTGTAGTTTAGTGGAAACTATTGTACAATGGGGTACGCACATGGGTAACAATAGCGGACGGAGCTGCCTTCGAATCTTTAGCCCAAATAGTGCGAATGAGAATGCCTGTATTTATGGGCAACGCCTGCGCGAGTGAATGTGTGTATTTTATTATAGTATATATATTTCTAGCCCTTAAGCCCATAACCCGGAGAGGAATATAAATAAAAGTACTCTGCCACCTGTAAATATTGTACATAGTTTTAACCGCCCGTAAATATGTAAATAGTCTTAGCCTGTAAGCCACGAAATAAAATCGGAAAGGGAATTAAATAAAGGCCCACCTTTGCCGCCATTGTACATACCTCTAGCATCCAAACATGAAGTCTCGAAAATGGCTATGATGGGAAGACCCTAAGTTTGGGAAAGGGGAAGAGTACCTATGCCATAGCGAGGGACTGCAGAAAAACGTGACATACCCCAACCTGTCGGTATGTACAAGCCTTGCCCCTATAAATCCATAGCTATCCCTAGAAAAACCGGCACCTCCACGTGGGCCATCCTGGGCACACCCATTGGTGTGGCTAACGCCGGAGGGGGCAAGGCCCTCCTGTACTCTTAAAAGAAAAATGCGCCAGCGCTCCAAGTTGCTACAAAGCAAAAAAGCAAGAATGATTGCAAAGGGCCAAGAACTGGCCTAAGAAGCAATCTAAAGCAGCCATGTACAGCGGGTAACAAAAGCGTTTTGTATTATTTTTTAATGAATCTAAATTCCATTCTGAGATCTTTGACACCAACCGCACTGTCCTACGATTCGTAGTTCTTTTTCTACAATTTTTCTAGTTTTCCAGAGGTTCCTACGTCTCAATGGGTAGGGGACTTACCGTAGGACAGTGCGGTTGGTGTCGAAGTTCTCAGACTGGAATCTACTTTCATTTAAAAATAAATAAATACGCGCTGACCCCATTTGACGTTTTTCATTATGTAATTCAAGGCTAAAAATATTATTTACGAAATATGGTGAAAGACGCTGAGTGAGAGTACATGTACTTATCTAGTTTTAAATCAATAGTTTTATTTGAAAACGGCTTCAGATGAACAAAAATGACCATTCAAGAAGCTGTAGGCTTTATTATATGTATCCCCACTATGTACACAGCAATAGAGCTACATAGCTACATTTCTTCGAATATTTGCATTATTTGTAAAGAATGAACGTAGGTTTCTTCAAATTCAATATTTCGTTGGAATAGTACCTACGCACTTTGTTCCGCAGCAGGCTGTTTGTGGAGTAGGTACTGAATCAAATTTATAAAGGCGTGTTGACGGCAGCCATTTATCATTTTCTGCACTCAATTTCTAGTTATAGTGGGTAATAATTATTCACGTTGGGCACTAACGAGTCGGCAGCACTAATTAGTCCTATTGAAACTGCACAGAGCGGCCCATCGCCGAGCTGAAAGCAAAAGCTGAAAAGAAGGCGAAGCTGTACTACTTGTCTTGCATGGACGCCAACGAGACGATTGAAGCTCTCGGTGGGAAACCGATGCTCGACCTCCTCGAAACGATTGGCGGGTGGAGCGTCGCTGGCGTGTTTGACGTCAAAAGTTTCAATTTGCAGCAGAAACTTCAAACCCTTCAGAACAAGTAAGTGCCACGTCGGAGTTTTCTCACCCCTGTTTACGTACAGTGCGACGCAGAGTCATTTCAGTGTTTTATTAGCTGAGCCCTTCAAAACATGGCATTCATTTTTGCCAAAAATGGCACTTAAAAACATGGCAAAATGGCACTTATTTTGGCCAAAAATGGAATTTATTTCATGGGATTCATTTTTTGGGCTTCCTTTTCCCCGTCCCTGATTTTATGGGAAAATAGAATATTGCCGTTCGAATAACATTATATTTATTGTACTGACTAAAACGATAATAAAAACCAGCGTAAAAAAATTACAAATGAATTTAATTGTATCGGGGTCACAATTGTTGTCAAATAATTTCAGATGGGCTGTGATACTGTCCATACAAAAACCAAGGCGTCGGTCGCTCAAAATATATTTCAATTCGGAGAAGGTGCGTTCCAGGTTTGCTAATGTTGCCGGTGCGAATTTCATTGAGAGGACATCGGTAGCTTCCCAGTCTTCCTTGAGGGTAGCTTCTTCCCCTGACAGATTGGCAGCTATACTCTTCACCTCTTCAGCTTGGGATGAAGGACGTGGTGCAGGGAAGGGGTATATGTACAGGAACAGTCGATAACAAGCCTGGAAGACCCCAATAATGGCTTTTCCCCAATAATGGCTTTAATCCCTCGACGCGAATAATACCAAGTGACTTGGGATTCGTCCCATAGTCGTTGCGTCTTGAGTCCAAGCAAGACGCGACGTCCATCTACCTGAAGCCTTTCCTTTTCTACCTGGAATTAGGGATGGCAACATCTGAAATATCGATATTTAGGTTACGATATATCGATATATTGGTATCGGTTTTTGACCTTCGATAGTATCGGGAATATCGATATTTTTGAACCGATATATCGGCCTAGTAGATGTCTTCAGTGATGTACAAAAAGTCGCACAGTCTACATCCACTCCACTCTAAAAAATGGGGTTTCGTGGTTCTGATCACTGATTCAACACTTAGTTTTGACTTATGATTTGATTGGCGTATAGGTACCGATATTTTACTAACTTTATTATGACCAACTTTCATTCATTTTCATTTTATTTCACAGTTAATGAAGCGTGCGTAGGCCTATAGTCAGTTTGTACTATCATGGTGTACTAAATTAACGTAAGTAAGAAACTGAAAAATGTAATAGGCTTATTTTGTTACTTTTACTAAATACATATGTGTGATTGAATGTATTATGTTTATTGTACGATATTTCTATCACTCATTTAACCATCAGTTTTGACTTATATTTAGCGATATATCGAAATTCCGATATATCGTATATATCGATATTTTTCACCCGCAATTTTTGTACCATCGATATGTTGCTTGCGATATATCGGAAAACCGATATATCGATTTATTTAAAAATTTTGCCATCCCTACCTGGAATCCCAGCACTGGTCTCAGACTAGGTATATTTTTGTCAACTGGCAGGGGGGGGGACCTCGTTTTTCTGCAAACAACTTAGAATTCAAACTTTCTTTCCAAGCTAGTTTTTTTGGCGTGAAGGGGGGGGGGGGGATAATAATAATAGCAAAAATGAGGCAAAAACGGCAGAAAAGTAGCATTTTCCCCACAAATTGGCAAAAAATGGCATTTTACCTCAAAACGGCCAAAAAATGGCATTTTAGGATGGCGCCATGGCAAAATGGCATTTGAAGGGCTCTGTTTATTAGGTAGTTAATTCTTGTTGGAATTTTAAATTGACCCCGAATATAACATGATTTTATGTTCCCATACCTACAAAAATCATCAACAGGGAAGTGAAGAAGAAAAAAATATGGGATTTGTTTAATAATTAGGAATATACTTTGATTACTACTCCTTTCTGTGTAACAAAATGAATTTCGTTCCGCAGGTATAACATGGGAGGTCTGTTCTCTTGGTCCGTACAGGAGGATGACAAAAATTCGAGTTTACACATTATTCAGGTTGGTGATGATTAGAAATCTCAGAAATGATTATTTTACTTCGCATTATCGTGGGTGCTTACCTGCCAAAAATTCTTCTCTACAAATCATCTTGAAATGCTGAATGGAGTCGCAAATTAATATTGAATTTGATAAAACCTTCTCTTTATAAACGTACTCCAGTATTTTCTTAGAAATAAACCTGCGTTTCTCGCTTATCACATACGTGTGCCTATCCAGTGTTTCAAACAACACTGAACTCGAAACAATGTTTTGGTAGGTCCTACCATTTTCAGTTCAACTCGTACCATCTAGTGGAAAATATATGAAAGGCGATATATTTTCGCTTGCCAAGCATGAATTTTATATCAGACCAAAAGTTTGCAGTTTTATGAGACGGGGAGATGATGTTTGATGTAGTTTCTAGAGATGACCTGAAATCTAGTTACCTAAAATTTACTTGAAGAGAAACTTGTAGCAAAAAGAATGCGGAAAGCCCAGAGTAAAGGAAGGCGAAAATAGACTGTATTGGATAGGGCGATTCATAGGGAAGAATACGGGTTTGGATTGATTCAATTCTGCCATAGGTATGACATTTCCAACGGACGTAGATTCCTTTCTGGCTGTGAGAGGTAATTTTGAAAGGTTGGAATTAATTATTTTGGAGGGGAAAAACCAAAAAAAAAAGAAAAGAAAATCAAAAACCTGAAAAGGTCGAATAAAGAAGGTTAATGAGGAGAGAGGAATTATTGTGCTGATGCCAGAAACAAGAGTGATCAGTAGGTAGTAGAGGTGTGCCGATACTCTCGGATCAGGAATATGGAATCTAATCTCTCGGTGGAACCGTTCCAGAACTGTTCCGGGCCGCTGAAGTTACCAATACCACTACACAGTCTAGGGGGGCCGGGTAGACGTGTGCCCATCTCGGAACCTTCTTCCATGGTTCCACGTTCCAGATCCAAAAGTATCGGAATGCACTTAGGCACTAGCACCTCTCCAAAGCATTCCGATCCATAGCTATCCCTTTCATTGACTGCATTCTCCTCGATCCTGTTCCTATCATCGGAACTGTATACTGTCTGCCAAGTTCTACACTGTGTAACCCTTTCAACCACCCTACCTTCCTCAATATCCTAATAATGGTGATGGTAACCATTTTATTTCTGTACTCCTGATCTCTTTACGTATGTTTGTAACCTGTAACGTAATTGCGACCTTAATTTACGGGAGAAAAAGAAATCCTATTTCGAGGCTCGATTCAGACATACAAAAGGAAGCTACTGTAGTGTTGTCAGATTTTTGGATCGAAGTAAAGTAAAGTAAACAGCCATTCAAGGCTGGGGTTTTTCATCCGACTGCCCTGCCAGTGTCACGGACGTGATCAGCTGTCCCCCAATGAGAGGATCAGAATTCGACCTGATCATTTCACTCTTTACTTGCCTAGCCCCCTTGAGTGGTTCGCCCAGTAGCTGCATGGGTCATACTTGGACGTGCCACCACGTGTCATGGCGGTCACTCATCCAAGTACTAACCACGCTCGAGGTATCTTAACTTCGGTGATCTCACGGGAACCTGTTTGTTCCACCTGATAAGGCCGTTGGGCTGCTTTTTAGATAAATATTTTCAAGTAAAATACAAGAAAAGAAAATTGCGATAAAACTTCTTTTTTAGTAGCACATTTTACCTACTCTGAAATGGCTTGAGGGGTTTTTGATCAAATTTACGTGGGTTACTCTTTTCATAGGTACCTACAAGTGATATCCAATGCCCCTCATCTCCAGGGCAATACTCTAAAGCACCGTAATCCAAAATTTATGACTATGAGCGACTGCGAATTACTTGTTCTTAATCAAAATAATATACTTACAGCTGGGAAAATATGAAACATGGCAACGTGGGGATTTATATTGTGTGTTCAACCCCTGGGATCGGTAATTTGGAACTGTTCCACGCGTGGAACTGGAGTAGTTAGGAACAGTTGCAACAAAGGTCGGTACCCTCACACCTCTCTATAAAAACATGCCTATAGTAGGTAGGTACGGCGACAGTAGCGCATTCAGTGGGAGAAACTTAACACTGGGACATCGATGGGGCGCTGCAGTTTAAACTCAAACCAGGCTATAGGCCGGTTTTTTCAGGAAAAGGTGTTTGAGCACTGAAAATACTTGGCTACTGTTGAGCCAGAATTTGGGTAGGTGGAATATAATTTGGTTTACAAGACAGATAGGGTTGGTTGGTAGGTACCTATCCTAAAGAACAGTGTTCGGCTCAAGCTAGTAGATGCAAGTAAGATGCAAGTAGGTGGTATTGTTAGTGAGTGAACTACAATCAGTGTCTTTCCAGTCAATCTGTGATGCCTGAATAAGGGCCAGAGGAGGGAGGAGGTATATGGTGTTTGCTAGGTGCTTATAATACATAAGGATTAGGTATATACCTAATTGGTCTATATACCAACCCCAACATTTGATCCTATGATTTTGGGCGTACCTATTACTAAAATTTTTGATGTATATTTTGAACGTTTCTGCAAAAGATCAAAATATACATCCAAAATTGCAGACGTAAATCTTTGAATATTCCAAATAAAATTTCATTTTTTGGTTTTCTCAATCTTCAAGTTTATTTATACAGATAACCATGTTCTGTTTGCAGGTCGATCAGGGTGGATTAACTCTCCCCACTAGAGATAAATACCTCAACAAAACTGCCAACGAAAAGCTGTTGAACGCTTATGTAGATTACATGACCGACGTAAGTTCCATTCAAGGATTCCCTAAAGCTATGCTACTGAATCAAAATAAATTTGTTGCTTCAATAAATAGCTAATTGAATGTGTACGAATAAATGAACTCGAACGTCTCACTTTCTTGTGCAGTGTGTGCAGTTACGTTTTTAGCGAATTTTAGGGCTGGTTGGGGACCTATAGAGTTAAAGTGTGAGTGTCTATTTTTTAGTATCTAACTCCACGTTGGTAGCTCGCACTAGGTGGTGAGACCCGCCGTTATTAGAGGAAAATATTCCTAGGATTGTAATGGATGAAAATTCATTGTTAATGTAATTGAAGAATGTGTAATACAGTAGCAACGTAACAGTAGTAGTAAGATAATGATATATACAATTTATTATGTAGATGGGAGTGTTGTTGGGAGGAGAGAAAAATCGAACGCGTCGACTAATGGAAGACGTACTGGCATTCGAAACGCGGCTCGCTGAAATCACAATACCCGATGAAGAAAGAAGGGACGAAGAGAAAATGTATCATCAAATGGCGATAGCGGAACTGCAAGATAGAGCACCATTTGTGAGTATCTCATCATTCTGTCGACGATGTTTGGTTCTTTGACGTGGTTCTAGGAGTGTTTTATACGTGCCGAATGTACGCAATACAGGGCGATTCCTGATAAGCCCGAAAGAAAAAAATTGAGTGAAACCTCACATCAAATGGAGAAGAATGCAGAAGCACGGGGTTCCAAACATAGTAAATTAGTGGAGAAATCGATTTTTGACATTTTTTCGTTAAAAAACCCGTTATTTCACACGAACATTAATTTTTTCATCTATTTAGGTACTCACGTTTTTCTATTTTTGACCCCATTTTTGAAAACTTCGTTAAATTTCACATTAAAATATTGACAATCAGCATTTCCTAAAGCTCACAAAAAATAATGCTTCAAGGGGCTCAAATTTACATAAAATATGAAAATGACAATTCTGCGAAAACAGCGAAAATTCAGTAGGTGTATTTTCAGTACACCTCCTGCACTTTTCAGATCTCCTCAAAACTTCTTCCAAATCTCAGCTTACAAAAAATTCAATTTTATTTCTGCAGTGTCATTTAGGGGAGAAAAAGGAGTGTAAATCTCAAAAAGCAAGGAACTTTTTACACGCAAAATCAAGTTTTTTTTTGGTTTTTTTCATGTAACACGACTCCCTCAAAACTTGAGCTGTTGTTTTGCGTCAAATTTTGCGCCTTTGCGTTCGGTCCGGTTCCGATGACAGATTTGTATTTGTAGTACCCACGTGTGTTTTGTCCTGTTTGTGGTCTTGTGGACTGATCACTTCGTAACACAGATAACTACCTAGCTTCTAGTCAATAGCTTCTCCATTCGAGTAGGTACCGGCCGACGGGTCATTGTTCCATTGTATTTTTGTAACAAATGAATTCGGTGGCTCAATCGAAATTTTCGACGTTATGGTACGACGGTAGTGTTAAGAGTTCAGGAAGGGCCTTTGCAGAACAATCACTCAATCAGTAAATAAAGGGAAGAGTTTTGTTGCCTTGAGGTATTTTGTAGAAAACTCTGTTGGTTTTGTGTTCTGGTTTGGTGCCCACCGTTTTCACAGCCCACACATTGCTACTGCTTCTGAGTTGAATATATTATCCACTTCATCTCAGAAGTTCAAAGTATAAAACAGCACAAAAAATGATTCAGGTAAATCAGTAAGTCAGCCTGTAGGTATACGTAGGTTTGTTCAGACAAACCTGCCATACAGTTCTGGGCCGTTCCGGACCATTCGGTCCAAGCCACACCCCTTTTTTGTGTGTTCGGACATCGCCAGAACTGGTCCTGAATCGAGAGTTGGCTATTCGGACAGACAATTTAACACCGTTCGGGACTAGCTCGAAAAGCCCTGGATTTTTTTGAAGACTGTTGGTCCTGCGCATACACACTCGATGCTTCTACTTTCAGCTTATGTGGAAAGTTACAATGCTTCAGGTTATCCTTTCGGAATCATCAGCTCGTGTTTGGACAGGCGCAGTTCTGGACTCAGTCCCGGACGGTTCTATCCCCCATTTTCAGAACGCAGTTCCATCCTGGACTGGTCCAGGGCTGTCTGTCCTAACAAACAACATGTAGTCACAACTTGCCTTGCACCAACACCATAACCCGATTTACTGCGGCTTGTCTTGTCTTCATATCAGTAGTCCGAATTATTTCAGCTGTCTCTTGTTTTCTAGTGTTCTTCATGCAAATATTATGTATGCATCTATCCAATAAGTGGTTGGACCTGAATTTTTCTTAAAGCTATGAGTTAACATATTGTTTAAAAACAAATCTTTTATTACTTTATTGAACCATACAATTTCATAGAATGTGACATTGAACTAAGAATTACATACGTTAAAGGAACCAGGCAGATATTCCAGAACTTCCTAGCCATTGAACCTCCTAAGATCTTTCTTCACTATAGCCCACATGACTGCTTTCACTTCTCAAACCACAAAAACACTGAAATCGTGGTTTCTTCCAGCTAGGTTGGCTCGAGTATTTCTCTGACGCCTTTAGGCTGGTGAAGAAGAAGATTACGGATAAGGACAAGATCGTCTTGTACGCCCCTTCGTACCTCACCAACTTGACCCTGATCATCAACGAATACTCCAGAACCACAAAAGGGAACGAGTAAGTGCTGCGCATTGCGATTTTTACCTCATGGTTCTGTTGGAATTTGTGAATAATTTACAACCGAGTGCTTGATGATTCTAGAATGAAGCATCATCAATTTCTTCCTCAAATCAATTCAATTTTAACTAGGTACCTTCAGTACACTTCAGTTCCTGAGACGCCAGGCTAAGGTAACTAGCGCCCTGGGCAGAACTTTAGCCCCCCCCCCCCCCCTCCGCACATCCAATTCCCCAAAATTTAAATGTTACAAATCCAGTTTTAAAACAGAACGTTATGCAGCTAAATACTAAGGTTTGTTTTTCAAAGACACAGGCTGTGTGTATTTTTTTCTTATTTAATAAAAATTGTTGTTGCAGTTTGATACAGCTGTTATAACTAGCCTTGATAAAACATGAGTTATATACTACCTATAAATAGAAGAAGTTTTGTAGTTACCTACAAATCAAAATATAGAACAAATTGTTAGGTTAGGTAGGTAGGTAATATAAAGTGTGAAACTAAAATTTAAAATAAACTGTACAAATTGTTTTTAAAAATATGCTGAGTAAACATTAATATTCCCGAAGTTTTTAAAATTGTTTCCTTGTAAATTGGGCATCTGCCTTTATAATGTATAATCTAATAAATTAATTAATTAATAATCTTTTAACCGCAAAAACTGCAAGTAACATAGGAATGTTGAGTCGAATCAAACTTGGAAAGAAGTTTATGACGTAGGTAGTAGGCACCCAGGCCACTTCACCCCCTTCGCCACCCCTCACGTTACAAAGTGGTCAGTCAACTGTTTTTCTCTTACGGCAAGTTCGGGGTTGTTACACGTATTTCTGCTATGTTTTAAATTGTTGGATTTCACATGAATTTTTGAAAATCAAATCATTACCTACCTACGTTGAAAAACTTATTTTTCCCAACAATTTTTTTTTTTCCTACTATTCCTTTCCACCTCAAATTCTCCCGCCCCTCGAAAAGTGGCGCTCTGGGCAAATACCCAGTGGGCCTGTTTGTAAATCGGGTCCTGTGAGTAACATTATACATTTGTATACCCAATAAATTATGTTACAAACAAGTTCATTTTACGTTTCAGGACAATAAACAACTACTTGGTATGGCAAATGGTTAACTCACTTCGCTCTTGTCTGTCTAAAAACTTCAGGGATACCTACAAAGGAGTGAAGAAAGCCCTCATAGGCACTGAAGGTGAAAACTTACCTTGATGGTTTTTTCGTACCTACAGGCTGGGGCAGGGGGATATGGCCAAAAACAGGTGAACATAACTCAGGATATTTTATTGACACTCTCCGGCAAGTTTTAAAAATAACATCGAGATTGTGTCGTCCATCTTGTTCTTAGCACGAAGCTAGTCGGTCCAGGAAGTTTGTGTGAACGCACTGCAGCAAGGGTTCGTCAGTTGATGTAATTTTCGCTCTTACTGCATCCATAAGTTCTTCCTAAGTGCGGAGTTCCCAAAGGAACAAGTAGCACACCGTCAAGTCAGGTGACCTAGGAGGCGAGTGCACATCCCCTAAACGTGACTGGGAGACACAAATCTGCATGCTAAATACTCGTAACTTCTTGAGACCTGGTTAGCGCAGAAGAAGGCTAACCACCAACCCTTTTGATCTTTGGTTTCAATAAGATGGGGCACCTCTACACACTGCCACCGCCACAATGAACGTCATACATGAGATGTTTCCCCATCCATGTATCTTGACAGACTCACCTGACTTGACGGTGTGCAATTTTTTTGTTAATTGCAAACCCGTGCTGCAGCGCATTCACACAAACTTCCTGGACGAGCTTCGAGCTATGAACAAGATGGACGCCACATGCTCGATGTTATTTTTAGAACTTGAAATTGTCGTACGTCTAAAATATCCTGAATTATGTCTCTGTTTTGTCTATTCTTGTTACCCATTCTGCATACTTTCATCAACTCAGACTCCTCACATCATTATTATGCTTGTGATTCATTCAGGTGGTGAAGAGTCGTGGAGATATTGTGTTCAAGACACAAACACTCTCATGGGGTTTGCAGTGGGGGCCATGTACGTTCGCGAGGCTTTCCACAACGAGTCTAAAGCTAAGGTGATTCTGAGTGCCACATCCATGTAAACTTCATCCCATTTGCAATTTCAAGGAAATTGGTGAAAGAAGGTTCTGTATTCCAGGCGGAAGCTATGATTAGCGACGTGAGAATTGCATTCAAGGAAAATCTAAAGGCGTTGAAGTGGATGGACCCAGAAACGAGGAAACTGGCGGAGGAGAAGGCCGATGCCATCACGGATATGATAGGTGAGTACATAGAAGGCACATCTGCATACTTACCAGAAATTCAGAAAATAATCATTGCAAAGTTGGGCTCCTCAAAGGCTGTCGGTCGTTCTATGGCAGCCGATGGTTTCGACCTTGTCTCTTGTAGCCAGCTTCCCACGTCAAACATCTGGAGAAATAACAAAAATGCTGCAAATTCTTCCATAGCAGTTTATTATTTTCATTATGCTCCGTCTAGATTACTGTTCTATATATATGAAATACACGAAAGAATTGGCCCTTGCGATTTTGTCCTATTTCGGTCTTCGATCAAATACAGACAGTAAGTTTCCTCTACACATCTGCAAGTGTTTCTTTATTTAGTATATATGTATAACTATAATAATTTATTGTCACCCACGTTTAGAGGATCGTGGCGGCGGCGTGGGGGGGGGGGGGGGGGGCTGGCACGATTATTATTCAATGAATGAAACTTAAGCAAGCAAGACTGTTGCAAGTTGGCAAGTCGCTTTTGGTGTCGGCTTGCTATTGCAAGTAGACTCGTTGATTTTTTTTGGTACTGAACACCACGTACCTACCTACAACTTCGCTATTTATCAAGCAATTACGTACATTACATTTACCAATAAATACCTAATCAAGATGATCTTGTTTTCCAAACAAAAAATGTAGGTAGGTACATAAGAGGAAAAGCCAACAAAACCGTGCGTGATTTGAACCCTCTAACTTAGTTGAATCCTTACGATTCGAACTCGTGTTGATGACCATTCCTTGTTCTGGGGGCTTATTCACTAAAAGAGATAGTGAAAATAGATTAGCTATTCTGAAAATCTCCTGGGAGAGATAATCTCCCTCGGGAAACAGTCTCTACAGTGTCTCCCAGGTTCGCCTATACTGAATAGCTCTCAACCCTACTTAGACGTTTTTACTCATGAATCGATAATATGTAGATATATTTTTAATGAACAATCGAATTAGGTACCTTTAAGATATGAAAAAAAAATACATCAAAATTACTGATATGGTAGCTGATGAACGAAGGATGATACACGATCACTATCAAACAAACGAGAAATGAGAAAGGGACTCTCGAGAAAAGACATCTAGTTAGGTATCTCTCTGAAAGAGATCGAAAATGCCAAGATGGCCACCAACTCTCTCTTTTGAAGTTACTGAATAACCCTGTCATGGATAATATAAAAATCTCTTCTGCCAAAAGAGAGAGTCGGTCCGAAAAGAGATGTCTCTTTGTCATACTGAATAGGCCCCCTGTACTTCATGCCCCTACTTTGAACGGTCGACTGATCTAAAAATGCTCCGTGTGGTACCAAAAAATGAAAAATAAACTCGGATTTTTAAGATTATTTGATTTTTTAAAACTACTTAGGATGTAACTTCATACCTTGAAACCAACAAACTTTTAGAGATGTTGAAAATGTTCTTCTTCGATTCTAGAGCTTAAGTTTGTTTTTTTGTGAATACGTTCTACAAAGCCTGACTTCCACAGGTTTCCCGGATTTCATCCTCGATCCCAAACAACTGGATGAAAAATACAAAGAGTTGGACATAAGGGAGGACCAGTACTTCCAGAATAACGTCAACGCCAACATCTATACTCTCAAACAGAACCTCAAACAATTAGGGCAGCCGGTCAATCGCACCAGGCAAGTACCTACCTGTCACGTACCCATCAGTAAACAGCTGGTGCTATTTTGATGGTTGGAAGGTTATGTTAATTCTTTGCTAATTTAATAATAATAATAATTGATTTGCACTTTTACAGTCTATGCTATGATTATAGTTGTACTCGTTCTCAATCAATGAGGGTTACCCATGGGTATGAAAAATGAATGGGTTTGAAAAGGAATGGGCCTGAGATGGACAGAGATTCCATCTTGAGAATTTCGGCACCAACCGCACTCTCTTACGATTAGTAGGTAGGTTTTTTTAGGTATGTTTTAAAATTTTAGGCAGTTTTACAGGTGTTTAGAAGTTTCATGCACTAGTGACGTCACACCTGGAAAGGGAGTCCCGCTCAGATGGCAGGAGTGCAGTGACGTCACTATTGCCGAAAATTCTAAAAGTTGTAGAATAAAAACTACTAAGTATTAGTGAGTGCGGTTGGTGTCAAAATTCCCAGGATGGAATCTACTTTCGTTTAAAAAATATGGTTGAGAGTAATCCTTTAATTACCTTGGTACTATCAGTTGAATTAAGTGTCCATGTTCATAACAGGTAGTATTTAGTAAGATATTTTCTTGATAGTTCGAAAGAGAGAATTTTTATCAATTAACAATCCAGGCCATTGAGGAAATTAAGAAGCGGCATTCCCTGTATTAACAAGGTTTGAATTCTTAATATATGGAAAACGGGACTATTAAACCAGATTAAAGAGAGACTGTTTGTTTGGACCACTGGGTTGAGGGTTATACCTAGCGGTTCAGTGGTTTGTGCATGCGCAGTTGCTGCTACTAGTAGCACAGTATCAGCTGATATGAATGAGACGAAACTCATATGGGACCAACCAGGACCTAACCCTGAACTACCATGAAAACTTGAGCCAATTTGGACTATAGGGTTGTGTGTTAATATGGGTTCGATGTTTTTCACGTTTGCGCTTGTGCAGTATCTACTACTGATCTGAATGCGAGAAAATTCATATAGGACCAACGAGGACCTAACTCCGAAAGTATGTACCATCAAAATTTGAGGCAATTTGGACCATTGGGCTGTGATATGGCGTTTCGTAGAAATGCATACACACATACACAACTATCTGAAGGAGCAGAAATTTCATTTTTTTTTAATTTTTTTTTCTCAATAGATTCATGCTCAGCATGGTCGAAAATGGGGAAATCCCCCCCCCCCCCCCCTATAATGAAAAATGTCTAAAAAGTGTAAAAACGAAAACATTAGGCCTCGGCCTCTTCCAAGGGCCAAGCCTGAAAAATGAACATTCCCCATTCTAAACAATTTTGTGAAACTGTTATCAGGTGGAGTATGACGCCTCCGACTGTGAACGCCTATTACACTCCCAACCGGAACCAGATAGCATTTCCAGCGGGAATCCTGCAGTCGCCTTTCTACGATGTCAGCCATCAAGCTGCCCTCAACTTCGGGGCGATGGGAGTCGTGATGGGTCACGAACTAACCCACGCCTTTGATGATCAAGGTATTTTGTTAAATCCATAACAAACATTTCAGATGACTTTCAAGGGTGAGATTTAAGGGAGATGAAAACAGAGCCAAATTTTCAGTAAGTTATCCAAGTAGTCGAGTGGCTTGACGACTTTAACACGTTGCAAGCAGAATGAATCCACAGATCCAGGCTGGCCATTCCACTGTCGGGAAGTGGGTCTGTGAGTCCAACACCCTGGAGCTCCCCCCCCCCCCCCCCCCCCAACTCGATTATCGTGCACTGTATTGGCTGTGGAGTTGAACGCCATTATTTTAGATGATCTGACCACCAAGAAAATGCAAAGTTCAGTTTTGTTGCAAGGGGAGGGGGGATTCCTTTCATCGTCGTGGAATCCATTTCAGTTCCCCTTTGTCATCCAACCTCAACCTGAGACCTCAGAAAATCCCACATCTGTTGCGGGTTGCTTAACCAGCAGTACGTTAGTGGCTGACTAGGTCCGTGGATCCACCTCTAGAAATCCACGATTTTCATCAAATTTCCGTTCTACATTGTTGTTTTCATTCATTACTAGTCCTAACAAGCAGTTATCAACAATGAGTCACTACCAAAATCGGCGCCACAAATTGATAACACGGGGAGCGTCACTTCGGGTAAGTTCTCAAACACCAGGGCGTTTGGATACAGAAGCACAAGGAATTTGGGTAGGTACAGATCCGTGTTCATGCTATGAGGTGGTTAAGTAGGTTCTAGCAGAGGAAACGATAGGAGAACGTTTGCTTTCATGGGTTTCTTTAATTGGTTTTTGGCCACAAAGCTGCTTGCAAATATGGATGTCTTCAAAATGTGGAAGTAACCTGACGAAAAATCATCGCCATGACCTTGGATAGCAACCTACCCACTCATCTGTTCTTGAAACACTTATAGAACATCTGTTCGATAAAACAATGTTGACAAGGCCCGTGTGCTAGACTGCTGCAAACATACTGCTCCGATTGCTGGTAGTGGGACATTTGATGATCCTTTTAGTGGACCATCCCCCTGTCTTCCAAACTCGATCCTCGTGTCAGAGCAAGCCTTCCAATGAATTTCGCAGTGTATGCAGAGTTTTTCCTTGTGGAGCCAAGTGCGACGACTAGCATGTTTGTGATCCCTGTATCGAAAAGCAGGGTGAATGTACAAGGAGCTCTCAGCTATTACATTCATTCCCGTATGAATGTAATAGCTGAGTACTTGTCGATTCCGATGACGCGAATTCACATCGCATTGGACCTCCCCACCCAAACGCCAACTGTATGACGTAGTTCGGGTGTTACTGATATGATTTGAAAATTCCACCCTCACTCCTGTAACCATCCCTATGCTAACAAAGTTGATCCTGTTACGTAGGTAGGTACCGCACTGTAAGATAATGAAGGGACGTGTTCTTTTATCTAGGTCGTGAGTATGACAAGCACGGGAATATGCATCAGTGGTGGAACAACAAGACGATCGAGAGGTTCAACGAGCAGACGGAATGTGTCGTGAAGCAATACTCCAGTTACGAAATGGGAAACAAACACATAAACGGGAAACAAACACTGGGTACGTTGACAAGTAAATAATAAATTTTACAAATTATCAACAAACAACATGATTGATCTGAATAGTAATTATCTGTATTCATATTATTGCTACTCTTTTAATATTAGGAACCACATGATATTGTTCTATGTAGTTAGGTGCTTAAAGTTGTTCTAATCATTTAAGGCTACTTTATAATAAACCTCGTTTTGTTGATATCCTAACATGTGGTCCTGATTGTGTAAATGGTGGGAGAATGGTGGGGGTCCTCAGAGCTCAATAAAGTTAGGGTGAGGTCTGTGATGTCTCCATGGTAAGACACTGGTTAGATTATAATACAGTGCTTCCAGGTATTTTGATGGTTCGTTTTCGCAAACTAGCCTGCTCCATTAGCCATGTGCGCAAAAATTGGAGAGGAGTCCCGATCCAGTATGGGTGGGATTCTCATATACCGTCACAGTCGCCAATATTTATATAGACTTGGTTAGAACAATACTGTCACACCTAATTATTTCTGATGATAACCCATAAACATCTGAGTGAGCGGTTATGTGTGTATTTATATAAATAGAGTATGTCACAAGAACACAGAAATGAAAATATTAGTTCTTTCCAGGTGAAAATATAGCGGATAATGGGGGGTTGAAGGCAGCATTCCGGGCTTACACTGACTGGGCGGCATCTAACCCAGAAGAATCTCCACTTCCTGGCTTGAATCTAACCCATAAGCAGCTTTTCTTCCTCTCATTCGCTCAGGTAAATTATTCCGTCAGGCATGTAGTATTTATTCAAGGAATATTAGAATGTATCTCATTAGCATAGCTCTGGCTTCCGTCCGGTTCAATGGTCTTACCATTAAAAATCGGAAACCATCAAATTTTGAGGGGGGGGGGGGGGGGGGTTATACAATTTTTCATGCTGGATTCCAAAGGTTCATTATTGAAAATAATAAACCAGAAAGTAGCGATTGACCATGGAGTTTGGCAGGGATAGGGATGTGTGCTATCATCTCTTCTGTTTAATGTATATGCTGACGAAATATTCTCAAATGCCCTTGAAATGTCATCCGGTGGGAGAGAGAGGTGATAGGGGGAGAGGTAATAAGCAATATAAGGAATGCTGACGACACAGCGCTCCTTGTAGAAAGCCTTGGTGATCTCCAGTCGTTGTTGGGTGGTGTCCCAATTAAGTAGCGGAAGAGGCTTGAATATAAATATATCTAAAACCAAATGAATGGAAGTGGCCAAAGCAGATTGTGGCCATCACTACTTACTGCTTGATGGGCAGCCTGTAGGTAGTGTAAGTTGCTTTATATCTGGGAAGTTGGTTAGATGCGGACTTGAGCTGTGGATTGTGAAATAGTATCCAGAATTGAAATTGACGGCGCTCTATTGGCCTCTTGGAAGCCCGTATTAGCTAATCGATCCATCTATACACACATGCGTTTGTTGAAACTTTAAAACTTGTCCATCTTGCTTCATGGTTGTGAAGCCTGGACATTGAAAGTAATGACGATGAACAAGTTGGAGCCATTTGAAATGTGGTGTTATTGGCACATGCATGGGTCACATACACATACAATGAGCTGGTGCTGCGGATGATAAGAAGGGAAAGAGAGATGTTGCCTGGGATCAAGCGCCAAAAAATGGCTCATTTCAGTCATATTGTGCGCTGTCTGAAGTACCAACTTCTCAGGTTGAAAATTCAAGGGAACGTTGAAGGCAGAAGATGGATATACGGTAATATCTTGTGTCTTACAAAATCGGATGGTTGGTCACTAGTGGTGGGACTCCAGTTAGTTCACTCATTGAAAGAAGTAGTTCTTTTGAGAGTGCTCAGTAGTTCATTCCAGTTCCTTCTATTTTCCCTCAAGTTCTGTAGTTAATTCTAGTTCCTTATCACTTGCCTCGAGTTCATTATATCATGCTAGGTAGTTTAGTTTTTGTCTGGTTACTATTCTGTTTACTACCTATTTTAGGTAGGTAATATTACTTACATTTATCAGACTGGCTTCTGGCTACTTTCATTGGGTTTGGGCGGCAATCTAATCACACAACAGTTACAAAACACTGAACTATAACTGTCGATATCGTTCTTAGTTCTGACATGGATACGGGTATGGGAACGACCAGACAAAGGAATGGCTGAACGAGTTCTTTTGAATTGTCGTTCCCTGGTACTATGAACTCCTCATGAAGTAGCCACCTTATCTGAAGGATTCCTAATGAATTGAAGGAACTATCGTTGATCGTTCTGTAATAATATAAACTCCTCATGTAGTAGATATCCACTGTTAAGTGAACTAAGAACTAATGAACTTGAACTCACTCACTCAATACCTCTTCCTACATACAACGCTAGCAGCTGCATCCTTGATTCTGTTACATTGTCCTCTGTGGTCCTAGTGAACAACCGTTCAGTGAAATGAACTATGTCGAGGAGTAGGCAGTTCATTTGGTGGAGTTACAAGTAGTTCACTCGGGAACTAACCACTTCTGTTGGTCACCATAATGTAACCACAGTAGGGTTCTGTGAATGCGTAAAAGTTTTATTTCAAACCACTTTCCAGATCTATTAAATGAACGGCAATAATTTTTGTTTTGAATTTCTATCATCGTCTGTCTGGAGTTCTGAGTTTGCCTGCATTACGTGCTGCATACTGCATTACATAAATTTACCTGCATACATACTAAAAGTTGATAATTATCGTAGGTGTGGTGCTCAGCCAGCACGGAGGAAGCCACGGACCTCCATGTGGAAAAAGACACTCACTCAGTTCCCAAATACCGAGTCAAAGGCTCCCTATCGAACCTCCACGAGTTCGCTGAAAACTTCAACTGCAAGGTCGGCGCTAAAATGAATCCCAAGGATAAATGCGTGGTATGGTAAAGAGAAAGGACAGGTGTAACCTGTTACCCATGTGATGATTACTGTATCAGTGCAAAGTACCCTTTTATGTACACAATTGCGTCTACAACACTTTTGACTGCACGCTCTTCTTGTGTAAGATTGGGCGTACGTTGTCACACATGCTTCCCCGTCCTTGAATTGAGAAAAGTGAATGCAGGGAAATCATACATAAGAGTTGGTATCCATGTGCAAAATCAACCTGGCGGGATAACCGGTTTTCCCGCTCAAATCAGCCAAAGTACTTTACTATTATTAAGTTCCTTTAGTTTAGAACGGCAGATTTTGTTTTTCCCTTTCTGCTGTTTACGATTGAAAACTGGTTTCAGTTTCATTGTCCTGGATTCTAGTCCTAAAAGATCAATCCCACCTGATATACTAGTGATCTTATAATGTTATGTCCGCAGTCCTATCACGTGCGGTATTAATTTATTAATTATTTAAATAATTAAATATCAGCAACCTATTATTACTAAGAATGCTACCCATTACGTAACTGGACCGAATTCTTTACACCGCTAACAATAAATTAAAGTCAAAAAGTTACGCACAATTATATCAAACTCTTTGAGACGAATAATTGTGATAACCCTGAAACGGCTAATGTTTCCTCTATGCGTAGGACTCACAGTTTTGGACTCGACCTTGTATAAAATGAACAACCCCGACGCTCGTGGTTTTGTGGCGGTGTATTGTATTCGTACAATTCTACGATGGTAATTCAACATTTAATTCATTTATGAGAAGTTTTAGTACCTTTCGATGTACATACTTAGTAGAACGTAGTATGTACCAGCACATCAACATTAAAATAAAATCACTCGTTTTGTATTACGACTAAAATTGCTAAAACTTGACAGAAACACGAGCTCGAATACCATCAAAACTGTCATTGTGAATGGGTGTAGCTTTGCGGGTTGGGGCTTGGGCTACCTACTTGCATTGTTTATCGAAGACGAATACTTACTTTGATAACAACAAATAATATGTAGGTACCTAGGTAAGAACAAGAACCAAGTTGTGTAGGTAGGTATTACATTACGTATTTGAATAAATAAATGTGTGTATATTTATTTTATTTTATTTATTCATTTTTATGTACAAAAGGACCTACGTCCCACCAAGTGAACATCTATAGTATAATTTAACTTATAATATAAGGCATAAAACTGAATATATCAACCAATAAGTAATTCTACTCACTTCGAAGAAGGACGGGGTGGTTTTGGACAGTTGAGGTAATAGAGTAGTTAGTTGCCTACCACTTCAGGTACCTACCTCTTCAGAGGTAGGACGGCGGAACAGATTCAAAGATCGTTTCTGTTCCGTGGGTAGGACCATCGCTATAAGAGTAGGACAGAGGGAGAACATAGGGCTAGGGGTCATGGAAACGTGCTCCTGAAATCTATGCCCTGCGCGAGCTCCCAATGAGCCAGTCAGCAAGGGCTACGCTACAGCTACTCCCTTCTTTCAAAGGTGACGTTTGACTTATCAGTTGACATGAAATGCCAGTTGTATTTTTCAGCTCGCCCTACATGCTCCCTGTGTTCTACATTTATCTAGATGGGTAGGGCACGCGTTCGGTGTTGAACACCAAACGCTAGTATTTATTACATGGAGTTACTATAATATCCATAATTCATCTCCTTTGTGGATCCGGGTTGCACTTATTCGAGTGTTGAAGGAGGTTGTCCGTATATTACTATGTATCTACCAATTCTACTCACTTTGGAGAAGAACGGGGTGGTTAGGATTCTTGAGGTAATCGAGTGGGTGCCTGCCTAACAAGTCACAAGTAGGGCATGAGTTTGGCGTTTGATGCTTCTTTAAAACTGGCTTCATGCCGGCTTTTTCTGATGGTTAACTGACTCCTAGAAAAACGTAAGAAACCATCCACGATCCAATACCATCTTGATAAGTGTTTGAGGAGGGTTTGATTTTGATAATGGTTGGGAGTTGATAAGGCCAGTTCTCGTCTGCCCTGTTTTCCGTGAACAGGAATGACGATTTAAAAAACTGGCTTTGGATAGTCAGGCAAACACTGCGAACAGACTGTCATGGATACTATGCAGTCAGAAAATAGTCCGAGCAAATGGCCCAACACCTCTGTCGGCCAGATAGCCTTCAGATGGTCTCTGCAAACAAACATATTAACATCATAATTCTTTTCCTTACCTATTTTATCAATTTCTCTGGTTTGAAGAAAAAGGTCGAGTTGGGGTGACAGTTGTCGTAAACATGAACAAAATGGGGTAGGAACGTAGTTCTGAACGTTTCCGATGAGTAATCTCTTTTTTCCTGTAAAGTAAAATTATGTAGGTTTTGGTTAATTAAATTTCCTCATTTGTCTCTCTTTTTCCTACTTGAGTTTAAAATGTGTAGAAAATAGTAATGACATGAATTTGTTAAACGGGATCTCAGTGATTTTTAGTGGTGATTCTTCCAATACCGGTGATAGTATTAGCTCGTCTTATTGATACAAATAAAATTATGCACTCGGACTTATGATAAGCGTGTAACATTAAACCCCATCTGTTTTGTGTAGATACTTGCTTGAAAAGTTTTATTTTTTTATTCCAGTAGTTCAATCCCTACTCCAAATCCTATGGTCATTCATCCAATTCATCGAAATAAAATTTAGAGGACCTCAAATGTTTCCTGGAACTACCCCGCCCAACCTGTCGAATAAAATTTCCTTACCTGTCACCCAATCAATTTTTGTAACGAATCAACTTGTTATTAAACCTGGTTTAGGACATTTAATTAGAGCCTTGAAAGTAGTATAGGTAACTAAAATCAAAAATATAGCTCTAATAAATAAATTCTTTGGAAGGATTTCATGGTTCAGTTTAGGCGTAGGTGGCCCTATGTTAACATGCGCTTCAATTCCACATGGAATTTTATTACTTGAAAGGGATTATTATGATAAAAACACAGTAATTATGGTGTTTTGGTAGTTATGTGGTTACCAAGTCCAGGGTTTCTACAGAACACATAGTCCATTTATTTCTGACATGCACTCCTGTTAGTTACCTACCTAATATTCTCAATAATCGATAAGAAAGAAAAAAATATATTGAAAGAATCAAGAAAATATTCTTGGAAAGTTAGCTCATTGAGCATATTTAGGTACAATTTTCACTTCAAGTTCACCTTGTTAGTAGAACTCAAGTTTGGATAGCACAGTGCTGGTGACACTGTGTAGGCACCATATATTGATATACTTTCCTGCCTAATGTATCGATAGTACGATATATCGGTAGGTACAAATATCGATATATCAATATATCTCAAAAAAGCCATTCCAAGAAAAATAAACTAATAAATTGTTGCCTGCGTATTTTTTTAGTGTTCAAGATGAAATGTTGGCTACGCCGTAGGTACAGCATTTTTGAAAAATGTCCCCATTCCCCTATTTTTGGACTCATGGTGAGAAAAAAAGGGTCAAAAGAATTATCAGTCAACTTTAAAATTTCGTCTACAATTTCGCTTTGGGAAAGGGAAACAGCCAAAAACAGTATATTAAGACAACAATAGTTTATTTTTCTTCATCCATCTGGCCCTGAATAGATCCTTTGAGTCATAGGTACCTAACCATAATTTATGTTCACATTCTTATCACCTGTGCCAAGGCAATGATATGCATAGGTAGGTAGACACATGACAAGTTAGGTTCACATGGTTCATGGAGGTAGGTATGCTTCATTTTGCTTTGAAATGTCAAATTCAAGAAACGTAGGAAGTACCTACAAGAACTTCAAATGAATTATGATTGTTCACAAGCAGGGTGGGCTAGACAACAGGAGGACCAATATATACGATATATCGAGCGTCCTCGATATCGATATAAATTATCGATAGTTTAATGAAAAACATCGATATTTCCGATATCCCCCATCGGGTATGCATTGAATTTCCTTCACAACCACTTTAACAATGGCTAGGTACTCCCAGATTGTTCACTTTCTGGAGCTGAGCACGAAAGAGGTCTCGAATTGTGGAACAGACGTGATATCCAATACCACACCCCTCAGCGATATTGTAGCAGAATATCATGTTCTCCAAGAGCTATAATCAAATAACCTCAGGTTTTAGTGTGCCCTACGAAGGAAAGTCTTTTTTGGCTCAACGTCATAGCACAAATCGGGTAATAACAGCACAAGTAGAAAAAATGTCAGACAAATACATAAAAGTTAATGTGAAATATCACATTACGCTGTACCTTTTTAGGAAACGATAGAAAGAAAACCATGGTCCATTGGTTTTTATACTTACTGTAAATAAATACCTATACAATCAAATGTTTGTAGCATCAAACCCAACATACCTACGAGTACCTTACCTACTTCATAGCTCTGATAAATCACGAGCAGTACGAAAAATTGTGTTGAAAATGTAAGTAGATTTAATTTTTTAAATGTCTAAGTGGTTGGAAAAATACCTACCATTTTTGAATTGCCCACTAGAGATTTCTATGGAATTTGTATGGATCACGGAAGTGCATTCATTTTTTTTTTTTTGTTTAATCGTACTGGATGAACTTTGAATATTGAATGCGTTTTCGGAGGTTGGAGTAAAACAATTAGGGTTGAAAATGGAATACTCAAATCGGGGGTGAAGAGGTTTCAAACGCATCATAACCACCTCTGTCATGTGTGTTAACTGAATGTTTTAGTTTTAGTTTTTGAAGGATTTAGTTCAAACGTGTTGTACCTATTACCTATTTGTTCGAAATATTCAACTTCGTTTGCCTTTCTCAAACGTGCGTGGTGACATCTAAGTACATACTTTATCGGGTTATGGGCTCAGGAATTGAAGTCAAAAGTTACAATCATGCAGCATGGCTATAAGAGCGGATTTTCAAGGAAGCACTCGTGCTATTGTGTAAAAAGATCATATTGCGAGAAACCATACCACTTTTCTTAAAATTATATATTTTTTCTCGTGATTTTAGCCATTTTTATCGGTATCAAATGGTGAGTGGTGGGTCAAATTTGACCCACTCTTTTTTTTTTAGAAAAATATTTTTATCGTCGAAATAGTCCCTCCGACGTGTATAACCATCTTACACAATTTCAGATGAATTAATATTGATTTTAGCCAATACCAATTTTTGACCCCAATTCTCTATGGAAAACAACCGAAATGGTATTTTTCTGTCTTAACTCACATCCCGTACCACTTTCAGTGATTTTATATAAATTGTTCGTGATTTTAGCCGTTTTTACCGACTTTTGACCCCTAAAAACTCAAATTTGACCCCCTTAGAATTTAGAAAATTGCTCATCTTCGAACTCATCCTATTGTTTGGCAACACGAACGTTTAGGCGAAATTTGGAATTTTTGTCATGTACCAGAGGACAGATGTGTGGAGTGACACATAAATGAATAAATTAATAAATACATATATCCTTATACATTTTTGTTTAAAATGTAGGGATGAATTCCGGATGGTCTGAACGGATTTGCGTATTAAACAATTTCAAAGATTCTGAAAATTTTGGACCCATTGCAATAAAATGGAAAATCCGCTAATTGTGGGGCGTCATTAGAAAAGATACCTCGTTGAGATCGAGAAAATGGCTGAAAATTCTGGAAGTCAAGACTCGGAGCGAGAAACTCCGCCAATGGAACTCGATGGGCAAGTGACACTGGTCCTGAAGTATCATAAGGTTCTGAATGTTGTGTCTGGTATGCGTTCTGGATGAGCAAGGTACATTTGACACGGACGCCCTGGCACAACTGATGTTATGGAGTTCCAGCTTGTGAAGCACTTCACTCATACCAAAGCGAAATAGACACAACCTGACGCACGTTTGATAGAGCAGGGAGAACAAAGTTATTTTTGAACCTAAACACACAATAAACACGTTACACTATAACTGATGTGGTTATGACGGTTTGAAACACCCCCGTTCAAACGTAACAACTTGACCGCCGTCCTGATGTTCACAAACCCTCCACTCGAGAACAGAGCTCTTGGAAGGAGCTGTCATTTAGATGCCTTATTCAAAATAATGATTCCCTTTTCGGATGATCGGTTTCGTGGAAGGGAAGGATTGTGTCGACTGTTCCCTTGAAATGAAAGGGCTAAATAAGGGTCCAAGAGTAGAGACAAACATATTGTTGGTTTTTGAGGAAGAATATTTCATTTTCGACCAAATCATAAGAAGTAAAGCCTTCACCACACTCTGAAATTATACACCAAGTGAGTTCCTCGATTGGATTTTATTTTATGACGAGTGGTGTTCGGTGAAATTGTTCTTGGAGTTTTACATTTAACTCTATTTTGATAGTTCTTAAGATAGTATACACTTGTATAGTATTTGTTACGCAAGTTAGTTGTTTTTGTATTAAGGGCCTGTTCAGAGGAAGGCTCCTGGCAGAGTTACCTTGGCAGTTGAGGATTTAGATCCCCCAGAATGGCTTTTCTCAGTAGGTACTTATATGGCTCAACGCTTCTGACATCTGCCAACTCTTAGTGATGCTCCAACGAACGAAATCGTAATGGTGTTTACTTTGTACAGTAGAGATCCTAATAGGCCCCTCTACCCGTACTTGCACCGGTCATTGTAATACTAGCAGTGATGTGTACTCCTACTGACTGACGCTTCTGGCCTCTGTCCACTCTTGGTGACGCTCCAACAGACAAGATCCTATAGCTGTTTACTTCGTACAGAGAACCTAATAGGCTGCTCTACCCATATATGCACCAGTCATTGTAATCTAGCAGCGCTCTGCACTCTACCCGTACTTGCACCGGTCATTGTAATATTTGCAGCGATGTGTACTCCTACTGACTGACGCTTCTGGCCTCTGTTCACTCTCGGTGACGCTCCAACAAACAAGATCCTGTAGCTGTTTACTTCGTACAGAGATCCTAATAGGCCCCCTCTACCCTTACTTGCACCTCTCGTGGTAATACTAGCGGAGTCCCTGGCAGCTCTCTACTCTGCCCTTTGAAATACGTACTTTCAAGAGCCCCCACTGGGGCGGAGAGTTCCTTGCACTGTTTTACCATTGATTTCCCTCGCTGCATCACCTCTGTGTATACTGTAGGTTTCAAGTTGCGCAACGAGCGACATAGTTCGATGGAGCTCTGACTGGTAGCCTGACTGCGATCAGACCCATAAGGCCACACACTATTTCCCAACAAACAAAACTTCTGCAGAGACTATTAGCAACACCAAACATGTACGCTTCGAGTCTACCTCTTGATAATATGAACGAGTAGCTCTTCCAATAAATCAGAAGTTGAAACTGACTATGATGCGATATGGTCGTTACTCATCTTAAGACCTGTACAAACAACGCTTACTATCTAGTGGGCCTAAGGAGTATACTATCAACATTTCAAGTCAAAATACCCACAAAATATGGTACAGACAGTCACCTGCAAGTGTCGCTTGACTATATAAGTATAAGCGCCCCACTGACGTTCGTCGACAAACTATTAAAAATGTTAGTTGTTTAATGAACCAAATGAGCTCGTTTTAGTGTGTGGCCTGTTATTCTACCTACTCCCAGTAATATAAAAGCCAAATGTACCTACCTGGATAACATAATATTTTGTATTGTAATTATTTGAAACCAATAAAACAATATTACTTACCAATAATACACAGTACCTATGAGAAATAAGTAATTCTCAAACCCGCCTCTGGAACCTTAGTAACTTACAGTATACGACGACTACAGTTACCTAGTTCAAAATGTATCTGTTCGTTTTTTCGACACACAACATTATGATAAGACAAATTCTTGAATAGGAAAATTGCTGTGGTATTTTATATTCCATGAAATGTGTAATCCACATTGCTTATGGTGTGTTTGTTATTGGACCTTATTATAGCATTAAGTACCTTATAGCAAATTATCCAGTACCAAAATGAGTATGCTGTGCTGAACAGCAAATTGATATAAAGAAGATTTTTTTTTAAATACAGTTTATTATCTTCCTGCTATGTCGCGCTCATGTATTTATTGCTTAAGTCCATTTATGAAGTTTATGAATGAACAAATTGAATGTTCCACTTTATTTTTGTAAATGTTGAATTATTACGTGCTTAGAAGCGTACTAATTTATTTGTTATAGAGGATAAACTTGTTTGTATTCTACTTGATATGAATTTTCTTGTACAAGTTATAGTTTTTTTCTTAAGTGACATGTAGTCATTAAAAGGTTAAATCTGTGATAATCATATCAGCGTAATGAGAGAAAAAAAAAAGTATCGATCGGCTTTAGTTCGTAAACAACTTACTTGGAATTAAACGTTGGTGAGAATATTGATCACAAAGATGCACGCGTATTCATTTACACCCCCCTTCTGTTGTATAATTTCAATCTAATTCCCTTTGCCCATTTTATAAAACATGACGCCTTTACTCGAGTTGACCTCTGTTTGGCAGTAATACTTGCTTCGTGCTTGAGACAGTAGCTTTGTTTGTGCTGTCCCCTTGGGGCTAGCTCCGAGCCAGTTCAGTTTTCGCTTGAGCCGAACTGGCTTGGTATAGGGTGAGCTCTGAACATGTTCGCTCGGAGCAGGGTGACCCTGGAGCTTGTTCGGAGCACGGGCAGCCTGAACAGGTCGAGGGTGCATGCGCGGAAGAGCAGTGCTCAGCTGCCACTGGTCTCCTCGAGGGACACGGGAAGGCTTGCTCAGAGCAGCTCAGAGGAAGCCCCGAGGCCAGCACGAACTCCGAATCATCTGCCCCGGGACAGCACGAACACCAGACCACTTGGCTCGGAGCTCGCCCTGGGTCGTCATGAACAGCGAATCTTTGCCTCACCCTTATTGCGCATGCCCGGGTTACTGTGAACAAGCTGTGAGGGACGGCACGGACAAAGCTATTAAGTACTTACCTACTTATTACTGGGCAATCTAAATTATCAGGGTAGATGAAAAATCTATATGTTGAAATTCATATTTAATTTTATTCCACAAAAACATAAAATTTTTAAAAAACAGGTACTACCAACTGCATAGATTTAAAAGGAACCACACTATTACGATGGCTTCATAAGGCGTAGGTCTTATTTAATTAACTAATTTAAAAAAATCACAACCAAAGGAGGTAAAGTCATAACCGGAAACGCAGGGGATTATTGAATAGGTAGTAAGTACTAGATATTTATAATTCCTAACCTAGGCAGTTCATGGCGCTACTTTTAACTACCAATTAATCGAAGGTAACTGATAGGTAGGTACCTAGATAAATAAACAACGAAATTATGTAGGTAGAGAGGTGATGGGGTGATTGTAAACATCAATATTGGCATCTCATATTATTTTGAGTATAGTGAAACTGTAAGCAGGTATCATTAAAATATTAGGGTCGAGTGATCATAACGTGAAGACAACTAAATTAGGCAACGCTGACTGGAGCCGATTTCCATCAATTATTCTGTAGTTCGCAACCAATTTGAATGGGACCTTTATTTCATTTACATTTAGATAATACTGTATCATTAAAAATCAGTGGAAGAATCAATATTATGCATGATACCGCTTCGAATCTTAGTAAAATGGGTAGGTACAATTTATTAAATTCCATTGCAACAGAATAGTTGGTGCTGTTAGGTTGAAATTAATGTAGCAGGGTCCAAGACCAGTCAGTTCATTTTCTATGTCTACATAGGTATATGTGTTTACCTAACGTTTGACATAATTTGTTTGTACAAATTTTTATTTTTAGTCTCATTGTCAACATTTAACTAACACTAATATTGCTAAAATGTGTGGTTTCAAAATCTGCATGCAACAAAGATGCAGAGTTGACTACTATCTCAAGTGGGTGGATCGACATTTCAATTAATACAATACATGCGTAGGTATAAATCGTGAAGCGACAGGATACCAGTAAATACGTCGTGAAAACAGTAAAAATAAATCATTAAGATGAATAGGTAAAACAGAAGATGAGGTTTTGGATCACAAAATGGGGTGATATAGCGTGTAACGTATCTGATCTGAGTTTTCTTTTTCTATCACAACGTTGTCCTACGTTCTATCAGGTACAGAAAGTGACGAGTTGACTACTAACGTATTCCTAAGGTTTTAGTATTGATGATAGGCAATCGAGAGCGCTGCTAACATCGCCGTGAGAGGACTTGCGATCATCTGTCTGCTGCTGGACAAGGCGTAGGGGTTGTACCACTTTTCGCACTGCTTGGTGTTGAAGTCGTTACAATGGCTAATAATCTCTTCCCTGTGGGGCATTCAGTCGACGGAATATTAATTTCAAACATCCATAATAAGAATAAGTAGGTCACATTGTACTGGACTACTGACTAGGAGCTTAACAGCGGCGGATCCAGAAGTTCTGGGGGGGATTACCTTTTTACCCATATATAAAATGATAAAATGTTCAAATTTTGATTCTATATCTACATAAAAAAATATACATTATTTATTGATGTTACTTATATAATTATGTGCATGTTCATATTAAGAGCATGATAACATAATAATATTTACATATCATCGAAATTATTCCGTTGGTAGATTCATTATTTAACCCCCCTCCACCTCCTTAGAATAGGGACAACAATTTACTAACAGGTAATTTGACCGTAGTATCTAACAATAAATTGGTGTCTTCCTCTCATACTTACTACGAAATCAGACAATATAACCGCAATAATTCAAATAAATAACATTTATAGAAGATACCCATTCCCCACAAAACAACCCTGTAATTTTTGACATCTGCCTGCCAACAAAACCTCCTCAACCGCAAAAAGGATTAATATCCATTTCGTCCACCAAAGTAGCAAGGCTTTCAACGAGGGAATATTTGTAAGTAAAAATCTTTGAAGCCCTCCGGTTTTTTAGTTTTTCCCTCTGAAGCCCCTAAAAAATGTCAGTACTTGAAAACCCCTCTAACCTACTCCCAAAAATTGTCCAAAAGGCACATCGTTGAAGCGTACTGCTGCCCTGCCAAAGAACAACGAGAACGAGATTAAGAAGAAAAACGCGACAATAGCGATTTTCAAACTCCCATACCTCTGGCATCTGATGGTCCCGAGCAGGGGCGTTGCGTCCATAAGGCCACTTGGGCCAATGCCCAGGCACCCAAAAACACTAGGAGTAAAAAAAAACTCCAACCAATGTTCAGTTGGCATTTGAATTTCCCTCCGTACACTGTATCTAGTATTTTTCACAAGTTCAACAGCAACTCGCCAGATTTCTCTGGCTATGGATATTCAATATTCTAGTAGAGCATCCATGGTCGTTCCTTCAGGTTAGCTCCATAGACCAAGCACGTTATTGGAATAAAGTGACACTAATCGATGTCCTGCAATCGAAATCGAAACCTGGGCTCCTGAAACTGACAGATAGGTCCTGGGACCTAGTGTTCCTATGGCAACTGATAGAAGATTTCCGTCCGTGCATGCTCAGTCGAGTAAAAATGGTGTTCCCCAGAATCTGATTTCCACCCCAAAATCGTTCCTTTTCACAATCGATTTGATCCCTTCAATTCAATTTGTCATCTCGATACAAGATGCTTCTTCGTCTTCATCTGTTTTTATTGTCTCGTGAAACACATTCACTTTCTCTGTTGAGTCTGTTGTCAGTTTTCAATTTCAGTAAAACAATGACCTAGAAATAATATGACAGAAAGAACATGGCAGGAGACCAGGAATTGGTAATAATACAAAACATACCTATAATTCAAAATAAATAAATGAAGATAACACCAAATTAATGATAATTTAAAAACATAGACCTACAACCTAATCCTAGTATCTCAATAAGTTTCAATTAGGTACCGCTGAAATCACCAAAAGCACCTATGTACATCATATCAAAATCAATCACATCAAGTGCAAGCATGAAGGCCGGGGTCGGAGAAAAATCGTCAAAATCATATCTAGTGCAAGATTCACCTGGGGATGGGGGAGGGGGTTCCTGGATCCACCACTGGAGCCTAATCAATCAATAACATACCTTTCTCCGACTTGTAGCAAGACAGCCATACCCATCTCTGCGTGGTTGGTGACGTGACAGTGGAACATCCAGACACCTGAAACGGTCAAACGACTTCATGAATGGAAGCAAAAATCGCGAGGGTATCAGGTTACCTATAAGTTCTGCGCGGTCGCCCTACACAGGCATAACGTGTTCCAGCGGCTTTGAGTGTTTTGCACTCAGTTCATGTACTTTCTGCACTCTTCCAGGAGCAGGGTCTTGCACTTGACTGGAAAGGTAGCCGTCCTCTGCCCATGTGCACCTCCCAATTTTCATTTCTCTGCTGTCTTCCAATGTGATCACTAGCCTCAGTCCAACACACGCAGGCTCTACTGATGCCTTCTGTGCCTAGGTAGGTTCACGTGCTTTTATAGTTCCTACTACTTCGTAGGTACTCCGGTTACAGGTGCAGTTGTTAACCACGTGTCTGAGAAAGATCCCTAATCTACTTTCAGTTAGGTACCTAATCACTTGGGTACCTTAATTACCTATTTTAAATGCCCGCAATAGTGCGCATATGGCCATATGTTTTTTCTCTAATGTGGGTTATTTTCTCTTAAAATACGTAGGTACCTAACTGTGGTGAATCGATTTTTCTGTCTAATAAAATGGATGTCGGAAATCTGTTAGATGGGGGAGTTCAGAAGTAGGAAATATAGAAGTTCCGGTGTGCAGATTGCCACACAGTACTTCCATGTTCTTCATAATAGCACAGATACCAGGTTGGCGGCAGGGGCTGAACCTTTCGGCCTGACAGGCCGACCATTGCGGCCCGACTGGCCGCCCATATGCTAGGCTTGCATAGAAACCTCACTTTCAACCACTTTCCGACACCATACCAACGTTAGTAAACCTAGAAAACGTTGGTCCCATTGACATATTTTTTGCTGTCAATTAGCCAAAATGAATGCGGTCGAGTTAAAAATTAATAGGCACGATCTAGACATCCTAACGGAAACTTTGGCACCAATCACACCAATTTTGGTCCGCTCTTACGGACGGCAGTTATAACCCGTCATAACTCCCTTATTTTTCCACCTAGAAAGCTCGTTCTCAAACTGAAGAGCTGAACGAAACCCAAAAAGAAAATCTGAAAAATACCGTATTTTGAGGAAGTTATGACCATTTGAATTTCAACATACATACGTTCATATTGAGCGGTTTCAAGTGGACAACTTTCTAGAAACCGTTTTGAGGCGCTTATGAACAAGATTCCATGGTTTTCTCAAACATCTATTTTTGACGGTACCACCATACTTCCATTCCTATATAACAGGAACACGGAAGCAATACTACGTCGACTAATAACAACAACTGAGAGTTGCTAAAGATGAATCGTTTCAGGCACCAATCTGTAGTTACTTCGGTTTGTTACCCACGTCACAAGTTCATTGATCTGCTCTCTAAATGGGTTCGTGTCCATCAGGGCACTATTCTACTTCCTTCTATATTCGGGTGTAATTATTATCGGAAGAACAACAGTCTATTGTGCGTAACGTTATTAGTACAATTACCGCTGTTGTCGGCGAGGAACCTTAAGGCCATCCATCCCCTGTTGGGGACACCGGCGGAGTCTTTGGCAATGGCTCTAGTCAGCTTCTTGGGGAGGCGGCCGGCCTCGTTGAGCTCTTTGATGTCCTCCATCGTTTGACTCTCGTTGAGCAGCCCTTGCCCCACGATGTGGAACGTGTAGCCGTGGAGGTGGATCGGATGATCTTGCATTCTCTTCCAGCCTGAAACATGCCAAAATGGTCCGTTCCAATCCACCATTGTTGTAGTACCATCAATGAGAGCCCCCTCCCTTGAGTAGGTACCCTTTCTACCTCCCTAATTGGGCTACAAAGTATGTATAGTTTTTTCAAGATAAGATTTGCACATAAGCAGATGAAGCTTTGAATTTTGATAAGTTTATATGCGACATAAATACTGAGGACAGAACCACACCTATCCTCTATCATTAGGACCAGCCTACATCTTAAAAACGCAACAAATTTATATACAAGGGTCTATCTATTACTTTCAGGATGTATACCGTGTTTCATTAACGCTCAATCTATATCTTATTGGTATGATAGTGACAAACATAAATAAATTAGTGGTGGGCGTTATTGCTATTTTCAGAAAACGACAACAGGCTGTTGGTTGCCCAAGAATAACTGTTGTCAGTAACAGTTGTAAATAACAGTCTGTTGTGTCCTTAAGGCACAAGTCTGATGTTGATAACACCACTCGGTGTTTTTGGAAAGAGTTTGTTGTTTTCAACGAAGCCAAATTTCGGGGCCTTACTGTGAACGAACGGCTGGACGTACAACGGGTGGCCTCAAAAAATCCACTTTTTCGATATCAAGTTGAAATAGGTATTACCCTTCTATGAAGGCATTCGAGCTACGGTGTTATGAAAATGTCAACCCCTACTTTTCACCCCTGTGAAGGTGAGCAGTTCTCGAGTCTGTCGTGTTTCTGGAGTGTTAGGTTTATTATTCTGTAAATAATACATCCATATCTATGTATTCGCTCAGCAAACAAATTTTATAACACCCCCTCACAATTTTTGGTTTATTATTTTGAATAATAAAGCTTTGGAATCAACTATGAAAAACAAATTTAACCCCTCCCCCCCCCCCCTCAAAATGTCATGGTTTACGTTTCAAGGGACGTAGAATACGAATATCGAATAAAAAAATGTCCGCCAGTCCGCCGTACGCACTCCACCGTCCCCCGTCCCCCGTCCACCGTCCGCGGCTTTTTCCTTAGTTACCATTAACCAAAATTCACGAAATTTGGTATATGGGTCCCGTTTGGGCTCTAGTTGGTCCTCAAAGCTCGGCGTTACTGTCACTCAATTCTAAGGGGTGAAAAATAAGGGTTGAAATATCCAGAGTATACCTATCTCGGAAAATTGCATTTTGAAGTGTGGGTTCTGAAATTTTGAGACCATCCGGAGCATTGTACGATGTTGCCATAAGATTTGCTACTGAACAGGAAAATTTGAAAAGAGCTGGGTGTATGCAGGCATCAAGCTGTGTTGAGAGCGCACATCACTGGTCTCTCGGGTAGCTGGCGATATAGCACAGTGGTTTAACTGACGGACTGATACGCCAAGGTTTCCGAGATATAAACCCTACCAGGACTGATTATTTGTTCACTCATCAACAATTTTGTGTTTCTTTTTGCCATCTGCTGTTTGTCGTCGACAGAATTATTTTAGCAACATTATTTTAGTAACACGTGACTTAAGTTGGTAGCTAGGAGGGTCTGCGATTTACATAATAATTATGTATAGAATAGTACATATTATGTTATATTGAAGGGTTATCTATACAGAGAGCTGTGATATGTAACAGAAGGGTGTTCTGTACAAAATAATAAACCGTTGTGTAGGGATTTGCAGCGTTTTTCTTTTACATTTCAAGTTGCGTAGATTCCGAAATTCCGCCCGCCGTCCGCCCTATCATCCATATCTACTTTATTTTCGGTCTAAAACATTCTTTCTTTCGCACACAGGCTCCCCTTGGGCCCTAGTTGTGTCCCGAAACGTTGCAGCCAGATAGGAACTCTGGCGTGTTATGGGTGAAACATTTGTGTAAAAATAAGGTTTTTTGGTGTAAAATGATCTTTTGAGCCACCTTTTTCCATGTTTTTTAGGGCGAGAAGACCGAATATGAAGTCGATTTTGACCAAAGAAGAAGAACTGAGGTTGTAATGAAGTTTCAGCTCCCAAAATTCATTTTTTATGAGTCAGAAACTATGGAAACTGTCTGAACTCACCATAAATTTGTATAATAACACTAGAAGTAGTATCAACAGGTGAATTAAGACAACTAAATGACACTACCAATGGTCAAAGATAATTATTAGTAAAAAAAAAGCCTAATTCGTGTTGGGGGCCAACATTGGCGGAATCCATCAAAAATAGCTACTTCAATTATTGCACGAAAGAAACTATAAATGAACATCCAACATTTATCTAGGTGTGTCCAGTTGAATAATAAACCCATGTGACAAGGACTCTGCAGCGGTTTTTTTTAAACAACATTTTAGAGAGAACTTCTCCCAAGGAACACGTACCTACGGTAATTAATTAGAGGGGCACCCTGTATAACTATTATTACCGATGTAAATTATTAAATACTAGCTGTGTACCCGCGCTTCGCAACGGTAGAACAGACCTTTAGGACAGGCCCCACTCATCACAGATACCACCTTCTACGTTCAGCCGTTCTCATTTATCGATGCCGAGACAAACAAACAGACTGACATTGTTTTATGATATATTATACTATTTGAACCGACGCGTGTTGCTGCGATTTAAATAAATGGAGCCAACGGTCATGTATTTTAACATGCCTGTATCCCCCCCTCCTCAACTGATCAGAAACCTTCCCCAATGCCAACCCTAACTGCCTTTAACCCCCCCCCCCGTAAACTATGAACCCTCCCTACCTGGTTAGAAACATTCCTCAATGTTCACACAACAAATTCCCAAAGTTGCACTCCAATTGGTCAAGTAGTTTTGAAATTTCTGTAGACCCCCCCCCCCCCTCTCATAACCTGTACCCCCCTCCCACTAACATCCTGATTGAAGTACCACTTGAATGTACTCGTCGAGCTGAATCCAGAATCCAATTACAATCGGATTTACGTCCAACCGTTCAAAGTTATTATAAGCATAAACGTCCTCATAACACGTTTTTTAGTAGTATTTCATTCATAGCGTTTCAACGGATGGACAGATTCAAATGCGGATTTTTCATAAACCTTCCCAGATAAATTCTGCGTCAAATGGTACCAGCCGCAACTTTCTACGTTCAGCCGTTCTCAATTGATGCCGAGACAAACAGACAGACAAACAAACAGACACTGTTTTATTATATGTATAGATTGCCGTTGTAAGTTATTATTAAACATTAACGTTGAAAGTTATTATTAAATAATCGTAGGGCTATATAACTAACCATGTTCTTGAATGTAATAAATAGTCCTCACATTCTAAGCTGAAAAACTATCTCAAAAGTCTCACTTATATCAACAAGTATCAGCTCTACAAGCGACCCAGTTGGGACATTCTCGGTGAGGGTACAGGAGCAGTATTCGCCTTTACAATGGTCCCATTTGGTAGTCTCGTTGCATAAAGTAAGCTCATATCCCTCGGCGACCGTCCCGGTGGCCAAGTAGTTCATGAATTCCGGCCCTGGGAACTTGAAGGTGACGTTGTTGAACTGGTGCCAAGGTCCAGGATACGGAACATCACCTGTGAAATGATGAGAATCATCACAGTGACCATATATCGAGACCATGCATCGCGGTGGCCATATCGAGGAGGCCAACACAGAAATAATCACAATTGGACATTTTATATTCATAGTTTTCTTTGCATCTTGTAGGGGACAATCGGGTAAGACGACGAATTCGATATTTACTATAAAGGTCTTGTTCCTACTCCGCAAGAGAACTCTAGTATTGCGCCACTTGAGGCAAGCCAAGCCCAAGATTCCCAAGATCCTAGGGCACATAAAGATCCTAGGGCACGTTTCCAAGATCCTAGGACACGTTTCGTGCTTCTTCATTACAAGTTTTTGATGGTGTTCCGTAAGGAATTAGGTTGCTGAGTAAGCATTTCCAATTTCTGCTTGTGATGTTCTTAAAGAACTATTCAAAACGCGTTTATTGATCTATAATATCAATGATTTCTGGTTAGCTGGAGTTCGGAAATATTTTACTGAACTCAAATTGTCTGCTAAGATGACGAATTTGATGGAGGATAGGATGGCGATCGTCACCTTACCTGTGCCATACCTACATCGAAATCCGGAAGATCTGGATGAAGACCAAGAAGAAGAAAAGGACTGAATGATACGCGGATAACGAAGGAAAAGAGTGTAAGAAGGTAATGAAGAAATTCAACATTAAGCCAACGTGCCTCGGTTCAATCAACATTAAGTTCACGAGAAGTCGTCAAATCTTAACGTCGTCATCTTACCCGACCTTCCCCTACATGAAATGTTTGGCAACGTAGGACTTACTGAATGGTCTTGAATGTACTTGAATGTAAAGTGTGACATTGGGCTTCCCATCATATCGCGTGTACTCATACTCGTCCTCTTTCGTACTGTTAAGTTCGATGAGATCGATGAGTTCGTCGTAGCCAGTGTAGTTGTAAGTCGCCGTTTGAACAGGATTCAAGACCTTGGAAAAACATGAGGAATACTTGATTGCAGATAAGTTGTCACCGAAGGAGGCTACAACCTTACTACCTACATCCAAACCCTAATGAACTGACAGAGATCAACAGGTAAGCGTTATTTTTGACTTTCACAATAGTGTACAGCTTGTAGTTATTTAGTTGAGACTCACTGGAGTTTATTTATGTTCAGAGCTGTGAAGGTAGCTATTGAGGGTAATTAGGGAATTTCCGAAAGTCGAGGTTTTCAAACCAAACGATTTGATCCAGTGTGGAATACTTGGTTTTGCCCGGAATTATCAATATTTTTTCTTGTGCGACCTCCGAACTAGGTAGGTACCTACTCTCTACAAAGCGAGAATAGGTTTCAGTTATATAATGTTACAGTTTGATCTCAGAACAATTATATAGCCCAATACTACCTATACATTATACAGGGTGTTCCATCTAAACGGGCCCATCGGGAAATTACAGCCTTACGGTGCGAGCTATCGAAAAATTGAACTGGACCTTTTTTATAGTATTTTAACTCAGCTTCACGATGCGGAAGTCCGATTTCCATTTTTCCATGTTTTAGGGTCTCAAATCATTGATTGAAACTTACGGTTTCCTCTTGACCCCCCTTTTTTATTGCTTTTTTCGATTCTAGGTTGAATTTGGAACAGAAAATGCCTCTTTGAAATTTTTTTGGGGGCTTCGTTTCTGAGTTATTCCACTTTTTGCGAAATACAGAAAATCGCCGATTCCTTTTAGACATTACCAACACTTTCTTACAAATTTTATCTTCAATTTTTGAGATGTTCACCACACTTTTGAAATCAGCATTAAACCATCTCTCATCAGACCCCAGCGGTGGGGGGTAGGGGTGGGGGGGGGGGGGGGGTGGGCCCGTTTAGATGGGACACCCTGTATAGATCCAATATACCTACTTGAAAACTTGTTCAAATTTCACCTCTTTTCGCCCATTATTTTGGGTAGTTATTAGAGCTTCAAGAGAAAATAAGAATCCGAACTCAGACTATCTGTACACCAAACTACACAATCATACTCTTAACATTTCAACTCATTCCGACCATGATTTCGCATAATTAAGGGGTTTTCGTAGGTCAGCGACCATACGCACATCATTATATATTCTACAATCAAAGGAGCTGAAATTCCACATTTCTATGGTCAAATTCGTATGAAGGACAGTTAAAAGGGTGGGAAAACAATATATAAACCACAGTTTGGAAGTTCGCGTAAAAAGTGGCAAATTGAACACCTAAGGTTCTTCGCCGTTCCCAAACCTGAAAACCAGGTACATTTTTACCCTTATGTTATGGCTCTATGATTATCTACGTAGGTACGGTAGGTACTTGATCAGCCGCTCACAAAAAAAAATAAAAAAAAAATAAAAATAGTCATCGAAATAGTCCTTCCTTCTATCACGAATCGTCATTCCACACAACGTGAGTTAATATGGATTTCAGCCCTCAGTCCAAATTTCACCCCCAAAAAATCCAAATTTGATCCCTATTATGTATAAAAAACCACTGAAATGGTATTTTTCTGTCTTTACTCATCCTTCCATATCACTTTCATTGATTTTAAATTAATTGTTCACGATTTTAGCCGTTTTTACCGACTTTTAACCCCTAAAAACTCAAATTTTACCCCCTTAGAATTTTTGAAAATGGCACAACTTCGAACTCATCTTTTTTTGGTGATACGAAAATTTAGCGAAACTTGGAACTTTTATCATGTACCCAAGGTCAGATATCGATATGGAGTGACACATAATATATATAGGTATAAATTTATATACATTTTTGTTAAAATCGGGATGAAGTCAGGATGCTCTGAAAATTTTGGACTCGTTGCAGTCGCTTAAAAAGAAAAAAGGAAATAGGATTTCCCTATTACGATAACTTTTCGGCGTTCGGTATTTGGTACTGAGTCATCTATATCAGAATGTTTTGATGATATTTTCCCATTACAGCTGTTGTTCTAGATAGTTCGTAGCGGTGGTACATCAACGAACAGTGATGAAATCATCAGTAGTACAGATTATGACTTCGAGTGACTGGCAAAACCACTACAAGTTACTGAATAACTACAGGCACTTCCTTATTGCTTGAATGATTGACATGCGTTCGAGTGGCGGAACCTCGGAGGAAAGGATGGGACGCGGATAAATCCTTTTTAATCACAATATTATTGCCGTCCTAGCACAACAAACGTATAGAAAATTCCCAACTAGAGGATTGTACCAATACCTAATGACTTGAAACAAGCATCAACTCGCATGAATAGCGCTTTCTTCACAAGACTCCATTGTTTACAAAAAAAAGGTTCAGTGTGGGATTTATTATATTATTATTCTGCTTGCTAAACATCTTACCTTTCCTTTCCTTTCAGCCAACTGAAACGAGACGGGTGGCATGTCGGTCTCATTGGCAGAGGCTCCGTCATAGCAGACGAACGCACGTTCGTGGACGGAACTTTTGGTTTCGTCGCAGTCTCCCAGAGCTCGAATTCTCATCCAGTAGCAGCCGGTGGCGTTGTCCAAAGTGGGCAGAACGAAATCGTAACGTTCTCCAGCTTCCATCATGAATGAATCGACTGAGGAAAAATACAAACGATGCAGGTACCTAACGAATATGTACGTTTTTAAGAAAACACAGTGATGTGAATAACATGTTATCTCCATCTATATCCAGTAGCAGTTTCCAATAGCGACTGGCTTCCGTCAGGGAGATCTTCTAACTATAACTCCCCTCAATTTCTCGATAATGTGTGGGGTCAACACCGGGAGGTAGGTAACATGCGTAACTGGATGGCGATTATGTACAGGTACCTACTACAAAGCTTCAAGCAGGCACAGCAAATGGTCTCAACAAAGCCTCGCCAGCAGACCCTGATTCGAGCTAGTAACAGATCGGTTTTCAGCCTCTCCTGAAAACCGATCGCATGCCTTTTCCATCCCCGTTTCTTCTCTCTAATTTGGACTTCTCCACTCAATCTATAGGTCAAAGTTTGAACGTCAGGCTAGAAAACTTCGAGTAGAAACAACATTTCACGAATAGGTAGGTACTGAAGAGCACTACAGGCTAGGGTGGCCCTTGGCTTCCTTAACTCCTTTCTTCCACCGGGTTCTAGCAAAAGCTAGATTTCTTCTTAGTTCGACGACTCTCATATCTTAGAAAACCACATCTGTCCATCTGCTGCTGGTTCGGCCCCTCCTCCTTCGTGTGGCTAATCTGGATCCCATCATTTTCTTTGGGCCTTCCTCAGCTGGCATTCCCTCAACATGCCCAAACCAGCCTATTCTCCCAGCCTTGATGAAGCGGACTACGTCTTCCAGCTTTAATATTTCATTAAATTCGCCATTTTTTCTCATTCTCCATCCAATTCCTCCATAAATCCAATTGGTCTCCTTTCAAACACCTTCAGTTGTTCCTCGCCTCCTGCCAGCGTGGTCCATGCTTCATAGTCGTAGCATACAACTGGCCTAATTACGGCCTACATAGTTCATTAATAATTTTTGTCGTGAGTCCCTCCCGGGAACACTCCTATTATATTAAGTTCTCACCAATATCCAAACGCCAAACTAAAGCTCCGTAAATAAAGATATGAGTGGGGACAGGCGACAGAACCCAGGGTTACTCAACCTGGGGCCCCACTACCAGCTCTCTGCAAGGAGCTGGAGGGAGAGGCCCCCAAGTACTATAAAACCCCGGATCCTGGAGCTCAAGCTTCATTCGACACTTCCTCTAACCAGCTCTCTCTTCTCTCTCTTACCTTCCCTCTCAGATGATCGGTTGACTACAGCCGCCTGAGAATTTCACCTCCTCTCTCCTCCTCCTTGTCTAGATGATCGGTTGAATACAGCCGCCTAGACAAGGGACCTCTCCTTTCCTCTCCTTTACCTAGATGAACGGTTGACTACAGCCGCCTAGGTAAAATTCCCTCATCCACCTCTCTCTCCTCCCAAGTCGTAGATGTTCGGTTGATTACAGCCGCCTGCGACTTTTCCTCCTTTCCTTTCCTTTACCTAGATGAACGGTTGACTACAGCCGCCTAGGTAAATTCACTCACTCACCTTCCTTCCTTCCACGCCACCGTGATGAGAATTTTAAATTCATCACAGTGGTGAACCCGACGTTCACTCAACCTTCTTCCTTCCCACCTTCCCACCTCATGTGTCGCCCCAGTCTAGTTCGGTGTCCCAAATTTTAAATTCAAATTTCAACAGTCAGTGTAAATTCGCAATTCTTGGCCCAACCTCACCACTCAACTCTCAACTCAACGCACCTCCGCTCCCGCCGATTGCGAATTTCAAAATTCAAAACCGCCTCAAATTTTTGAATTTTAGTTACAGACATGGACCCGAACTCTCCGACGCCGCCGCTCCTCCGGCCGTCCCTGCTGCAGCCGCCGACCGCTGCGACGACTGACGCCGCCGACAACCCCTTCACCAGCCTCTCACCACCCGGCTCCTCCGCATCCGTGACTTCCACCGCAGCCGCCACCGCCGCTGCGGCCGCGGCCGCCGCCGACGTCATGACGACGTCCGCAGCGTTCCCTCTGTCGCTGCCCCCCTTCTACTCGCACGACCCCGCACTATGGTTTTTCCAAGTGGACGCTGCATTTTCGGCCGCCAACATCCGCAGCCAGAAAACTAGATATTCCCGGATCATTTCGCTACTACCATACGAGATCCTGCTTCAGACTTCAGATATCTCCCCCGACGCCGCCGCTGCGTACGACGACCTCCGCAGCCGCCTCATCAACACCTACCAGCCGTCAAAGATCGCCCGAGTCGCCGCCCTCTCCCAACCTCAACACCTCGGCGACCAGAAGCCCTCCCACCTCTACCGACGGCTGCGACACCAGCTGCAGGGCATTATGACCGCTGACATCGCACGCACATTCTGGTTACGTGCCCTCCCCCACCCCATCCAGATGGCCCTGGCCAGCCATCTCGACGGTCCCGACGAGCCCCTCCTGCGACTTGCGGACACCGTTCACGACTTGGCCGCAGCGGCCGCCGTCAGCGAAGTACGTACGCCGCGTCACCCCCCGCCTCTACGGGACCGCACCAAGTCCCGAGACCGCGACCGGCCCCCCTCCCTCGACAGACGTCGCCCCACTTCGACGGATCGCCGACGCGACCCCTCCGCCGACCGCCGTCGCCAGCGCTCACCCGAGCGCCGCAACGCATCCCCTCCTCGCCAGCGCAGAGGGCGGTCCCCGGCCGCTGCACGCCCCTCCACCTCAACCCGCCCCACCAACACCACCTACCTCCCTGCGGACCCCCCCCACCGTTGTTTCTATCATGTCAACTTCGGTGGGGAGGCCCGCAAATGCCAACCCCCCTGCTCCTTCGCCCCTAAGCAGGGAAACGCAGACGCCCGCCGGTAAACCCGGCGGGCCCCCCTCCTCGCCAACACGGGGGGGACCATGACCGACCCCCCCCCCCCCCCCGCCCGCATTCACACCACCACCACAAAGCCCCGTTACCCCTCCTACGCCGCCGCCACGGCTGCCAACCTCCCGGCCGCGCCTGCCAGCGCGGCCAAAACCCTCACCCCACCATCAACCGTTCCCCCACCTCGGAACGGCCCCTCCACGCCCGCCTCCAGGGCAGCCACCCTTCCGGCCGCCACTCACGCCGCCGCTCCCGTTCCCCCACCCCGGAACGGCCCCTCCACGCCCGCCTCCAGGGCAGCCACCCTTCCGGCCGCCACTCACGCCGCCGCTACCGTTCCCCCACCACGGAACGGCCCCTCCACGCCCGCCTCCAGGGCACAACCCCCTCCGGCCGCCACTCACGCCGCCGCTACCGTTCCCCCTCCCCGGAACGAAACCAACCCACCTCCTACCAAGAGGATCAGCCCCCCTGCCGACTCCACCGTTCCCCCCCTCCGGAACGGCAAGAAACCGCCCCGCGTCTCCTTCAAAGAGGACCACCCAACGCCAGCGCAAATACCCACCTCCGCAATCCTGCAAAACGCCCTGCCTACCCACCAGCGACTTTTCTTGCGCTGCAAGAAGACTAACGTACCTTTCCTGGTGGACACGGGGGCGGCGCTATCCATATTCCCCAATAATATCCTCCGTCGTCAGGCGCGCTGCTACCGGCAACTTCTCTACGCCGCCAACGGTACCACCATCCCCTCGTACGGGACGTACCGCTCCTCCGTTTACATGAGCGGACTCGCGTACGAGTGGGACTTTACCGTGGCGGACGTGGAGAAGGCGATCCTGGGGGCCGATTTCCTAGCGTATTTCGGTCTCCAGGTCGACGTCCGGAATGCGCGCCTGATAGACCCCGCCACAAATAAACCCATACCTGGGTTTATACATGCCATCAACCACCCCCCCACACAATTTGAACGCCTCCTCCTCAACTACCGCCCCCAGCGCCGCCCCTCTGCCCACATCTCCACCGTCCAACATCACATCGAGACTTCCGGCCCCCCCATCACAGCAAAGGCCCGACGACTCCACCCCCTTCAACTATCAAAAGCTCGACAACACTTTAACAAACTAATAGCCGACGGTATCGTCCGCCCCTCGAAATCCCCTTGGGCTTCTCCACTCCACATCGTGCAGAAACCCAATGGGGATATCCGCCCCTGCGGAGACTACCGGCGCCTCAACACTAAAACCACACCGGATCTCTACAACGTTCCCCACCTACGGGATTTCTCGTCACATCTACATGGTGCTACTATCTTCTCTACCCTCGACATTTCAAGAGCGTTCCATCATATTAACATCCACCCCCCCGACGTCCAAAAAACCGCCATCATTACCCCATTCGGTTTATTCGAATACGTGAAAATGGGCTTCGGGTTGAGGAACGCTGCACAGACATGGCAGCGCTATATGGACAGCATCCTGCGAGGCCTACCGTTCGTCTTTTGCTTCCTCGACGACGTCCTGGTAGCCTCCAGGACGCCAGAAGAACACCTCAACCATCTCCAACAGATCCTCGACATCTTCTCCGCCGAGGGCCTCCTCGTTAACACTGAAAAATGCGTTCTCGGCCAACCCTCCGTCCGCTGCCTCGGCCACCAAGTCTCGTCCGAAGGCATCAAGCCCCTCTCAGACAAGGTCCACGCCATCAGTGATTTTCCACAACCCCGCACTGTGACGGAACTCCGCCGCTTCCTGGGTATGTTAAATTTTTACCGCAGACACATAAAACACGCAGCACAACATCAACAGCCACTCATACACGCCATCCCCCAACCCTCCAAAAAAAATGACAACCGTCCCATCACCTGGACCCCCCAACTCACCTCCTCCTTCAAAATTTGCAAACAGGACCTAGTAGACGCCGCTCTATTGGCCCATCCCGATCCCCATGCTCCCCTTTCCATCACTACCGATGCGTCCGACTGGGCCATCGGGGCAGTGCTCCACCAGCACACCGGCGCCACCCCCCAACCCCTAGGCTTCTTTTCGAAAACATTGTCCCCCACCCAGAAAAATTACTCCACGTTCGACAGAGAACTCCTCGCCATCCACGAAGCCATCAAGCACTTTCGTGACTTCGTGGAGGGCAGGCAGTTCTCTGTCGTCACCGATCACAAGCCCCTGACCCACGCCCTCCTACAAAACCGCAAATCCGCCTCCCCGCGTCGCCTCCGGCAACTCGAGTTTATCGGACAATTTACGTCCGATATCCGATACTTGCCGGGGGCTGACAACTGCGTGGCGGACGCGCTCTCCCGACCCACCCCTACCCCCGCGCCGGTGGCGGAGTTACTGCCGTTTCCTTCCCCCCAATCCCTCAGAAACAAACAGAACCCTTCCACTGACCCAGCCCTCTCCAACCTCATTTCCGCCTCCAAGCTGGAACAACTGCCGCCCCTCAACCTCTGGTGCGACGTAACGGCCGATTCACCGCGCCCTTACGTCCCACCGGAACAGAGGCGGCAGTTGTTCCTCCATTACCATTCCCTTCACCATCCTGGCATTCGGGCTAGCCGGGACCTTATCAAGACGCGGTACTTCTGGCCCCACATGAACACAGATATTCGTAACTGGGTTCTGGGGTGCCAGAAGTGCCAGCGATTTAAGGTCTCGGCCCACCCCCATGTTCCCCCTCAAACCATACCCGACTCCCTCCCGTGGGAACATGTACATCTGGACTTAGTGGGCCCCCTTCCCCCATCCGAGGGGAAGAAATACTGCCTCACGATGATCGACCGTGCCACCAACTGGGTAGAGTGCATCCCGCTCGCCCACATCACCGCGGACGCCGTCGCGACGGCTTTCCTCACTCAATGGGTTAGCCGTTACGGTTGTCCGCGAACAGTCACGGTCGATCAAGGGAGGCAGTTCGAATCCGCCCACTTTTCCGATTTACTACGTTCCCTCGGCATCCAAAAAATCCACACTACCCCGTACCATCCCCAATCCAACGGGAAAATAGAGCGGTGGCACTCGGTCCTCAAACAGGCCATTTCTACATCAACCAATTCCCCTTCCTGGACAAAATCCCTTCCCTACATTTTGCTCAGCCTACGCACATCAGCCCGTCCTTCAGACCAAACCAGCCCCGCACAAAATGCCTTTAAAGACCTGCTACGTCTACCAGCCGACATTTTCACCCCAAATCACACACCGTCAATTAACAGGGAGCCGCTACACTCAACAACACCGACAAACGACACCACTTATCCCAAACGCTTTTTCACCACCACACACATGTACCTGAAAGAGCCCGGCATCCATAAAACTTTCCAACCACTTTATGCCGGGCCCTTTCAAGTCATCCGCACAACACACACCACCGCAACCCTGTTAATTGACGGCAAACCACATACAGTCCCGTTAGCCAGGTGTAAACCTGCACCTGTGCTAACCCAACCCCCTAACACTATCAGTCTCCCGCCGTCCGTTCGCAATGTCGCACCTCTTCCCGATGCACCCGTCACCTCCGTCGCCGTTTCCGGATTTCGATTCGGATCCGGAAATGGCGGCGATTCTCCGGGACGTTTTCGTCCCGGACCCGCTCTCCCCCCTACCCCCTTCGCCCGGGCCGACATCACCGCTTGTTTTCGTCCCGCCACGGATCTCCGGACTACCTCCCCGGCCCCGGCGATGGAAGTACCCCCAGTGGAAAATTCTGCGCGAGTTTCGCACGGCCCAAGCCACGGGGGTACACCCTCCCTACTCTCCCACGGACCCGTTGATGTCCTCCATTCTTCGCGAGTTCCGCCTCGCGGAACTCATGCCCCCCCCCGCCCCCCGTTCAAATCATCATTCCCCCAGTAAATTTCGACCCCCCACCCCCCGTTCAAATCACCAATCCCCCAGAAAGTTCCGACCCCCCAATTTTAACGCCCCCACCATTTTCAATTTTCGACCCCCCCATGACAACTTCTCCCCTTCAAACACCCCCTCCCCCCCCTCCATCGCCGGGGATATCCACAATAGTTTCCGCCGGGACAAAACGGCCCGGGCGGCGAAACGGACGGAGGGAGCGTCCCCACATTCCCCGCGTCCCGGCGGCCGAATTCCCCGCCCCGCTCTGAGCAATCACGGCGGGGCCTTGAGATTCCGGAACAGTGCTGGTGTCTTCTTAATCCACTCGCACTGTACCGGAACTCGGAGCCCCGCCGTGCCCGCCTCGCCACGAGCTACGAGCACCCACCACCCCCGCACACTTCACTCACACACTCACTGTCACTCACCACACCCAACACACACCCAGGAATCGGCGGTTTTCCAACACCCCGTTCCAATATATCCCCCACATTTGCGCGGATATTGTAAATATTGTAAATATTGTAAATATTGTAAATATTGTAAATATTGTAAATATTGTAAGTGCTGTAAATATTGTCAATCCTCCTTCATCTCGCCCATGCCGATCACTTTCGTAAATGCCAAATGTTTATGAATACTGACCAATACTCTCATCATCCTGTAAATACTCTCACCACCCTTGTAATGCCAACCTTGTACATATTCATCGACTCATCCTACTTATTTCCTATACCTACTATGTTTACTTCTAATCTACCTACGCTTGTTATTCCATGTTGCTATGCTCACTACTATACTTCCTATGTCACTACTACTTACGCTTACTAGACCATGTAAATACTACCTATGCTATACCATATTACTCCTAGATTTAAGACCCGCCTTCAGCTCAACCCCTTGTTTGCCTCGGCCCTCAGCCCCTGTCACCTTGCGCCCTCAGCTCCACCTCTTGTTTGCCGTAGCCCTCAGCTCCTGTCACCTTGCGCCTTCAGCGACCACCTCTTGTTTGCCGTAGCCCTCAGCTCCTGTCATCTTGCGCCTTCAGCACCAATATTGGTTCAAACTGGGGGGACCTCTGTCGTGAGTCCCTCCCGGGAACACTCCTATTATATTAAGTTCTCACCAATATCCAAACGCCAAACTAAAGCTCCGTAAATAAAGATATGAGTGGGGACAGGCGACAGAACCCAGGGTTACTCAACCTGGGGCCCCACTACCAGCTCCCTGCAAGGAGCTGGAGGGAGAGGCCCCCAAGTACTATAAAACCCCGGATCCTGGAGCTCAAGCTTCATTCGACACTTCCTCTAACCAGCTCTCTCTTCTCTCTCTTACCTTCCCTCTCAGATGATCGGTTGACTACAGCCGCCTGAGAATTTCACCTCCTCTCTCCTCCTCCTTGTCTAGATGATGGACCTCTCCTTTCCTCTCCTTTACCTAGATGAACGGTTGACTACAGCCGCCTAGGTAAAATTCCCTCATCCACCTCTCTCTCCTCCCAAGTCGTAGATGTTCGGTTGATTACAGCCGCCTGCGACTTTTCCTCCTTTCCTTTCCTTTACCTAGATGAACGGTTGACTACAGCCGCCTAGGTAAATTCACTCACTCACCTTCCTTCCTTCCACGCCACCGTGATGAGAATTTTAAATTCATCACAATTTTGTTTCATTATTTTCGATAACAAACCTTTGGAATCATCATTGGGCTAGTGACGTCATAGCACCAGCCTACTCTATTTTTCATTACCCGTTTTCGGTCATCGAAGACCCCACATGAATGATGACCATTTAATAAATTAATGAAATGAAGCCATGAGGACATTAACTACTTGTCCTAAAACTCCGAACACTCGAGGGCGACCCTCGAGGGTCACTTGTATCAAGAATTCCAATTCAGGTATATCCAATAATTCCGTTTAAAACCCCTGTCGTCACCCCCCCCCCCCTCTCCCCAAGGGGATTATGGGATAATATTCACACTGACAACAGGATCGCAAATATACAAAAGAAAGAAAGCATGCAATACCAATTAGATAAATAATATTATCACGGAAAATACGTAAATATATAACCCAATTTGGTTTCTGTTTTTGCAGACCGAGAAAATAATTATTTGAATAAAGACTCGAACCATCCCCATCAGATTGATTATCACTGCTAACTACACCATTACAGTGAGAAAGGGTAATTATTTATTTTATTTTTTTATCTCGAAGCATGAAATTCATAGTACCTACTGATATTAATTTTCACGGAAGTAAAATACTCGTAATATTTATTTGGGTATTCTAAACCAAATATCTAAGTAACTATAGGTAATAAGGGTTTGTATAAGTAACCATCTAACAAAAAGTGGCCATTAAGAGAGTAGCATAACAAAAATTCAGTTTAAAACCTACTTATTTACAACAGTACGTTTCCTTCTAGCACAATCATTATTCTTTTTCGTGCAACTACATTCACTTAATTAGGTTTATCAGAGGAATGTTTCCAACTGCGATAACGAAACCAAGAAAGCTTCTTCTTATAATTTTACCCGTCAGCTGTGAATTATGAATTCATTAGAAAGGAACGGCCACAACTTTGAGGTAGGTACCTACTAATCCGGACCACGACTGTCCGAAAGTCCGGTTAATCCGAACTGGATGAAAAATTAATTAAAATTCCATTGATAAAATAAGACATTTCGGTTAGGGTTACACTCTTACCAGCAATTTCTTATTTAGAAATCAAATATTTATAGTGAGAGGATGTCTTCCAATAACATTCAAAAGAATATTGTTGCATAACTAATAAAAATTTAGTAAACTAAAAATGCAATTTAGCGAGCGGTAAGTACGAAAAGCATTCATGTGACGCACTTCGAGAAAAAAAAGCGATACAAAATTATAATAATCCGCTGAGCTACTGACCTTGAGGCGCGTACCGTCTTCTTTAAAACAAAATAACGTTAGGTAGTAGGTACGGTCTTTTTTAATGATTCTAATTTTTTCCATTACGCACAACTGTTTTATTTCATAGTCCTGTTCAGGATTTGATGTTTATTTCATTTTTAAAATGCTTAATTTTTAGGTAGGTACTTATTGTAGGATTGCACTTATGAGAAGAAGAAAAAATCGCTAAAGTATTTTTTATCACGTGCATTTTACAGCAAATTCCGTTTAATCCGGACTTTCGGTGATCCGGACGGGGTCCGATCCCGTCTAGTCCGGATTCGCGGGACTCTACTGTATTTGTATTTCTATGAAACAGAAATCGACAACAATGTACCTTCAACTGGTTCGAATGGTGAAGTGTCGCTGGATATCATGGTGAGTTTATGGTTGTCTATAGAGATCTGGAGGGGGCAATAGATGGCGCTGTTGTATATGAACCTGAATCTATGTCGGAGACCCTGAAAAATAAATTAAATTTTGAGTCATTTGTCTTTATTATGGTAGAAAATCAAATGATAATGAACGAATAATGGAAAAAAATCGAACTTACAGATGTAACGTTGAAGACCTCTCTTTCAGTCGTAAAGTTTCGTCCTGGTCTCACAGGGTCCGTAAACGTTTTGAAGGCTGCTTTGCCGTTAATGGTGAAGCCATAACCGAAGACTCCTCCATTAGTCATAAGTGTAGGTACGAGAATCTCCTGAGAAGGCTGTAAACCAACGGAGAATTATTCATAAGATGTTCGACATTTGGACACAAGTACAGACTGGATTTGGAACAATCATGAGCAAGAAATGGCTCTGTCGGAACGTGGTAAATGTATTTATACAAGTAAGTACCTACCAATTTATAGGAGTTAAGGTTGGTTTTGAAGGTCCCGTATCATGATTGACGGGTAGGTAGGTACCGTTATCGCGAAATTTGTTCAGTCCGCCCAAAATTTTGGTTTATTATTTTCAATAATGAACCATTGGAATCGAGCATGAAAAAAAAAATTCTTACCCCCCCTCAAAATTTGATGGTTTACGTTTCAAGATATGTAGAATCCAAAACTGCAATAAAAATATTTCTGTCTGTCCGCCGTACGCCGTACGCCGTACGGGCCACTTTTCTTAGTTACCATGAAAAAAAATTTATGAAATTCGGGTTATAGGTTCCGTTCGGCGTCTAGTTGGTCCTCGAAGCTCGACGTTACTGTGAGTCATCTCTAAGGGGTTCAAAATAGGGGTTGAAATTTTCAAAACGCCTATACCATTTTTTTACGTAAATATTTTTACGGTTTTAAATAGTTCTTGAACTTGCGAGTTTTTTAAGACCATCCGGAGCATCGTACGTCCAGCCGTTCGTTCACAGTAAGGCCCCGAAGTTTGCACCGACAGGCATTTTCGACTCCAGTGTGAATGAAATTGTATACAATCCAAACCAAATCTCGTAACCAGAGACGCGCCCACAATAGGAATTTGTGAATACGGCCAATCATTGGTAGGGATCACCTGATTATATTGGCGGAGTATGAAGTCGAGTTGGTTGTTCTGTGATATTATTTAATTTGAAAAATGATGGCTCTATTGGAGTTTGTTGGTAGGTAGTGAAACTTGAACAAACGTTGAAGTATTATTGATGGGTAAATTATTACTACGGTAAATCATTACTCAACGGTAAATTATTACACAACGGTTCATTATACCATCTACGTAGAAGGGGCTGGAGTTTGTTGGTAGGTACTTTTGCAACTTTTTTCACTCCTCATCAACAATTTCTTTTCAGAACTTCATTATGTGTGTTTCTTTTTGTTAGGTACTGTTTGTCATCAGCAGAATTATTTTAGCAACATTTAACTCGTGATTTAGGTAGGTAACTAGTAACGAGTACGGGGTTAGGTACTAACCTACGGAGTGTCTGCGATCTACATAATATGCATATAATAGAATAGTACATATCATATTATATAGACGGGTTATCTATACATAGAGCTGTGATCTGTAACAGAAGGGTATTCTATACAAAATAATAAACCGTTGTGCAGGGATTTGCAGCGTTTTTGTATACATTTTGGACTGTATGCTGCATTTACGCAACTCAAGCGCTCACATTTATAGGTATATCTTCACAATAACAACGAGGTGAATCCGTGGCGAACAATTTCAATAAGATCGTGAGTATAAATTTCTGATTTTTCTACCTTCTGTACATACCTACATGTTCAAGTTTAATTTATACGAATTTCTGATAAACTACCATTATTATTACTTACTATAATAATAATTATATCCTTACGAAAATATGGTTCGCAAAGCTTCGTACTTACCCTATTATACCAGTGCCAAATGATGGCAGTGTGTTCAGGAAGGTCCGTGTCGTACAGTGAACTCACGTAGTCTGGTTCATTTGTCCTGATAACTACTGGACCGAATAAGCCTTCTGCTTCCTGAAAACCTGCAAATCAGAATATACAACAGACTTGATGGAAAGATGTATCACGCAACACGTTTTCAAGTATGAGTAGACCTGTATGCTGTAGTGCATACATAGTATGCCTGTCTGGTTTGTATAAAAACGCTCGTTTCTTTGATAACCATTCGATCAGTAAAATATTTTTCTTCAAGACTGCTCATCTAGAGTGCTGTAAAGTTGGCTGAACAACATTGGAATCATTGCAGGAGAAGGTTACCCGCATGAATAATCAAGTTCGATATTGTAAACATAATTTTAGGTGTTGCATCAATGTGTTGAACGAAATGCCACTCAGAAATCTGCATAGACGATTATAGCTTCTGATTGTTGAAATATACGCTAATGGACATGATGAAGTACCTAATAAAACTATTACCAAGCCATAAAAGCTTTACGATCCATCAAGGCCGATTGCCTCAGTAGGCTCATATAGACGAGAACGTGTTACCGGTCTGTACTTTTGGTTTATTATTTTCAATAATGAACCTTCGGAATCGAGCATGAAAAAATAAAGAAAGAAATAAAGAAAGAAAGAAAGAAAGAAAGAAAAAAACTGCAAATTATTACACAACGGCTTATTATTCGCCTGTATAGTTGCCCCTTCTGCGTAGATTGCTATTTTCTGTGGTCAATACCTACCCTCGCGCTCCCCTCAGGAAACCACTAAATCGAGTACCGTGTCCGGCCTGGGAACACAGTTAGAGTTGCACAAAAATGCGCGGGATTCAATAATCCAATAATTTATTGTTTGTTGTTGTTGTGATTGGATCATCAGGGCTACCACTTGGTTGGATTGCCGGTTGTCGCCAGTGGTGCATGGCTAGCACTTGTTGAGTGGTTTTGGCGCCTGGGATAGGAGAGAGTGTGGTGGAGCGTGAGGTATCAGATGACAAGCTGGGAAGGTTACCACCACACCGGTTATACCCGAAGGCTTCACCAGGCAGGTTACACCACTCCACAAGATCTTTTGGAAGGGAGTTGCTTGGAAGGTTACCACCACACCGGTTATACCACAAGGGCCTCACCAAGGCAGGTTCCACCACTCACGAGGTCTTTTCGAGGGAAGGAAGGTAGGGAGAGAGAGATAAGTCATCGACATAGAGGAGCTCGTAGAAATGAAGAAACCTGGTTGGGAGTACTGGTTAGAGACTGGTGGGGAGACCCCATCCTTCCACTTGGTTTATTGAGTATAATCTATTGCAGAGTTGAGTGGTATAGGTGGACCATGACAGTTGTTATTCATGAAGCATAACGTTTTTTCAAGTTAAAAAAGTACCTATCAACAAAATCCGAAAGAGGCAACATTCTTCAAATGAAATAATAATCACAGAACAACCACCTCGACTTCTTAGAGCCATCCTTGGTTATAATCAGGTGCTCCCTAGCAATGGTATATGGGCTGGATTTATACCGTTTCGTTCACGATCATGTTGGCGAAGCTTTTCGGTGCAAACGAACGGCTGGTCATACAATGGTCCGGATGGTCTCAAAAAATTCTTTAGTTCGAGATAAATTTAAAAACGTTTAAAAAACCCCATACCCTTCTATTGAAAGCTTTTGAGCTACAGCGTTCTGAAAATGTTGTTGAAAATCATGTTGGTTGTTTTGTGATATTATTTCACTTGAAGAATGATGGCTCTTTTGGATTTTGTTGAGAGGTACTTTTGTAACTGGAACAAACGTTATGTTTCATGAATAACAACAAATAATAATTATTAGTGATGATTGTCGTGATTCCCTCTCAGAAACCACTGCTGTAATATTACGAGAGATTTTACCAAAAAAACAGGGTGAACGTTGAGCTGGTAAAGAACAAGGGTTTTCCCCAACCGCCAACCATCTCAAATGGTCGTAACGGCCGATTGTGGACTGGGGACGGGTGGAAAAGTCCCTATAAAAACTCGCCCTTCTGGCCCAGCTCAGCATTTGAAGATCCGACCCTCCACTAACGACTTCTCTCTCCAACCTCTCTCTCGTCCCCCTTCTCTCTATCTTACTATTCCTGACGCCTGCTGTTGGTGAAATCCGCGGGGCGCCTCCCTTCCTGGTATCTGCTGTTGGTGAAAACCGCGGGATAGCTCCCTCTCCTTAACACCTGCTGTTGGTGAAAACCGTGGGGTGTTAGCCACCATCTTTCCAGTGTCTGCTGTTGGTGAAAACCGAGGGGACACATCCTTCTAACCTAGAACCTGCTGTTGGCGAAAACCGGGGGGGTAGTACTAGCCACCCTTCCAACTAACTCTTGCTGTTGGTTAAAACCGCGGGGAGTTAGTTAAAAGACTCCATAGGAGCATATACTACCACATCCATTCTCTCACGCTTCCCACTTCCATTTCTCTTCTGCTCCTATCCAAAATTTCGTGACTAACTCACGACTTTCTGGTGACCCCCCCTCTCCAACTTGCTGTCGTGAAAACCGCCGTTACGACAAGTGGTGAACACATATCCGTCCACTACAGTGGTGACCCCGACAATTGAATCATGCAACACACACGTTCAACAAAGTGATGATTAAATTGAATTACTGAATCCTGTGCATCTCTATGAAACTGTAATTCCCGGGCCGGCTCCAGTACTCGATTTAGGGCTTTCCTGGGGGTAGCACGAGGTAGGTATTGACCACAGAAAACAGTGATCTGCGCAGAAGGGGCATCTATACAGGTAAAAGTAATAAACCGTTGTGTAATAATTTGCAACGTTTTTTACATCAAAGCCTTTAAACTTTAAAATCAAAACTTAAAATAATGCCGTTACTGTTCGGTGCACCATCAATTACCGCCATTACTATAACGGCATCACTGCGTTAATCTTGACCTATTTCTCAATCAAATGTTTCCTAAAACACAGGTCACTGAACCATGTCACCCGGTTCCAAAAGCCTCGCCAGCCAATTTGAGGCATTCACGAAACAACTGATATGAAATTTTGATATGGAATTTCAGAGCCAATACTTTGGTAGTTAGCTTTTATTGAATACATTCAACTTGACCTTCATTTGATGTTTATATCCTGTTGAAAGGTTAGACAGAACGGGGTTCTGTACTCAACTGTACAAATTGAACAACTAATCTCATTTGTGAGTAGGGAATAAACACCTTTAAAAAGTAGGTACTAATGATTTGGACGCTTTTGGGAACGATTCATTGAGTTCAAGAAAGAAACAAGTTATCTTTACCCTCGATTAGTTGAAACAAACCTCGCGAAAATTGGCTGAGTGGTTTTTAAATGGAACAACCCTTTTTTCCTCAGGTCTGAGTAGGTGGTGACGTTTTTGAAAGGTCGAACAGCGATCCATAAATCCATAAATATTTATAATTCATACTTCGTCCGTGCCATTAAAAAAACTTTATGCGTTTCTTGTGAGTAATTACCGGAGTGACCGTGCCAAATGTGGGTTCCTCGAGGCTCTGCGATCCAAGTGTATTTGAATTCAGCACTCGGAGGAAGAGGTAGCTGGTTGATGTAAGGAACTCCGTCTGAGAAAGGGCTGATCGTTTGATGAACCCCGTGCCAATGGATCGTCAAGGCCTCGGTCTTCAGTTGATTGTACACACGAACTTCTACCATGTCCCCCTCGCAAACCTGCAACATCGAGAACAATATTAGGCAGGTAATGAAAAACAAACAATACCAACCTCAGTTTAATATTAGTTTCTTGGTTTCGCATAGGTATGTGAAATCAATTTTCATTGAATTTAATATTCTTTCTTGTTCTATCAATTGAATGTGCAATTCGGTCGGTTTCGGTTCATGATGTTTGGAATCACCATTTTCATTTTTACCTGTAAGTATATAATACATTTTTTATTTTATATTACAATTTAGTTTATTGTACTAATGTGCACTGAAAGGGCAAATCTGCCTGTGCACATTGTGATTCCTTTAAATAAAAAATGTGTGATTTCAGTTATTTTATTTAGGTCCTTTCACTACACACGGGAGCATAGGGCCTCTCGTAGGTATGTACGATAACTTACATACTTGCTCACGCAGGTATTTACAACCCCAAGTTATCGTGAATGAGTGTCACTGAGTTACACTGAAAAGGAACTTTATATTTTTATTGCTTTACCTACGTATTATAATTTTTTCCCCAACTGCTTGCTGTGTTTGTTTCATTCTTCATCGTTTTCTTGCAGTATGAGTACCAACCTGGTTTGGAAAGGTTATAATAATATGTACCTATGTACCTTTCATTACCCAGAAATTTGAGTGAGCAGATTACATTAAACTTGAATTACATACGAACCAAGGAAACATCACATGGTTATAGTAATGCGACGGATCCTATATAAACATATTAGGTAGGTACATATGTGAATTTACTAAGAACTTCTGGATTGGTAGTTTTCAATCCGTCCATGAAGACTGTGCCTACCCATTAGCTCACAACATGGCGGATGAAGGTGGATGAGGATGGATGAGGTCGGATGAAGGCGGATGAGGAAGGAGGTGCTCCTTCGGAGTCTTTTCACTAACGCCCCGCGGTTTTCACCACAGCAGGCGCTATAGAGTGAGGCTCCCCGCGGTTTTCCCCACAGCAGGCGCCTGGGATGTGGTAGCTAGTACCCCGTGGTTTTCACTACAGCAGGTACTAGTGGCGAGGAAGGCGTCCCGCGGTTTTCACCACAGCAAACGCCTGGGCTGTTGGAGCTAGTATCCCGCAGTTTTCACTACAGCAGGTACAAGTGGAGAGGTGGTGTCCCGCGGTTTTCACCACAGCAGACACCGGATGGATGGAAGCTAATACCCCGCGGTTTTCACCACAGCAGGTGCGAGGAAAGGAGAGAGAGAGGGCGAGAGAGAAAGGATCGAGAAAGGGGCGAGGAAGAGTCAGGGCTCGGATCGTCGAATGAAGGGCTGGGCCAGAAGAGCTGGTTTTATAGGGACTTTTCCATCCGTCCCCTGTCCACAATCGGCCGTTACGACCGTTGAGGCAGTTGGTGGTCGGGGAAAAGCCTCTGTGTTGACCAGCTCAACGTTCTCCGCGTTTATTTGGTTAAATCTCTTGTAATATTACAGGAGTGGTTTCTGTAGGGAATCACGACAATCACCTATGCAACTTGTTGATTCTCAGTTCAACTTCTTCATCTTCATGTTGTATTTAACAATGAGATCTTCACACTTAGTGTGAAGATTCCATAGAAACGAAAATCTCTGTCTGGAAGGTTTGTTGTTCTCAGTCTGAAAAATTATTGCTATAGCACAGACAACATCCACAGTGATTCATGCGGGAGGGCAATCGATCTGTAAGTAGCGGGGACAAGCGAAAAACCCCGCTAACGTGATGGTCGGGATGGCAGATAAGAGAAACGACCGCGGATGGATGCCGCTCATTTGAAATTCTATGGAGCTAATTTCTACCGGGAAATGTTCCGTAATCGCTTGTTCCCGACGAGATCGCCAACACCAACCAATGAGATCCGGGAAAATAAGTCACAAGACGAGGTTAGGATCCGACGAAAACGTTCGCGAAGATCACGAACTACGATAAATAGCTGGACGGCCAGGTCTAGGTTTTGTTGAGCAATCGCGTTTGTATGTACCCACTAGCTGACAATGACGGATGAAGTATGCGTCGAATTTCATTAAGGTGACATTCTGGCTTGCATCCCTCACCTCGTGAAATTCGTGGTTTTCAACTCCACTCACAATTTCTAGGACTTGGAAAAGATACGTATCTATACCTATCTATCACAAGTAAAGCTTCGATTTCTCAATTTGAGGAAATCCGTGCCGTAAACTGGACTCTTAGATGCATAACTTTCAGTTTGGGAAGATCAATATGTGCTTCATTTGCGTTATAATTTTCTATCAAGCCAAGATCGCAGGCGGCTCCATCTTGATGTGCAACGAACTGCGTGCGTTGTTCCGATCATACAGTTCGCTCTTTTCCACAAATTCCATTAATATTTTCCTCTATCTGTTTCTCTCTAATCGTCCTAAAATGTCAGTCAGTAAATTCCTTTAGTACCTAATCAGGAAAATGTCCTAAAATCACTTTCATCTTAAATTAGCTCAATTCCTCAAAATAATAATCCATAGAAGATGAATAAATAAATATCTTATATAGAATAGAAGACCTAGGGACCTTGGGAGGGGGATATGGCTCTTCTATTGTCAGTGTGCATAAGTGGGAATTTCATTACCTTGCTGTCGAACTTTGAAATTAGAATAAATCAATGCAAAAACTGCAATACGGCCACACGAAATCTCATTAGATATACCATAAACAACCTTGGTAGTAGAAAATCAACTTGACTTATCAAGCATTCTAATCAAGTAGGTATAATTTTTTTTCCAACGCTAGATTTGTTTTGTTTTTCTGTCATTTTAAACAGTTTTTCTAAATGTGTCACTCTTGAAAACTTTACTTTTAGCACTGTTGTTACGATATATCTACTCTTCTTTAGAGTATCTACAACTCAGCAAGGAAAAACGCTGCAAATTATTACACAACGGTTTATTATTTACCTATATAGATAGATCACTGTTTTCTGTGGTCAATACCTACCCCCGAACTCCTCCCAGGAAAGCTCTAAGTCGAGTACCTACCTACTGGAGCCGGCCCGGGAATTACAGTTTCATACAAATGCGCGGGATTCAATCATTCAATTCTTAATTATTTGTAGTTATTCATGAAGCTTAAGGTAAATAATATACCGTTATGTAATAATTTACCTGTATATATGCCCCTTCTACGTAAATAGTATAACAAACGTTGTGTAATAATTTAGTTGTGTAATAATTCACCCAAATTCTTCATTCGTTCAAGCTGCAAAAGTACCTATCAACAAAATCCAAAAGAGCCATCATTTTTCAAATAGAATGGAGGTCCGGCGGACGGACAGAATTTGTTTTTATTGCATTTTCGGATTCTACGTAACATTCGGATTTACGTTTACGACAACGTAAGCCATGCTCGATTCCAAAGGTTCATTATTGAAAATAATAAACCAAAAAACGCGTCCTTACCTACAGACATTTTGGCTGTTCATTTATTATTTCTCAAAAACACGAATTAGGCTTTTTTCAGAAATTATTGATCATTGATAGTGTCATTTCTCTTGATTCACCTGTTGATACAACTTCTAGTCTTATTATACAAATGTATGGTGATTTCAGACAACTTCCCAGGTATTTGACCCATAAAATATGAATTTTGGGAGCTGAACCTTCCTTGCAACCTCAGTTCTTCACTCTTCGTTCGAAATCAACTTCATATTCGGTCTTCTCACGCTGAAAAAACATAGAAAACGATACCTCACAAGCTCATGTTCACTAAAACCTCGAAAACCCGTATTTTTACACCCACTTCTCCCCCATTACACCCCTGGGTCTATTTCGATCGGGCTGCCGAGCGTCGGAGCACAACCAGGACCCAAATGTGTCCCAAATTGGGATCAAACCTGCATGCGGAAAAATTACGAATTTAGACCAAATTTTAACATAAATTTAAGGCTGAAACTTCGTTAGAACCTCAATTTTCCAATCTTTGGTCAAAAACGTGGAAAACGATATACCTCACAAGTTCGTGTTACCAAAACACCAAAAAAACCCGTTTGTACCCCATTTTTCACCCACAACACTCTTGGGTATATTCCGATCGGGCTGCAAAGTTTCGGGACACAACTAGGGCCCAAATGGAGCATGTGTGTGGAAGAACGAATTTTTTAGACCGAAACTGAAGGAGAATGGATGATAGGCGGACGGACATTGCATTTTTAGAATCTGCGCTTCAAGGTGCGCGTTTGGAACCTACGTTTCAAGGTGGGTACCTTGAACCGTAAAAGAAAACATTTTGAGGGGGTGTTATGAAAAATGTTTTGCTGAGCGAATACATAGGAATTATTCACGGAATAATAAACCAAAAAGCATGTTTGTCCAAGTTAGTCTAAAGTACGGGAACTCGGTGATACCAGCCAATAACGTTGAAAAATATCTTTGTAACATGCCGGAAATCAGTCCTGAATCCCTGATCATGATTCGTCAAATGGCAAAAGAGTCCTGCATACCTAACTGTATTTCGGTTCGAACAGCGGAATCGCAAAAAAGACAAGTCAGGTAGTAAGGCTATTACGTAAAGCCTGAAACGAAAAGAACAAAAATTTAATTGGGGAAGTCTTTTTTCCCTTGAGGCGAATTCCTCGAGTAATTCAAGACAGGTGGCCAGTAAATTCTTGGAATGGAGTCGTTGGGCGAGAAATGGGCACGAACCCTCGTTTTCGTAGGCCGTCCTTCAGCTGGTGAATCAACTTCTTGGCTCGCGCATTCAAACCCTCTGCAGCTGATTACGGGTCAGCGTCGATAGCTGCACATCCATCGGAATTCCTAATAAGGTACTTGTAAATACACTCGGTGACAAACTTTCACTCTCCCCTTACGTACATCGCCATCACGAGAAGACCGTGACGTTTCGACGTCGATACAGTTTTATTGATGAGACCTCCTCGCCAGGCCGCCGTGAAGCTGTCATCCGATCCGACCTGATGATCGAGGCTGCATATCTGTTGGAAATCCTCTCCGACTGACATATCCAACGTAATTCACCGTCGTATTTCCTTATGAGCTGCTCTCAAGGTGGGTCAACTTGCGCACAATTCCCGTGACCTGATGAATAATGCGGGTCAGATGCCTTCGGCTTGAAAGTGCCTCATCCATATAAAATGCTGCATTAGAAATTATGTTGGACAGTACCCAGAACCTACATAATACCTATAAGCGTTCCCCCGTCTTGAACCAAAGCAACGTTGATTGATATGTACTATAATAATCCGGCACAGTCCACATACCTACTATCAACTACTTATATCAACTACTTAGATGAATAGTGCTTGTTTGTACGAATATAATATATTGAACTGCAAATATATATATTAACTATAAAGGATATGAGATTATCACTGATACACAACAATTACCTACTGGATACCTAACAACATGGTACATACTAACTGCCTACTCAAAAGTTGGTCTTACAGCGAGGCAATAATCTTCAAGTAAAGGAAAATGCCAAACTACATAATCGGTTTAAGTAATACATGAATACGGGATGGGGGAGCTAGGCATTTTTGAAACAGAGTTTTCCAAAGAACCGATCTGTAGAAGAATCGATTTGTAGGGCATCAAAGCTAAGGATGTCTAACTCACATAGCAACGAAGTGGTTTCAGATAGGTACGTCAAAACCATTAGAAAAGCACCAGTAAATTTAAATCGATCGGTTTTTCAATTAATGGCTCCAAGGAGAAGACGTATCCGTGTACGAGTACAACAAGCTTCTTAACAAAAATGTAAATGGCACTAGCAAGAAAAGTTCAGGAGAGTCTGGTGTTACACCCCGGAGACCGCTTCACTAGCTACCCTAGCTAACCTAGCTAGTAGGTATAGTTCTTCAAGTGAACATCGCGCCTCCAATTTTTTCTTACCTCTTTCATTATTATTACTATTATTATTGCCATTTAATTCTTTAAGAACATCTTGTATGAGATTCTTGTGATGATGCGTACTTCACAGCAGTGTTGCCAGATACGAACTAAAGTTCGTATTTGCACAAACCTTTTAGGGTGTACGAACTTATTGCAATATTGGGAACTATTCGAATAATTACTGAGAAAAATCAACATGCCGGAAAAAATATTAATAGGTAGGTAGTTAGTTATTTTTATCTTCAACCTAACGTATGTCTGCAGTGGTCCAAAAGTTTCAACAATCAACCACCTCATCTTTTACCATAAAATCATCATGAAAGATAAGGTGGTGCTAAGCGCTAAAACTACCCACCTAGATTTTTACATAAGCACCCACCTACATACACTAACCACTAGGTACAATCCCTGCTTTTAAATGTTATGTTTATGAAGCTAGATAAGTAGCAGGTACCTTACTTACCTAGCGCGTTTCTTTTCTGATACATTATGGGTAGGTAATTCTAATTCCAAAGGAAGTTGTTATTAAGGTATTTTGAGTTTCAATAAAATATTTATGTTGCTTACCGTCAAATTGGTTTTTGTTTAGTTCAGTTTCCTTAAGCGGATTGCAATGAAAAAAACGCTGCAAATCCCTGCACAACGGTTTATTATTTTGTATAGAATACCCTTCTGTTACAGATCACAGCTCTATGTATAGATAACCCGTCTATATAATATGATATGTACTATTCTACACATATGTAGATCGCAGACCCTCCGTAGGTTAGTACCTAACCCCGTACTCGTTACTAGGTACCTACCTAAATCACGAGTTAAATGTTGCTAAAATAATTCTGCCGATGACAAACAGTACCTAACAAAAAGAAACACACATAATGAAGTTCTGAAAAGAAATTGTTGATGAGGAGTGAAAAAAGTTGCAAAAGTACCTACCAACAAACTCCAGCCCCTTCTACGTAGATGGTATAATGAACCGTTGTGTAATAATTTACCGTTGAGTAATGATTCACCGTAGTAATAATTTACCCATCAATAATACTTCAACGTTTGTTCAAGTTTCACTACCTACCAACAAACTCCAATAGAGCCATCATTTTTCAAATTAAATAATATCACAGAACAACCAACTCGACTTCATACTCCGCCAATATAATCAGGTGATCCCTACCAATGATTGGCCGTATTCACAAATTCCTATTGTGGGCGCGTCTCTGGTTACGAGATTTGGTTTGGATTGTATACAATTTCATTCACACTGGAGTCGAAAATGCCTGTCGGTGCAAACTTCGGGGCCTTACTGTGAACGAACGGCTGGACGTACGATGCTCCGGATGGTCTTAAAAAACTCGCAAGTTCAAGAACTATTTAAAACCGTAAAAATATTTACGTAAAAAAATGGTATAGGCGTTTTGAAAATTTCAACCCCTATTTTGAACCCCTTAGAGATGACTCACAGTAACGTCGAGCTTCGAGGACCAACTAGACGCCGAACGGAACCTATAACCCGAATTTCATCAATTTTTTTTCATGGTAACTAAGAAAAGTGGCCCGTACGGCGTACGGCGTACGGCGTACGGCGGACAGACAGAAATATTTTTATTGCAGTTTTGGATTCTACATACCTTGAAACGTAAACCATCAAATTTTGAGGGGGGGTAAGAATTTTTTTTTTCATGCTCGATTCCAATGGTTCATTATTGAAAATAATAAACCAATAGATACGAATTTGAAAAATGAAACTGATGATTTGATGTTTGAAAACTTGAATTCGAAGTGCTTCTATTTGAGTGCCATTTTTGAGATTTGGGGCTACCTACCAATTTCCATTTTTGTGCATTTTTCTTGGTTAACATCTATTTAACGTGGATTGCCCTTCGAATTTTGTGAGGCAATATTGATGAACAAGGGTTTGTACCAAAATGTGGTAAGGTAGCACAAAAAAAGCGAACTCGCGTACGAACTTGCGTAGGTACTTACGACTTCTGACCAGACATTTACGAACTAAATACGAACTTTTACTGAATACGAACTTTTGATTTTTCGAGTTGGCGACACTGCTTCAGTGTTTCGTACATGTCGCAGCGATGATGGGCATTTAACAGAAATGTTTTGTATACTCGTTTAGCAATATGCCTATGTAAAATTATCCTTCAGGTTTGGTAAGGGAAGTAAAAAGGACTGATGAAAGTTAGTTCTAGGAAATCGGTATCTACGAAATCATATAAGTGATGACAATCTGAGTTATGATGAAACTAGGTATTTTTGGAAAGTCGTCCCCTGATGATGCAGTAGGTATAGTCAAGAAAGGCGATAAAGAACTCAGTTTTCTTCAGTGTTATGGATGTGTGTAGCACATAAACTATGTAAAGGTAGTAGGTACATACCTAGGTACCCATAATTGACCTAAATCCCAAGTTTTAAGAAGAAGAAGATCGATGTGTGTTTACCGAACGGATGATAATCGTAGTCCGGTAGGAGTGTTACCTTTACCTCAAGGTTCGCCAGTGAAGCTGTCTCCGGGGTGTAACTACTCCTCTGAAAAGTTCCCATTCGGTACAACAATTGGAACCTGTGCATATATTATTTTCCATTTGAAAACAAGAAAACTAAAAATGCCATAAAATGCAACTAATATTCATAGTATACCTGCACATTATGTAATATAAATTATGTGTGACACACACATTCTATTTGATGTCCGCCTTCTGATGTGCCTACTATTTCAACGAAACCGGATTTTGTGCTTTGGAACAAGTTACGTCACCCTCCAAGCATCCACCTGAGCGTTCAATGTCAAAGCCCTTTTCGGACCACTGCTACCACTGCTATGACCGATAAGAGTATGACCTGATTATAGTAGGATTATCATGCAGCTTCCAAGAATTATGGCTTCCTCAATTAGCTAGGAGAAATAAATGGGTGATTCTAATTAAGAGGAACGTTCTGTAAGAAATGCGATGAACAGAAATATTGTTTCGCTTATTGTTTGTTCACTTATATCTACATGAGATATTACCCACACTGCTCATCATGAAGGTTATCGTACATACATGATGCCTCTCGTTACACTAAGTAATACTTACTCGTTTATATTATTGGTTTATTATTTTCAATACTGAACCATTGGAATTATAAAGGAAAAAAATTAACCCCTCCCCCCCTCAAAATTGGATGATTTTTCGTTTCAATGTACGTAGAATCTGAAAATGGAATTTAAACAAGTTCTTTCCGTCCGCCGCACTTCGCACTTCCTTTAGTTACCTACCATGAACCAAAATGAATGAAATTTGGTTTGTAGGTCCCAATTGGGGTCTAGTTGGTCCGCGAAGTTCGGCGTTACTGTCTGTCATAGGGGTTCAAAATAGGGGTTGAAAATTTCCGAACGCCGTAGCTTGAAAACTTTCAGTACAAGGGTATGGTTTTTTTACGTCCAGCCGTTCATTTGCACCGAAAAGCTTCGTCAACATAATCGTGAATGAAACGGTATTTATAAATCCGGCACAGATAATATCACTGCTAGGGAACACCTGGTTATAATCACGGATGGCTGCATGAAGTCGAGTTCTCTGTCCTGTGATATTATTTCATTTGAAGAATGATGGCTCTCTTGGATTTTGTTGATAGATAGATACCTACTTTGTAATGTGAATAAACTTTATGCTTCATGAATAACAACAAATAAAGAATTCTTGATTCTACCGCATATTTACGAAATGTGATTGCCCATCTGCTGGCTCCAGTACTCGATTTAGGGATTTCCTGGAGGAAGCACGAGGTAGGTATTGACCACAGAAAACAGTGACCTACGCAGAAGGGGCATCCCATACAGATAAATAATAAACCGTTGTGTAATACTTTATTTGCAAATTGTCGGCGTTTTGGTTTATTATTCTGTGAATAATACACCTATGTATTCGCTCAGCAAAAAATTTTTATAACATCCCCTCAAAATTTTTTCTTTTCCGTTTCAAGGTGCGTAGATTCCAAAAATGCAATGTCCGTCCGCCGTCCGCCGTACGCCGTATCACGTGTACAGGCTTCATTTTCGGTCTAAAAAAGTCGTTCTTTCGCACACATGCTCCATTTGGGCCCTAGTTGTGTCCCGAAACTTTTCAGCCCGATCGGAATATACCCAGGGGTGTTATGAGTGAAAATGTGTATAAAAATAGGTACTTTTTGCGTTTTAACAACATGTTAGTAATATGAGCTTTTGAGGTATCTTTTTCCATGTTTTTGAGGACGAGAAGACCGAATATGAAGTCGATTTTGACCAAAGACGCGGAAATTGAGGTTTTACCAAAGGTTCAGCTCCCAAAATTGGTTTTTTATGAGTCAAAAACCTGGAAAACTGTCTGAAATCACCATCAATTTGTACAATAACATTGGAAAAAGTGTAAACAGGTGAATCAAGACCATTAAATGCCACTACCAATGATCAAAGATGATCTTAAAAAAAAAAAAGTACCTATTTCATGTTTTGGGGGCCAAAATTGGTGGAAATCATCAGAAATAGCTATTTCAATCATTCCACATGAAAGAAACAATACATTTAACAGCCAACAAAAATCTCTAGAACTCCAATAGAATAATAAACCCATGTGACAAGGACTTTGCAGCGTTTTTTGGGTTTACGCATTAATGGTTCAAATGCTTTGACCCACAGGTGGGTGATGGAAATTGAAGATACGGAGTATAAAATATGCATTGTGTAATGATTCAAGTGGCACTCACACTAGGTACATAAGAGAAGTGTGGTAAATTACTTAGTGTGTACATTTAAAATAATCCATCGGATAGCCACTCGAGAGTTCAAGGGAAAAGTCGTGTATCAGCGATTTAGATGTCTGGTATTGTTATTGCAGCTCGACTTCCCCATTGCGCCCATCACTAGAAAATCTGCTGAATAACGCTAGTTGTTCTCTCTGTAATGAAGGGTAGCCGTCCATGCACGGTATACACGCTCAGGGTTGAGAAAGGTTACAGGTGGCCATGGACGACCTTCAGGGCCGGTGCCGTCGTCTCCACAACTGGATAATGAACCCCCCTGTCGTCATCTTCGGGGAACCCATTCAAGAATTATGAATAGGAGGCTGTGCCTCCGAAGATCCGTCCAGCAAGACGCCGGAACGGACGCATTGCTCTTGCACCACAGATGCGATTATTATTGTTGTTGAAGTCGAAATCGGATAAAGATGATGACTCGCCTCGGGGAGATGGGACAGTAATTTTTTTTTTTTTTTGGTGCCTTCGGAAATAACGACGGAGGTCAAGACCTGGTGAGGATGTTTTTATTTGCGAGGTGCACTCGTTGAGTGAAGGTCGCGAAGTCGCTTCTATTCGAACGCGCGGACGTACCTAATGAATACGGGAGACCGAATTTCTTCGGCAAGGACTCGGCTGATGGAAAGAGACCTAGTGAAGACCACCATCAGGGTAAGGTCGAAATACGATTACATCACGCGGATGGCGACCATTTTGAGTGATCACTTTGAGCTACTATTAACTTGCTAAACACCTTCAAATCAAATAATTCGATTTTATAAAAAATACATTGGGAGGTAATCCATTTTGTAATTTTATACGAAATGCATAGGGAAAGATTGGGAGGTGTGGGACGATAAAAGGTTTGACCAAACAACGAGCTTCGGTAACATCAATCGTTGACCTATTTTTAGCCTGTCAAGGGTGGCAATCCATCTATTACAGGAGATTATTTGATCTCCTGTAATCTGAACCCGGGGTTTTCTTGAAATAATCATTAACGGATTTCCCTTTGTTTTGAGATATCCAGCGTGAGACAGACTCATCGGAATTTCCATCTCCCAAGCCCTCCCAGATTATTAATTTAGTGTTGGTTCCCAGATGTAACTTCTCCATTTTGGTTTATTATTCTGTGAATAATACACCTATGTATTCGCTCAGCAAAAAATTTTTATAACACCCCCTCAAACTTTTTTCTTTTACGTTTCAAGGTTCATAGATTCCAAAAATGCAATGTCCGTCCGCCGTACGCCGTTCGCCGTATCACGTGTACAGGCTTCATTTTCGGTCTAAAAAAAATCGTTCTTTCGCACACATGCTCCATTTGGGCCCTAGTTGTGTCCCGAAACTTTTCAGCCCGATCGGAATATACCCAGGGGTGTTATGAGTGAAAATGTGTGTAAAAATAGGTACTTTTTACGTTTTAGCAACATATTGGTAACATGAGCTTCTGAGATATCGTTTTCTATGTTTTTGGGGACGAGAAGACCGAATATGAAGTCGATTTTGACCAAAGAGTGGAAAATTGAGTTCTACCAAATGTTCAGCTCCCAAAATTGATTTTTTATGAGTGAAAAACCTGGGAAATCGTCTGAAATCACCATCAGTTTGTATAATAACACTGGAAAAAGTGTCAAGACGTGGTTCAGGACGATTAAATGGCACTACCAATGATCAAAGATAGTTTAAAAAAAAAAGAAAAAAAAAGAGCGTACCTAATTTGTGTTTTGGGGGCCAAAATTAATGGAAACCTTCAGAAGTAGCTATTTCGATTATTACGCATGAAAGAAACAATTAATGAACAGCCAACCTTTCTGTAGGTATGTCCAATAGAATAATAAACCCATGTGACAAGGACTTTGCAGAGTTTTTGTTTCGGGACGGTAGTAAGTCAATATCCAAGTAAGAGCTTGAATGTAAAAAAATAGGTAACGTCAATGAATGAATGGTCCTACACTATTGTTTCTCACGGAATGTAGTTCTCCGTTCACGCTCGGGAAGAAAAACTGATATGTTGTCTGTAACTCTGAACACCCTATTCCCATATTCGATAAAATAATTGTGTGCGAGTGTATGTATGACAATACTTCTAGATGTCTACACAGCAAGCCCTTGGCGCCAGATTGATACGTAGGTAAGCTTGATGTGCCACCTTCAGGCTACAAGACGTAAACTTCTCTGTCAAGTTAAACCCGTGCATATTTCTCAGTGCTGGAAGTGACCATTTATGTGTATGTAGAAGTAAATGATATGTATATTCATATAAGCTTTCAATACATATAGATATTTGGTAGCTTCTTTAGACGAACTTGAAAAAAATAGCTAAGAGAAAAGGTAGATCTGCGCATGCGGAGTCTTGACATTCTAGTCCATCAACTACCTACTCGTCAATACCAACCCAAGTCAGTTTGACTGGGAGAGTGATTTATAATTTAACTTTATGATTCGCTACTACATACTTGTAACATTCAATACCCACTTGACCGACTTTTTCCAGCTAACTTCCGTTATATAGGTTTCTACTGTGAAGGTACTATCTATACCTTCAACGAGTAAATACCTACCTAGTTCCTTATCACGCTTATAAGAATGATACCCAATAATAACGTTGCATATAGGCACTCTTTTCGCCACAATGATGCTACCGTAAGTATTCCAAGTTTCGAAATAACATCCGATGTCAGGAAGCAAACGTTGCATCACCGCCGGTCAGCTAAGAGGAAAGAGTCCTTCCACGTCTTCAGATAGTGAGAAGATGTTGAGACGAGGTTACCTACGGTAAGTACCTTACTACAGACATCGAGGTTAAGTGCACACTCGGGTCGTCTTCATCTTGATCATTTAGCTCAAGCAGGATTACTTACCAACTTTGTATCGAGCGTGATAACCGTTTCAGGTGAAAAGGGCAAGGCTACTAATTAAGAACTTCTAAAAGTACTTGTGTCGAGAGGTTTCGAAATTGAAGTTCTGCTTTTAAAACGGATACACGGGAGACAGTGACGGATTCTTGGGGTTGGTTGATGAGTAGCTTGGAAATCATACGGAGAATCTAATGACAAGTTACAGCTCTGAAAGTCTCGAATTTTCGTTGTGGAAATTGATGATAATTTCAATTTCTAGTATAATGAAACATTTAGATTTTACGTCTGTTCAAGGGATCACCGGTCATGTGAACTGGGTGATCATGACCACTCTAATATCATAAAAATTTAAATTCGACAATCTGGATGGTGTGACAAATTAAAATTGAGAATCTGGCTTTCAAATTCATTAGACCAAAAACCCCAAATCCATCTATAGATCATGTTATTGGTGCAATCATTTTCATTATTGTCATAATGGATATTTCAAGAATCCTTGAGTTTGATCGAATGCGTGCGCCGTACAATCCTCTCCACATCAACAAGGGAACGAATGTGTATGGGCAGCTGATCCTTGTTCGCGATTCCTGCCAATTCAAATGGCACCAATTCCTGAAATTCCATTGGCATTCAAACTTCCAGATACGAGGAAGCCCTTTTTTTAGCAGGCTGGAACTTTGTTTAAAACGTTGAAATGGATACGTCCCGACCGTAACCATTAGAATAATGGATGCGGAAATAAGATGAATTTCAGGAAATTCTGTATGTAAAAATTCAGCGATAGTGAACTAGGCATATTTAGTTGTCATTATAGAATTCTACTGGACAACGTTCAGGGCGTTATGCCGTTGGTACTTTGACCTATGCCTACACCCTAGTTCGATAAATTAGTGCTTGCTCTGGTGGTGTAACGAAAAGCGTGGACTGTGTGAACAGATCACTGATGTACATACCAGCTCGACGCCAAATTCTTAAAATATTTATTACGATATATTAGGGGTACCAAATTTCATCTTATTTTCAAAACGTCGACCGTGTTAAAACACAGGGGAACCCCAAAGAGGCATTCGAATGCTCGAACTCGTACGTACAGACAGACAGGCTTAGCAAGTTACAGTCTTACATTCCTTTGGTCTGCCATGTAGTCAGGCCGGAACGAAAGTTTCAGTTAATGTCCCCTGAATGAGTCCAGATAAATCAACACCTGTTCTCAAGCCAAATTCCGTCGTCCAAAGGCCGATTCATTTCTATCTGTTTTACTCCTCCTACCAGCCGAACTAACCATTAAAACTCAGTACTGGAGATAGATCAACAATACTGGCCCTATCTCAGTCTCACAATGCATAGTCTCGTTTAACGCAACGGATTATTTTAACATTTTCATCTCATCGAGGAGTTTTCCTGTGCCAAAGCAAATCGACAATGGTCCTAGGAATCATAAAAATAGAACAATTAATATTCTATCAACTATGTCACGGGTACCAATATATGTACCTACCAATCACCTGTAAAAACCAAAGGCTTCACACAAACCTAACAAGGATTCTCCATAATAGGTTAATATGATAAATAATACATTTACCATTCCTATTGTTTCTCTGATTTTTCATTTTGAAGAATTATGTTAACATTTCATTAAATTATTCCTTTATATACATAGGAACACCACTTCTGCATACCGCTTGAGCATGTTTGTTAAATACTTCCATAAATTTATGAAGAATTTTAATTTTGCAAAATTTTGTAATAGGTAGGTACTGTTGTACCCTTTATACACACCTGTAAGCATGTTGTAAAGATTGCATATTGTGAATTCATTACTTTGTAAATGCAGGAAATATTGTTTTTGTTCGGCAGACAAATTTTAGCGAAATTTCGCTACCATCAACAGGTTTAAGTTGAATATATTTTTCGACTTTTCCAAAAAATTTCTAGCTCACTATCGCCTTTTTGTTCAAATTACACACAATTTGTAAAGTATGTGAGGTACCTACTAACTTATTCTATACAATCCACACAATGCCATGAGAATTCCCTCCTATTTTGTCCCAAACGAGTTGGATTAATATTATGCAACATTATTGCCTTTCAGGTTTGCCGACATCCTTCAAAAAACTGTAATGAGTTACTTTATCTCGAGTGATGAAGCACGAACATAGCTCCGACAGTATTTGGAACTTGTTTGAATATTTCGGGCATTACCAAAGCTGACCTTCAGCGATAACCTGATAAAGCCCTCATGCTAAACCGTTACCTACAGTACGCGATCACCGCGGACGATTTGTTGCAATACACCTACCCACATGAGGAAGCAAAACGCCGTTTTGAAATCAACTCTCCATGATTTATACTGGTAGTTACGAGTAGTTGCGGTGCTTGATAAAGAAATCGTCCTTGTTCATTAGCTGGTAACTTCATTTTAGTTGGATTCACACGAAGCAGAGGCGGTGCATGCAATAAACTCGGCCGAATTATTCACATAACTTCATTAGAGTATGTCCGTGAAAGATAACATCGGGGAAACTGCATCGATTTTTTTTCTGGAAGGTAACGGCTAAAAAGAAACAATAATGAAGTCCTAGGGCAAAAACGGTGTATATATAATTTTAGAAAATGTATTGATGTATTGATATTGTCCTATGGCGGGAAAGTGACAAGCAAAAGGGTGTCGTCTCTCATTGGGCAACCCGCATAGTGACCCCAACTGAACAACAGAAAGCAAAACAAAGCCCGAAAGTACTGGAGTTGTAATTATATTATTTTTAGGTTTTGTTACTCGTTTACATTTCCGCGTCTGCCAACCATCTTCCACCTCCTGCAACTACGACGCGTTTTGGTTCACATTTCGTGTTTTCACGTTTTTTGTCACTTTCGTCGCGATCACAGCGCACTCTCTTGCAGTTCAGTTCTTTTCATGTGACGTCAAAAAGGGTTTCTCCAGAGCCTTCACAATGCCTTTTATTCAAACGGCTGATATTTCAGTCACAGTATTCTCCCCTCCAGAACGATGAAATTTTATTTCCATCGTTTTAACCGTGTTATTTTATTCCAAATAACACAAATACAGAAAAATTCGGAATTTTCTCTTACACGATAATAGCCCTTTCTGAGTGAACCATTTTCGTCTCTCTCCGTTGGCGCTCCGTGATGCCGAGAGGAAAAATACATCCCGAAAATCTAAAACTTGTCGAATAATGTCCAAAATGAAAATTTCCGCTACCATTTTGCGTTTCAGACATTAAGGAACATTTTTGGTTCTGTGTCTGTCTGTCCGTCTGTCAGTGTTTTTGTCTGTCTGTGGTCAATTCCGTGTAACGCCCATAACTACCCGAAATAATGGTCGAAATGGGCTGAAATTTGGATGGTAGGTGCGGGTTGTGTCACAGATAGTCCCACACTAAAACCATTGAAAAAGTACTGTAACTTCCGTCTGCGCATGCTCAAACTTGAAATAATTGAAACGCCTATAACTACCTTAAATTTCGTTGAAATGAGTTCAAACCTGGAGGGTCGGTCAGGAATAATACTTTGATAGTTCCATAAGAATTTCATTGGAATCTTATTGCAACTTTCGACTGCGACAGGCGAACATGAAACATTGACCATTTCCTTGTAACGCTTCTAATTCTAACTACGCGAAAAATAGTCGTAGAGAGCTGACATTTTGGGAGTACACGTGGGTTGAATCGCAGATGGTCCCGTATCAGAGTCATGCATGGATACTCCACCTCTCCACTGAATGAACCTCCCCATCTGTTATATACGTTCATGTGATTCAAGTGAGGAAGCTAGACTGCCTACTCGAATTGGTTTTTTTTTAATTTTTTTAGTTTTTTTTTCTTTAATTAATAATCATTTATGTCATTTGGAATGTTCTGAATTAGATATCATCGTCACTAACAAACAATAACTGTTCATTAGTTGTCAGTTATTGGTTGTTACCTACTGTAGACGGTTTGATCTCCGACAACGGTAGGTTCGTATACGTGTCAGGTACCTATTTAAAGCTTCTGAATAATTTCCATGGTTTCACTGCTCCCTGTCGTCACATTCAGCGATTAACCTTGCGCAAAATTTATTTTGCTCTATAAGCCTCATTTTAAAAATTCATCGACCTGGAGAGCAAGGCCAACTGCTGGCTCACACCGCTGAATGTCTTCCGAGAACCCCACTTGATTATCTCGTTCTCCGATGGACCGCGAAGATGTTGACCCTGCGAGTGGACACTTGTCAAGTCCGTCTCCTGAACTCGAGTGCCGTTCTCTCACCCTCTGACGTCAACATGGGGGTTCACAGAAGACTCGCACGAGTTCCGGAAACCAGTCAAGGAAAATTCGGACCAGACCGTAGCAACAGAATGTTTTTTCTCTTTCGGAACACAGAGTCCCCGCAGTTTGAATGAATGAGCAACTTGGACGAATTATAAATTGGCATCCGGAACAGGTGAAGCAAGGAGGGGTTCGATTGAATAACACTCGCTATCTCTTCAGTCAGTCAAAGAAGCGGCCAGGAATCAGAATGAACGCTAGTTGTTCACCATAATTTCGTCACTAACACCACCGACGTAGGTAGTCGAATCTATACGTATGCCTACCCGTTCCTCACTGTGGAAGTGACAGGACGATTCCCGGCTTTATCTTGTACAAAGCGAATAGGGTTTTAACTTTGGCAGTTTTTGAGAGATCTAGGATACCCTTTCAGAAACACAAAAATCTTTGAGATACAAATAAATGGACGACTACGGAAAATATAAAATTCTTCTGTCGTCTAAAAAGGGGAGAAGGGGAATAAGTGTAATTTTTGACCTTACAACTTAGCATTAGGCTATTTTGAGTGTCTAGTTGTTGGAGTCAAAAATAGTTTTTGGTTCAACGATGGCACACAGCCTTGTATAAAGGAGGTTACCTATCTAGAAAAATCTATGCTCCGTGCTATGCTTCGGGAAAGTTTGCGCTAATTCCGATGTGTGGATGTGTATGTGTGTGGTGTGTGTGTGTTGTGTGTGTATGTGTACGTTTACTTCCTAAAAATCTCTTCAGATATATATGCGCTGCAGAGCATTTTTATGTGGAATCGGCATGAAATAGAGATTTTTCTGAAAAACAACACTGTACCGATCGTAAAAGCCACGCCATGTCGACGGTGAGATGCAAAATATGTAGGTAGCTAGCTTTGGTTAATATGACAATGTTTCATCATCCTGCTACCTACAAGTTTGACTAACCTAAGTATGACGTGACGTCTCAGGGCAGTGTTACTATTTATCGATAATTTTAATATTAATTACAACGTTTACTTACCAACACCGAAGGGCCCGGTATGAGTCCGTTGACGGCTATAGCAGTTCGAACGAGGCCTCCTCCAGTTATGCAGCCTTTTCTATGACAGTCTCCAGGATCCAAAGGACATTTACCGCACTCCATGCTCATCGTTGTCTTCTGCGTCACCCTCCACTCGTAGACGCAGTGCATTTTGGTTCCGTTGCACTCTCGCCAGCAAGGGTGTGCAGTTCCCCCTGTAAAACGATCGAATGAAGTACCTATCCATAACACTGGGCTAATGAGAATGTAACAAGAACTATATAAACCCACTTAATATGCACCAGTCTCCAACACCACATCAACACTTCCCTGATAAAAGATCGTCGGTCGTCCAGAATCAAAACGACTGCCATACTCATTATCCATAACAATAATGGTCTAGTCGGTGTAATGAAACTTGGACATTACCATAAACTTAACCCAAGCCAAGTCCTAACGACCCGTAAGATGTCAGTATAATCGAAGAGGTATCTGGAAGAAATTAGTTCGCCATGAGATTTGACGGTGACACAATGTGCACAGACTGTTCGCTCCGGTGGCGATGAAATTCATGATGGGATCTTCTTACTGGTTTTAACGCAATACGCGTGTGGGACTTACGATTTCGATCGTTTGCACCTCTCAAAAGTGATCACGCTTCTGCCTCCAAGGTGTTCTCGGAAGAAAAAATTAAAACGCACTATCTAATTGACAAACTATAGGGTGTAGCAAAAGTCGGCATCTTTTTAATTTGTACCGTATTTTTTGCGGGCCGGTTGGCACCATTGTTGCTATCAGTTTTCCACAGTCCTATCATTCCGATTTGATAATCTGTGCCAATTTTTGTGATCCAAACATTTCAAAGACCAACCTTAACTATGGAGCAACGTTTGTTGGTAATCAAAACTCATAACCGGTCTGGTGAAAGTGTTGCTGTGACCGTGTGCTAACTGTTTTGTAAACAAGCAAAACTGTATGTTCTGGGGATTGGAGAACTCTCAGGAGACACAGGAACACCACTGCATCCAAAACGAGTGACACTGAGGTGTGGATTTTGGAGCGGCGGAGTTATTGGGCCGTACTTCTTTGAAGATGACAGTGGAAATGCCGTCAATGGGGAACGGTACAGACGAATCCTAACAGATTTTTCAATCCCTGAATTGGAACAATCTGACATCGACACTGACAGCATTTGGTTCCAGCAAGACGGCGCAACTTGCCACACTTGCCGCAACTTTTCAAGACCGAATCATCTCGAGAAACGGGACTCAGAACTGGCCTCCCAGGTCTTGTGACCTAACTCCTTTGGATTTCTTCCTTTGGGGTTATACATAAAGCCCAAGGTCTACGAGAATAAACCCAGGACCGCCGAGGAACTGAAGGAAGAAATCCGGGAGACGATCGCCGATTTCGACCAGCTGCTCTGCGGGCGAGTCTTGCAAAATTTCTTGGAGCGAGAAGACGCGTGTCATCGGGCGAGGGGTGGCCATCCTACCGGATATTATCTTCCATACCTAAATCGGATATGTTTGCCTACATAACGACGAAAATATTATGTAAATAGGTATATCTATTTTTAATAAAGTTATGGGAAAATCAAAAACATACCAACTTTTGCTACACCCTATAGATAGCGAAAACTACATAGTTCATACTTGATACTTGATCATTGACAGTAAGAACTGCAATGCATGCATAGTAGAACTGCAAATTCCAACTTACCAACAATAGCGCCATCTTCGTTCTGGTCCCAGTCCTGAAAAATGATAAATAGTTCATTGTTATCAAATGCAGTGCGGAAAGTCCGTTAATTAAGTACATCTAAACACATGATTAATAGGCTACCCTTGGAAGAATAATGCGGTTTCTCGTCAAATATCCATCAACAACCTACTTCCCACACTGTTACCTATCATGAAATAATCACTGTAAGTTAAGTGGGCGCTATGTGATAGAAATATTCAAGGAAGTTAAAGCACGGGAAATTGTGTGGGAGAATGAAGATAGAGTTTACCGTAGATTCGGTGATAAGACTGACGACTTGAAGGAATTGCAAATATTAAGCGTTAAGTGAAGCTGTAATGTACCTATATAGGCACGATTGACGTCTTATTTATTCAACTGACGAGTTTTCCGTGATGTTTTTAAAATGAATGTAAGTAAATGATTTGATATAAGACAGCCATGGAACATCCAGCCTCAAGGATACTAATACTGTAATGTATTATTTATTATCGGACACTAATGGGGGATACAACTAGACCGACGAGGAAGGACAGACGTGCGAATCATTTTAGCAATGAATTAGTCACAGATTTCTCTGAAGAAAAAGCCTAGCATATCAAGATCAGCATGGGATGAAGAGAAGACCTCGAACATCACATCAGATCTGTAAAACTAACAATGCGCGGGAATCTGTTTTCCTATAGGCGCATCTTCAATATCTTATTCAGAAGCAACAATAGGTGGCTGGAGGCTCCATCAGTTATTATTTTCAAAGGTTGTTCGCAGAATTTGATCTGCCAACCGTTACATCATAGTACATCAGTGTTGGGTGGGTCCACGACGGAACTCCTAGGTACGTAAATATTTCTTGATTATGAAACAGTCGGGCCCAAGGAGGAATTTCCAAAATTTGCAAGAATTAAGAAAGTATAGTAACCAACTAAATCACTCGCGAAGAAATCGTGGAAACCCATTTCAAAGAAAAACGGAGTTATTAAAAAAATAGTATATTTCCACTAATACACGAAAACACAACTAACATACAATAACTAGTTGTGTGTTACTGAAGATGGTTTGGTCACCGAAACCGGTATAACAGTGTTTTTGCGTTTTTCGTGTATTAGTGGAAATATACTATTTTTTCAATAACTCCGTTTTTCTTTGAAAGTCTAGTAACTTTCGCTGTTTGATAGTTTCATTACATAGGTGCACGACTACTCCAAAAAAGATAATATTTTCATGTCCATTCCTTCACAACCCAAGAATCTTTCTCAGCATAATTATAAAATATGAATGTGCATAATGCATTTTTTTCACGCTGAGAAAACAGCAATGGAGGTGTATATAACATACGGAAATACTACCTACGACGTGCAAAAGCATGTTTACATGCATGTTTACATTGTTTTCCAAATTTTTGTCGTTCGGAACCTCGGCCCACCACTTTTAATTATTAACTACGGAACCATGTTTTTACCAGCTAAATGCATTTAGCTGGTACAGTTAGTAAATAACTAGTAATAGCCACAGAGACATCATTACATCATCACCATTAACTGAGAATGGATCATTACAGTGATTAAAATGAACATACTAGCCTTGCCTAATCAGTGGGAGATTCCAGCACACGAGCTGAAATTTTGATAAAACTGATCGTATTTCATGTGTTTATCCGATAAAATACCAGATGATTGATCGCCCTATGTTATGAATATTATGAATGTTATGAATATTATGAATACCCTTCCCCATCGATATATTATGAAAGCACACATTTAGTAAATACATTTCTTAGTGACAAAATATACTTGTAGGAAATCGAAATAATGTTTGAAGCACGACATAGGTTGTTGGAGTGTGAGTTTAAAATTCAGGAGAGAACCAACGTCTGAGAATGAATAGTTAAGAGTGCTTTAATAAAGCAAAGATCGCTGAAAACGTGGTTTGGGCGTATTTATGAAAAATTATCATTAGGTTTTGCAAGAAAGATCCAGGAGTTTCCTTGTGGTAGAAGTATCTACCTACAATAACTCCCAATTATTTGCAATAGTCGATTCCGCGATACAGGACAAAAAGTACTAATGAAATTGCTGTGATTCTGTTAATTGACTATTTTTTTCACAAATAAAAATGGCATAGTGAGAGTTCTTATCTATATGATTTTACAAATAAAAACATTATGCTACTGTCTTTTCCATGGATAAACTGAAAGAACGTGAAGTGCAGACATCATTACTCTCGAGTTCAGCGTTGGTGAGTTTAGAAATTTGGTTTATCGTACCAATCAGCAAGCTCTCGCGTTGAAAGGATCTCGACCACGTCCTATCATGATTTGCGGTTCGTGTGATAAGCCTGTCTCTCTAGTGGAGAGAAGTGCTCAACGTTCGTCCTATAACGTTAACGTTCATTACAACTGCATTCCTGAGGACTTACTGGAAGCTTCGCGCAATTCGAAGACTGAGAAGATTTGGAAGTGCATTATCTGAATTTGGAAACCGACAGGATCCATGGTGTCCCCGAAAGACGACGTGGCAATCGGGATCGGAAATGAGTTCTGTGCTTGAAAATGTCTCGCAACGCAGCGGGAAAACTCCAATAAAATATGTTTTTAAGCCTTGGTGTGGTTTTCAGTGCTAAGTTTGGTGAGCTGAGAATCTATTCAAACACCGATCAGCTAGGTAGTACTTGAGTTATTTAAGCAAGACGTGCTCTGGATTTGGAGAACCTGAAAGAAGATATTAACAATTTGAAGGAAAGCGCCATCTATTTCGTACAGGACCGTATCGAGGGAGAAACAGTTATCGCACTATTATCGTACAGCTGTCGCTCTACTGGGAAAGCTATTGTTATGGATGTGGTGGATTGGGACTAGTTAGACAATTCGAAAGAGTGGAGGATAGCAATATTGTCAAAAACTTCCGGTTCTATGTCCATGAAAATTAGATAGCTCATAATCATCTACTGAGCAGGTAGATCAGCGCTCTGGCTAAGAAGAACGCATACCTACATGTCTGGGCTGTGGAATGCACTATGATGACAAGCGCTACGGGGATGATCTGAATAAGTTGGATAGGTACCACTAAAATTATGCAATAGAACTGATAGTGTTCACCACGAAAAATTAATGTGAGTTTAAAAAACGCTGCAAATTATTACACAACGGTTTATTATTTACCTGTACTGATGCCCCTTCTGCGTAGATCACTATTTTCTGTGGTCAGTACCCTCAAGCTCCCTCCAGGAAAGCCCTAAATGGAGTACTGGAGCCGGCCCGGGAATTAACGTTTCACAAGAATGCGCGGGATTAAATAATTCAATAATCAATTATTTGTAGTTATTCACGAAGCATAAGGTAAATAATAAAACGTTGTGTAATAATTTACCTGTATAGATGCCCCTTCTGCGTAGATAGTATAGTAAACCGTTGTGTAATAATTTACCCAATAATACTTCAACGTTTGTTCAAGTTGCAGAAGCACCTATCAACAAAATCCAAAAGAGCCATCAATCGGGCGCGGGTTTCAATAATTAGATCATTATTTATCTGTAGTTATTCATGAATCATAAGGCAAATAATAATAAACCGTTGTGTAATAATTTACCTGTATAGGTGATCGTTGTGTAATAATTTACCGTTGTGTAATAATTTTCCCATCAATAATACTTCAACGGTTGTTCAAGTTGCAAAAAAACCTATCAAAAAAATCCGATGGTATAATGAACCGTTGTGTAGTAATAATTTACCGTTGTGTAATAATGTACCGCTGTGTAATAATTTACCCATCAATAATACTTCAACATTTGTTCAAGTTTCGAAAGTAGGACCTACCAACAAAATCCAATAGCTATCCATCATTTTTCAAATGAAATAATATCGCAGAACAACCAACTCCATATACACTGTACATAGCATTTTTCACAAAGTTCAAAGGCGACGTCGCCAGATTTTTCTGGCAATGGATATTATATATTCTGGTAGAGCATCCATGGTGGTTCCTTCAGGTTAGCTCCATAGACCAAGCATATTATCGGAATAAAGCTACAGTAATCGATGTCCTGCAATCGAAATCGAAACCTAGGCTCCTGAAACCGGATGGCCCTGGGACCTAGTGTTCGAGTAAAAATGTTGTTCGCCACCCCCCACTTAGGGCCCTTTTCCCAGAATCTGATTGCCGCCCTAAAATCGTTCCCTTTCACAATCGATTCGATCCTCGATACGAGACGCTTCTTCATCTTCCGATTTGTTTTTGTTGTCTCGTGAATCACATTCGCTTTCTCTGGTGAGTCTGTTGTCAGTTTTCCATTTTTGCGTCAAATTTGGTTCCGATGACAGATTTGTATTTGTGGTACCTACGTGCGTTTTGTCCTGTTTGCTGTTTGTGGTCATGTGGTCTGGAGATTGATCAGCATCGTCACACACAGATAATTAGGTGTTAGTCAACACCTTCACCATTCAAGTAGGTAGGTACCGGCCGACGGGTCACTGTTTTGTTGTATTTTAGTTTACTATATTTCTGTAACTCATGATTTCGGTGGCTGATTTGCAGTAGAAATTGTCGACGTTTTCGTACTACGATAGAGTGTTGATTAAAAGATCAGTAAATAAGGGAAGGGTGTTGTTGCCATGGGGTATTTTGTAGACAATTTTTGTTGGTTTTGTGTTCTGGTTTGGTGCCCCACCGTTTTCAGAGTCCACGCGCCACTAATGATAACTCTCCTCTGGGGTGTTGTTATTTGTCAGCTCTAAAAGGTAATGTACATTTCCTCTGGGACAGATTTTTGAATTCAAATTCTGCATAAAAGTACGGTGGTGTTTCCTCTTGAAACTTTTCAAAGTAACCACCTTCCAATGGAAAATAAAGGGGCATTTCTGTACGTATTAGTTGAGGATTATGTCCTCAACGCATTTGTATGAGAGAAAGTGCCTTTTTTCACGTCAAACCCCCAATCGGGGGCTTATAATTGCTTTACACCTTCTCCGATAATCACCGCAGGTCACTCAACGCGAGCTGGGTGGTATTTTCGTGGAATTTCTAGCCGAAAACAATTTGGTTTGGAGGGTGGTTGGTAATGATCATGACTTAACACTTCGCGAACCAGGGACCCCAGGATAAGAGGAGTCTAATGAGGGAAGCCACTCGTACTCTGCGGGCGCTCAAGGACTTCATAATCATCTCACGCACCTTCACCTTGGAGTCAGGAATCAGGTATTGAGGAAAGCCGGGTTTCTCAGGATCCTGATATAACCGGTAGAAGATAATTTTTTTCCCCTCTGCCAGTTCATCACATTTGCGGGAAGAAAATCACGTTTTCAGCACGAGACTTCTCATGCCAGTGAGTGGCAGGTATATAACCGTTGAGCGACACATAGCTCGTCGAGCACGATTAAACACCTACTGGAGACAGCCAAACAGCTAAATTATGTTAAAGTAACAACGTGTAATTTCTATTAAGAATAGGGTTTTGCATTAAATGGTGTGAAATAAGCACGTATAAGATCACTCGCCACGCCTTGTGTCACTCTATAACGACAAATAATATTCTTGCGTAGGTATATCAGCGGGCGTCGCAAAGATTTAACTTTGATGAAGATCACCTGAGACGATCCCAAACCCCATTCGCCTCTCAACTTCAGCTCATTACCCTCATTATTTAATGAAGTTTTGTACGTTGCAAGGCTTTGGAGACACACAGACAACAAAACGGAACAAAAATTGCTTAGGAAGACTAAATCTTAACGCGAGTGAAAATTGTGATTTTTGAGGACACAACTTTTAGGATCGAATACCAATCGAGCCCGTCGAATTGAGGGCCACCGAATGGAATGTGAAAAGGTACAGGTAGGGTACCAACAGGTTTTTGTGTTAAAACCTACATTTAAAAGAAGAAGAAAGAAAAAATTGATTAAATTATTTATTAAGAATAACTCAAAACGGATTTATATCAAAACACTTTTCAAAAAATGCAAGTACCAATCAGCAGATGATGCACAAGGCATTTTTAATACATTGCAATAAGTAGCTTACTTTCCAGGAAAATTCGCTTATTTTAGTATGCACGCTTCAAAAATGTGCTCATTACTTCATCATGCATGACTGGAACTTGATTAATATAATCTTCGCCATGAGTTTATTTTTCCAGCAGTGTTTAATCTGTTTTCATCAGCTGCTTGGTTTTGTACTGAACACTGCCACCATTTTTGTTCCAAGGCGCAATTTTTTCCAACCTTGCTTTTGGCAATGGTAGCTATAAGCTGGATGGTATCCCATTAGAGAGAACAAAATTCAGCACACGGCCGTGGTAACATTGTACCAACTCAATCGAATAACCATGGATTGAATACCCGTCTAGCCAAATCATTGTCCTATACACGGTACGATGTTGGAGAGATGCCGCATCATATGGACGGATGATGTGACCAAGATACGCGTGGATCGGAATGGAAGTGGGTCGGAATTTGCTGCTTTTGACCTCAGAATGCAGCACCCTCGAAAACATCTCAGTTTTCGTCTCCGAAATCCAGTAGTTTGGAGGTCGTAAGCTAATGAAAAAAACGCTGCAAAGTTCTTGTCACATGAGTTTATTATTTCACTGGACATACTACAGAAATGTTGGCTGTTCATTAATTGTTTCATTCATGCGTAATAATCGAAATAGCTATTTCTGATGGTTTTCATTAATTTCATTAATTTTGACCCCTAATACACAAATTAGGTACGCTCTTTTTATTTTTTTTTGGTACAAGTATGTTATAGCCCCGCCAATATCGATTGTATCGATTATCTCAAATACATCGATCCTTGTGGTATCGATGACGGCTCAACATGGCGACCCGATGCCTACATCCCGGGTGCCGATATCAACTTTCAAAATGAATACGGGAAGACCATTGTAAAGACACAAAAAAAAAGAGTGACTATAACATACTTGTACCATCTATTCAGAAGTCCCAAACAACCTGCTCATTCACGGGATAGTTTCTGGGATTGTTTATCTTTTTTGATATGCGAGCGCCAGCGAGCATCCAGATCGCTTGACAATGCGAGCGGCGGAATGGGAACTAAACTTCTTGTACACCCACCTTCTTGTCTGATACACGTCATCGATACCACAAGGATCGATGTATTTGAGATAATCGATACAATCGATATTGGCGGGGCTATAACATACTTGTACCATTTTTTTATTGTTTTTATTTTTTTAACTATCTTTGATCATTGGTAGTGCCATTTAATCGTCTTGATCCTCGTGTTGACACTGTTTCCAGGGTTATTATACAAATGATGATGATTTCAGACGATTCCCCAGGTTTTTCACTCATAAAAAATCAATTCTGGGAGCTGAACATTTGGTAGAACTCATTTTCCACTCTTTGGTCAAAATGGACTTCATATTCGGTCTTCTCGTCCCCAAAAACATGGAAAACGATATCTCAGAAGCTCAAATTACCAACACGTTGCTAAAACGCAAAAAGTACCTATTTTTACACACATTTTCACTCATAACACCCCTGGGTATATTCCGATCGGGCTGAAAAATTTCGGGACACAACTAGGGCCCAAATGGAGCGTGTTTGCGAAAGAACGACTTTTTTAGACCTAAAATGAAGCCGGTACACGTGATACGGCGTACGGCGGACGGACATTGCATTTTTGGAATCTACGCACCTTGAAACGGAAAAGAAAAAAGTTTGAGGGGGTCTTATAAAAATTTTTTGCTGAGCGAATACATAGGTGTATTATTCACAGAATAATAAACCAAAACGCTGCAAAGTCCTTGTCACGTAGGTTTATTATTCTATTGGACAAACCTACAGAAATTTTGGCTGTTTATTTATTGTTTCTTTCACTTGAAATAATTCGAATAGCCATTTCTGATGGTTTCCACCAATTTTGGCCCCCAAAACACGAATAAGATTCCTTTATTTTTTTTCCAAATTATCTTTGACCATTGTGAGTGCCATTTAATCGTCTTGATCCACATGTTGAAACTTTTTCTAGTGTTATTATACAAACTGATTGTGATTTCAGGCGATTTCCCAGGTTTTTGACTCACGAAAAATCAATCTGGGAGCAGAACATTTGGTAGAACCTCAATTTTCCACTCTCTGGTCAAAATTTTACTTCATGTTCGGTCTTCTCGTCCCAAAAACATGGAAAACGGTACCTCAAAAGCTCATGTTACTAACATGTTGCTAAAACGCAAAAAGTACCTATTTTTACACACATTTTCACTCATAACACCCCTGGGTATATTCCGATCGGGCTGAAAAGTTTCGGGGCACAACTAGGGCCCAAATGGAGAATGTGTGCGAAAGAACGAATTTTATAGACCGAAAATGAGGCCGGTACATGTGATACGGCATACGGCGGACGGCGTACGGCGGACAGCTTACGGCGGACGGACATTGCATTTTTGGAATCTACGCACCTTGAAACGGAAAAGAAAAAATTTTGAGGGGGTTTATAAAAAAATTTTCCTGAGCGAATACATAGGTGTATTATTCACAGAATAATAAACCAAAACTCGTGACATCATCTGGAATGTATCTCCCTCTCACTCGGTTCCCACGTGTGCGGGAGTGAGAGGGCAATACATATACCTACTAGATGACGTCACAAGCTTTTTCGCCCACTTCCGTTCATTTCCGAACCACCATACCTTTTTGGAAAGCTCTACGTTACACCAACAATTTGAAAGAATAAAAAAATACGCGACTATTAATTCCTCATTAGTCGGTACCTAGGTACTAATAGGTACCTACTAGTAGGTTCAAATTCCTCATTAGTAGGTCATCAAGACATCTTTTGTCAATGGCTCACACTACTTTTTATCACTTACTAGCAACGGACGGATTAGACTGAACATACCCAATCGTGTCCGTCTGGTCACATCACTTTCCTCACACGCGGTACTCACGATTTTGGTGTATTAACGTACCATAAGGATGGATGAAGCTACCAAGATACCTGGGACCAATTCATGATTGTTAATCAAGGCATTAAGTGCGAAGGGAGGGTGCTTCGAGGACGTGGGCCCACCTCTTCATCATACATTACCCGCACTGAGCTACCCAGACCTCGCTCACAGATCAAGTAGCGGTCACTTGACGGCTTTGCAGTCCACAAAACTTGTCCAGGAGACTGGAAACCTAATTTTTATTTCTAAAAATACACTCCCTGACAACCTTCAAACACACCGGGTCGTCCCGATTGATGTTGTACAGCGATAGGGTTCCGATGCGGTATTTTACAATATCGAGAGTCGATTAATCGGTCTTGAATTCACTAGCAAGGCTATTAATACTTTCTGCTTGAAATAACAAATTATTTCGCTGAGGCAAATCATCAGGAAATTACCGTTGCCAAATGGAAAATTACGCAATGTTTGTCTTGAAATCCCCGTGTACCAATTTTCAGCTCAAAATTTCGTCTGGGTAATGGGGTATTCTAGTGAGTAAAAAATATGATGATTTTTTTTAATACTTATTTTAGTTCAAGTAGCTGTCAAAAGAATTTGGAGTGTGGTAGAAGATGATAATTGTAATACGTAAGTAAGGGAATGCGTAATAAAATATATCGGATGTTGAAAAAGCGCACTAACTTGTCCAATCTGCCCCACCCTGAGACACATTTGGAAAACATTTAAAACTTTGAAATTGATAAAATTTTATTTTATTTATGATCTGATTTGGGAGGAAGTTTGCGGTAAGAACTTGTAAGAGAGATAATGACCTACATTTTATCGAATAAACTTCTAGAAAATACTTGCCTATGCAATATTAGAAAAATTATTTTGTAAAAAGCTTGTGAATGTGCTTTACTCTCCCCAACTAAGTTAGAAAAAATTGACGATCTTTCACGAAATTACCGAAAGAGAATGAATTTTGAAAATATGTTTGCAAAAACAACCATGAAAACTAGATACAAAATGCGTCCTAGACATGATTCTTCACGGATTTTGTGTCCGGAGCTTTGTCAAAATCGTCTAGTTTTTATGGAAACAGATTTACCCTTAAAGCTTTCTGATATAATTTCTATGGGAAAAACACACTCAAATCTTCAGAAACACTTTATTTTTTATTTTTAATCCAAGATTAGCTTCAACGGTTACACGATGGTTTGTTGTTTTCAATTCTTATACAATTATTTAACCAAGTATGAGACTCCCAGGTTCATTTCACGAAAACACCCGTATTACCTACTCGTAAGTGAAACAAGTTAATTCCAGCTAAGTAGGTACTCATAATTATCCTTGAGAGGTTTAGTACTCTTAATTTATTACTCTTGAGAGGTCAACAACAGGATTAGTAAATCTCACGACAATTTGCCATGGTGTTACTACCACGTGAGCAGAATAGTTGTTAACACGCTCCCTGAACACTATGCTGTAGTCCGGAGTGATAATTTTCAACTCCGATTTAGAAAATCAATCTGAAAATACCTTCAAGAGACCCGTACATTTACTACTACGGGACAGATCACATTAGCAAATGAGGGGTAAGATCCACACGTTGTTTCACCCAATTTTGTTTGGGGATTGGACACTGAAATGAGATATCTATTTTGGGTTTGCACTCTTAATGTGCTAGTTTGCATTCTCAGTTATTTTGTTAACAGTTCGTAATAATGTGATGATGTCTTGCGGCCAGTGGATTCCTGGCTATTTTTGATTCGGTTCATACTGGTTCACTTGACGTATAGTTATTGATTCTAGATTGTTACTGATATTTTTCTATTGTTATTGATTCTACGATATTGATTCTAGATTGTTATCAAAGATAGTCACTTTCAGAAGGGTGTAACAGGGTAGATATCAGTATCCATGATATTGATTCTAGATTGCTATCAGACAGTCACTTCCAGAAGGTTGTACAGGGTAGAAATCAATGGGAAACAGTTAGAAATGACGTTGAATCAAGAAAATTGCACCGACGGTGGGGTGTATAGGAGCCGGTTCTTAGAACAGCTACTGTCATACACCTGCGCTAAGACTACCATCGCTCCGGACCCAAACATTAAGACGTTGATGTGAGTCGCCTAAATCTGTTTTGAACCCAAAACCAGGTGAACCTTTCTTATCGTTTGAACAATTCTTCCAATGAAGTTTGGATGAGATTATTATTACCAGTTTTTTCATCGAGCGTATACGTACAAGCAGAGCTGACATTTAGCTTGTTTGCCCAAGGTTGGGGAAGTTACAAGCATATACCCAGATGGCCCGACCATCTTCCGTTTCAGAAAAACTTCGGAAACCGTTGAAATATAACGAAATTAATTGTAAAACCCCGACGGCAGCCTTCTATAATTAGGTGTCAAACGACTGACCGCACGGAAAGGGTAATTAACGGTACGTCACCCGGACCACGATATCGATCCACCAGTGACGTTTGTAGTATCTTTTCCCATTCATGTCTTTTCTTATCCTTTGACGTATCACCGTCCCACTTGTCGGATGAACGGTTTTTCCTGTGAAGCGATTAGATGAGGGAAGCGGCTATTAGTCCTGAAATTCGCGAGTGTTTCCGCCTTTCACGTCAAACATGGACAAACGTTCGTTTACAGGAACATTGAAGAGATCCCTCATTAAAGGCGGATCATGAATCAAATAGCCACTTCGGCATCAGCCAGTGGTGCATCAGGAAAAACTTCCCAAAAACTGTTGCAACGCCGACGAAATTTCATTTTTGTATTAGGTACTAGACGATTAAATTCTTAAGTTTTATTACTGAAAATAATAAACAAAAAAACCTCAGGTTTTCCGCAAAGCTTCATCGTATCCAGAGCACGATCTAAATACAATCATTCTGCATAATTTTGTTGGTTGAGGCATTAAAATAATAGTGAGGTGTTCGTGCATGAAGCGTGCATGAAGTAAGAATATTGCACGGAGTTAAAGTTTTTGCACCCTCAGACGGAAGTTACAGAATACGGATGACACTGAAAATTTGCTTTGTTTCATAAATAACAGAGAAAACTATGTTGAAAAAGACATGAACATCCAAAAACGACAGTACCTACAGCAAGAAGGTAAGTATATAGGCAACATCCTTAAAACTATCAACTGTCGCTAATCTCCTAATCAGTATTCCCCAGTTCTATTTCTCGCAAATTTTCGTCAGTTGTGAGAAATAGGATAAATATTACTTCGGTGGGGCAATGCCCATATCGTTTCTAATGTTCCTGTCAACTTGGCACTCGAGTTGAACACATTGATGAGCACTTGATCCGTTTGAGCACTTCCGTTCAAATAAGGGTCAAACCAGCTAGTCCCCCGCCCTCTCACCAATCAATCTCACCAGTTCTCAGCTCATAAGATTCTGATGATGCCATACCATACCTTCTTCAATTTGGGCTAGCCACGACATTCTATTCTATTCATTCAAGTTTTTCTATTCATTCACTATTCATTCAAATCTAATTATAATTCATTACTATTATTGCTAGGTAATGTATTACATTTCGGCTACCCCTCCTCCCTCCACCCCCACACTCGTGAACCCCGCCACCTCAAACTAAAGGTACGGGTTCAAAAGTTGGCCGTGTTTGAATACACTAAATCCTAACCCATTGACGTGGGCCATCGTCGAACCCTCAAGGCAGAAATATGTCGAAATTCTGAACTTGGAGTTTTAAATCCACCGAAAGAGAAGTCGTACAACTCAGGTTTATGCACCTGCAGCCTAGAGAAAAACGGAACACTTGAAAATGTATTCCTATTTTATCAGACCTCTTCGCCATTACGAAGAAATACAACTCTATGGATTTCCTTGAAAATTCACCAACAGACCCATAAAATTGTATTTCTTCCTAATGACGAAGAGGTCTGATAAAATATAATATTTCCAAGTGTTTCGTTTTTTCTAGGTTGCAAGTGAATAAACCAGAGTTTTACAACCGCAATCGTCAAAATATGACTTGACGCTAGATAATAAGTAGTGTTCCCGAATACCAAAAGGTACCACCTTTTGCTTTGAGACACGTCAACTTGGCAATAAGTGAAATTCGTACGACTGGTTCTAAGATGATTTCACGTTATGAACTTCGATTTGACCTTAGAGATCGCAAGGCTGCACTTTACTGAGTGGGAATAACCACATCCGGCGACATGGGTGACCTGGAACGGATTTGCGTAACATCTATTTACCCAGACTAGGTTAATAAACCGAAATTTAGCTGCGCGTTTGAGCGAGATAGTGTGATAATCTAAAATAAAAATGTGTAATACATGATCTCCCTAGCTCCAGACTAGGTACAGTTTACAGACATGTCATATTTCCAAGGTTTGTTTCGTTTTGTTTTTGCGTTATCAGACAATGTCGTTTTAAGGTCAACTAAATAAGTGCATCAACCAACCTAATACTCCTTGGTTTTGACACTGTTATTTCGAGATGTATCTACAGTAGGTAGTTACGGGAAACTGTGCTAAAAACCACAAAGTTTTACAGGGTTTGACCGCATTCTTTGATCTTAAAATTTAGATAAATAGGAAAAGTTTTGGGAAGTTCCCACTTGATTCAAATTTTTATTAAAGTTTGCACTAAAGTTGGAACAAACGGGAAAAAATTAACGCTCAAGGACTGCAAATAGATGAATAACAAGGGAACGTACAGAAAGGAGCCAAAGAAATCGAAACAATTTTTCTTCTAACAACTAAATAAATACGCCGCCCCCAAACCTCCTCTCCCATTAAAATTTTTGAAATTCCGACGGTCGCAAATTTCAAGCTGATCCTCGACATATTCCCTGATTGTCATAGTTAATTCGGATGCGCGACGAACGAACAGGCACAGCATAAACCGAGAAGAAACATGAAATTCCGCGAACTTTCTATCAGGGAACTTTTGCACACCCGCCAAGTAGGTACACCAAAAATTTCCGACGGAAAGGTAAACCGAAGAAATAATATTGTGAATTGAAATAAAATTATTGAATTGAAAAAAATTCTTCCCCTTATCAAAACCCTGATAAAAATCTTCGAAGAGGTATAACAACTCTTGTGATAATAAATCCTGTGAATATTATTGTGGCCGTATTTCAGATACCCACGTGTTTGCACCTGCACAGAAGCACCGGCACGGCTACCGGTGTATCCGTTGGAAGCAAATACTTAATTACATCGGGCCATTCATTAGGCCAGCGCTCAACATCTTCAAGACTGAACTGGCATTTGTGGAATACCTATCGAGAGACTCACTCACTCCACTCAAACTTTGAGACGCTTGAGGTTCGACTTAAATGTGAGAACACTCATTTGGCGTCAGAGTTTGTAGGATTTTATGTTTTTGGTACGCTGGCGATAGTGCTTCTCGAATGTTATAATGACGCTGGTATAGGACCATCAACCTCAATCTCAATATCAACCTGCAATATCAGTTTTCGCATAGGTACCTTACAACATGAAAAAACTATGAACTGCCTTTCGAACCAATCCCAAATGGGGGAGGCGTGATGAATCGTAACCTCGGTACAGCATATTGCAGACATTTCCTACATTGGTGAAGACATACAGAAATACTGCCGCTAATTAATTTATCCTCTCCATCTCAGTATCGACTTGGTAATCTCCGTTCTACGGTACACCCAAATGGAAAACAAATTGAAAATCCAATCGGTCTCCAGAAATATCTATAACATCGAGATGATACGGTCGGTCGAGAAAAAAACCATGGCCATTTGGTACGGTTATAAATCAAAGAGGATCATAAATATGGCAGCAACGGTGGAGATGAACCAAGACACGAAGCATCAGAAGAAAGAAAGAAAATATAGTACAGACCATAACCAGCAGTAAGTAAGAAACTGAAAGCTGAGAAATTTGAACTTTTGAATTGTATTTTTCACTTCGCATGATTGATTAATTATTGATGGCGAGTCACTTTCGACCAAATTATGGGCCTAATCATCGAACTGGAATTAGGAACACTACATTTTTGATCGTACAGGAACTTGTTCTGGCAGTGTCAAATCTGTGTCAAATGAAAAGGGAAAATGCTGTGTGCAAAATACCTACAAAGTACCCACAAATCATCTTTCCCGGTTCAAACTGTACCCGTTTGAAACGTTGACCTTTTCCTGACGCAGAGGGATCACCGCGCCAAAATTGCTGACTTTCTGCTAAACGGTACATCGATCTTTGGAGAAAGGTCTCCGAAACGATGAAGGAAAGATAAATAATACATACTGCTACTGTCATCCCTTGTAATCATCGGCTTTATACAATCTTATTATGCACTGCTAATGTCATCGAAATCAGTTAGGGTACCTACCTAATTACAAAGTTGCAATTACAAATTGAACAAAATGTGCACGTCAGAAACTTGTGAAACTCAAAACCCAAATACACTTGCGCAGATATCAAGTTGGGAAGAACAATTCATTACTTACTACGTTTTCCGTTCAGATGACTCTTGCAGACTAGAGCAACTTTAGCCTTCACGGTAGATCATGAAATGTTTGAAACGTGATAAGCTTGTCATCCGGTGCGGTGAAAACTGTTTGAAAAAGTAGTATTTATATTTTTCTCGTTGGCAGTTGAAGATATTCAACTGGCACGGCGCTTCGAGTAATATGAATTCAGGTCTAAAGACAGGAATGTCGAGATTATGTTCTTAAAATTCACCGAGAAACTAAGTTCAAAAGATAATGGAGTGATGGTATTCCTCTACAAACAATTCGACAAAATGGTTGACCATCGTAGAAGTACTCAGCTGATAAGACGTCCACAGCTTACAATTTAATAACTCATTGTACACATATATTGCTAAACCATTCGGTGGAAAATGTCTGAACTGAGGAAGGCGAGTAATTTCATTGAAATATTGGTATGAAGGTTTCGTTACCTGACTAGTGTTCTCAATAAGCAATCTAGGTACCTTCAAGATCTGATTACTTCAGTGCCGCAAGGAACTTGGTTTCCTCGGGTATTTAGAAGTAAAATAGGAACATAGTTCCAGTAGGTGGTTCCAACTTGATTAAAGTAGGGCTCCAAGTACCTGCCCGTTCCAGGAAACTTGAATGAGATCTTGTAATCCGGTCCTGCATGAGATAATGGTGAAGAATAGCTACAGCTGTCCAACAACGTCTAATGGAAGGATCAGTACCTACAGGTAGGCTATAGATAGTTTTCTTTGTAACCACTGGAGCAGGGTCTGTTACAACCGTTATTTGGAACTCTGTGGATGCGGGGGGAATTGGAATTACTTCATCTATTACTAGATGAGATAAATTAGCTCAAGCCTACACAGAGCTGATTTCAGAACGTAAGAACATTTATAATATGTTATTAATATGTTATTTTTGTGAACCCTACATGCCGCTTCGATGGAAACATCGGAAGTTCTAGAAAAATAACATCCAAACTACCAAGTCACCAACCACCACCAAATTAAGAAACCACCAATCCGGATTAGTGAATGTTTTGGCTATCGATCCACTAGCGATCAAGGTGTATGTCCGCAAAAATTCTTGGACAGAAATAACTCAAATGGGCTTTACAACCCAGTTTACAATTTAAAAATTATTCTATTCCAAAACAATGCAATCATAAATTTTGTATATCTACTAGATTATTTTGTTGCTGTCAAAACATTCCCCAGAATGAACCAAGAACTCAGAAACTACCAATCCACACCGAACGAATGGTCTGGATTCTCAACGGCTCAAAAAAATATAAAAAAATGAATAGCTAAGACGAGGTACGGATATTATGTTCCCTCGTCAAACTTATGTCGTGGTTTTAGATTTCCTCAAGCCATTGTGTAAACTTTCACTAAATAAAGAACCATGGATAGTCCAGAAGATTGTTTTATTCACTCGTTAATATGTATAACAGCGAAGCGTGATTTCCGTGATACTTACTTTTTATCGGTCAAAAAAAGGCGATTATTATAACAGTTTATTGACGCAACCAAGAAATCAGAGACTGCAATTCGACTTAAGACCTGCCTATGGATTTGCGTTAAGTACCAAGGCCTGATTTGCACTAGGCGCCAAGAAACGAAGATCGGTTAGCTAGGAATTGGAAGAAGAAGGATGAGAAGCGAGGGTACTAATGAAAGTAGCTCGATGAATCAAGAGCAGCTGGTACTGCTTACGCAGTCCGTTATTAGTCATCCAGATTTAGCATAAATATCATGATAATATGATTTAAGATGACCGGTGGCAACATATTAATTCGTGACTCACGAGGAAAATCAAGCGGTATTACAGCTTTTATTCACAAAGGGACTCGAAACCAGATATGAAGCATCTCGAGGGGGAAAGGCCCGAGTCATCGCGAGTGCAAAAAAAGTTTAACAGTGATGGAATTTCCAGGAGAGGTCAGGAACTTTATTTTTACTTCTGGGTTCCCCGGCGCGCACCTCCTGCCGTCCTGGGACTTCCCGAAAGATCCGCTCTGAATGGAGTCCTTTTCTAGTAGACAGCGTTTTCTTCGCCCGTTGCAATTAATTTACCGTCACAGGCTCATTTGACAGCTAACTGGGTATGAAATAGTTCACGGGAATCCCCTTCAGAGTGATATACCCGACTGTTTGTGGTTACTGCCGGGCTAGCCTCATTTTAACAAATTGCTGAATGAAATAAGCAATTGTAATTGGAAGGAAGAACGTATGGTTTATAGGAAACATTTTGCCTATTCATCCGTTCTGTTTCATGCCACTGACATGATTCAATACCTATTTACCAAACTTGATTATCAATATCAATAGACCCGTAATTCTGTTTGTCGGAACACTAAACGGGTTTGAATTTTTGGTGATATAATAATATATAATAGATTGATGTGGTAGGTGGTACGTATTACAATGGTATTTATTTTTATGTGAAGGATTAAAGTAGGACTGACTCGGGGAGTATTGCGCCATTTATTCTTTGAGGGGCTTTCGAAAACCGCGAGATTCGTGATGTTATGCTGGGAAGTCTAGCTGATTAGGTGACATCTGCAGCTAGCAGGGCCGTTTGCATTTTCGGTTTAACTATTATAACTATAGAAATATAATATATGAGGTAAATCTAGGAATAAATAGAAAAAGGCCAATTAAAAAAAGTATGCGAAAAGTCTCTAACTTCTGTAGCAGTGAGGATTTAGTTTAGATGATCCTCCTCTAGAGGACAGTCACGATGATATGGATTTTGAAAACCGTGAGTCCATGGATCCTGCACATTTTGTAAGAAGCATTCAGATGATTTTAGTGGATAGCAATGGCTCAAGTGTACCTCCTGTTTTAAATGGAACCATACATTGTGTGATGCAGCCAGTAAAGAGCGCAGAATATTATGTTCATTCTGTTTAAATGATTAAGTTTCCAGTAAATGTTTAAATAATTTATACTGCTTTACGTTCGTTATCTGAGTTTTTTCAGGTGCTCCAAATTACGCCTGGTAGGAACAGGGGTAGGCGAGAGACCGCCCTGGGGTTCACTGGAAATTTATATTTTTTCTATTGAGCTACATAACTTAAATGGGTTTTGGAGCTGGGTGATGCCAGGATACCAAAGGGAATAGTTCTTAGTTATTTTCATTCAGTTTCCAATCTAATTAGAAAATAGAAGAGGATAAGATGTCGAGAAATAGAGTAGGCGATATTTGGGACACACCCTAGTGACAAAGGTAGACCTCATACAATTATTGTGTTCTCTGGAAATGGAGCTAACAAATGGCTTGAAATGGGGATTTTAAGTAGATAGAGGTTTCGCGAAGGAAGAGAAGCCTTGTAATCATGAATGAAACTAAAACATTTTAATGAACATAGATTACGCGACTACGCGTATATTGCTTACGATCTGCCAAGGATGAAGAAGCCTTGTGATCAATTTCGAAAGCAAGAAAGCCTAGTTGGTCCTGGAAGCTCGGCGTTACTGTAACCAGTCATCTCTAAGGGGTGGAAAATAGGTAGGTATTGAAATTTTCAAAACGCCGTAGCTCGAGAACTTTCAATAGAAGAGATGGTTTTTATGCCGTTTTCAAATTGATTCCGAATTGTGCGTCCAGCCGTTCGTTTACAGGCTCTGAGGTTTGAACCGGAAAGCGTCATAAACAAGGGTGTGAATACTCGCCAGCCCAGATATCATTGACAGAGAACAGCTGATTATAATCACGCATGGTTTTATGAAATCGAGTTGTTCCGTGATATTATTTCATAAAATATAATGGGTCGCTCAGCTGAAAGCTATTCTGGAGGGCTTAGGATTCCAGAAGTTATTGATTAACCAAGACCCTGCTGAAATAAGGTAATCTAGGCGGCTGATGGTGTTCTAGTACTCTAGAAATAAAAACCCTTTATCAGCATCTAGAGATAATTTTACTTTCATCCTTTAACCCAAAATAGTGTAGGTATAATCCCCCCCCCCCCCCCCCGTCACATTGAAAAGACTTGCACAGGTCAGACTTGCTAATGATAAGCGACTGCAGTACAGTCTTGAAAAAATGTCTTTGTCATTGGGAGAAGGCATGTGCCCTCTGTAATTTCAAAAAAATTGAAACTGTCCTGCAAGTAGTTAGAGAATACCCACAGTACCAACGAGAGACTGAGGTACGTCGGATTTAAAATTTGGAGCCTTTTTTGTAGTTTGGAATGTAATACTCCAACGTAAAACAAAACAGGAAGCCTCCATGTAAAACAAAACAGGATTGTACTCATTTCTGACAACGTATATTGCTTAAATGCTTTTGGTCACCTTTGGTCGAGGAGGCTGGTGTTTAGATTTGTTTTTTTAGGAAACATGGCCATTGTAATGACAATATCGTAAAGTGGCAAGGGATATTAATTAGGATGAGCAAAAGTGTATACAGAAAAAAAGTGCGGTATTTATATTTTGAATATTTTCTCATGCTTGTTTTTATCTAATAATGATGAATTTTTATTTGTTGCTGAGCACAAATTAAGTACTTATAATTAGTTTTTATTTTGTTTACCCCTCTGTTGCGGGAGTATAGTGTTAGGTAGGTTGAATGAACTCAATGTTGTATAAGGTGTGCTTTGAACAATAAAACTGAATTTGATTTGAAATTTCATTTGAAGAAAAATAGATAGTCAGGATTTTGTTGACAGGTTGAAAATTTTTTTTACCAATTTATTGATACCTAGTGTCATGAGTCCCTCCCGGAACCACTCCTAGCAAACTTAAGTTCTCACAAACATCTCAGCAACCAACTTTAGTTCCTGTTAATAAACGGTACGAGCGGGGACACAAGCCGCAGGACCCGGTGCACAACCTGGAGCCCCTCCATCCTCTCCCAACAAGGGAGTTGGAAGGAGAAGGCTCCCGGGTCTATAAAACCCCGGATCCTGCGACTTTTTACTCATTCTACGCTTCCTCTAGCCGCTGGCTACTCTCTCTCTCTCCTTACCATGTCTCTCTCCTACTCCCAAAAGATCCAGTCGATGGTGGAGGTTCGCCCTTAACCAGAACTGGCAAACAACCCTAAAAGATCGGTGGATGCCCTTAACCGCACAAACATCCAAAAAGATCCAGCTGATGGTGGAGGTATTGCCCTTAACCAGAACTGGCAAATTCCCTAAAAGATCGGTGGAGGTCCGCCCTTAACCCCACATCCAAAAAGATCCAGGTATTTGTTGCTAAGCACAAATTAATTACTTATAATTAGTTTTTATTTTGTTTACCACTCTGTTGCGGGAGTATAGTGTTAGGTAGGTTGAATGAACTCAATGTTGTATAAGGTGTGCCTTAAACAATAAAACTGAATTTGATTTGATATTTTATTTGAAGAAAAATAGATAGTCTGGATTTTGTTGACAGTTTGAAATTTTTTTTGCCAATTTATTGATACCTAGGTTTGTTGTTTACCACCAAACGAATCATCCAAATTATGTGAAAATTTGGGGCTATGACGAGGGGCTTTCCACATTCAGGAAAATAATAAACTGTTGTGTAATAATTTGCCGCCTTTTTGTCTAGTGGCGATGGTATATTGGTTCCGGCTGACTGAAGAATATTTATTCCGGAACTACAGCAGGTAGGTTTGTCAGGGAGCAGTATTGCAGTAAGATTGGCGACTACGGAGCTACAGCTACAGGGCACATTGAGACAAAATACCTCTGTGTAGATTTTAACAAAATTGTATGAGCATATAGAAACTTTTGTACTGATATTGACCATACCCCACGTTTGTAAAGGCACCAGAAAGTTGCTTGCTGAATGCTGTTTTCATAGTGAAGAGTTCATATTTCAGTTTCACCATTTCTTTGTCGAGAATGACTAGGCGGTCAGAAAAGTGTACTACATTTACACATGCTCGCAATAAGTTATTCATTTATTAATCGTCTAGGGAATTATACCCACAAAACTCGGATAGACCATCTATACTAACAGTAGCGAATTATTACTATGAATTGTTTATTGACTTGGTGAGCTAGATCGTGGATGTTCGGCAAACCAGTGTGATGTGTGCCCGTATTTATTCAATTTATTTTAAATAAAAGTAGATTCCATCCTGAGAATTTTGACACCAACCGCAATGTCCTACGATAAGCAGTTCTGTTTCTACGATTTTTCAAATTTTCCACCAATTCTGACGTCACTGCACCCCTCCCGTCGGGAACCCCCCCCCCCCCCCCCCCCCGCCCACTATGACGTCAGAATTTGTGGAAACTTCGAAAAATCATAGAAAAATAACTATCAATCTTAGGACAGTGCGGTTGGTGTCAAAATTCTCAGAATGGAATCTAGTTCCATTAAAAAATTCTATGCACCGCTTTTGTGATCCATGAACATACCCCATTCTGAACAAATGTGAGTTCTACCAGAAAGTGAAAAAATGTTTGTCCTCGAAAACCTAAATTTCCACTAGCGTTCTGCGTTTGAGACCTTTCTGAACAAATGAATATGATTCCGTTCTTGTCAGTCTATCCGTCCCCACAGCCACGTAACGCACGAAACTACCCGAAAGAATGGTCGGGGGGGGGGGGGGGGGGCTGAAAATTTGGATGGTGTGCGAGGAGTAGGGTCCCAGATGGTCCCATATGAGTTTAAAAATCTGACGAGACATTTAATTACCTATCCGTTTGTTCTAACCCATTTTGGATTACTCCTCTTAATAGAAGAAATACATCTGGACAATCAACATTATCAACAGAGAGCGCATAAATTATTTTGTTAACAGTTTCAATGAATTCGTCGTATATGCAATGGAAACGGTCTCCTTTCGGTGCAAGATGTACCTAACCAATCGCAAACAAACCCAGGTTTGTCAAACCCACAGCTCAGCTTCCTTTATCTACAAGTTTCTTCGATTTCAAGACGTCCCCAAAGGGGTTGAGGGTCGAAAGGTGATGCGTTGAATGGTTTGGGAGTCATAAAAATTCTACCGCGTTACGTCAGAGTACACATTTAATCTACAGCTAGATAAATATTCACCACATTGTAAAAATGAATCATGTATGTTACCTACTTTAAATATAGGTTAGGAAGTTTTAAGTTGATTTCCCCGGAAGGAAATATCATTCGTATGGGTAGAGAGGATAATGTGATGTTATTACTCTGCGACAAGAAGGTTTAATTTTGTTTGCCTTATTTCCACATTTTATTTTATTTTTATTTATTCTAATTTCCACAATTTCGATTTCATTAGTCGATAGTTTTGATTGGTTTGACTAAAGTTGAATTTTATTTTACTTGAATTGAAAATATTAAGAATGGAGTTTTGAGTCAGTTTTTGCTCCACGAAATTCCCTGTAGTTTTTCGGCAATTTGGTCAACACAGAATCATGTTCCATGTTGAAACCGGCATGGTTTCATGTTGTAGTAAGTGTTGGAATATGTGTTACTCACCTGTGCGTTGACGACTGCGATGGCCGCGATGGCTAATATGTAAGTACGTGACGAAAACATGACCTTTGTTACGTGAAAATTAACGATAGTTGGGTTACGAATTTGTTTTCTTTCAAAATCAAGAAATCGTCAAACTTGATAACGATCTGAGATCTTCAAGTTTCTCCGACTTCAGAACTTCCTAAGGGGGCTGAGGGTCGGAAGTTGCGATGTTTTTTCGCGGCAAATGAAAGACCGCGACCTACAAGACCGAACTGACCGGCACAAGGCAGCGAGCGAAGTGAAGAGTCAACGAGGTTCGCGAACGAGGTAGGTAAAGTGAAGACGCAGTGGTACCCCCTCCTACCAGAGCAGTGGTACCTAACCAGTAAAATGAATTCAAGTAAGGGGATTCAGGTAGGTTGGTGGGTAGATACGACAAAACCCACTGGGATTATATTGACAGTGGGTTGAGCGCGGGAATTCCTTACCTGATGGCTTCATTAATACAGTTCCCGGAGGGCACAGTCACTAGGATATTATTTCTCAAAATAAGTCTTACATTATATGCATAATCAAAAGTTAGCGTAGTTCTGTACGGCCACTAACTTTCAATTGTTAGTTTACCAAAGAAACTTGTTTTGATTGATTGCTGAAGTTCTTGCTCAGGAGACAAGTTTTTCGACACGGAATAACCACCATACCCCATTTTCTTCCCATAACATTTCCTAGGAATACCATTTCCTTCAATGTACAGGAATCTACGTTAAATATATTTTCTCGCTTCATTTCCACTTGGATTAAGTCAATATCTTGGGCCCAGACCGCATCGGTCAGTGCTTTTTTTGCGACGAGATAAACACAAGAGGACTACAAAATTACTGTTATTTCAAAATTTGACTAAAAAAGTACGCAAATGAGTACACAACTTATGAAAAAAATAACCATAAAGATGAAGAACAGCAGACTATTCCTGATCTTGATGCTCTGTAATATTGACGAACATCTGCACTCGTTCAATGAATTCATATGTGACAGTGACTCAGGTGACTGTGACTCGTGGACACGCACGATCAACCCCGCAAAATTTACAGAGCAGGTACTTACTAGAAGGAAAAATTAGAAGAATCTCGCGCTCTCTTGTACAGCGTGGATCACTGATTGCCCGAATTGAAGGTGACAGTTCGAGAAAACAGCCCCATAACGGCATGAAGAATGACCAGTAGGATTTCTAAAAGCACTTGCGCGAATTTTCAAACGTATTACAAACAACATTGAACGTGGATCCGTAGATACACATTATTGACTGATAACGATATCAGAACAGCAGCCGTCGTTGGTCATATAATAAACAATAAGGTCTAGTTGCCTACCTGTTAGATATCACCTGCGAATTTGTTAAGGTAAACAACCAATCTATCAATCGGTCTTGATTCTTTTGGTTCCCATAAAATAGGAACGGAGCATCGATGTTTTTGCTCCGACATTCCGTGTTTTACCATCGATCGAACATCGATGTTTTTCCTCCGATATCATCGATAACATCAATGCTAAAATAATCAACATCGATGGTATTGCGAAACAGTGAAAAAGAGATTCCAAGTTAGGAAAGGAATCTCAGAGAAATGAAAGAAGGATGAGAAGCGCTGTAGGAATATTCGAATTATCAATCCATTAAAGTACTGGATCGATGCTTCTCTTCGTTTCCTCTCCTGATTAAGGTGGTATTGAAATATTTAAGCTAAATTCCTAAGTCAGTACCAGCTGAACGCTTATTTTCAAACAGAATGATCACTTGTTCTTTTAAAAACTTCGTCTTTCAATGAGCTTTCAAATGGTGTATTCAAATTTCTTCTTATCTGTTTTGAAAATACTCAGACTGCGATTCTAATGCTAAGAAATTAAGGCGTTGAGGTAGGGAGGGGCAGAGAGAAAGGTTGACATGAGCGCACTACTAACTGGACGGAAAGAATTTATGGAATAAAAATGTATTACACAACACTCAAATGAAATTTAAAACTGTAAATAGGTACTTGAGGATAAAATTATAGCAGCTGTTCAAAATGACCCCCGAGTTGTCTTCTACACGCACGAGCGCGTTGCCTCATCTGCCTTTCAGTTACATCGCGAACCTCATCGTGTGGTGCAAATCGATGGCTACTTCCTCAATCCTCTGCACGAGTTCTTGTGGGGTGTTCACTTCCCAACTGTATACTCGTTCTTTAAAGAAACCCCAAACAAAAAAGTCGAGCGGATTCAAATCCCGAGATCTTGGTGGCCATGGGACAGGACCACCTCGCCCTATCCAAACAGGATAATTTTCGTTTAGGTAGGCTCGTACTGCTCGAGAAAAACGAGGTGGAGCACCGTCGTGCTGGAAAATCATGCTTCTCCTTGTACGTAACGGGATATCTTCCAAAAGAGGAGGAAGATCATTCTGAAGAAATTCTAAATATGAAACTCCGTTCAAAGTTCTTGGAAGGTTGAGGAAAGGCCCTACAATTTGATTTCCGATAGCGCCAACCCACACATTGACGCTAAACCACCTTTGGAAACGCTGCTGGCGAACTAAATTTGGGTTTTCATTTGCGTAATAATGCCTGTTGTGGACATTGAACACGCCTTCTCTTGTAAAATTGGACTCATCAGTCCACAAAATACTGCGCAAAAAGTTAGGATCGTCCACAACATTGAGAATTAACCACTTACAAAATTCCAGCCTTTGTTGATGGTCTCCTCTTTCCAGTCCCTGTACTCTCTGAAAGTGGTACGGGTGGAACCGATCCCGTTGGATGGTGCTCCAAACTCGCCAATGAGAAACACCAGTTGTACTATCTCCCTAATACTGATTTCTGGATTATCACGAACAATACGTACGACTTCTTCATCATCAGCATCTCTGCGGGCCCTCTCTCTTGTGGCTACATTAAAAGTTCCATGGTCCCTTAAATTCTGGTGAAGGCGCGTGAAGGTGCGTTCACTAGGTACACGCCGGGTCGGGAACCGCAATTGGTACTCCCTCCTGGCTGCAGCACTATTGCCGTCACAATATCCATACATCAAATGCATATCAGCTTGCTCCTCGTTTGAAAACATTTCTTTGGTTCAATGGCACTAGCACTCCGCGAAGGCTACATGTTGTTGACTGAACGGAAATAAAATGTAACAACATTGTGTGCGAGACTCCAGACGGTTTTCCAGGAATTTTTCCCTACGAAGACATCATGATACTTGGAGAAAAAGGAGGAACAAGAGAATAGGTATCCCAAAGACTACTTCTGTGAATACTCAACAAACAGTGTTCGAACGTATCTCGAACGTATCGCGAACGTATCTCGAACGTATCTCGAACGTATCTCGAACGTATCTCGAACGTATCTCGAACGTACCTCGAACGTATCTCGAACGTATATCGAACGTATCTCGAACGTATCTCGAACGTATCTCGAACGTATCCCGAACGTATCCCGAACGTATCCCGAACGTATCTCGAACGTATCTCGAACGTATCTCCATCTCGAACGTATCTCGAACGTCTCTCCAACGTATCTCGAACGTCTCTCCAACGTATCTCGAACGTATCTCGAACGTATCTCGAACGTCTCTCGAAAGTATCTCGAACGTATCTCGAACGTATCACGAACGTATCCCGAACGTATCTCGAACGTATCTCGAACGTATCTCGAACGTATCTCGAACGTATCTCGAAGTATCCCGAACGTATCCCGAAAGTATCTCGAACGTATCTCGAACGTATCACGAACGTATCCCGAACGTATCTCGAACGTATCTCGAACGTATCTCGAACGTATCTCGAACGTATCTCGAACGTATCTCGAAGTATCCCGAACGTATCCCGAACGTATCTCGAACGTATCTCGAACGTCTCTCAAACGTATCTCGAACGTATCTCGAACGTATCTCGAACGTATCTCGAACGTATATCGAACGTATATCGAACGTATATCGAACGTATATCGAACGTATATCGAACGTATATCGAACGAATATCGAACGTATCTCGAACGTATATCGAACGTATATCGAACGTATATCGAACCATCTCGGACCATCTCGGACCATCTCGAACCATCTCGAACCATCTCGAACCATCTCGAACCATCTCGAACGTATCTCGAACCTATCTCGAACATATCTCGAACGTATCTCGAACGTATCTCGAACGTATCTCGAACGTATCTCGAACGTATCTCGAACAATCTCGAACCATCTCGAACCTATCTCGTGCGTATCTCGAACGTATCTCGAACGAATCTCGAACGTATCTCGAACGTATCTCGAACGTATCTCGAACGTATCTCGAACGTATCTCGAACGTATCTCAAACGTATCTCGAACGTATCTCGAACGTATCTCGAACGTATCTCGAACGTATCTCGAACGTATCTCGAACCATCTCGAACGTATCTCGAACGTCTCTCGAACGTATCTCGAACGTATCTCGAACGTATCTCGAACGTATCTCGAACGTATCTCGAACCATCTCGAACCATCTCGAACCTATCTCGTGCGTATCTCGAACGTATGTCGAACGTATCTCGAACGTATCTTGAACGTATCTCGAACCATCTCGAACCTATCTCGAACGTATCTCGAACGTATCTCGAACGTATCTCGAACGTATCTCGAACGTATCTCGAACGTATCTCGAACGTATCTCGAACCATCTCGAACCATCTCGAACCTATCTCGTGCGTATCTTGAACGTATCTCGAACGTATCTCGAACGTATCTCGAACGTATCTCAAACGTATCTCGAACGTATCCCGAACGTATCCCGAACGTACCCGAACGTATCTCGAACGTATCTCGAACGTATCTCCATCTCGAACGTATCTCGAACGTCTCTCCAACGTATCTCGAACGTCTCTCGAACGTATCTCGAACGTATCTCGAACGTCTCTCGAAAGTATCTCGAACGTATCTCGAACGTATCTCGAACGTATCCCGAACGTATCCCGAACGTATCTCGAACGTATCTCGAACGTATCTCGAACGTATCTCGAACGTATCTCGAACGTATCTCGAAGTATCCCGAACATATCCCGAACGTATCTCGAACGTATCTCGAACGTCTCTCGAACGTATCTCGAACGTATCTCGAACGTATCTCGAACGTATCTCGAACGTATCTCGAACGTATCTCGAACGTATCTCGAACGTATCTCGAACGTATCTCGAACGTATCTCGAACGTATCTCGAACGTATATCAAACGTATATCGAACGAATATCGAACGTATCTCGAACGTATATCGAACGTATATTGAACGTATATCGAACGTATATCGAACGTATCTCGAACTATCTCGGACCATCTCGGACCATCTCGAACCATCTCAAACCATCTCGAACCATTTCGAACCATCTCGAACCATCTCAAACCTATCTCGAACGTACCTCGAACGTATCTCGAACGTATCTCGAACGTATCTCGAACCATCTCGAACCATCTCGAACCTATCTAGTGCGTATCTCGAACGTATCTCGAACGTATCTCGAACGTATCTCGAACGTATCTCGAACGTATCTCGAACGTATCTCGAACGTATCTCGAACGTATCTCGAACGTATCTCGAACGTATCTCGAACGTATCTCGAACGTATCTCGAACGTATCTCGAACGTATCTCGAACCATCTCGAACGTATCTCGAACGTATCTCGAACGTATCTCGAACGTATCTCGAACGTATCTCGAACGTATCTCGAACGTATCTCGAACGTATCTCGAACGTATCTCGAACGTATCTCGAACATATCTCGAACGTATCTCGAACGTATCTCGAACGTATCTCGAACATATCTCGAACCTATCTCGAAACTATCTCGAACGTATCTCGAACCATTATTAGTTTCTGTGGCCGCAACTTTTTTTAAATTTTAGGTACTGAGTAAAGTACCAGTAGGAGTTAACCAATTTCGATGAAATTTTCGGGGATGTTTTGAAATTAGTAGAAAAGATTATTTCCTGGGTTTCAGCGTGACCGCATGATTAGTTTTTGTGACCGCAATTTTTTTAAATTTTAGGTATTGAGTAAAGTACCAGTAGGAGTTAACCAATTTCGATGAAATTTTCAGGGATGGTTTGTAATCAGTAGAAAAGATTATTTCCTGAGTTTCAGCGTGACCGCATTATTAGTTTCTGTGACCGCAACTTTTTAAATTTTAGGTACTGAGTAAAGTACCAGTAGGAGTTAACCAATTTCGATGAAATTTTCAGGGATGGTTGGTTATTAGTATAAAAGATTATTTCCTGCGTTTCAGCGTGACCGCATAATTAGTTTCTGTGACCGCAACTTTTTAAATTTTAGGTACTGAGTAAAGTACCAGTAGGAGTTAACCAATTTCGATGAAATTTTCAGGGATGGTTGGTTATTAGTATAAAAGATTATTTCCTGAGTTTCAGCGTGACCGCATTATTAGTTTCTGTGGCCGCAACTTTTTTTAAATTTTAGGTACTGAGTAAAGTACCAGTAGGAGTTAACCAATTTTGATGAAATTTTCGGGGATGTTTTGCTTTTAGTAGAAAAGATTATTTCCTGGGTTTCAGCGTGACCGCATGATTAGTTTCTGTGACCGCAATTTTTTTAAATGTTAGGTACTGACTAAAGTACCAGTAGGAGTTAACCAATTTCGATGAAATTTTCAGGGATGGTTTGTTAAGAGTAGAAAAGATTATTTCCTGAGTTTCAGCGTGACCGCATTATTAGTTTCTGTGACCGCAACTTTCTTAAATTTTAGGTAGGTACTGAGTAAAGTACCAGTAGGAGTTAACCAATTTCGATGAAATTTTCAGGGATGGTTGGTTATTAGTAGAAAAGATTATTTCCTGAGTTTCAGCGTGACCGCATTATTAGTTTCTGTGACCGCAACTTTCTTAAATTTTAGGTATTGAGTAAAGTACCAGTAGGAGTTAACCAATTTCGATGAAATTTTCAGGGATGGTTGGTTATTAGTATAAAAGATTATTTCCTGAGTTTCAGCGTGACCGCATAATTAGTTTCTGTGACCGCAACTTTTTAAATTTTAGGTAATGAGTAAAGTACCAGTAGGAGTTAACCAATTTCGATGAAATTTTCAGGGATGGTTGGTTATTAGTATAAAAGATTATTTCCTGAGTTTCAGCGTGACCGCATTATTAGTTTCTGTGGCCGCAACTTTTTTTAAATTTTAGGTACTGAGTAAAGTACCAGTAGGAGTTAACCAATTTCGATGAAATTTTCGGGGATGTTTTGCTATTAGTAGAAAAGATTATTTCCTGGGTTTCAGCGTGACCGCATGATTAGTTTCTGTGACCGCAATTTTTTTAAATGTTAGGTACTGAGTAAAGTACCAGTAGTAGTTAACCAATTTCGATGAAATTTTCAGGGATGGTTTGTTAATAGTAGAAAAGATTATTTCCTGAGTTTCAGCGTGACCGCATTATTAGTTTTGTGACCTCAACTTTCTTAAATTTTAGGTAGGTACTGAGTAAAGTACCAGTAGGAGTTAACCAATTTCGATGAAATTTTCAGGGATGGTTTTTTATTAGTAGAAAAGATTATTTCCTGAGTTTCAGCGTGACCGCATTATTAGTTTCTGTGACCGCAACTTTTTAAATGTTAGGTACTGAGTAAAGTACCAGTAGGAGTTAACCAATTTCTATGAAATTTTCAGGGATTGTTGGTTATTAGTATAAAAGATTATTTCCTGAGTTTCAGCGTGACCGCATTATTAGTTTCTGTGACCGCAACTTTCTTAAATTTTAGGTACTGAGTAAAGTACCAGTAGGAGTTAACCAATTTCGATGAAATTTTCGGGGATGTTTTTCTATTAGTAGAAAAGATTATTTCCTGAGTTTCAGCGTGACCGCATTATTAGTTTCTGTGACCGCAACTTTCTTAAATTTTAGGTATTGAGTAAAGTACCAGTAGGAGTTAACCATTTTCGATGAAATTTTCAGGGATGGTTTGTTATTAGTAGAAAAGATTATTTCCTGAGTTTCAGCGTGACCGCATTATTAGTTTCTGTGACCGCAACTTTCTTAAATTTTAGGTACTGAGTAAAGTACCAGTAGGAGTTAACCAATTTCGATGAAATTTTCGGGGATGTTTTGCTATTAGTAGAAAAGATTATTTCCTGAGTTTCAGCGTGACCGCATTATTAGTTTCTGTGACCGCAACTTTCTTAAATTTTAGGTACTGAGTAAAGTACCAGTTGGAGTTAACCAATTTCGATGAAATTTTCAGGGATGGTTGGTTATTGGTAGAAAAGATTATTTCCTGAGTTTCAGCGTGACCGCATTATTAGTTTCTGTGACCGCAACTTTCTTAAATTTTAGGTACTGAGTAAAGTACCAGTAGGAGTTAACCAATTTCGATGAAATTTTCAGGGATGGTTGGTTATTAGTATTGTGATGATCCAGCGGGAGCTAAAGCTATGAAGAAGTACACGAGACTAGGTAGTCGGTTTGTGACTTGATGAATGCATGTTTATTGGTATAATACATCGCCTTTTATACCCCTTATTACAGACCCGGAGGGGGGTAGGGGAACCCCGCTCCGGGAAGCCGCCAAGACGCGGCTTATACCTTATGTGACGCTAGTTACATTGTTAGGTAGGGAGCAGCTGATCACTACACTGCTCCCCCCAGAATTGAAGTTAAATACTGCAATTATAAATTCGTTTTCGACGGTGAATCGTGTTGAGGCGTCGGTGGAGGTAGAAGAGGCTGCGTGTTGTCTTGGTTTGCTGTTGCGGTGTCGTCCTGCATTAGCGGCGGCTGCGGTGCGGGATCCGTGAGCGTGCTCGGAACTGGGAGCGTGCTCGGAGGTGGTTCCGCTGATAATGTCGGGGGCTTCGTCTGGGAGACCTCTGGAAGGGGCGGCTGGCGGGAGTGACTCTGCTGGGCGGCGAGGCAGGAGGTGCCGGTGCAGGTGAAATGGGCCGCACTTGCGGCGTAGCTGCAGCAGTTGGCGGCTCCTCTTGCGTCCTCTTGTTTGTTGCCTGGGTCCCAGTGGTAATTGTGTCGGGGGACACCTGTATCCCGATGCTCTGGAGCTGTGGGCGGCGGCAGCCGTGTGTGCAGCAGTCGGAGCACTTCCGGGCGAAAGGCGGGAGCATCAGCATGATGGTTTGGTTGTGAGTGGCCGTGTAGGTTATGATGGGTATTCCCGCGGCGTCTGGCGGGCCGCTGACATGAAGTGGGGTGATTCCCTGTGGTGGCTTCATCTTCTGATTCATCTGGTTGATGGCTGGCCGAGGTGGCATGGGGGCAGCGCTGAGCCGTGTGATTGCCATCGCTTCTCGTATCGCTGTGGTCGGAGGACACCTCCCTGGGAGTACTGGCTTCGTCTTTCGTCTTTTTGTGGGCGAGGCGTGATGGTCCGGAGGCGAAGGTGTCAGTGCTAGGTCCTTCAGCAGTTGCTGTCTTGAAATGGTCTTCGAAGGCGTGTTCGGTGCCATTGTGAGAGTGTATGACCTTCGCGGGTCGCGGTTGTGTTTTATACCCGCGGAATCCGCGGATGAATTCGGTTGGCCAATAGGGAGCGAGCTTTCTTGACCAATCACAGCTGAGGGAGGCGGAGCTGGCTTGCATGTATCGATGGAGACTGTTGTCTTCGTGGAGTCATTGTTTTCGAAACGAATAGTCTTCCCGTCGTTTGTGAGTGCTTGAAAACGTCCTACGTAAGGGGGGTCGAGTTTGCCTTTCGGTGTATTGACTCTTATGTCTACGTGTGTCGCTCGCTGAATTGTGTTCAGTAAATAGGCCTTTGTGAATTTTCGGTACGAGTCGTGCGTTAGGAGCGGTACCGTAGTAGGTGACGGTTGTATGAACAGGTTTACTGGGAGTCGTGAAGTCACCGAAAAAAGTCGCTGTGAGGGCGAGTAGCCGTCAGGGCCGGGTCTGCTGCGTAGGCCGTGAAGGAGGCCGTTGAGGTCCGATGCCCAGGTTCTTGGCGAGGAGGTAGCGATGATAGCGTCGTTCAAGGCACAGTGTAGGCGTTCCACGAGGTCATGTTTGGCTAGAGTATCGAGTAATAATTTTACGTGCATAAAATGTTCTTCGATATCTTTGGAGGTTACTAGAGGATCGTCTTTTTCGCCGAATCCGCAGCGGAAGAAGGTACGGGCGAGTTCGAACGTAGTAAGTGTGGTCGTCCTGAAAGGTGCCGTTATGAAGTCGTGGAGGTGCGGCATCGTATATCGATCGGGGATAGTGAGCCTGCTGAGGGCGTGGTAGTCTCCGACGGGGCGAATATCTCCGTCTGGCTTCGGTACTTCGTGAAGAGGGCTTGACCAAGGGGCCTCCGATGGTTGCATGATGCCGGCGTTTCGGAGTTCTGCGAAGTGGGCTTTTGTCTTCGTATACCTGGCCGGGGCTAGTCGTCGGAGTTTCGCTTGACCTGGCGGGCCCTTCGTTACTATATGTTGTTCGATTGGTGCTTCGCAGGGGGTTTCTGAAGGAGTGTGTGCGTCTAGTAATGCCTGGAAGTAGGGTGTGTTCTCTGAGGTTGCACAGCTGAAATTTCCCGGGCGTACGAGGCTAGTGGCTGCGTTGATAAGGCGGTCGTTCGGAAGGTCAACAAGGCTTAGGAAGTCGGGGCCGAGGATCGGTGTTGAGACGTCTGCTACGGTGAATGTCCTTTCATAGGGCGGTAGGTGTACCGAGGCGCAGTGGTTGTCGCATGTGTTGATCTCCGAGCTTTTAGCCGTTCGTAGGGTGCCGAGTTGTGTTTCATTCCGATGAAATGTGTTTGCGTTTTCCGTCGGTTGGTTTCGCCAGGTGCAGGGTTTGATGCATTTCTTCGCTCGGGATCTCCATCTTCTATGGTAGAAACAGAACGTCTTGTTCGGTCGTTGAGGGGATGTTTGTCGCTGCGTAGAAGGCCGCATTCGTTGGCGGTGCTGGATCACTTGAACTTCCTCGTCGACGGTAGCCACACGAGGATGTGTTACGAAGGGTATAAGGCGGTCGGCGGTCGCCGCGAGCTTCGTGATATCGGGTTCTACGCTGGCTGCGATGTGTAGGCGAAGACTCTCAGGTAGAGATCGTAAGAAGAGTTGTCGGAGAAGCGAGGTCGGAGTTTCCGAGGGAAGAGCACGTTGAAGGCGTCTGGCGAGGGCCGAAGGTAGCTCGTCTGTCATCGAAGGCTGAAGCAGAGTTGTGAGCTGCGAGCCATCTGAGGGTGCATGAGCTGCGATAAGCCGGTCTTTTAACGTCTGGTAGCTTGCGGAGTGTGAGGCGACGATGTCGGTACAGATGTCCGCTTGGCGAGGCTCGAGCGCGAGGAAGGCACGGGTGAAGCGGGCTTCAGAATTTTTCAAGCCCTCCTGGGCGAAAATTAATTCGAGCTGTGCGAACCAGACGTGCGGGAAAGCCGGGTCAAAAGGCCGCAGTTTGAAAGGTGCTGGTGACGTTTCGAGTGTTTTCGTAGCTCTGGTCTCCATTTTCTTCTTAGTAGTTCTCTTGGTTGTAGATCTTAGGAGTGTATGCTTCGTTGGTGGTCGCTCTCGTTATATAGGCAGCGGGAGGGGCGAGATGGTCTCTAATTGGTTCGCTGGAGAGAGGATAGCTGGTTGGTCGCTTGAGAGAGGACGCTGATTGGTCGTGACGAGTGGTGGGGGGTTCGCTGTCGATCGCAAGAGGACGATGGTTCTTAAAGAATCGGTTTCAGTCCGAAGATGGCCGGGGCAAGGGTACGTTGCTCTGCCGGCGTTGCGGTCGCGAAAGTCCGAGGTGGCTGAAACTGAAAGGCTGAAACAGACAGTGGTCCTGAAAAGGACCTTTGTAAGTCCGTTGGAGGTCAAAGCGACTGTGCGTTTTAAGCCGTTGCTGGAAGCGAGAATGCGGGGCGCTATTCGCAGAGGGCAGGAAGCCGGCGAAGGTGCGTATCGAGCCGTCGCTAGAGGCGAGAAGGCGGGATGTTGTTCGCAGAAGGCAGGAAGCCAGCGAAGGTGCGCGTTGAGCAGTCGCTAGAGGCGAGAAGGCGAGCCGCTGTTCACAGAAGCCGGTAGCCGGTGAAGGTTGCGTGTTCGTCGTCGGGGTGACCAGTGTGATGATCCAGCGGGAGCTAAAGCTATGAAGAAGTACACGAGAATAGGTAGTCGGTTTGTGACTTGATGAATGCATGTTTATTGGTATAATACATCGCCTTTTATACCCCTTATTACAGACCCGGGGGGGGGGGGGGGGGTAGGGGAACCCCGCTCCGGGAAGCCGCCAAGACGCGGCTTATACCTCAAGTGACGCTATTACATGTTAATAGGGAGCAGCCGATCACTACAAGTATAAAAGATTATTTCCTGAGTTTCAGCGTGACCGCATTATTAGTTTCTGTGACCGCAACTTTCTTAAATTTTAGGTACTGAGTAAAGTACCAGTAGGAGTTAACCAATTTCGATGAAATTTTCAGGGATGGTTGGTTATTAGTATTGTGATGATCCAGCGGGAGCTAAAGCTATGAAGAAGTACACGAGACTAGGTAGTCGGTTTGTGACTTGATGAATGCATGTTTATTGGTAGGAATACATCGCCTTTTATACCCCTTATTACAGACCCGGAGGGGGGTAGGGGAACCCCGCTCCGGGAAGCCGCCAAGACGCGGCTTATACCTCAAGTGACGCTATTACATGTTAATAGGGAGCAGCCGATCACTACAAGTATAAAAGATTATTTCCTGAGTTTCAGCGTGACCGCATTATTAGTTTCTGTGACCGCAACTTTCTTAAATTTTAGGTATTGAGTAAAGTACCAGTAGGAGTTAACCATTTTCGATGAAATTTTCAGGGATGGTTTGTTATTAGTAGAAAAGATTATTTCCTGAGTTTCAGCGTGACCGCATTATCAGTTTCTGTGACCGCAACTTTCTTAAATTTTAGGTACTGAGTAAAGTACCAGTAGGAGTTAACCAATTTCGATGAAATTTTCAGGGATGGTTGGTTATTAGTGGAAAAGATTATTTCCTGAGTTTCAGCGTGACCGCATTATCAATTTCTGTGACCGCAACTTTCTTAAATTTTAGGTACTGAGTAAAGTACCAGTAGGAGTTAACCAATTTCGATGAAATTTTCAGGGATGGTTGGTTATTAGTAGAAAAGATTATTTCCTGAGTTTCAGCGTGACCGCATTATTAGTTTCTGTGACCGCAACTTTTCAAATTTTAGGTACAAGGTAAAGTACCAGTAGGGATTAACCGATTGCGATGAAATTTTCAGGGGTTGTGCGGTCACATGAGTAAACAATACCACCCGAGTTTCGTCGTGACCGCATGTGCAGTTTCCGTGACCGCGTATTTTTATTATGTGATAAGGCTGACCTGCAAATTAGGTGGTCCCTTTCTTGGAGTGTGTGGTGCAACACGCTGAGCGTATCACGTCGCCCTCGCCGTAAAAACCCGGTCGCTAGGAAAACAGGCCTTTAGAGACAACGGAGTGAGCTGAAATTTTGCGCACACATTTGCTACGGTCCTAGGAAATGAGCTTCGTGCATCCCCCCCCCCCCCCCCTTCTACCCTTTGAAAACTTGTAGGTATTGTAGGTAGATAGGTTCTGAGACAAAAATTTTAGGTAGGTACCTACTACAAAAAATATTTACGTCATCAATCAATGGAAAAAGATATGGTAAATCCCCCCCCCCCCCCACCAAACAACCCTGTTGTAAAAATTTACTTGCCAAAAAAAAGTAAGCAGGTGTACTGATTATGACTGCTGAGTAGGTGGTTTGGGGGGTTCCTTACCTTCAACCTATTACTACGCTAGCTAATGCTTTTGCTACGACCTTTACCTTCTAGTAAAAATCCTTCATTTTTAAGCATACCCTACCAGCCCTTGAACAAGATTTTTAGTAATTATTTTTAGTTCTGACGATTTTTGGTATGACCAGAGTAGTAGTAAGCTAAATACGCAGGTGTCAATCCTATTTAAAAATATCGTTAAGGACGTTTCATGAAAAGGTCCTTTCTAGTATACAAAGGCACGTAAAGCACCCATACATTTGCTTGTTTTGTATCATTTTGGTAGGAGATACAAAATCTATATCTCGGTAGGTACTCACATCGTCGGCAAAATGACAGATACGTTCTGCAATAACCTTGCCTGATGTGTTACTGCCACTACTTATACTGACACAGTACGATTTACGTTAATAAGTACTTACTCACGTACCACTGGTCAGGGATTTGTTTTCGTGTCGCTGAATCTCCGGTACCCGCGCGAACTACCTTTACAGAACTGCGTTCGAATAAACGTTCGCAGTGACGTCGGAAGGCCAAAAAATTAAACGCCGTGCGCACCGTCTCTGATAGAGCGGGCGGACTATCGTCGCACGAACAGTAATTTTTATACATCATTCAATCACAAGAAAACTGAACACAAGCCGGGTATACGGAATGTCGTCGCGAAACCAAGAACCAAGAAAGGTTGGTAGAAGGTACATTTTTCTCTATCTCAAGGTCTCAATCTCTATCTCTCTATCTCGAAGTACTTATAGTAGTGTTTTCTGTGGTCTCAACCGTCTCAACTCTCAAGGAAAGGATTGTGCGGATTGTGTTGAGGTTGGTGGTGGTTGCCTTCGATGCTTACAGCTGCTTGATCGATATCTGTGTGACGTCACGGAAGCATCTTTTGGGCTAATAATTACCTACCTACCTAGTACCTACCCCGTGTACCTAAAATAGCTTATTAGTTGAGATCCGCTCAACAACTCTCAGTTTTGTCCATTTATAGGTACCTATCAACTGCACAATTTAACTTCCCTAATTTCTCTAACAGATTCCAAATTGAAATATTTTGACAACCCTGGGCACTTTCGGCTATGTACTCATCCATATCATTCCCGAATTCGTACCTACCTAATAATTACTCTTTTGTCTTCATTTCCAAATTTTCATAAATTCTTTATGAAATATTTACTTATCTGTGTTTTCATTTGTCGAAATGTTCTTGAATGAATTTTAGGTACCTATTTGCAATTTTCCTTGCTCCCTTTGTAAAATGGGTCTTAACCAAAACGTAGGTAAATTTAAATGTGTAACCATCATTTTTTGCAATCCATTCTTTTGCTTTCTAAAGTGAAGCAAACCCTTGAGAGTTGAGAATACTCCGAAAAATCGCCAATAATAATATGTAAGGGCTCATCTAAGCTCGTACATAGCTGGAGAGCTCAGATGAGCCCCATTTGACGTAAACTCGGATATTCTTCATTTTTCTTCTGCACAAAAATCGGTTTGGTTGGTAGGCGCAAATGGGCAAACTGAGAATTTTACGTAGTTTGGGAAAATCGAAGCAAACAGCTATAAGTACAGGAACATGGTCAGAATCAGCGGAATGTTTGCTATATGCATGGAGCGATATGTAAGTACGTACCTACCTATGTACCTGCTTAGTTTTGTTCTTTTTTGCCGCATTGCAGGACGGTCACGTCATTCCTGATGCGTTTAAATCCAGAAATCTTGCGTTTTTAGTGCTGCCATCCCGGAAATAACTGTTTAGTTGTGGACTACAAACGTGTAATGGGTGGACAGTGGCTAAAGGGGATGCTCCACAACTAAACAGTCAGATCTTTATTGGGCCTATCAGTTATTTCCGCCGTTTTTTTGTTGTTGTAAGATATGTGTATTTATCTACCTACCATGCAAATACATAATCTAAATGCTAAATAGGCAAACTTTTTGAATGCTTTACAATTTGATTGGAACTCAATACTGTAGGTATGTATTTACCTACTATGGGCCTTAGTAAAAACTAGGTAGGTGCCTACCTAAATAAATGATAGAACATTTCCCGATTTAACGCATTTTTTTAAAATTTAAATCAGATAAGGTTGAAATTGACTGGTAGGAAGAGTAGGGTAAGGAAGAGTAGGTATCAATCTGAAGATCATTACTATCAACTTTTGTTGATATGAAACTGTAAAATTCCCCAATTTCTATGAGCTGTTGTAAACTCGCTATCCACAATTCTAACCACATTTAACTTGAACTAAGTATAGTACTGCGTAAAAGTAGAGATTGGACGCAAGCAATGTGTGGTCTGTATAAGCAATAGAAGCGGAAAATTCCTTAGAAATTGGGAACTATGTACGTGCCTCTCAAAATCCTCGTGACCTTTCCGAGACCTCCAACTCTGAGGGCGACCTCAACATTATTTATTCCACTACTTGCGATACAAATCGTAGAGGCAATTAACTCGATAAAAGGTACCATTCAGTTATACCAAAGGAACGTGGGTTGGGATCAATTAGTATCGAAATGAAGGTAGGTTCCGTTGGACGATACGAGAACAGTAGATGCCGAGCACGGATAGTTTGTTGTTGAGCAACATTCCGGGGCTCCGTCCAGGTAGGTACGTCAAAATCAATCGACATAGGTGTCACTTTCGATCGGCACATCAAAGGTCACTTTTTCGTATGTACAGGTACATAAGAGCCTTCGCATCGCCCTAGTTCAATCCGTTAGCAATACGGTACCAAAACGCATTGTCTCTGTTGGAATTCGTGTCCAGTCGGTGAGCTAGATGCAGATGCCGGGCTTATTGTTATTGAACCCTGTTGTTTTGACATGGATACTTCTTGACTAGCTAAGGTCCGCAAAAAGTTGATTGTCTACGTACCTACCTATATTACCAAATATCAAAAAGCAACCGCCACAACATTCTCATAATCGGTAGGACCAATATAAAAGTAGGTAGGTAGTAGTTTCCTATTTACTTGTTTAAGCCCGAGGTACTTTAGTAAAAATAAACAATCTGCATCTCTTGTCCAAAACGCTCGGCACTCTACTTTTACAACCCTTTATTATAGGTTTCACACACATTTTGAGTTTTGGTTTATTATTCTGTGAATAATACACCTATGTATTCGCTCAGCAAAAAATTTTTGTAACACCCCCTCAAACTTTTTTCTTTTACGTTTCAAGGTGCGTAGATTCCAAAAACGCTGCAAAGTCCTTGTCACATGGGTTTATTATTCTATTGGACATACCTACAGAAATGATGGCTGTTCATTTATTGTTTCTTTCATGTGCAATTTATTATTGAAATAGCTATTTCTGATGGTTTCCATCAATTTTGGCCCCTAAAACACAAATTAGATAAATAAACATAAACATGGAGAACGATACCTTAAAAGCTCATGTTACTAATATGTTACTAAAACACAAAAAGTACCTATTTTTATACACATTTTCACTCATAACAACCCTGGGGTATATTCCGATCGGGCTGAAAAGTTTCGGGACACAACTAGGGCCCAAATGGAGCATGTGTGCGAAAGAACGACTTTTTTAGACCGAAAATGAAGCCTGTACACGTGATACGGCGTACGGCGGACGGCGTACGGCGGACGGCGTACGGCGGACGGACATTGCATTTTTGGAATCTACGCACCTTGAAACGGAAAAGAAAAAATTTTGAGGGGGTGCAATAAAAATTGTTTGCTGAGCGAATACATAGGTGTAGAGGTTCACAGAATAATAAACCAAAAGGGTACCTATTTCGTGTTTTGGGAGCCAAAATTGGTAGAAACCATCATAAATAGCTATTTCAATTATTTCACAATAAAGAAGCAATAAATGAACAGCCAACATAATAGTAGGTGTGTCCAATTATACTTAGAATAATAAACCCATGTGACAAGGACTTTGCAGCATTTTTTCTACCGTAGTGAAGTATCCTTGCTCCAGTTGATGCGAACATACTGACACATCACGCGGAAGGTGGGGGTATAATCATGTAGGTATTTCTATGAAAACTTCATTCAGTAGGTACCCCCCAAATTAAACGTCCGATTTTTATTTGAATTGACTGGGATTCATTTGGGGACGTCGAATTCTTATCAGGACCCAAGCTTATAATGAACCTCTCTGAAAAAAAACGCTACAAAGTCCTTGTCACATGGGTTTATCATTCTACTGGACATAGGTACGTACAGAAATGTTGGCTGTTCATTTATTGTTTCTTTCATGCGTAATAATCGAAATAGATATTTCTGATGGTTTCCATTAATATTTTGGCCCCTAAAACACAAATTAGGTACGCTTTTGGTTTATTATTCTGTGAATAATACACCTATGTATTCGCTCAGCAAAAAATTTTTATAACACCCCCTCAAACTTTTTTCTTTTCCGTTTCAAGGTGCGTAGATTCCAAAAATGCAATGTCCGTCCGCCGTCCGCCGTACGCCGTATCACGTGTACAGGCTTCATTTTCGGTCAAAAAGTCGTTCTTTCGCACACATGCTCCATTTGGGCCCTAGTTGTGTCCCGAAACTTTTCAGCCCGATCGGAATATACCCAGGGGTGTTATGAGTGAAAATGTGTATACAAATAGGTACTTTTTGCGTTTTAACAACATGTTAGTAACATGAGCTTTTGAGGTATCTTTTTCCATGTTTTTGAGGACGAGAAGACCAAATATGAAGTCGATTTTGACCAAAGACGCGGAAATTGAGGTTTTACCAAAGGTTCAGCTCCCAAAATTGGTTTTTTATGAGTCAAAAACCTGGAAAACTGTCTGAAATCACCATCAATGTGTACAATAACATTGGAAAAAGTGTAAACAGGTGAATCAAGACCATTAAATGCCACTACCAATGATCAAAGATGATATTTAAAAAAAAAAAAAGCGTACCTATTTCATGTTTTGGGGGCCAAAATTGGTGGACATCATCAGAAATAGCTATTTCAATCATTCCACATGAAAGAAACAATACTTAACAGCCAACAAAAATCTCTAGAACTCTAATAGAATAATAAACCCATGTGACAAGGACTTTGCAGCGTTTTTGGTTTATTATTCTGTGAATAATACACCTATGTATTCGCTCAGCAAAAAATTTTTATAACACCCCCTCAAAAGTTTTTCTTTTCCGTTTCAAGGTGCGTAGATTCAAAAATGCAATGTCCGTCCGCCGTCCGCCGTACGCCGTATCACGTGTACAGGCTTCATTTTCGGTCTAAAAAAGTCGTTCTTTCGCACACATGCTCCATTTGGGCCCTAGTTGTGTCCCGAAACTTTTCAGCCCGATCGGAATATACCCAGGGGTGTTATGAGTGAAAATGTGTATAAAAATAGGTACTTTTTGCGTTTTAACAACATGTTAGTAACATGAGCTTTTGAGGTATCCTTTTCCATGTCTTTGAGGACGAGAAGACCGAATATGAAGTCGATTTTGACCAAAGACGCGGAAATTGAGGTTTTACCAAAGGTTCAGCTCCCAAAATTGGTTTTTTATGAGTCAAAAACCTGGAAAACTGTCTGAAATCACCATCAATGCGTACAATAACATTGGAAAAAGTGTAAACAGGTGAATCAAGAGCATTAAATGCCACTACCAATGATCAAAGATGATCTTTAAAAAAAAAAAAAGCGTACCTATTTCATGTTTTGGGGGCCAAAATTGGTGGAAATCATCAGAAATAGCTATTTCAATCATTCCACATGAAAGAAACAATACATTTAACAGCCAACAAAAATCTCTAGAACTCCAATAGAATAATAAACCCATGTGACAAGGACTTTGCAGCGTTTTTTGGTTTATTATTCTGTGAATAATACACCTATGTATTCGCTCAGCAAAAAATTTTTATAACACCCCCTCGAAATTTTTTCTTTTCCGTTTCAAGGTGCGTAGATTCCAAAAATGCAATGTCCGTCCGCCGTCCGCCGTACGCCGTACGCCGTACGCCGTATCACGTGTACAGGCTTCATCTTCGGTCTAAAAAAGTCGTTCTTTCGCACACATGCTCCATTTGGGCCCTAGTTGTGTCCCGAAACTTTTCAGCCCGATCGGAAAATATCCAGGGGAGTTATGAGTGAAAATGTGTATAAAAATAGGTACTTTTTGCGTTTTAACAACATGTTAGTAACATGAGCTTTTGAGGTATCTTTTTCCATGTTTTTGAGGACGAGAAGACCGAATATGAAGTCGATTTTGACCAAAGACGCGGAAATTGAGGTTTTACCAAAGGTTCAGCTCCCAAAATTGGTTTTTTATGAGCCAAAAACCTGGAAAACTGTCTGAAATCACCATAAATGTGTACAATAACATTGGGAAAAGTGTAAACAGGTGAATCAAGACCATTAAATGCCACTACCAATGATCAAAGATGATATTTAAAAAAAAAAAAAAGCGTACCTACCTATTTCATGTTTTGGGGGCCAAAATTGGTGGAAATCATCAGAAATAGCTATTTCAATCATTCCACATGAAAGAAACAATACATTTAACAGCCAACAAAAATCTCTAGAACTCCAATAGAATAATAAACCCATGTGACAAGGAATTAGCAGCGTTTTTCTTTTTTTCCAGTGTTATTATACAAACTGATGGTGATTTCAGACGATTTCCACGGTTTTTCACTCATAAAAATCATTTTGGGAGCTGAACATTTGGTAGAACTCAATTTTCCACTCTTTGGTCAAAATCGACTTCATATTCGGTCTTCTCGTCCCCAAAAACATGGAAAACGATATCTCAGGAGCTCATGTTACCAACATGTTGCTAAAACGCAAAAGTACCTATTTTTACACACATTTTCACTGATAACACCCCTGGGTATATTCCGATCGGACTGAAAAAATTTCAGGACACAACTAGGGCCCAAATGGAGCATGTGTGCGAAAGAACGAATTTTTTAGACCGAAAATGAAGCCGGTACACGTGATACGGCGGACGGCGGACGGACATTGCATTTTTGGAATCTACGCACCTTGAAACGGAAAAGAAAAAATTTTGAGGGTACCAAAAGAAGGATCGAACCTGCGGTAAATCGTCCTCCCACTCTATTTTAGGTCCTGACTCACGCAACCCGAGGAATTCCCTTTGAAAAATCGATTGATCCGGATCTTAGGGACTCCTGCGGCCTTGCCCGGGATCCTTGATCCTTGAAACTACCGCCGTAGCCGGTGGGGTGTGCCTGTGTAGTAGTTGTTACAGTTTCTGCTCTGAGCTAGTGAGGGAGTCCAGCACACCCGTCTTCCGCGTGATGTCATATGTTCGCATCAACTGCTGCAGGAATACTTACCTCACTACGGTAGAAAAACTCACTTCGAGGAAATGATGAGTATCGGCTGAAAGCAGATTGTCATGATTAAAACTGATTCAGTTTTAACCAATGATTTCATTATACCTACAGTGTGAACCATTAAAAATAGGAAAATACAAATATACAAATATGAACTTACTGTACTTGAACAGTCGAATCGATTACAGTAAACCTCTATATAAGAAACAATTTTTAGCCCTCGCATTTCGAGGACAAAAATCTCTACACGAGAATTCTTGTTTATCTCTATTCGCTTACGCATTCGTCTCACTTCGGTAGAATCCCTAATAAAGAATATCGATGTTTCAAGACGATGCGATTATAAAACGCCTTCATACCTACACAGTATAGTAACTACCTATTTTATTTATTTTATTCCTCAAATCACTTGAATGTGATTTGAGTGCTTGGAATGTGAGGTTCAGTTATACATCAATTACTGATAGTAAGTACTTCATTACTACAGAGACTACTAACGACACCACCGATAGGTTTGTAGGTGCCTACCTACCTAGGCAAGGTGCAGCCAATTACAATGATTCATACATTACATACTTCGTCACCGTATAGTCATTTTTGTATGGGACGTGAATGAAAGAATTCCTACCTACTCAACGTTTATGATGTATTTGTACAGACATATTACACACTCATCTACAATATGCGTAATATACGTGCACAACTGAAGATTCTACAATTCAATATATAATTGCAGTACCTATGGCAGAATAGTGGGTTTCGGGCAGTATAAATATAATCATTACAATGTCTTAGGTACTTATATCTTGCTAAGGTATTAATATGATACAGCAGTGAATGAAATGTCATCAACGCTAACATAATTACATTATTTTCCCCAACTACAGGACAGACTGGACAGACATTCATTTTATGTTGACACTCGCACGTTGCTTACTTAATTACGCTAATGTCTGACCAGAACATGAATTATTATTGAATCATTACCTATGTAATTTTATCAAAGTGGTATAGAAATATCACTTCCTACATCACTTTGATTGTTATAGGTACTTGGAAGAAGACCCTTTCCCTTTGGTCCTCAGAGTGGGCATACTTAGGTAACCACACTTTGAAAAGCGTTCTCGATTGGGTGGTTAAAGAATAAATACGACTGGTGACTCGCTTGATTCCGAACTTTATTATACTTAATTTATTATTATTATTATTATTATTATTATTATTATTATTATTATTATTATTATTATTATTATTATTATTATTATTATTATTATTATTATTATTATTATTATTTTCCCAAGCATAGACTTACTAGGCCAGTTAAATAAGTTAAGCCTTGTGGTGAAAAAAAAGTTGTAGGAAAGCTGGAAATAGTTTGAATCGCTCCATTAGATAGGTTTCTAATTTAAGTACCCATCCTAGGTATTTTCAAATTTTCAAGGAAAATGTAGGTATTTGGCTCGTTCGAAAATTTCAGAGATGCTCCCAGTGAACCGGAAACCCCACCAAAATCCATTTCATGCATCGGAGATCTAAATTATAGATTTTCACTTTTCGTGTACATAATTATATATAAGATTTATGTTTAAGAAACAAAAATTGTAACCATGTATCATGTTTCCACGCGACTCTCCACTATGCATTGTGCGCGAAAAGAATTGACGCTCAAAATTGACTCGCAAAATCGACTCGCAAAAAATGCGAGTATCCCAGGGCTCGTTTCCACGCGACTCTCCACTATGCATTGTGCGCGAAAACAAGCGTCATTGTTTACTATCCATTTATAACATTCATTTATATACTTAGTTATAGTATGAAACTAGGAAATTAATACCAAGAACAAATACGAAATAAATTCGTGATAAATCAAGAGCTTTCCAACGAATGGAAAAAGATTTTTGTCCGATGAAAATGAAAGAAGTTTCATTTCCCTAGCAACTACTCGGTTGTACGTGAAAACCACTGCGCGAAAAAAATAGACGCGCAAAATCGACTCGCAAAAAATGCTAGTATACCAGAGCTAAAACATGATACATGTTAATTATAGTTTGACCAAACTAGACTTGTTATAGTTTTTGATCTTTGTTTAATACATGCTCGACGTTTCCACCTAGTGTGCTAGGTCCTATTCATGAGCTTTCTGCAATGAGGATGTTTGATTAACTGAGAGATGAGTAATTTTACAGATGACGAAGTGGCGTTGTTGGAATTGATCTTTAAGCCATCTTTAAGCTTTGTCATCTGTATAATTACTCATCTCTCAGTTAATCAAACATCCTCATTGCAGAAAGCTCATGAATAGGACCTAGCACACTAGGTGGAAACGTCGAGCATGTATTAAACAAAGATCAAAAACTATAACAAGTCTATTTTGGTCAAACTACCTCTCCCAACTTTACTTCTACTAGACAGAAAAGAACACTCAATTATATAATTATATGTGTGTGTGTGTCATTCCGCAAGATAAGTACCTGTTTAACGCTCGACACTGTTTAACGATTGATGGCGATATAATAATAATATTGTAGTGATTGAGGATGGAACAGACGAGTCGATCGCTAGATTGAGAATCGTTATGTATTTGTTGGCCCCTCGGCTCTTTATAGGCCCCTGACATGATCAGAGGGGGGTCGGGGGGTCCCCACTCTGAGGTACAACATGTATGTAACCAGAATTTAAGTAACGCATTTAGTTAAATTTTGTTCTGTTGCGGTGGCGGTTGCCGGGCGTGGGAGGTGCGTGTGCTGGTTGCGGTGGTTCGCTGTGGCTGTCCGGGTCGGTGTCGTTGGGGGCGGTACGTTTGCGGCGTATGAAGAGCCGGGGTGTTGGTTGAGTGCGTGGGTGCGGCCGCGGCGGCTGTGGTTGCGGGCGCCAGGTGCATGGGGTGCGGCGTTTTTGTGCGGCGGTAGAAACACGAGCCGTTCGTCGCGCTGCGTGTGGTCGGTCGTGGCTGCGTCGGCGGTCGCTGTTGTCGTCTGTTCGAATCACACGTACCTCTTCGGTGACGGTAGCCACACGAGGAGGCGGGGCGAAGGGTTTGAGGCGATCGGCGAGCGCAGCGAGTTTCGTGACGTCGGGTTCGTCGCGCGCCGCTATGTGCAGGCGAATGCTGTCTGGTGGGGCGCGTGTGAAAAGCTGCCGAACGAGCGGGGTCGGTGTGTCGGCCGGGAGTGCTCAAGTGAGTCGGCGGGCGAGGACTGACGGTAGTTCGTCGTCGGAAGTCGGTTGAGTAAGGCGGTGAGCCGGGAGCCGTCGGACGGTGCGTGCGTGGCGAAAAGGCGAGTTGTCAACGTCCGGTAGCTGTTGGCGTTCGATGGTGCCAGCCGCTAGTAATTCGCCGAAATGGGCCGACGCTTTCGCGTTAAGGTCCGGTAATATTCGGCGAAGTTTCGCGTGGCATGGAGGTCCCTTCGTGACGATTTGATGTTCTACGCGTTGCGGTGTGTCGGCCGGGAGGGCTCTACGGAGTCGGCGGGCGTGGACTGACGGATTCTCGTGCTCGGAAGTCGGTTGGGGTCGTCGTAGAGGTCCGCTTGTCGGGGCTCGAAGGCACGGGCGAATTTAGCATGCGGCGTCGTGAGGCCTTCGTGAGTCAATGTGATCTCGAGTTAGGCGAATCAGACGTGCGGGTATGCGGGGTCGTACGGCCGGAGCTGGAGCGTTGATGTCGGTGGAGTCGTTTCTGCGGGTGTCGGTGGTTTCGGGTCCGTGTTCTCGTTGTAGGCGCCAGTCCCGGAGAGGTGTCGTCTGGAAGTGTCTGCAGGAAGTGTGCGAGGCGCCGGCGTCCTTTTCCTTATATAGGAATCGGATGGTGGGGCGAAGTAGCGGGGGGCCGCTGCGTTGGGCGTCGAGGCGGGCGTCGGAGTGAGGCGCCGCTGTGTGGCGTCGGTGGGGGCGGCGCTGTGGGTCGTCGAAGTGGGTTGCGTGTGCCGGGCGTAGTGCTGCGGAGGTGGGGCTCGTCGCAGACGGTCGGCGGGCGCTGAGCGGCGTTGTTCGTCGTTGCTAGGCGCTGTCGTCGCTGTCGTCGCACCGCGGTCGCAGACGGCGGGCGGAGGCTGCGTGTCACCACGTCGGGGTCACCAGTGTAGTGATTGAGGTTGGAACAGACGAGTCGATCGCTAGATTGAGAATGGTTATGTATTTGTTGGCCCCTCGGCTCTTTATAGGCCCCTGACATGATCAGAGGGGGGTCGGGGGGTCCCCACTCTGAGGTACAAAATTTATGTACATTACATTGGTTGTGGAGGAGCAGCCGATCACAACAAATATGTAGGTACCTTAATTTCCATGGTAAAAAATTCTTCTTGCGCAGAAAAATCTGTCTCCGCAAGAGTAATGATGAATTCGTTACCCATCCCGATCGCACTGTGCGCAGCGGTCCAAATTTACAAATTTTTGGTCCCAAAAATCAAAACAAGTAGGATTTTAGCAACATAGGCATGTGAGGAATTGTCATTCATGCTTTTTGGGGCGCCGCTGAATCGCCCAGAATACCGAATTTAAAAAAATTTAATTCCGAAATCCTACAAAATTGCATGTTTTTACGTAGGCACGTGAGGTGTCGTTTACCTTGTCTTTTTTTGTCGATGAATCGATTGCGAGTAGTTCCATCACGTTCAAATTGCATCGAGTGATGAAAATCAAAATTTTTTTCGGAACACCCAAAAAAATATTTTTTGATATAATTTTTCTGCCCAACGTGCCACTCTGGTCTCAACAAGTGCCCAGTTAAAGTCACTCTTTTAAAGTCTTTATTAGCGATGCATTGATAAAAATGGTCCTTTTTGGTTTATTATTCTCTGAATAATACACCCATGTATTCGCTCCAAAACAAAATCCTAAAAAATTTTTCTTTTACGTTTCAAGGTGCGTAGATTACAAAAATTTAATGTCCGTCCGCCGTATGCCGTACGCTCTATCATCCATATCTACTTCAATTTCTGTCTAAAAAAAAAAAAAAACTCGTTCTTTCGCACAGGCTACGTTTGGGCCCTAGTTGTGTCCCGAAACTTTGCAGCCCGATCGGAATATTCCCAAGTTGGGTGTTATGGGTGAAAACTGGGTGTAAAAGTAGGGTTTTTTGGTGTTTTTTGAGATTTTAGTGAGCATGAGCTTGTGTGGTATCGTTTTCCATGTTTTTTTAAGCGAAAAGACCGAATATGAAGTTGATTTTGACCAAAGAGTGAATAATTGAGGTTGCAACGAAGGTTCAGCTCCCAAAATTCATTTTTTATGAGTCAGAAAACTGGGAAATTGTCTGAAATCGTCATACATTTGTATAATAACACAAGATGTAGTAATAACAATGTAGATGTAGTAATAATAGGTATGTCAGTTACTGCACATGAATGAAACAATAAATGAACAGCCAGCATTTCTGTAGGTATGTCCAGTAGGATACGTAGAGTAGTAACCCATGTGACAAGGACTTTGCAATGTTTTTTACCACTGATTTGGGGCCATAATGCCGGGTCGAATTAGAAGTTGTGGGCAGCCAATCGACGCAGAACTTAATGATCATTAAATTGGAGATTATTGTTCTGTATGATATAATGTTTTAGGAGTTGGTAGGTAATAAGCAAACATCTGAAAAAAGTCCGAAAACTTCGTGGTTTTTTTGTAAGTATCGCTTCTTTGAAGCTCGCAGCGGAAGATGGTGCAAACCTGGGATTTCAATTAGATGTTAAATGAAGTAATTAAGACGTTTTCCAGCTTTCCTACAGTTTTTTTTTTCAGGATAATCGAAAATCCCGATGAGGGAGAGACAAAAGTAATTGGCTGGCAGTTTATGACCATAGAAACCACCAAAGCTTCCTGTTGAATAACGATGGAAGTTCCCCTATAGGTATAGAATCTATATAAAATATGACCCAAGAGACGAATGATTCATAGAGTGTGGGAGAGAGAATTCCTGAAGGCTAGAAGCGGTAATGGGAGCAGTGACACCACACAAAGGTTGTCCATCAATCCTTACCGAAAAATATACAGAAGTATTTTTTGTATTGGAGAGTACATAGATCACCCTTTCGAGTGGATGAATAGGTAGCTCAAATAAATAAACATCTTTCATAAACATGAGTAGCTCAAATAAATAAACATGAGTAGCTTAATAAATAAACAATGAGTAGCTCAATAAATAGAGTGGGTCAATAGCTCAATAAATAAACAATAAATAATACTCAATAAATACAATATATACAATACTCAGCCAATACAATACAATAATCAATAATGCTCAATAAATACAATAAAAATACTCAATACAATAAATGCAATAAATTAACAATACTATACACTAAATACAATAACAAATAACCATACAATAAATACAGTACACTAAATACAATACACTAAATACGATACAAAATAACAATATAATAAATAAAATACACTAACAATAACTAAATAACAAATGCAATAAATACACGACACTAAATACAATAACTAAATAACAAATACAATAAATACAATAAATATCCAGTAATACTCAATAAATACAATACAATACTCAATAAATAAACAATAGAGTAGCTCAATAAATGAACAATGAGTAGCTCAATACATAAACAATGAGTAGCTCAAATAAATAAACATGGGTAGCTCAATAAATAAACCTGAGTAGCTCAAATAAATAAATAAACATCCTTCACCAATCATTTGACTACCTACTTAAATCTTTAACAAAAACATGGAATAAAATGGGAGATGTAATCGACCCTTTCCCCCCATTTAGGGGAACCCTTTCCCCCAAAAACATCAAAGGGGAACTCAACCTCAACACAGTTCTTTGCCGCTGAACTACCTATCTCGTAGTTCGTTCTGTCAAGTCAGTGTCTCACTAGCTCTATATACAGCGAATAAATTAACGAATTTTCCTGAGAAATTATTCGCATTTCCGCCAGTGTCATCCTGCAACAACAAATGACAACAACGGACAGGTACTTAATGTCTGAATCTCGAGGGATAAACGTAATCTTGAAGGTCATCGAACGTCTGCGATAAGTACGGTAATGGGGTTTTTGAAAGTTATTTTTTGTTTACTTGGTAACTCCAATGAACGAGGTCGAAACGCTAATTATGTCATTATTACCTACCCGCCTTCCAACAAGAGAAGAGCAGAGTAGGTTCTATGGTCTACCTAGTAGTTAAGAACTAGCTAACACCAAGGAAGGTTACCTTCCAAGCTCCCTGATATTCAATAAAATGAGTATTATCATAAACTATATGAGTAAATAAATAAATCGATATTATTACATGAGTAAATATTACTATAATGTATGAGTAAATATATTAAATAATATATGAAATAACATATTATATTATATCTAAATAAATGTAATATAATATATGAGTAAATCAGTATTAAAATATGTTAGTTAATAAATCAGTATTAAAAATGAGATGGTGCAATTACGGCACTGGTGAGCGAAACTTCTAAAAATCATAACATCCCGTATGGTAATGACCGTGACCGCCATTACAGTGGTGTATAATAGCTCACACAAGATTTAGCCGAAAAACCCATGTTTTTTTTAGCATTAAACCCCCTTTACCCCTTCTAGAAGCAATTTCGAAATTCCGGCGACGTGAGGCAAAACTAGACAGTTTTCTGCATCGAACAAAAAACACGAAAATCGGTGGAGAATTGCGGCCGGGCAGCCCACAGACGATTCTGTCACACCATGGTCACAAACATACCCTCCTTGTATGTTTTTTTTTAAATTCAAGTTTCAGGATGGTCTGAAACGGATTTGAATGTAATTCTTTGCATTCTCAGCTGAGAGTTGTCCTCTTCTGACCAGATCAAATACATGAGGACGTCTCTTACTAGTAAGGGACGTCCAAAGAACAGCTTACATACTTATCGTAGGAAAGTGAGGTTGGCGTCACAATTCTCAGGATGGCACCTACTTTCATTTGGAAAAACTAAACTGAACGCGTGGGTATTCCCCCCTGTCTCTTGCATTTAAGCAGTAAAAGGTCATTTAGTCGTTCGCCTGTCATAGAAGATCTTAGAAAGTTCTTGACGGCTTTCAACTGGCTAATGACCTTTCATTTGATGCCACGCCATATCCAATTGTTTTTGTCAACTGAATAATTTTAAAGGCCTGCTTCAACACACACGTCCATTTGCAAGTCAGATAGATCGGTAGCCGAAGGGAACACGGAAAAAACGCTGCAAATTATTACACAACGGTTTATTATTTACCTGTATAGATGCCCCTTCTGCGTAGATCACCGTTTTCTGTGGTCAATACCTACCCCCGAACTCCTCCCAGGAAAGCCCTAAATCGAGTACCAACTGGAGCCGGCCCGGGAATTACAGTTTCATAAAAATGCGCGGGATTCAATAATTAATTATTTGTAGTTATTCATGAAGCATAAGGTAAATAATAAACCGTTGTGTAATAATTTACCCAATAATAATTCAAAGTTTGTTCGAGCTGCAAGATTCTACGTACCTTGAGACGTAAACCATCAAATTTTGAGGGGGTTAATTTTTTTCCATGCTGGATTCCAAAGGTTCACTATTGAAAATAGACTGCTCTGCATCCTCTATTTCCACCGAAAGTAACTAATGAATGTCCACTAGTTTGCACCAATTGTAGCATGTGCATGGATGTACCATGTATTCTCTAAACCAAATATCTATGTAACCAGTAATAACTCTGTACATCTAGTTAATTTCAAGGTGCATAGGTATCGATCGAACTCTATCCATCCAGAGATATGCAATAAAAAGTACCCAAGTACCCAAGTTGATAATAACACCAGAAAAGGCCATCATATCCGCTCGTTATAATATCATCTCGTTTTACCTTGGATAAATTAAACCTTCCGCGTTAGGTACAGCTTTTATAAAGGAATATGTACCTAGCTGCCTTGGATACCCACCCAACCGTGTTAACCAACCATTCACTCAATCTCGTAGTTGGATCAAAACTTAATGGTACGTACTTATGTATTAAATACCACCCGAATGTGTTTTGTGAACGTTTTATGTCTATAGTTGTGCAAACAAATTTTACGGGATCGAATGTAGTGGGGAGATACCTATAATCAAAAAATTGTCAGATTTACGAATTCATTTTGGTTTATTATTCTGTGAATAATACACTATGTAATCGCTCAGCAAAAAATTTTTATAACACCCCCTCAAAATTTTTTCTTTTACGTTTCAAGGTGCGTAGATTCCAAAAATGCAATGTCCGTCCGCCGTATCACGTGTACCGGCTTCATTTTCGGCCTAAAAAAGTCGTTCTTTCGCACACATGCTCCATTTGGGCCCTAGTTGTGTCCCGAAACTTTTCAGCCCGATCGGAATATACCCAGGGATGTTATGAGTGAAAATGTGCACAAAAATAGTTACTTTTTGTGTTTTAGTAACATGAGCTTTTGAGGCATCGTTTTCCATGTTTTTGGGGACGAGAAGACCTAATATGAAGTCGATTTTGACCAAAATCGAGGTTCTACCAAATGTTCAGCTCCCAAAATTGATTTTTTATGAGTCAAAAACCTGGGAAATCGTCTGAAATCACCATCAATTTGTATAATAACACTGGGAAAAGTGTCAACACGTGGATCAAGACGATTAAATGGCACTAGTCAAAGATAGTTTAAAAAAAAGTAGGTACCTAATTAATTTGTGTTTAAGGGGCCAAAATTAATGGAAACCATCTGAAATATCTATTTCGATTATTATGCATGAAAGAAACAACAAATGAACAGCCAACATTTCTGTAGGTATGTCCAATAGAATAATAAACCCATGGGGACAAGGACTTTGCAGCGTTTTTTCTTTGGGTTAAGCAACAGATCACTTCCCTCAGATAATCATGCAGAAAGTTGCTAGTCGATAAATCCTAAGACATTGATTATGTTGTTTCTTTTTTTTCCTTCGAACGATTATCACATCTCTACTTAATGAGTCGAGGATGAGGAAGTGCCGACAGTTGGTCTACAGCATGTGCCCATGAACTAGTTCCCGTGGCCGCGGTCGTTCGCGTTCCCTGTTGCACTCCGCTGCACATTTCGGCTTCAGATCCCTGTAAGCGGGGGCGTCGGTAGGCTACATAGGCGCGCACGAAGGGGCCCGCACCATACAAAAATGCTAACAATTAGCTAATATTATTTCAAAATTAAAAAAATTTCAAATTATTTATAAGACAATAGCTGTACCCGACATGCGTTGCAATGCCAACCAAACCCAACGGTCCCACAACGCTACATTCCAAATTTGAGCCTCATGGATTGGAAAGTGGAAATCAATTAGCCTTAGAGCTCACTCATCTGATCAGGGCGGGGAACCACTATGCCATTCTTACCCAGCAGTCCCAAAGAAGCTCCATTCAAAAACTGAACCTCCCAGGTTGAACAGGAAGGAAATTTGTCTCGGAACTCACTCAGCTGAACAGCTGAACCTACGTGGGCGTGCGCCTATGTCGATTTCCCTAAATCGGAGTAGCGTAATAGGTGTTCTGGGGTAAGTAGTCGTTTTAGTTTGTTGAAGCATACTGCTTATGTGGTGTCCAGAGGTAAGGGCTGTCGCTCTTCAGGAGGCTGGTGAGTAGTATTGCGATCTTGGCGTACCTAATTAGACGATCTTAGACCAAAATTTGATGTACAGTAAAGGCTGAAACTTCGTTAGAACCTCAATTTTCTACTCTTTGGTCAAAATCTATTTCATATTCGTTCTCCTCGTCCTAAAAAACATGGAAAACGATACCTCACAAGGTCGTGCTACTAAACACCAAAAAACCCTATTTTTACACCCATTTTTCACCCATAACACCCTTGGGTATATTCCGATCGGGCTGCAAAGTTTTGGGACACAACTAGGTCCCAAATGGAGTGTGTTTGCGAAAGAAAGAATTTTTTAGACCGAAAATAGAGGAGATATGCATGATACGGCGTACGGTGGACAGCGTACGGCGGATAGCCATTTTTGGAATATACGCACTTAAAAACGTAAAAGAAAAAATTTTGAGGGGGTGGTACACAAATTTTTTTATGAGCGAGTACATAGGTGTATTATTCGACGAATAATAAACCAAAATGCGGCAAGAATGACGTATCAGGTCTATAGTTGACATCTGATGGCTGTTGGGCTAAGGGTGGGGAGCGAATCTTCGGAGGCGAAGGTTCTCTCTCAATGCTGCTAACAACCCAACATTAGAAATGGCAAACATTAAGTATGTATCAAGTAATTTTATTGGCCAAGATATACAGAAGAAACGTACATAGCACAACGTCAGAGATATTACAACTGTGAAATAATAAATGTGAACTAGTGAAATAACAAATGGACGGTAGAATAAAACTCATAAATATTCAACTTCCAGAGAACTGGCTGTTGAGGACTTCATCGAAACTATAAGGCACCATTCGGATTAGCCACTCTTTTACTGACCTCTTGAAAGCCATCTCTTTTAGATTTCGGACTTCTAGTGGAAAATTGTGGAAGAGAGATGCCAGCGTTGTCAGGGTTTAATACTTATGAGCCCGTCAGGCGATGTCTTTGGGCTTCCAGGTCGTCCCGATGACGCCTATTGCAAGTAGCCATGGTGGTCCCCTAGGCGAGGGCGATCAGTGCAGGTTCGCTTGATTCTGCAGAGCAGCGAGAAAGCCTATGAGGCTAGGAGCGTGAGGATCTTCAATCGCTTAAATAGTGGTCAACAGTTGCTGTGTGGGGGAACTCAACACAGGGACCGAACTGCTACTTGTTGTTGCCAGAAAACCTTTATCCGATTTGAGGACCGACCCCATAGGATCACCCCGTAAGAGAGTCACGACTCACGCTGTGAGTAGCACTGGCTTGCAGACTCAGCAAAACAAACGCCCAGGGGCGTTGCGTCCATAATGCCACTGCCCCGGCACCCACAAACAGGAGTAAAACGCTGCAAAATATTACACAAAGGTTTATTATTCACCTGTAAGCCCTGGCAACCACCGTGACATCATCCGCATAGCCGATCATGTCAACATGTGCATCAACACACAAAGAAAGTTCCTGCCCACATGCAGACAGAGGTCGTTTATGAATATGGTAAACATTAATGGACCAAGTATTGTACCTTTCTGAAACCCGATGATAGATCCAGATCACCGAGTAGGCTCCCTAATCTGCACATACTGGCGCCACCCACCAATGTAGTCCTCCAGAAAAGATAAAGCTGGAGCATCCATCCCAAGAATTCAAGCTTGGACAGCAGCAGGGACCAAGACATCAAAAGCCTTTGACATGTCAAATACGAGATCATCCTAGGTCCGTCGATGATCCAGCGACTCCAAGGCAGAAATCACTATTTCAATTACTACCTGAGTGGTGCTGGTGCACATCCTATGGCGAAAACCGAACTGGGATTCGCTCACGATATGGTTTCTGTCAAAGTGTTCTACTAACAGTTCATAAAGGAGTATTTCCATAACTTTTAGCAACCATTTCTCCAACAATGGAAATGCATTAATATTAGCAATACATTTCTGGCAACCTTCAAGATCCTTTGTTATGACCTTTCATGAACCTCCCGTTTCTGAAGACGTTTCTTTAATTTATTTATAAATTTTCGGTTCCATCCATATCCATCCATTATGAAATTAATGATGATTATCTGCGCGGGGTTATTAACTTGCACAGCTCACCGCGACGCTTCTCCTGTTCAAATAATTATATACTTTTCTTGTTGCTTTCCTGAGTCGACAATAATGTTTTGACCACCGCTCAACGCTACCCAAAAACTCTTCGGCCACTCTTTTATCTGCGAAAAGCTGTTCCCTTACCTGATCCAAATGTACATCTTCCAGATGTTTTTAGCGATTTGCTGTTCTACCTCTTTTGGTACGTTGGTCCTTGATGTTCCACTTACACTGAAACACATTTTTGTGTGGCGCATGCAGATTAGAATGGTGCTTAGGTACACACTACATACGTAGCGAAATCAACATACTTTAACCTCCTGTCAGGGAAATATACTACAGATACAAAAAAGAAAAAATTCTAGCCTCACAAGCGAAAGTTTCCTACCGTCCATAAAAATCTGAAATTTAACTATTTGTAACGAACCACACGGTTTTTGGGCATCTGTCGGTCGCCAGTTTGGTAAGAGCTCCGAGCAGCAGTAATGAATAGTCATAACTGACCATGGTTTTGATGATTAAATCAATTTTTTACGCAACGTTAATGGTTAACTTCTTACTTGCATCATAAAATTCGCGATAATTTGCCTGGGAGACGCATTATAAGGGAAACTTATGTAGGTATACCGTTTCTGAACTTTTTAAATATTCCAATAATTAGTCATTAGTCTTTATTGATAGGTGTACAGAGGACCTGGGTCCCACCTGGCGTACACAATGGCAAAGTAAAAATTTGTATTATTGAGAGAAAATTAAATCGAAAATGAGAGCAGGAAAATGAAGAAAAGGTTAGAGGAATGAAGAAAAAATGAAGAAAAGGACATTTTACGCGTTATTCTTTTCATACTAACGTTTATGAAAGAAAAATAACCTCAAAATATCGCCGACCAACGACGAACAACATACAAACGTCGATTCGCTGGTAACTTGAAACACATCATGTACCAGTGTACATTCACAAGCCAGAGACACCGCTTCTTCACCTCATTCGAGGCCTCTGACATAAGAGAAGTTATTTCCAAAAACCAAAACGCTGCAAATCCCTGCACAACGGTTTATTATTTTGTATAGAATACCCTTCTGTTACAGATCACAGCTCTCTGTATAGATAACCCTTCTATATAATATGATATGTACTATTCTATTATATACATATTATGTAGATCGCAGACCCTCCGTAGGTTAGTACCTAACCCCGTACTCGTTACTAGGTACCTACCTAAATCACGAGTTAAATGTTGCTAAAATAATTCTGCCGATGACAAACAGTACCTAACAAAAAGAAACACACATAATGAAGTTCTGAAAAGAAATTGTTGATGAGGAGTAAAAAAAAGTTGCAAAAGTACCTACCAACAAACTCCAGCCCCTTCTACGTAGATGGTATAATGAACCGTTGTGTAATAATTTACCGTTGAGTAATGATTTACCGTAGTAATAATTTACCCATCAAAAATACTTCAACGTTTGTTCATGTTTCACTACCTACCAACAAACTCCAAAAGAGCCATCATTTTTCAAGCGAAATAATATCACAGAACAACCAACTCGACTTCATACTCCGCCAATATAATCAGGTGATCCCTAGCAATGATTGGCCGTATTCACAAATTCCTATTGTGGGCGCGTCTCTGGTTACGAGATTTGGTTTGAATTGTATACAATTTCATTCACACTGGAGTCGAAAATGCCTGTCGGTGCAAACTTCGGGGCCTTACTGTGAACGAACGGCTGGACGTACGATGCTCCGGATGGTCTTAAAAAACTCGCAAGTTCAAGAACTATTTAAAACCGTAAAAATATTTACGTAAAAAAATGGTATAGGCGTTTTGAAAATTTCAACCCCTATTTTGAACCCCTTAGAGATGACTCACAGTAACGTCGAGCTTCGAGGACCAACTAGACGCCGAACGGAACCTATAACCCGAATTTCATCAATTTTTTTTCATGGTAACTAAGAAAAGTGGCCCGTACGGCGTACGGCGTACGGCGGACAGACAGAAATATTTTTATTGCAGTTTTGGATTCTACATACCTTGAAACGTAAACCATCAAATTTTGAGGGGGGGTAAGAATTTTTTTTTTCATGCTCGATTCCAATGGTTCATTATTGAAAATAATAAACCAAAAATACAAACATAATAAAGCTATAAATCAGTTCATCGAAAACATCACGATATAACCCCCATCAACCATCTCACAACAATATGTTACTACCATGGCACCGGGCCAGTCATATAAACGAAGAAGAAGAAGAAGAGGGCGGTGACTCGGGGAGAGGTTGTTGCTCCTTGCTCGTTGGTATAGATTTTCGTCGGTCGACTTCCATTATCCAATCCAATATTTTTTACTTCATTAAATTTTAATCTGCTTCTAAATCAGACTTTCAAAAATTATCTTTCGGTGATCAATAGAGAGTGCGTTGTTTGAGAAACCACCTCCTTAAAAGGAGTGGGTTGCGCTAAAAACCGTCCATTCGGCATTCAGTCTTCAGTGCAGTGAATCCACCGGTTATTATCTCCCTGAAACTTGAAAATATCCTTGGACGATTCGCTCAGAGAAGTTGGTTTTTTGACATTTTTATTCAATCCAAATTCCGCAATGTCACTTATATTTAGAAGATCTCTGCGTGCCGCTTCGATTGTGTTCTATCGTAATCAAACCATATCGTTGCAAACTCGCATCAAGTTAATTTACTGTCCTCTTACTCACTTCCTTCATCTAGAAAGAACACCTTTCCATCGACGTAAGTTGGTCGCATTTGGTAAAAAACTGGAGCTGCTTTGCTTTTTGCACAACTGAGCTTTAATATTACGTTCATCTAGGATTGTGCATTTTTGTTAGATTTTATTCCCAGCATGATCGATGCAAAATGAGTAGGTCCTAAGTTATATTTTTGTCTCAATGTGTGGATGATTATGGTTTATTATTTTCAATAATGAACCTTTGGAATCGCATGCAAATTTTAACCCCCCCCCTTAAAAATTGGTTTCCGTTTCATGGTACCTACGTAGAATACTTAACAAAATAATTCTGCCCAAACGACTACCCTTCGACTTTCCTTAGTTACCGTGAACCAAAATTAATGAAATTGGGGTCTAGTTGGTCCGCGAAGCTCGGCGTTACTGTAAAGGCGCCCATACACGGTCCAACCGTCGGGCCCAACAAGGGGTGGGGAGAGGCGAAAACGCGCCCCCCCCCCAACCCGACGGCGCATCACACACGATCCAACCAAACGAGCACCCAATCCGACCAAGTTTCCCGCGTTTTTTTATTTTTCCCGAATGCTTCAAGTGTTCGAATTTCGTAGTTACGTACATTAGTGTTTTTTGTAAACAGTAAACACCAATTATACAAACTCCAATATCTTGAGGTACTGGGACAACTGATAAAAATTACGTAAAACAATGTGTCTCTGCTTCAGACAAACAAAAAATTACAGGAGAAGAAGAAGAAGTTGGTCCGACAGCGCCACAAACGGTACAACTTGGTCGGGTGTAATGGAGGGGGAACGGCACAACCATGTATGTTGGGCGGTTTTGCCATCGGACCACACCCAACCAGGTTGGTCGGATCCAACGGTTGGACGCCCTCCCACACACAATCCAACAGTAGGGAATGGGAGGCGTTTTCATCTCTCCCCACCCCTTGTTGGGTCCGACGGTTGGACAGTGTATGGGCGCCTTAAGGGTGGTCGTCCACTGGAAGCGTATTTACGCGGCGCGGCGCTACACGCGACACAAGCGGCATTAAGAAGCGGCTACGAGCGACAGGGGTCGTCCACTGCAAGCGCCTTCGCGTGTCGGGCTTCACTTTGTTTTCAAGTGTATTCGAGAAAATTGGGGACTGTTCCTTTTAATTCGTCATGGACCCAGAGGAATTTTATTTCCTTGAAAGCAGCAACCATTTGCGAAGACGGATGTTAGATCAAAGTGCATGTTGGGCGGACCAATTCCTTTCCAATAGGGAATCTTTCGGGGAGTTTCACCACCTTCACCATTAACTTGAGGCTGACCCTAACAAATTTTTCGATTATTATCTGTTTTATTAGTGCTATGATCAATTTTCTGCCCAGAGAGTAATTTTCACCTACTCAAAACGGGGCCTGCGCGTGAACTGACTCGAAATGACCAGTGATAAGAGTGAAATCGTAGGTAGGTGTTCCGATGAACCGTCCGATAGCGATTCCAATGTTTATTTACTTGGAATTCCTACCTTAACTGGTAGGAAGGTAGGGACAACAATGGTATTGAACGAGCTACGAGCAGGTACGAGCGGCAGATCCAACTTTTTGTGGATCTGCCGCTCGTAGCGCGTTGCCGCTCGTGTACGCCCGTAGCCGCCCGCTCGAACACGCTTCCAGTGGACGATACCCCATATAACTCAATTTAGTTGGATCTGTAGCGCGTGTCGCTCGTTGCCGCTTGTGTAGCGCAAAGCGCCGCGCCGCTCGAGTACGCTTCCAGTAGACGACCCCACTAAGTCGTCTCTAAGAGGTGAAAAATAGGGGTTTTAATTTGCAGAACACCGTAGCTCAAACACTTTCAATAGAAGGGTATGGTTTTTTGTTCTTGAAGAAGTTTTTGACCCGGATTTCAGCCGCTCGTTTGCACAGAAGCTTGGTCAACATGATCGTGAATGAAACGGTACACATCCAGCCCAGATGTCATTGCTAGTCACGGGTGGCTGTATGAAGTCGAGTTGGTTGTTCTGTGGTATTATTTCTTTAAATGAAGTAATGTCACATCAGAATGTGAAGAATGGTGGTTACTTTATTTGTTGTTGATAGGTACTTTATTAATTTGAACAAACGTAATGCTTCATGGATAAGAACAAATGATTATAATGATAGAATTCTTGATTCCACGCATATTTATGAAATTTGATTGCCTGGCTGGCTCCATTACTCGATTTAGGGCTTTCCTGGGGGGGAGCACTAGGGTATGTATTGACCACAGAAAACAGTGATCTACGCAGATCTATCTATGCAGTTAAATAACAAGCCGTTGTGTAATAATTTGCAGCGTTTTTATCAACAATTTTATTGACCATGCTGTGTTCCTGAAGCGATTGGTCGGGCATCTAAAAGGTTCACGGTATCTTGTTTATCCATTCCCATGCTGAGAAATTCCTCCGAGAATTGGCAACAATCTCGTACTGTTTTCAGGAACTTCAACGCATCGCGTTTCCTGGAGCAGTTTCACAACCATAAGTTTTCTGATATTTATGAAGAAACTTTTTCTACCAATTGGAAAGTGAAATCAAAATTTGGCATGTACCTAATTTGATGAAATATTAATCAAAATCAGTTATTTTGCTTGTTACAAGTGCAAGTTAGACTCTCGTGAACAGCCTCATGGTATGTTTTAATACCAGTTACGGTGGTTGCATCTTGTGTGAAATTTGCAGATTTCAAAATTGGGTAAGTATTTGCAGATTTCAAAATTGGGTAAGTATTTTAATGAGCTAAAACATGTTTTAAAAAAGCGTTTATTGCCCATTTAAAAGATGAATTTGAAGACGAGACTTCCTAGTGCTCAGAAATCGTCAGAATAACATAAACCGTCAAAAATTTACCTCAGGTGGCAGGTATGGAATTAGAACTTTTCAGGGCACCTGACAAACGATCAGGTGTGGGTGGATACCTACCGATTACATGTGCTAAGTAGGTAGCAAGTAGTGCATCGAATGCGAAAGCTGTGTATATGTTTTTGAAAAAGTAAAGTTGTTGTTCAAAAGTGCCCAAATCGGAATCGGTTCTGTAACATTTTACAACAAAATTTGGGTAGGTATTTGTTACAATAAAATAATTATATATAAAAAGAATGTGTGGAGGCACAAGTGTTCAAATTCGTAAACATACTCATAGAAAATGTTTGGTAGTTGGTACCTAGGTACCTAATTCGCTACTTCGAAATTTCGCTCATAATAATTATGCTGCATAATTATGGTTATGGTGTGAACTTTCTTTATTTTCAAGTCTGAACTGAAATAATATATATGAAATAGAAATCCCAAAACACATAATTTATTAAATACTAGTGGAGTAATAATTACTTATATTAGGTAATTATAATAATTACTAATTAAGTACCTAGTTATAATATATTATTGAGTGTAGTCATGAAACATGACTTTTGTGATTAATGCGAATGCACCAGTTACTACATAATATTGAATGGCTGATTTTGTTAGATAGAATATAATATGTTTTGTAGGTGTAGGCACTGCATTTTCAATCATTGGTAAACATTCGGAATCAAGCATGGAAAAAACCGTTTTAATCCCTTAAAATGTGGTGCGTTTCAAGGTACCTACCTCTACATAGAATCCGAAAAGTAAATTTAAAAAATCCATCCGTTGTAGGGACGTTATTCGCGGCACTTAGCTCCACTACTTCCAATATTGTTGTCGGTTGGAACTCTATTTCTGAATTCTGTTGTTCATGTAACTGGCGTAATCCTATATCTAACTTGCCTAATGATAATGAGGTATCATAATGAAGTGATATTTTATGAGAGAGGTTGTGTGACTTTGGTGATGCTTAGCTTTTTTTTTGGCAGTAATTTTTATTATACCCAAGGGGTTTGTTGGGATGTTTTAATGTTTTAAGTAAAAGTGCATTTGTATTCGTGTCTTATTCTGCTTCTTTTGATGAAATTGTATGTTGATCGCAAATTTGGGTATCTTGACTGTCGGAGTTGTCTATCTTTATCTAACCGATTAAGTGTCAGATTGTTGGTTGATCTTGTGTTTGGGTAACTTGCCTGTTTCAGTTGAATATTTATTTAGTTGACGATTAATTTGTTGAATATCTTCATCTTTCTCCAACGTTTGACTACAATCTTTATCAACTTTCAGGTGTGGCCACATCCGCTGAACCAAAAATGAAAGATCTCGCGATCCCTGAGGTACTTGAGGAGGGGAAGAAAGGTACTGCCATCATTGACGTCCGGGAACAAGTAGAAATTCACAATACTGGTCTCATTCCTGGCTCCATCAATATCCCTCGTGAGTTATGGAATTTACCTACTTGTTTTGTAATTTTATTTTGTTACTTTGCATTAGTAATATTGCTGGCCAGGGCTGGACACATTATCAGTGACGTCACAGCTCTTTTTCGTGTTAGAAGGGACAATTTATGCTCACTCAAAACTGTAGTGGGTCCATGCGGAGAAACGAAACATGAGCCTTTTGTTGCAGCAGGATAAAGGTCCTCACACACTAGGCGGGAACAGGACGGGAAACAGCCGTGGGACGCGGGTCGTATTTTTTTGCATACTAGGTGGGACGCGGCGGTCACGGCATGGGGCAGGAACAGGACGGGTTGCGGCGCGATCGCTCTCAAAGCGAAAAACGGCGCTTCCTGGCACGGGACGTTCTCCCTCCACCGTCCAAATTTTCTCCACGTTCACGCCCGCCTTCCCCACGCTCGCCTTCCCTTGTCCAAGGTACATTTCTCATTCATAACTATCATTTGTTCAATTAAAATAGGCGCTGTTTCTCCAAATGCCTGGTCATTTCTTGATTCCCTGATGTAGGGCATCACACAAAAAGTGAAAAACTGGCAATGTTTTGCTCGCAATTAAGTGTTCAAATTCAAGTTATGCTGTCACTAAAATGGCTAAAAATCTTGTTGAACGTGATTTAAAAAAAATAAGAAATATGACGAGGGGTTGCCAGATATCTCACCTTCTGTCAAAATTCACTCATGATCATGCTGCATGACTGGAACTTTTTCGATTGGTACCTATACATATTTTAGGCGTAAAAATGTTCAGTGCATCAGTGTCAAAGTTTCAAGCGCATTATGTTAAAGAGCGATCAAAAAATGGCAGCTTAATGTGAGAGCCAGTCTTTCTCATGGAGTAATTGATTTCCGGAAACTGGTATCCATCTTCGTAATATGTGGTTCCACCATACCCAACAGCTCTTCAAATTTTTCATAGTTCATTCGTAGTAGTTCAAAAATTCATGAGCATCGTTTTTGAGGTCCTCAAAAATCGTACTGAACTCTCCAAGTTCATCTCGCTTCTTATGATGGTCATGAACCCACATGCTTTTATTCAGTTCGGTGAGCAGAATAGCCGCAACTATAGCTTCTTCCTCAGAAGAAGATGATGATGATTCACTCATGAATTAAACTTGTATGCTAATCTCACTCTAAGAAGCAAATGGGACAAAAATGTTGTTTGAGAACAGGAGATCTTGAAATGAGGGGAGTATGGCGAGCGGTGGGGGAAAGAGAGTTGAGGAAGTTCCTGCCTGGTGTGGGTATAGGCGCAGGACGGGACAGTGGCAGCCAGCCAGCATCCCGCGTCCTATCCACGGCGTTTCCTCTCCTGTTCCTGTATAGTGTGCGAGAACCTTAAAGCCAGGTTTACACGCTACGATAAATCGTAACGATGTGATCGTTACGATTTATTGTTAAAATAAACCGAAAGAGAGGAGGACTGTTTATACACTACGATAAATCGTAACGATTTCTGGCACACCCGTTCCATTTTTGCCGGAGCTACCATGGAGGAAGTAGTGTTGTTGTCTTTGTGTATCGGTTGTTTAGCGAAAAAAAAATGAAAAAACCCGCGAAAAACAAGATCAAAGTGGAGTCGCCAGTGGTTGCTGAATTTTGCGGAATTGCGGAATTCTTCCAATTTATGAATTTTCGCCAGTTCTTTCTTGTAAACCGTACGCAATGAATCAATTTGCTTAACAACCTGTTCCTGTCTGCTGTCGGATCAAACTCCTTGTATTTTTTCACAAGCTCAGTATACGCCAGGTCTTTCTTATTCCTGTCGGAATATTCCTTGCTCTTAACGAGCCACAAACACGAGAAACTACGGTAGAGTTATATAAACTCAGTTAAAAACTCGCGAGGAGCTTGTCGATTCGAAATTTCAGCCATAATATGCGACATTTTAACACGAGCACAGGAAAACGAGAAGCTCTCCGGTACACAACTGAAAACTGGGTGACATCGTAGCGATAAGTGGGAGCGACCTTTTACACGTTCAAGCATGTCGCTACGATTTGCACAAATTGATGCCGGCCGGCATCAACCATCCAACCCAACTACAACTCCTATAAATCGCTACGATGTCCCATGTAGACGCGACGATAAATCGTAACGATTCGATCGTTACGATAAATTGTTACTATTTATCGTAGTGTGTAAACTTGGCTTAAGGGATGTACCTTATTGAGGCTCGGGCCTTGCGGCCAGATAAGGGATAAATACCTACCAATTTCTTATGTGATGATTATTATGACTTACTTACTGGACCCTATCCTCTGTAAAATGTAACCTTTTTTTTCTTGCCACACTAAGTAATGTCTAGGTAGGTAGCTATCGTCATAATGTGATTCACGTTGTCCAAGTGCATCTTTTGCTATCCATGGTTATCTGAATTTAGGTTCTAACTTGGTGCTTAAGATCACTAAAAAAAACAGTTAAATAATGCCACCGAGCCGCCTGATTCATCTTACGAATAGAATTGAGCTAATCGGTCAGTGAGAGGCTGCTTGTACACAAAGCATTTTACTAAGCAAACGGTGCGTTGTGATAGGTTTACGCGGTTGATCTTCTTTGTTAGCGACTCCTTATTTGTATTCATGGTCACTAGGGTTAGCATCTGCTGTGAGCTTTCTCCAGGCACTGCTACACCTGTTAGGAATTATTCTTTAGTCAGATAGACTACATGAGTTCTCTAATGTGACAGCTGGTGTACCGAACTATATATTTATAAATACCAAGGAAGGCTTTCAAGAGGAAAGGGTAGTTGTAGTTGGTAGGTACTAGAACGAATTACCTACACAGCAACTGACATAAATGAACGACTCGAAATTATGAACTTTCGTGTAAAAGAAAACAAGGAAACTATCATCAGTTGAAAATATTTTTTACAAAACTTAGGAAGAAGCAAGTGACTGTCAAAAAGTGAAAAGAACAAGGGAAGACAACAGGCAAAAACACCAAGAGCCAATCTAGTTTCACTCGCCTTGTGCGCACAACTTATCCCACCTAACATCTGAGCAACGGTGAGGCGACAAAGGCAAGAGCTCCTTGAGGGTGTCATACTGTACCTGTAGGATCAGTAAAATATTTGGAGTTGGTGGGAGTGGCTAGTACATTGTGTACTCAAGACTTGTGATATTAAATTGGAGTTAGTAATGTTGCCCGTTGTCTTCTCCTGTTGTTTTTGCTCGTTTGTAATATACTTCGTTCCTACTTGTATTACTTTTGCAGTAGACATTATTGCAGTAATTTTTTTTCCAAAGAAATTGGAAGGATGCGATGTTGGGTCACTTCGCTAAGCACGGCTCAAGGATCATGTTGCCCTACCCTTGAAATAACTCACCAACCACACAGCACTGCAGGCTGAGGTGGCCCTTGGCTTCCCGAACTCCTTTCCACCACCAGGTCACCCCATTCTTATAACTCAGAGGTCCTTTAAGTCTTCATCGATCCAGAGGTTCCTGGGGCAATCTCTTCTTATTCATGTCGCCATTCTAGCTTGCAACATGCTGTTGGGGCTGGCTTCCTTTGGCATGCGGTCCACATGTCCCAACCCCGGATTCACCCAGCTTTGATGAATCAGACTGTCTTCATGTTGCAGTATGTCTATTATGTATTTATTATCCCAGTCGAAGGGCTCAAGTGATTGAAGGAAACTTCATAAATGTAAGGCTATATTCACAGTAAAACGTGGTCCTTGATAAATTGATAACAACGCGTTATCAGAGGCAGGGCTGTGACGTAGCATGGCAAATGTATCCAGCAATGTCATCAGTTATTTCCTCATTCTGCCTCACTCCCCATCCCTGACCATCACCCAATGCTCCATAAATCCCCTAACAATCTTCCTCTCGAAAACCCTCAGCATGGAACCACTCACTAAGAATCTAAAGAGCTGATATCCATAACCGCGTACTAAGGATCTTTGTTGAGCTGGAGATCAAGCAGCTTTTAAAGAGCTTGATATTGGCGTAAAATGCTCGGTTGCCTGCAGTTATTCGTGAGCTTATCTCTCTTCTACACGGTTTCGATTATTCACCAAACATCACCTTTGAAATGGTTCCTGTGAAGATCATCTCAATAAACTGCACCAACTTTTTAAGAACTCCACTTCTTTCTAAAGTGTGCAGATGCTTACTAGCATCTTTGTACAGTAAAATCTGTCTAACGGACAATCACGGGACCGTCAACTGAGGCTCTCTGTTTTAAACACTCGATTCAACATTTCATAGGGACTCAGTTTTGTTAAAATTTAAATTTGACCTAAAATATACCACTATAAGACCCTATGTACATCAAGATCCCATTTCATTAGGTAGTTAATGCATAAGCGAGTCGTTCATTATGGTAAATTTTTCTCAAAAAAGATGAAATTTGATCTAAGGCTGGGAAATCGACGTTGTTTGGGGTGTTTCCTACTGTAGGCGAAAAACAAGCAAAGAACAAAGCCACGAAGTTTGTGCTAAACAGAGAATGTTGTTCCTTATAATGTCAACAATGCTCATCCTTTATAGACTGAGTCCTCCGTTGTAGGCAGGTCAAAATACGTAGGAATCCTATGTTCTTGTCCGGACCTCGTAATTTTGTCTGTCGTTAATTCAGGTTTCACGGTATTTGAAGGAGAAAAAAGGTGAGCCGCCTCAGGATAAGCGGGCAAAGCATTCCCTTTGAGCCCATGTTATTAATGTGACGTCAAAAATTTGGAGGTAGGTACTTTTGACAATCAGGTACCTAGATAATGGATATTCCCACAAGCCCTTTCGTTTTTTTGTTATTCATAACAGAACTTCAGAAAGAATCGGCCAATTTCCGACCTATGGGTATTGCACATTATCTACAATTGTTACCTACGTCTGTTCCATCTTAGTTCCTCTCTGGATTCATTTTGTACTCTTGGAAATTCTTAAGACCCTTTTATTTATTTATTTATTTATTTATTTTTTTTTTTTTTAGTAACACTGTGGACTGAAAATGTTGATAGACAAGGGGCAATTAGGGATAGAGCATCTTGGTTGTATATTGTTGATTTCGCCCAATACTCTCCAATATTTCTTTTACAGTTGGGCACCTGGATGAAGCTCTGAACTTGAGCGATGCTGATTTCAAGGAGCGATACTCGATCGAAAAACCAGGAAAGGATGATAAGATCATCATGAGCTGCCAGTCTGGTAACAGAAGCAAGAAAGCAGTAATGGCTTTGCAGGAGAAGGGATTTACTAAGTACGTCTCTGGAAATACAACCTTCTCATTTTTCATTATTAAACCCAAAATCGAATGCAAACGTCAGCTGGGGATCTGTGACTGACTGCCTTGGTATTTGAATTTTACTATTTTCACCACTGTAGGTCTATACTGCCCTCCTAAAGGTTCTCACACACTAGGCAGGAACAGGACTGGAAATAGCCGCGGGACACGGGTCGTATTTTTTCGCTTCTGCGTATTTGAATGGAGATAAGCACACTAGGTGGGACGCGGCGGTCACGGCATGCAGTAGGAACAGGATGAGTTCCGCCACGATCACTCTCAAAGCGAAAAACGGCGTTTCCTGGCATGGGACGTTCTCCCTCCACCATCCAATTTTTCTCCACGTTCACGCTCGCCTTCCCCACGTTCACCCTCACACCAGTGCCTTTCTTTCTGATGCCCTCCCCCGACATCTTTGTTCTCTCAGATTAGGTTGTTTGGTTGAGAATGGAATTTACTGAAGAAACCCTCATTGTAGAGGTAGAAAAATACAGAGTGAGGTATGATCTATCACACCGTTTGTATTACGATACAAAGATCAAAGAGAATGCCCGACAGGTTTGTATTACGATGATGAATTAAACTTTTATGACAGACGAATACAATAAAATGAAACCACTCACTCTGAGAAGCAAATGGGAACTAGGTAGTACCTCGTGGACAGAAATGTTGTTTGAGAACTAGGAGAGCTTGAAACGAGGGGAGTATGGCGAGCGGTGGGGGAAAGAGAGTTGAGGAAGGTCCTGCTTGGTGTGGGTATAGGCGCAGGACGGGACAGCCGAAGCCGGCCGGCATCCCGCGTCCTACCCACGGCGTTTCTTGTCATGTTCCCGCATAGTGTGTGTGAACCTTAAGAAAGACATATCTTTGAAAATCGATTTTTTTTTAATCGATGTTTTTTGGTGACAGCGTCTTTCAAGACAACATTTTTTCGTTTATTTTTATTTATATTTATTTTGGTTTATTATTTTCAATAATGAACCTTTTGAATCGAGCATTAAAAAAAAAAAATTTAACCCCCCTCAAAATTTGATGGTTTACGTTTCAAGGTATGCAGATTCCGAAAGTGCAATAAAAAAGTTTCTGGCCGTACGCCGTACTTAGCACTTTTCTTAGTTACCGTGAGTCAAAATTGACGAAAATCGGTTTGTAGGTCCCGTTCGGGTCTAGTTGGTCCTCGAAGCTCGGCGTTACTTTCAGTCATCTCTAAGGGGTGATTATAATCACGGATGGCTGTGTGAAGTCGAGTTGGTTGTTCCACGATATTATTCCATTTGAAAAATGAAGGCTGTTTTGGATTTTGTTGATAGCTACTTTTGCAACGAACAAACGGTGAAGTATTATTGATGGGTAAATTATTAGACAATGGTAAATTATTACACAACGGTTCATTATACCATCTAAGTAGAAGGAGCTGGATTTTGTTGATAGGTATTTTTGCAACTTGAACAATCGTTGAAGTATTATTGATGGGCAAATTATTACACAACGGTAAATTATTACACAACGTTTATTATTTGCCTTATACTTCATGAATAACTACAAATAATTAATGATTGAATTATTGAATCCCGCGAATTTGTAGGAAACTTTAATTCCGGGGCCGGCTCCAGTACTCGATTTAGGGCTTTCCTGGGGGGGAGCTCGAGAGTATTGACGCACAAAACAGTGATCTACGCAGAAGGGGCAACTATACAGGTAAATAATAAACCTTTGTGTAATAATTTGCAGCGTGTTTTAAATTTATTCACGCACAAAAAATTGAGTTTTGTAGACAATAGGAAAATACTCTGATCAAGTGCCACGTCTACTTAGTTCTACAACAAAAGAGCCCTAACTACGAGAAGGTACGGCGTTCTTGCTTAGCATATTAGTTACTTCCTATGTAGATGCGGTACTTCAAGCTTGGCACGCGCCAAAGAATCTCTTGGTGTATCTTTTGTAGATACGGCGCGGCGTGAGGAAGAAACGCGTAGATATGCGGCGGTTGGAATGAGCTAAATCACTTGCAGCGATAGCTGTATCCAGCATGTTTGGCGAATTTTGCTAATTTTCACCAAAATTGATACTCAAATTATTTCAAATCTTCTGTAGTAGTTGCAGAAATAATTTATTAAAGAACAGAAAAAAACCGTATTTCTAGCATTCCCAGGAACGACGCAGTTGGCCTCCAACTTTAACTTGGCCTCATTTTTATCAGTTTTATGTCAACTGTAGATACGGCCGTCTTTCTTAGGAGGGGGGGATAGGAAGAGATGAAAAATAGGGATTGAAAATAAGAAGTGGAAGTTTGGGATTGCAATATCTTCATCCAGGGTGAGACCTGAGTGATCTCACGCTATTGGAATAGGGTAATCACTTGAAGTGCGTACTGCTCCGGGAAAAAGGATAAATAAAATGGCAGATATTCTGTTTTGCGTGTAATGGACCCAAGTTCCTATAGCTCCGAACTAGAGGGAAATCTATATAAATCTTATATCAACACCACTGGAAGGGAAGATGCGAAAGAATTAGTTGAATTATTTAAATATAGGATCGTACCTTGGGAAATGGCGATGACGGTCGTCCGAGGGAAGTACTGCTTGGTCTCTTATCTTCCACCGACGCTCTCGCTCCTCTCTCACTGGGCGACCGCAGTCGAGAATGTGCCTTCATAAGTGACTTGAACAGTAGCCCAACTCGTTCCTTGGTAGCCCCTTCATGAGCCTGTCCGTGATCAATGTCAGTTGCATGATAATTCAGATCTGCTTTTATTTAGATTCCCGTTGACATCTTGAACCCTCTGTATCATTTATGGATCATCTTTCTCAGATCTGCTTCGTTTGACTGTCCATAACCGACTATGCCAAGCTTTTTGGTTTTCTGCTTCCTACTTTTCCTGCCCTTTAAGCGCATGTTCAAAGAAAATAAGCTGTTTTATTGGGACCAAAACTGAGTAGTATGCACTTCCATGAATTTTTGAAAGTTTACGAGACAAATCATCATTCTTTTATTACGCATCATTCTTTTATCGTGATTTACTTGTTCCTGCTTAGTGTTGAGTAATTTTACTTGACATTTTGGTGGGTAACTCAGATTTTAGTTTTCATGTTGGAAATTCCTGTTATTCGTAAAAGATTCGTATAGGTACGAGAGATACTTTGGTGCGGACTGATCTTGTGGGTATCGTTTCAAGAGAAATCCAGAGACGTTTTCTCAACAGCCATAACAGTGGGCAGTTGTGGTTCGGATTTATATTTTCTTTTTCCGAAAAATCAAAGCCAAAGGTGAAAAAATTCTAAAGTAAATGAAGAACAAACGTGGGTTGAATCGTGGAAAAAGCAGTCTCTCTTCATTTTCGAGGGGCGTTTGAAAATTGAGATTTTATATAGAAGCAGGGACAGAGGAAGCTAGAACGGCATAAAGCATGTGGTAGTCATGCTGGGAAGCCTCGCTGATCAGGTGACGTCAGTCTGTAGGTTAGGTGCAGCCATTTACCTGGCAGCGATCATTGGCTCCCTGGAAGATATCAGTTTACTCAAGAATCATTTACTTTCATGGTTGTTCGCCCTTGAAGAAACTTTTTTCGTTTCTTCTCCAATGCGTTGAGGAATGTCAGTAGCTATCTGCCAAATACGTCGGAAAGGGAGTGGGGAGAGTGGTCACAATGGTACGCAGGTATTTATACTGCAAAACGTCTCTCATTAGATCGTATTTGATTGCATGAATGTAACGTTTTGATGTACGAGTATGTAATGTATATTAATTATTTGATGTTTTCTTTCAGTTTATATAACAACGCCGGTGGATGGAAAAGTTACGAAGAGTTCACCAAAGGCAAATGAATTGAGAAAGTCAACAACACAACTCTTATCTGACAGAACGTCGACGTGAGTTGTTTTCAGGCCGTTTATCTCTTGGGAAGCTAATCATTTCCATCAATTATTTACCAGTGACACAAATATGCGAAAAAGTTCGTTAAAGCCTGTTTGTAGGTACGAGTATTTTAACAGTTTATGATCACCTATTCATGGAACAGTAATACGACTCAGGGGTGTTGCAATAAACGTTTTACAATAATTGTTGAATTTCAACTATACCATTGATCACATCAATACCTATTCATCTATTGTAATCATTGGTCAAATTATGGAACAGTAGGCAGACACTCATCTCGTAGATAGTAGACATATCAACACACGGTCAAAGAATAGGTTGGTTGTGACGGTATATTTATGGAAATCCTGTCCAATTTTATACTGGATCCGGGCTCTTTCACGATCTTTTTGACACGCGGCTGATGGGGCGGTCGATTCGCGAAAACAAATTTTCAACTCCTGGAAGCATTGCATAAAAATCGAACAAATCTCTCTCCAGGGGCAGCTGTTACACTGCCTTCCTACCTTTCTGAATGGATAGTTTTACAAGCTACAAGGTTGACGATAGGGATGTCGATACTTCTAAATGTATTGATATTTATCTTATCGATTTTTTTGTAAGTATCAAAAAGTATTGTATTGATATTTTAAAGTATCGATACTTTTCTTTCAGAAGCAGTCTTCCAGTGTATTTCGAAAACAGCATTATTCGGGGGAAGTGGAGGAGGTTAATATTAGGAAAAACACCAGATCTTCAATATTACTGCGCTTATTATGGATGCATATCGAATGAAAAATATTCAATCGATAGTATCGGAAGTTTTCGAATTACCTGTGATATTTCTCAGCATGTAAGCCAGAATGCAAGGAATGTTGCAGGAAGAGTACCAAACAGCCAAATTGAACGAAAATAATCGTTTTATTGACTTTGGATATCATCAACGAAGTAGCATCACTTGACCTAACATTTTTACAGACCTATTTGTAGCAGAAATATGTTCAGATGGCATTATTTTCAGAAAGATACTGGGTGAATTTCACATTGAAGTGACAAGTCACAAAGAGTTATCACACAACTCCATGTCTCTTAGGCCCACTTCCACCAAAAATGTGAAACGAGTTTAACCCAGAAGAGGTTGCAAATTAACGGAGTTTAGCACTCACTGTCTTTCACCAGAGCTCTGTGCGAGTTTAAGCTCCCACCGAGGCGGCTCGAGTTTAAACGCTCGAAATCCGGCAAGTTAACGTCGCTAATCTCCATTAGCCATGAGATCCCAATATGGCCGCCTAGCTTACAGCTGATTTTCGGTTTTGTTGTTATACTGTTGTGAAATGAAATAACGCGAGTTGGCATTGCGTTGGTATTTACTCTATCCTATGTATTCCACAATGATATTATAGGTACCTTCCCTCGTGACTGGAGTCGTCGTAAATCAGAAATCACTTTGGCAATTTACAGTTTATTATTACAGCAGTACAATGGAAGCTGGAATCGACATCAGCTGAGTGGTGGTTGTTGTTGTTTTGACGAGTTTATAGTCCGGGCGCGTCATATTGTCCAACTTTTGCTTGGACATTTTAAACTAAACTCCGTCAGGCAAACTCCGTTATTTCAAACTGGGTTTAACCGACATTTGGGTTGGTGAAAGACGCCAGCTGCCTTTTCAGGTTTAAACCTCAGCGTTAACTTTAACGGAGTTTGGCTAAACTCCGTTAAATAATTTTCTGGTGAAAGTGGGCCTGAGGCTATTTATTTATTCATTTTCTTTCAACCTACCTACTGGGCTCCATTCAGAATGGAGCTTCTGGGACTGCTGGATAAGAATGGAAAAATGTGTCCCCGCACTAATCAGCTGAGTGAGCTCTGAGAGCAGTTTCTGTAATGGTCACCGTGCAACGCACGGGTAATCCAGCTAGTAATTTATAAGGATAAGGATATATAGACGGGGTCCGTGCTTGATTAGCTAAATAGATTTTCTACAACTTCACTCCTTAACAACTTTCTTTGTAGGATCAGTATTTTCCCCAATATTTGGATCAAAGGTTGGCCCAGTCTCACTTTTGGAAAAAATGACTAATTTTTGAAGTGCTGTATCTTGGGCACTTAGACCTACAGTGATGCTCAAATTGTAGCAAGTTCAGTATAGGTACCTTAAAAAAGTTATCAGTGATTTTTTTCACTTCCACACTTTGAAAATAAACGAAAAACCAAAAAAAAAGTGCGAAAATTTCGCTGTTTTTGTGAATCACTCAACGCACCAGGAAATGTTTCTGGATATCTCCGGATTTGGATTCAGGCACCCCAAAAAACAGGGACGATATAAAACTGGCTACTAGGACTAGGCTGTTGCCATATTATAAACTAGAACCGTTTACAAAGAAACTAGAGAAATATCACATAGGTACAACTGAAGGCTGGGACACATATCCGTACCGGGCCCTCTCCGCACCATGGCCGAGTGTCGGTGAGGGAGGTGGGAGGCCACACAGTTCCGAATGTTGGCCGCGCATATGGTTCCGGCTCAGTATTCATTTGCCCCCTAAGACGCAGATATGTTCAGGAATTTTTCAGTGATTTGGGTATTTTGGCACTCGCATAGAGGAAGAAGACAAAAGCTGGAGACAAACTCATCCCCAAAGAAGAATGTGGGTTCACAGTGCTTGGAAGAAAACATGCGTTGAAGGGGAATTTGTCTCGCTGCTGCCTCATCTGATCCACAAATTGGACGAATTTTTACGAATATTTTAGAATGTCGATGTACACATTCAACCAGCTGGAACTGAATTTACTGGAGAAAATGAGGAAAGGAAATCCTGATCCGCAACGTGTCCGCAAAAAAACTAAACTGAACTAGTCGGATGTGATGCGGCACGGAGAGGTGTCGGTACGGAAAGGCGGGGACTTACTGGTAAGACTCCTTTGTGTAACTTTCCATCCGTTTTTTGTCCAACACAGGGCTATGATGCGGTGCGGACAAGGTGCGGATATATGTGTCCCGGCCTTAATACGAACAATAACAATCTCTTGGAAAATTATCCCAGAAAAATATCAAACAGAGAAACAGCATAAAGAGCCATTGTAGTTAATCAATAGGTAATTGAAGACTAGTGCAATCAAGCAGTTCTCCAAATAATTATGGTCAGTGGCATATTCATAAGCAGGTCCTATGTACATCAATAAAGCTCTTTCGTTCTACCCATAAGGAAGCTTTCTGTTTTAAACGTTCCACGCTCACTCGGTTGCCATCATCGGTCATCACCCGGCTTGCATCAGATAACGACCTCTCAGATGGCACAGAGGTTTTGCCACCAAGCCCAGAAAGCCTCGATTGTTGTAGTAGAATTACGTAGAACGTAGGTGATAATAGTTCTTTTTATCATATTTGGAATGCAAATGCGTAAACTGACTTCCTATAAAACAATCAAAAAATGAAGATGCAACTTCCGATATATCGGGGTAAATTGTTAGTATATAGGCTTGCATCGCTTATCGATGTCACTATATCGATATATCAGGCCAAAATATCAATAGATCGACATTATCGCGTCGAATCGGGCATCCCTAGAATATAATCGATGAACCTTTAAACCTTATCCATGTCGCAGCACTCATCATAGTTTTCTATTTGACTCATCAGCTTGTCGACATACGGAGATCATTCTCACCAGACGAGACCCAATGGTCGAGAACTTCCAGATCATATTGGGCTGCGAGAGGCCGCATGGTGGAAGAGCCGTAGGCCTAAAAATTAGTGGCGTAGGGTAAAAAAACTGTTTTCTTTCTTTTTTCTTTTTTTATGAAAAATCCTGTTTCCGGTACTCAAAATAGTATCGATATGCCAAAACTTTTTTAAAATTTTAAATGATCGTAAGATATCAATACTTCCTTGAGAAAAGAATCTTTTTTTTTTAAATTGATACCTTTATCATGTGATGTAGCCCCTACTAGCCTACTGCCCTATACATTGTGGAGCATAGTATAGTTACTGAAGGAAACGTTTTCAGGTGAGCAGACGAAGCTTAATTTAGGTTTCGAAGAATTTCATTCGGGAACAAGTGGACCCTCAATATACCAAGACCGTTCGTTCGTGTATGTAGTCATTCCGAAAGTACCTACCTTTAATAGCTTTCAGAACCATGATCTAGACAGATGTATTCACAGCCTTCTTGTTAGACGTATTGGTCCAAGCAACATACCGAATAATTATAACTATCGGATCTTATGTGCAGGTGACTTGGCTTTAACTAACAGTTCCTGAGCTATCTGAAAGTTCCTCAATGTTGCAGAGTTTTCACTTTTTTTATTTATGACTTGTGTAAAAAGGAGTGTGGATAATGAATTGATACAGGACGATCACAACAGCTTTTCATGGGAAAGGTCTTGTCTGGCTGTCGCTCTGGCGGAAAATCAAATTTCAGTTTACCATAGTCATTGGAGAAGGACCTGTATTGATTTCCAGTTGAACCTGTAAAATATAATTCCGCATTTCATTACTTGATAGTTATGACTAATGTTTAATCGGAGATAACCGTCCTCTTAAACTGGGTGGTCGGATCTAATTGTCGTACGAAGATCGATTGTTCTTCGTATAATACGTGAAGCAATAGTTAACCACTCAACTACCCTATCTGTTAAGTAGGCACAGTGAGCAATTTGACGAAAGTGAAGGTAATATCTACATATGAATTTGGGTTCCTTTCAAGCAAAACGGTGTAGCTACCTCTCCACCATTATCAAAATTGTTCTATCTTTGATATCCCGTAGTCAACATGCTATAGTGCTGGTGCCTTCGTAGGTACCTACCATGCTATCATACTCTCTAATTTCGTTATACCGAACCAAATAGATGAATAATGGTTTGGCAGTATACTTAGGGGCAGTTTTTGTGGGTTACAAATCCCCCTTTTTTTGGCCAAATTCTGTTCAGTAACGGAATTTGGCCAAAAAAGGGGCCAACTTATTTACCACATAAAGAGGTGTTTTATGTCGGAAAGCATAAACGAGTGTGAAATTTAAATTTCTTAGTTCCGGGTCAAAATGACATCAGGCAAATTGGCGAGTAGTTCAACTCAAATCCCGCTTGGAGCACTAGTGCCTCACTTTAAATGATGACAGGACCCCAATGGATGGATGGAACCGGAAATTCATAAATAAATTTTAAAAACTCTCAAAAATCAAACCAAGGGGAGGTTCACCAAAGGTCACATCAGTGGTTCTTGAAGGTTGTCAAGACGGTTTGCCATTTCTAATATTGGATTGTTGGCAGTACTGAGACCTCGCTTTAGAAGCTTTGCTTCGCCTTGTTGGGGCCAACAGCCTGTCAGATGTCAACAGACCTGATAATCACCCTCATTTAACAAATATTGCTTATTTTTTAAAACGGGCTTCAAACTACCATTTTTCCAAGAGTTCTGAATATTATATATATATATATATAAGTAGTATCGGAATACCAATCCTGGCTCACCGACTTCAATCTCTGTTAAAAATGCTTCTGACTTCAATCTCTGTTACAACTGCTTTTGTGCTAAACCTTGTTAAAATGCTTTTCTGTTAAACTCCTGATAAAACTTTTCAACACAAAACATCAGAACACATTTTTTAACACAAAACATCAGAACCAGTGACTTTTTCATTTAGCGACTTAAATCCCTGGTAAAAATTTTTTAACACAAAACATCAAAACCAGTGACTTTTTCATTTGGGGAGGGTTAGTTAAAAGAATGTATTCTATAATAAATAAAGGATATGGTTTTATGCGACGAGGCATTAGATATATGTGATGAACATGGAGGTTTATGGGAGTTTGTAAAGACACCTGAATTTCGATTTTATGATAGAAACTGTGACGCACTAGACGAGATTCAACGTGTATTGAGGGAGTATAGATTTTCTAAACGGTTGTTAAAAGAACGTTTATTGGGTGTCGATGGTAAACCACCGCTCCGTACAAAGGAGGATGTAAAGGTAATGCTTAAAGAAACAAAGATTAAGGTTCCTAAAAATGCTTCTGAATATCAACTTAGAAAATTGCTTTATAGTGAGAGTAAAGCCAAACTGAAGAAGGATTTTGAGTTTCAGTTTCGATACTGTTGCTAAAAGCTCAGGATGTTTGGAATATGAAGGAGATTTTATTTTCAATGTGTTTTAATGAGGAATCCTCATTAAAACGAACAATTAGATCAAGGTAATTTTATATCGACAATATTACTATCGTCCACAATTATATTTTTAGTAGGGATCATGTTTAAAAAAATCTTTACGTTCAACTCTTGTAGAAATTTCTTATCTCGTTTATTACGAATAACGTAATTCTCCAACATTGTTTCGTCGATTTTCCTTTTACTTTTCCTTTTACATTTCACGTCTTTTACCGGTTCTTCAGGCATTGTTTTTTTAATGGTATTTACGAATTTTTCAACCCCTACATTTTTCAACTGTGTTTTAAAATTTAAAATTTTATCAGCGGAGATTTCTCCGTATAACAGTTGTTCTATAAACCTGTACACTTTCATATCTTTATTTCTATCGATATATGCGAAACATTCAATGAATTCGATATGCTTAAGTGAAAATTGTAAATATGGATGAGACATTTTTATTGAAGAGATCCTTTTTTCATTTCTTTCTCGTTTTGTGTTTTCGTAAGTTCCTTCAAATGATCTACGAACTTTTCTTTTTCTATTCCAATTGTATGATGTCCCCAAGCAAGAGTATCCATACCATTTTCTAGAATATACCTTTTATCATCGTAGGCACTGAGCGCTTTCTTGTTCTGTTCAATAGTATAAATATCATGCTTGTTTGATCTAAACATCATTTGCGTTTTGTAGATCGGTTTCTTAGTTAACAGGCATTCTTTGAAATCATTGAATTTAATGTCCTGTTCAACTACGTTTTTCTTTATCCCTTTCGCTTTCTTTGTTTCTTTTTGATTCTCGAACGTTTTGTGTGCGTAAAGTTTCGATCTTAGTCCAACAAATTCCTCCATTACTTTTCCGCTCATTTCATCTTTGAATTTTCCAAGTACTTTCTTGTTCACCTGTGGAATTCCATACACATTTTCTTTCGGATAATCGGATGTATCAAATTGATCGAGAATGATGTTTTTAATGTCTGCGTAAACATCCTCAATCTTTATGTCCATGATCAGACTGTCCGTGTCACAGTACATTAATTTGACATTTTCTCCGTATTGTTTTTTAATTGTGTTATAATAAAAGTCGTACATTAGAGTTTTAGAAATTTCCAGAATGCTCATGCCAATGTAGATGGGTTTGTTGAAAAGAATTTTGGTCTTTTTCATGTGAACTGCTGCTAAGTTTTCCGTGAATATCGTTCTACGATCAAAAGTGGGTTTTGCTATCAACGATTCCAGTTTCTTTCCATTTGAACATAATTTAATATCGACTCTTCCCCTGATATTTTCCATCGTTTTTCCGAATACACTGTTGTTCATCAATTTAAAAAAGTCCTTTTCAAAATCATTTTTCGCTTTCGTTCTCAGTTCCGTGTTGAAGTCAATGTACACTTTCAACCAATCCGATTGATCAAACTTCAGTGCTCTGTGTACTTTCTTTAGTTTCATTCCCATGCTCAGACACTGTTTCAAATTCCTGTAGTGTAAAACGTATTTATCTTTGTCGTACAAAGTTGTCATTAATTTAGGTAATTTTGTATTTCCAATCCTGTTTTCCGGTGCAAGTGGTAGATCTGAGTGTAAATCGTGCAGTTTCTTAGGATATTCCAAGTCAACTTCCAGAAAATAACCTTTAGGAGACTCATCACTTATATTTTCAACATCTAAATTTTCCAAGTTCTCTACCCATTTAAAACCTCCGTATGGCATGTACTGAGACATAGCCCATCCGTACAAGTTGTTTGCGTCAAGGTACATTATATAGTTGGAAGGTTTAGTTGGGTCATATTTATCAACCATGTACTTGTTGTTTGCTTTCGCGTGTCTGTTACTACATTGCGATATACCTCCTCGAATTCCTTTTTCTGTCATTAGAATTTTATTGTAATCAGTCAACAATTCCAATTTCACTTTTGTCATTTTCAACATACAATCCCATGCAAATCCAGGTGTCGTGTAATAAAATGCTGGATCCAGTTTGTAAGTTTTAAGGGAAATATCTCTAAAGTTTTCCATTACATCTGCAAGCTGTAAGACATCGCATTTGTTGTAATGCATAGTGAATTCTCTCATGTTTTTTATTCCAAATCTATCCCAAATCTCCTGCGCATTTCTGTACTCAGACTTTTTTACTCCTTGTTTGTTTAAGCTACTGTAAAATTTCTCTATAGGTGGTAAACAGGTTTCATCGTACCTTTCCGGCCTATCCATGTACTCATATGGGTAAGCTAGTTTCCTTGTCATCAGTTCCAAGTTCTCTGTTCCAAAATGTTTCTCTAATTCCTTAAATTGATCTTTAGTTAAATTTCCTACTAGTTTTTCCAAAGAGCTTGCTAGAAATTTGTACGAATCTAAGAATCTTATTTCAATTTTATTCATTACTGGGTTTCCTTTCTTATCAAAATTTCCAGAGTCGTACCTGAGAATCTTTGAAAATGAAATGTACTTTTCCTCGGTGTTTGGAATCAACCGTATTTCCCCTTCATCCTCTCCGAGTTGTTTCGCGAATAGGTGGGCATCGTAACCAGCCAGGTTGTGGAAAAATACTGGTACGAATCTCGGGCATTGGTACTCCAAATTACACAGAGAATGGGCAGCACCTCTAAATTCTCCTGACAAATGGTCATGGGCAGCCACACGTCTTTTGTTCATATCGATATTTTGTTTCAGATCCTTCAATTCCGTTTGTATTTGTTTTGCATTACTTTCATCTCCTTGCATGTGAAAGTAGACCAAAGCTTTTTCCTTCACCTCGAGTTCCTTTTCTAACATTGGAGGCAATTCGTTAAAACCTCTCTCGCAAATGTGACAAGTTTTTACATTTTTGAATTCCTGTTTCTGTTGGTCAGTCAATGGTTTCATGGGTACATTTTTATCGTAATATTCCTTAGCAATGTGTAAAACTTCCTCTTTCAGTTTCTGATAAAATACTTTTGGAGAATCCGAACCAGAATATTCGACTGGGGGCTTATAATATCCGTTGGAATACTTTATGTAATATGAAAAACTGCTAGCTTCGTGTTTGTGTATTTTATTAGTAACCCTTCTTAATCTAGTTCTGATTGATTTTATGATAAATTTTCTAGAGTTTTTAACGGGTGTTTTGCATTTCTCTTCAGCTATAACAGTTTGAAGTTTTCTAAGCAAACTTTCAAAGTCCGAGTAGATAACGAATGGAACTTTCATGGAGCGTTTATAATTTTCAAATTGTAAAACATTATCATAAGGTTCTGGTAATTCTACTTTAACAGCTTTATGAGCTCCACAATATTCTTTATGTTCGTTTAATTTAATCTGAGTTCCAAAGCTATTTAAACACATTTTACATAAATACCTTCTCTTGTGATCCTTTGTTAGCTGACTATGACCAACCAGTTTCCATAGATCTTTGATCCAGCAGTAATGTTCAGTTTTCTCGTTTTTCAAGTACAACAAGTCAACGTGTTTTTCCTTTTCCTCTTTCGTTATTTCCAAGGGAACTATAGTATTTTTTTCATTCAGACAGTAAACATTTATGGAAATCCCAGTTCTTTTCTCAAACTTTTTTACGTCTGTAAGTTTCATAGGAAAACTGATATCTTTCAACGCTTCGTCAAACTCATGTTCCCATGTTATGTACTTTCCTATTCTATCAGAATTTTTATCAGCTGGATGTAAAGCTGAAAGAACAGACCAAAGGAAACATTTATTATCGTCATTTTTCACATTTATAATTGCTTTCCTACTTTGTAGAAACTTAGGGAGTTCAATGTAAGATGATCCTCTCAAAGGAATGTACTTGTTAACGTTAAGTTCCAAATGCTTGATCTTATGAAGTCGCCAATTAGATCCTTTAATTTCGAACGTTTCCATTTCATTTAGAATTTTCTGTTTCATTTCATCGTAACAGTTTGCAACTTCTGCCGACTGCAATATTATTACGTTTTTAGTTTTGAAATTGAGTTCCTGATACTCCATGTTATTTTTGTTAGTTCCTTTTTTAAATTCTGCGATTAAAACTACATTAACTTTTAGTTTCATTTCTCTAAGTTTCCATTTGATTAAACCTGTTGCGGTTCTTTCAATACTGTTCAGAAATTTGGAAGCATCTTTAAATCCTTTCGTATTTTTAATGTTGTAAGTCACTAATCTAGATTCAAATGCAGTTTCCTTTTCAACAACTTCCGTTTTCGGTTCTTTGCTTTTTTCAAATACTTTTTCACTAAAATTAAATACTTTGTGCAATTTCCTCGGTATTACAAATACAGATTTCGCTTTTCTAGCTTCTCTGTTTTTTTCAAATACTTTTTCACTAAAATTAAATACTTTGTGCAATTTCCTCGGATTTACAAATACAGGTTTTGCTTTTCTAGGTTTTCTGATAGTCATTGTCCGGTCCGGGTCGTTTTTTCCATGGCGCTTAGACTTTAGGTGTCTAGCCCAATTTTTATAAGTAGTGCTAACATTGCACTTTTCACAATGCCTTCTCGTATCATACATTTTATTATAGGATATATAATTTTTCGAATCATTCATTTTTATTAGAAAAGAGATTCTTTTAACTAACCCCTCATTTTTTTGAATTCTTAAAGGTGGCGTCGAATCGACGCCACCTTTTTCTTTTGTCTATTATTGGAGAGATCCTTTTAACTTACCCCTCATAAAAACGTTTTAATGGAAATTTTCCATTAAAACAACAATATTATACTAAGACCAAGTTTTTTCAGAATTCAATGTCTCTTTGCATGTTTTTAAAACAGTTTCATAATCTTTTCCGTTTGAAAGTTCTTTTAACACTATCAAAGACAGATGACCGCAAATTGGAGGATCGTTATACTTTTGAATTTGTTCGGAATTGTATTTAATTTTTTTTTTTCCCAAGTATTTTACCAACTCCTTAGGGGGTGATGCGTTTCCATAGGAATCGAAATAATACTTTTCTTTTTCAGATTTTTTAAAATAACAAGTCCAGTGACTACCATTTTGATAAGAATTTTCCAAATTAATAATTCCACATTCAACGTGTTCAGATCGATCGGGGAGTTCATCCTTCATGAAAACACCTCGGAAATGTTTTATTTTAAAAATTTTCACGAAACGAGTTAAATCTAAATTACTCAAGGGTTGGTAGTTTTCCGTTTTTTTCTTTTTTTTAAACCGGCCCCAATACTTAGACTTTTTGCATTTTTAGCTAGTTTTTCCATCTCGAGATTATGACGTTTTATTTCGGCTTCTTCAGCGGCTTTATGTTTCGAGTCTATTACTGAATTTGCTACTGCTGCACCTCCACCTAATAACGCTCCAAGTGCTCCTATTCCTGCAAATATCAGTGGTAGGAATCCACCCGTGTGATTCAAATGTAGTTGTTCGTAATCCAAAGTTAACGTAATTCCTTTCTTTTTTTCTTTAGCTTTTTCAAATGCTTTCGATTGAGTTTCCCACAGACTGATTTTATGTTTTCCGTTTCCCGAAATTTGTTTCGCTGTAAAAAGAATTGTAACACTTCTACGCTTTTTGTAAGCGGCTTGTATTTTGGCTATTTGATTTTCGGTTAAATCTATCTTTTTCATGATCATAGTTATTTATTATAGTAAAAAAATTTTTTTTTAATAACGAACTCCCATACCAAATAATCGTTTACTCCTCATTGCAACTCTCACTGCAGTTGCACCAGCTTTTTCTTTCCAACTCGCATCACTCGAGTGCATTCTTTCTTTTGCTACTTCCTCTAGTGCTTTATCTGCCACATGTCTTTCTTTGGTGTCTGTATGATCTCTGTAAGATATATCGTGTTGCTTACAGCCTTCGTCCAATTTATTAATTCCCGGATCTCCTCTTTTCAATCGTTTATCTAGTTTTGTAAATGGACCGCAGTAGTTGTATCCAGGTAAATGCATTTCGGGTGCGAAACCATCAAGTTTGTTCAACAATGTATTTAAAACTCCAGATCCGTTCTTGATGATTCCTTTCGGTAAACTGTTGACAACTTTCAACAGATATTCTATTCCTTTGGGATTATCTAAGTTTTTTTCCAACTGATCGTTTATAAACTTTACAATTCCTAATTTTTCATTGTGAAAATTGTTATTACCGGCTCGTTCTTGTGCGTACAAATAGTACAAACGCTGTTGCAACTGTTGTAAATTATCGATGTATTTATATTCCACAGGATTTTCCGTATACTCGATCAATCCAGATCCCGATTTACCTGCCTTCAATTCCTTCCAAATAGGAGCAATCAACTCTCTGTACTTTTTCCCCTTACTTGACTTTGGTAATCCCGTAGTTGGGTCATTCTTTTGGTATAAAGAATTCGTTTGAATGAGAATTTTCTTGTAAGTTTTCAAATCCTCTTGAGTGTATTTATCAGGATCAGGTCCTAGAGGATCAGTTAACAAACACCATAATCCGTGAGTTCCTCTATATTTTACATTTTGAATTATTAGATCGTCTTCATTTACTCGAATTTGTTTGTCTCCGATGTAAATTTTGTCCTCTTTTCCCCAGATGCCAAATTGTTTATCACCCTGTCTGATGTAAAGTCTCGCAATTGAACCAATTCCTTTTGGCCCTACACTACTGGATGGATACTCATTTAGATCTACCATGTCTACTATTGAGGAGAGATCGTTACTAGCTGGTTCAGCCATAGTTTCGCCAGCAATATCGTAGGTTTCAGTAGGATTTATTTCGAATGTGTTAGCTGGTCCAAAAGTTACAACTTTCTTTCTAGGAGAACTACTTGTCATTGGCTGTTGCGTGTATGGTACGATTTCCAACTTCTTTATATCTTCATCAGTTTGTTTCACTGCATTTTTCAATTCAACTAATTTTTCAGTGATGGGTGCGAACGTCTTTTCCTGAGTTTCTCTATCGTTAAATTTATCTACTCTTGCTTCTCGGAAAGCACGTCTCAACTCTTGTTCTTTTTCTCGAATTTTATTGGCTTCATTGACAGTCATTTCTTTAGGTTTCCTAAAAGTATTTCGAACTATCTTTTCAGATTTACTCTCGACAGTTTCTTGAAGTTTTTGGTTTTTGTCTTTTGGTTTGCCTTTTGAAGCTTTTTTATATTTTGCATCTAATTTTTTTAATGTTTCATCAATCATTTATTATAAAATATATTTTTTTTTTAACGATTCACCGAACGTACGTTAAACGTCGAACGTACGTTAAACGTACGTTGAACGTTAAGCGTTGAACGTTAAGCGTTGAACGTTAGGCGTTAGGCGTTAAGCGTTAGGCGTTAAGCGTTAAGCGTTAAGCGTTGAGCGTTAAGCGTTAATTTTGTCGATTCACCGAACGTACATAAAAAATATAATAGATCAAGATCTATTATATACACATTTGGTTAATGCTTATTTAGTTATTTCTAGCTGGAAATTCTTTCCGTATCGTCCACTCTCTTTTTTTAGTGTTGCGTCTATCGTTAGAAAACCAAATGTATCCTTCCAACATTCACCACAAATTTCTTTGAACCGTTCAAAAGTAAAATCCGATCCTACATACTCATCATAAATTGTTTTAATGTAAGCATTGCTCTGTTTAAAAATACAAAGAAAATTCACGTTATTTCTAATCAACTGTTTATCAACTTTAGTATAGGATTGAGTCAAATAAATGCACGAAATGTTTTTATGCCTACCTCTTACATAGTAATCCTTTATAATTTGCTGTTGTTGTTCATTCACACAATCATCGAAAACTATCAAACTGTTCGGTTGGCATTCATCTAGACCGATTAATTCATCACAGCTACTATAGAAATGAGCAATTTCCTTTCCAATTTTATCAGTTAGTTTTTCGTAAGCTTGTCTCAAGCCTTTATAAACTTGTTGTTCTAATGATTTAGAAAAAACATAAAAGTTTTCAAAGGGAATACCCCATGGTTCTGTAATGAGGTTGTACAACAATGTAGTTTTTCCACATCCACTCGTACCAATTATTAAACACCTAATTGGAAGTGGTAGTAAACCATCTCTCATACTAATCGGATCAAACGGTGTAGGTTTTATGATATAGCTTTTGTTATATTTTGGATTCATTTTTTATTTATTTATTATATAATAAATAATGTTTATAAAAATTTCAGGAGATACACTAAGGTTTGAGAGTCCAATTCCACTCGATCCGAATAAAGAGTATCAGTTGGGCATGTCGGCTTTGTTGTTTACAACTAGGAAAACGTTTGAGATAAAAAACTTCGAGTTCGCTTACAGATTTGCTTTTCCTGATGGAATTTACGATCTAATATATAAAATCGATGGAACGTTCAATGTGAGTTCATTCAAAGCCAAGTTGATTAGTATTTTATCCAGTTTTCAAAGTAGTTTGTTAGTGAAAAAAGACACTATGAAAAAGTATTCTGAAGCTCAAGTGAAAGAAATACAAAAAGATATACAGAAAGTTAATCCGAATAGTTTGAAATTCGATCTCGAGCATTTAAAAGACGATTCTTACAGAATTGCTGCATACTTTCCCATGGACATGAGGATTGTGGATGAGGGGAATTTTTGCGATATATTTCAGTTGAAAAATTGTTTAGGTTCCGATAATTTGTTTAAAAAGAATACCAACTACGTATCAGAGAATAATCCGAAACAACTCGTTTTTTCTGACAACATAGTCGAATGGCATTGTAACATTACGGAATATAGCTTTACAAATCATGATGAACATCCCCATTTGCACGTTGAACACGAGTTATTACACGTTTCTTTCATAGAGAAACTAATGCCACCTAATACTGTTTACACGGAAAAACCAAAGAAAGTAGTTTTCATTCCACTAAGAAAAGGACTGAAAGAAATAAAAATGATAAAATTGTCAACAACCACGGGAAATAACGAACAGATTAAATTCGACGATATTAAAGCTTACTTGTTGCTGAAAAGTAAATAATTTGTATAATAAATAAGATGAACAACATTTATGAAAACTAAAAACCGTCTGCTCCTGCTTTTTAACAGTAAATACATCGGACTCGTCTGGCAGACGGGTCCGATGAAAAGACGAATACAGTGAGTTGTGTTTTTTTTTTATGAGAAAATCTCATAAAAAATTTTTTCATAGTACCTAAATAAAAAATTTTTTCATAGTACCTAAATAAAAAATTTTTTCATAGTACCTAAATAAAAAAAAAATTTTTTTTTTCATAGTACCTAAATAAAAAAAAATTATGTTTACTATAATAAAAGAATGCATCAATCTAAAAAGGTTTTTGATAAATATCAAGATGGTATTGTACGAAAACAATTCCAAACTTTCAATCCTTCATCGACTTTGAATTTAAATGCCGAAAACAAAAGGACTACTTTCAAAATAGAACTCTATGACGAATTTATTTGCAAAGATGTAGAATATTACATTTCTGGTAAATGTGTTTCAACCGATTCTACGAAACCATATAAAAGTGAAAACAAGGATGTAAGACTTGTTGATAATTTCGTTGCAAACTTATTTTCCAACATAGAAGTGAAAAAACATAATGTCGTAGTCGATGAAATTGAAAACCCGGGGATTGCAAGCACGGTTCAAGGTTATGTATGCCATTCAGGGCCAAAAAATTATAATGGAAACGTAATCAATTCGGGGTTCAACTCGAAAGCTATTGGTGGTGGAAATTTCAGTGCGAATGGTAACTTGGGTGATTTAGGTCTTGGGTTCTTCAAAGATTTAACAGTTCCAATATTCAAGGGAGGTTTTGAAATAACTTTTATTCGAAATAGTGATGATAACGTGATATTTCGATACAAAAAAGACACAGCAACTCCGCTTCCACATGATGGAAAAATAGAAATCACTTCTTTCGTTTTGAGAGTTCCGGTGATTGAATACGATAACGAATCTAAAGTAAATTTGATTACAGATTTGAAAAACATTCCATATCAACTTCAATTTAAAAGTTGGCAATGCATAGAACATAAAAACGTTTCCGGAAAAACGTTGATGTTCGATGTAACTAACATTTATAGAAACGTTTATAATCCTCTCTGGTGTTTCATAGTTTTTCAAACCGATGTACTCAATGATCAGACGAAAGATAATGCTAAATTTGTTCATAAAGATGTTAGGAATTACTGGTTGGAAGTCGGTGGAAAAAGATATCCCGAGGAAAATTACAATTTGGATTTCGACGAAAATGATTTTTGTTTAGCTTATTCCGCGTATTTAGATTACAAAAAGTTAACAAACTCTCAAGACAATTTACCGTATCATGAACCCGAATTTTTCAACAGAGATTATCCGATTTTCAGTATAGATTTAACGGATCAACCTAAAAGTATTTCCGGTGGTAAAAGCAACATCATTTTACACGTAGAATTCAATAAAGCGGTAGCAGCACCTTCAGGTGGTTCAGAAGGAACAACGTGCTACGTTGTTTTAGTCAGTGGTTCGAGCTTCGTTTACAATCCAGTCAAAAATACGATAACACAAGAACTTGCTTAAAACCCCGTATTGCCTTTAACGTTAAAGAGGGGGGGCGAATCGCCCCCCCTCTTTAAGAAATTTTTAAATGTTCTCGACTTGTATTCGACTTTAACGTTAAAGAGGGTGGCCAATTTGGCCACCACACTTTAAGAGTTTCAAAACTCTTTTAAATGTTCTCGACTTGTATTCGACTTTAACGTTAAAGAGGGGGGACGATTCGTCCTCACCTTTAATAGAAATGTAAACTGACGGGCTCCGTATTTACAACTAAAGTAAGAATGTGTATTTTTAATGGAGTTTACTCCATTAAAAAAAGTTTCCTTAAATAAAACATGGAGGATGAAATTTATTGCCATAAATGCAAAAAACAAACAAAAAATATAAACGCGGAAATTGTACAAACCGTGAACGGAAGGTGGAGAATTGCTGCTAAATGTGTGAAATGTAAAACTAATAAAAGTAAATTCATAAAAAATCCGAATGAGGAAACTAACGTAGTTCCTGAAACTGAAGTTATAAATTTATCTGAAAACGAAAAGTTGGAATTTGCGAAGGAATTACATAAACCCGTTAGAAAGAAATTTCAGAAAAGGAAAATTGTTACTCATGGAAAAGATGATCTTTGGGCCGCGGACTTGATTATAATGAAACAATACGAGAATGAAAACAAGGGGTTCGGTTACATGTTGAATATCATTGATACTTTTTCAAAGTACGTTTGGTCAGTTCCATTGAAAAAGAAAAACGGAATGGTAGTTTCAAAAGCTTTCAAAGGAGTTTTGGAAAATGTAAAATATCATAATCATTCTACTCCTAAACTCCTTCACACGGACAAAGGTTTAGAATTTGAAAATAGACTTTTCAAAGAACTTTTAGACGAGTATAAAATTAAAATGTATCACACGGAAAATTTAGAAAAATCTGCAATCATCGAAAGATTTAACAGAACTTTGAATCAGAAAATTAAAATTCGTTTCGAGGTGAATGGAAATCAAAATTGGGTCGATATTTTACAGGAATTAGTTAATGAGTACAACAAACAAGACGTTCATCGATCCATTGGAATGACACCTGCTCAAGTTGATGCGAGAAACGAAAATGAAATTCTGAGATATTTATTTAAAAAGAGTGGAAAAAATGTAAAAAAGAAATTTAAAATTGGAAATCGCGTGAGAATTACGAAATCAAAGAAAACTTTTGCAAACAAATACAAAGCAAATTGGACGAAAGAGATTTTTGAAATAAGTGAGATTTTAGAAACGAGTCCAGTTACTTATAAAATTAAAGATTTAAGTGGAGAGGAAATCCAAGGAACTTTTTATCCCGAGGAATTACAACTCACGAAATTTTAAATTTTCCTACAATAAATATGTTCTGTTTGAACCTTTCATTGTGTATCGATAAGATATTCGTAATTATAATATTTTTAATAGCTCTAGTTTTCATTTACATTATAAATGAAACTGGAATCAATCACAGAATTATCGGAGCTTCAGAGCAGAGTTTAAAAGTATTCAAGATAAAAAATGTGTAAGAAAAAAAGGTTTTAAGTCAGTTTTTATAGGGATTCCCTATAAAAACCCAATGTATAATTATTGTAAGTCTAAGTTTTGGAAAAGGAAATAACAATAAACAATAATAAACATTTTATTTTACATCGAGTAGTTTCATAAAAGAATAACTAGTAGATCGAGGCGCTCCTATAGGAGCGCTTTGGGTGGGGAGAATCACGTCACATCGTCCAGCGGTCCTCGCGGTCCTTCAGATAAACAGGCGCTCCTGCAGGAGCGCTTTGGGTGGGGAGAATCACGTCACATCGTCCCGCGGTTCTCGAGGATCGCTTTTGCATTCAGATAAACAGGCGCTCCTATAGGAGCGCTTTGGGTGGGGAGAATCACGTCACATCGTCTCGCGGTCCTCTTTTACATTCAGATAAACAGGCGCTCCTATAGGAGCGCTTGGGGTGGGAGAACACGACCTTCTGATTCAATTCGTTTCCCAAAAATGTTTTATATTCTGTAATCTTTAACATGGATTCCACTCGTAGAACTGTTATTGGAAGTACAAATATTGATACTTTTGCCACTAAATGATACTACCTTTAATAAGGGTAGTATTAAAATGATACTACCCTTAATAAGATTATAACAACACAAATTCTAGCACTTGAATGTTTCCATCTGTTATTAAAGTTCTTGCAACTTCCTAACTTTCCACTTCCTCAATAAAGTCTATACACTCATAATACACTCACTATACACTCACTATGGTACGTTTTGTAACTCTGAAGTTCCAAATAAAAGCCTTAATCTTCAACAATAGCTAACCACAAATAATCTTTAGGTTGAAACGTTGTGTGTGCAGAGCGGGCCACGTCTAAAAGATAACTGATAAAATCCTCGGGACGCCTCTCCCTGTTGTCCTTGAGTCATATCGGTGATGAGCCATGCAACTGGTTCGCCGAACAGACGGTAGATTGCGCAACATGTCCCGTACACATTCCTGAACGTCCTTACATCTTGTTCAAATATGTTTTAATGGGGATTCCCCATTAAAACGAACAATTCTAAACTATTATTTTTTACTGATCTAAAACCACTCTATCTTGAAACTCTCGAATGAATTCTTCACTTAAATTTTGCCAATTGTAAATCTCATTCCAATATCTTCTAAGTGAAATCCATTCCCAATCAACTTCGTTTTGAAATTCTCTGATGAAGTCTTCAGATAGTGTTTGGCTACATGAAATACATTCCCAATCAACTTCGTTTTGAAATTCTCTGATGAAGTCTTCAGATAGTTTTTGGTTATATGAAATAAATTTCCAATCTACTTTATCTTTAAACTCTCGAATGAAATTTTCAGTAAGATTTTGAAACATGGAGATTGATCTCCAATCTACTTTATCTTTAAACTCTCGAATGAAATTTTCAGTAAGATTATGATACCTGGAGATCAATCTCCAATCTACTTTATCTTGAAACTCTTCAATAAAATTTTCAGAGAGTTCTCTGTTATAAGAAATTATACCCCAATCAACTTCGTTTTGAAATTCTCTGATGAAGTCTTCAGATAGTGTTTGGCTACATGAAATACATTCCCAATGTACTTTATCTTTAAATTCTCTGATGAAATTTTCTGATAGGATTTGTTTAAGTGACACACTTTTCCAATTTACCTTGTCTCGAAAATCTCTTATGAAATCTTCAGAGAGTTCTCTGATATAAGAAATTAAATCCCAATCGATAATGTTTTCATACTCTCTTAATGTCTCTTCAGTTACTTTTGGGTACCACGAAATATTATCAGAAAGAAAATCTATATTTACTGAAATGTTCGTTGCTTGACAAAAGTTGATATGATCAACCGGATGGGTTATTCTATCTCGGATTTCCATGTAAATTTCAGTTGGTAATACGATTTTGTTATTCATCTTATATTTTATTATTATTTTCTTTCTTTTAAAACACAATTCCTTAAAGAGGGTGGGTCCAAATTAAAGGTGGACCCCTACGGGGTCCACCTTTAATAGTCTAGACTAGGGGTCGATATTTTCGAAATTTAGGACTATTTAGGGGTCGATATTTTCGAAATTTAGCTCCCTCTGATGTTTTCACTAGAAAAAAAAAATGAACGCCTTAAATTAAAATATTTTAACAACTTAGTATAATATTATTGTTTTTAACGGAAATTTTCCGTTAAAACGTTTTTTTTTTAATTAAAATTTAATAATTAAACAAACTTGATGTCGTGCATGTCTTTTCCATTTTTCGATTTAATCATTCCAGTGTACACTAAACAAACACCGTGCTTAACTAGATCTTTGAGTTCGGATTTTTCAAAAGTGAGTGCATATCTTTCAGGTAAGAACACTCTAAATTCTCCCAAGTTGGCAATTACACTCTCACAGTTTTCCCGGGAGTATTTCGTTTTAACGAACTCAAAACTTAGAACCTTGTACGGTTTTCCTTTTTCTAGTTCTGAGAGTTTATTTGTGGAGCTTTCAAAATTAAATTTTTTCAATAGCTGTTCCTTATTCATTTTTATTATAGAATACATTCTTTTAACTAACCCTCCCCAAATGAAAAAGTCACTGGTTTTGATGTTTTGTGTTAAAAAATTTTTACCAGGGATTTAAGTCGCTAAATGAAAAAGTCACTGGTTCTGATGTTTTGTGTTAAAAAATGTGTTCTGATGTTTTGTGTTGAAAAGTTTTATCAGGAGTTTAACAGAAAAGCATTTTAACAGGGTTTAGCACAAAAGCAGTTGTAACAGAGATTGAAGTCAGAAGCATTTTTAACAGAGATTGAAGTCGGTGAGCCAGGATTGGTATTCCGATACTACTTATATATACAAAGAAAAACGTGACGAAAATTCCCGATAGCAATGTTTTGGGGCCTACTGAAATTTAAAAAATTTCAGCAGTCAAGCTAGGTAGGTACGCCATATTTGCCATCAATCATGCTATTTCCCCCACTACCCTTGCCAATATAACCTACACTGTCTGACCTGTATGGATTACTGTTATCTCCATATTCCAAGGTTGCCAGGGACAATTCCCCGGTTCTTTCAAAACAAGCAGTTTTCTCCAACCCCCCCCATTACTCGATGCGCGTAATTCCTATAACTTCGGCTTTAATTGTGACGCCACCAACCCGGCCTAGTTGACGGCGGATTCAAGTTAGACTACCCTCGACGTATTCCGTCTATCATCATTGGAATTGTAGAAGGAAGAAACCTGATACCACAACACCAGTTTGGTTTCAGAGCAAAGCATTCTACAGTGGAACAAGTCCATAGAATAACAGATGTAATCGAAAATGCTCTGGAGAAAAAACAAGTCTGTATTGCTCTATTTCTTGACGTATCACAAGCTTTTGATAAAGTTTGGCACGAAGGACTGTTGAACAAGTTGCAAGGGATACTGCCTCAACAATACTGTCAAATACTGGAATCGTACCTATTCAAGAGATATTTCAGAGTTATAATAAAATAAATAAACGCTTAAAAAAAAAAAAAATCTATCTAGCTGGTGATTTGATGAGCCAAAATTTGCTAGCGAACATGAGGCAGGGAAAATTGAGATAATGGTGGACTGGTGCTGCTGTTACTTCGCATTTGGTGTGTGATAATATCCTTTTTTCACTTTCATCAACAATTTCTTAAATGGAAATTTAATATAACTTAAACGTCATAGTTATTCATCTATTAGTTTATTCATCAGAATAGGTAATATTGTTTTATAAATGATCACATATCTATCAGGCTCTGAGTGTAAATTTATTAAATATAAATGCATTTCTGTTAAAATTATCGTTACTGTAACCTAAAGGTATTCGAATATTCATGCCTCTCAGTACGTACTTCTGGTAACATTGATTCTATCAATCTAGTATGGTGATACCTAGGGTCTCCCCTACAATTTGCACCAATGGGTTTCCCCGTAGGTGCAAATTGATGTCAAATATATCATGCAGGTAGCTAATTGACAGCAATCCCATTTCGTTTTTACACGTCGTGTTTACTGACTGAAAAGAGATAATCCGTGCAAGATCGCTTATAGTAACGGAGATATTTATAGTTTTATCCAGAACAAGCCCTATTGAACATGCTCAGGAATGGATTTTATGGATGGGCCTGATCGAGAAAGGTAAAATGAGGTATAATGATTTTGGGTTTGGTCGGGCATAGGAGTGAAAATGGCCGCTAGGAGTTGTGCACTTTGGGAGATGTTCGATTATTAGTTAGGTATATTAGATTTACCTTTTCGTCAGCTCTCCTTTCGCTGCCTATACCCAGGAGACCAGGTTTGAGGGGAACTTCAGAAGCGAAGAGCCTATATTCATCTGGGAGGTCGTCGTCAGAGTAAATCCTGTCTGAGAAATACACCCTGCGCAACCGACAATTGGCGTGCACGTGGATGCGCCGCACCTCAACAAAATTGGTTCCGTACGCCTTCTTCGTCAATTCACCCATGTTAAATTGTATCTGATTCAGAGCAGAATATCACGATTACTACTTACTGTCTTTTTTATTTGCTTATTGTGTTACTACTTATTGGGCATGTGCATGGGTCACAGAAAAGTGAATATCACTACACAATGCGTTTGTCACAAAATGTTATTTATTTATTTTATTTGTTTAATTGAAACTAGATTCCATTCCGAGAACTTGACACCAACCGCACTGTCCTACGGTAAATAGTTCTTTTTCTATGGTTTTTCAAAGTTTAAACCAGTTCTGACGTCACAGCGAGTAGGGGTGTCCCACCCAGGTGAGAGGGGTGCAATGACGTCAGAATTGGTTGAACTTTAAAAAAATCATAGAAAAAGAACTTCTCATCGTAGGGCAGTGCTGTTGGTATCAAAATTCTCAGGGTGGTATCTACCTACTTTCATTTAAAAAATAAATACGTGCACAGGCCCCATTATAGAGAAACATACGACCGATTTAACGGAGGATGTAGGTACCTCGTTCCAGCCTGGGAACAGTGTCATCGGGAGCTGGGTGACGAACGGCGTGATTTTCGCTTTTGTGATGCCGTTGGAGACGTGGAACTTCCTCTTGAACTCCTGGTCGTCCAGAATCTGCAAGACGAGACAACGAGCTCATTCTCGTAAGAGCGGGAGGGAAATTATGTCTGAGGAGCTTCCCTCATCCAAGGGAAGTTCTTCCCATTGCTGATATTAGAAATTAAAAACTCGTTTGGGTAAAAGTTTTGTTCTTTGAGGGGCGTTTTGGGAGCGGTGGATGATTGAGTTGGGATCATCTGTGTGGTGGTGTTGTGTGGAAGTGTGGAATTTCTGGATGATCTGCGCACCCGCCAACTTTACGGAAGATACACTGGTTTTCGATGAGGCTCTCGTTCTACCTGAGAAGGAGAAGAATATAAGTTACAATGTTCTCTTACTTATATCGAGTGGAGGATTTGATTGTATAGAAGACACTAGTTAAAAAGTTGTTCTAGAACGAAAGATATGGTAGCTTCTAGAATTCTCGACTAGGTACTTGTTCCGTCCCCCGGATCAGTGGAATCTGCCAAACTGGTATGCTGATTTCACCAAGCGAATTAAGAATCCGACGTGTGCATCATTTATGCATGAATATGGCAGGTAGAGGAGTATAAAAAATTACGAGATGGTGCCTATATAATATAAAAAGAATGTGCGAAACATTATTTTATATATTTTTTAAAACCTCTAATAATATGAAAATATTTGGCAGTTCAGAAATTTAATAACATTTTAATTTGGAAAATTAAACGAAAATAGAAAAAAGTTCCTGTCATGCAGCATGGTTATAGAGCGAATTTCCAAAGAAATATTAGTGCTATTGTGTAAAAAGATGATATAGCGAGAAGCCATATCATTTTCGTAAAATTGTATAATTTTTTCGTGATTTTAGCCATTTTACCGATTTTTGACCATTATAAAGTCAAATTTGACCCACTATTTTCTTGAGAAAAATATTTTTATCATCGAAATAGTCCCTCCGTTGCGAATCACCATCCCACGCAACGTCAGGTGAATTAATATTGATTTTAACCGTTAATACAAATTTTTGACCCCCAAAAATTTAAATTTGACGCCTATTCTATATGAAAACAACTGAAATGGTATTTTTCTGTATTTACTTACCCTTCCATACAACTTCAGTGATTTTATATCAGTTTTTAGCGGTGTTTACCGGTTTTTGACCCCTAAAGACTCAAATTTCACCCCCTGAGAATTTTTTTAAGTTGCTCATCTTCGAACTCGTCATTTTTTTGGCACGAAAATTTTGGCGAAATTCGAATTTTTATCATGTACCCAAGGACAGATAATCGTCTCGAGTGACACAAACATTTTTATATTAAATTTATAAATGTTGTTAAAATCTAGGGATGAATTCAGGATGCTTGAAACGGATTTGCCTATAAAAAATTTCAAAACTTCATGTTCTGAAAATTTTTGACCCATAGCAGTAGCTTCATTTTCCTTGAAAATTCGCTAAAATTATTACATGGTACTTATGCAGTGGACAGTGAGCAGTAAAAGAGAAGGTAGTGTTGGAAAGGGATGTCGAAAACTAGATGGAGAAAAGAATGGTGGATAACGAAGAAAGATAGAAAAAAATTGGTTGATGGGAGGGGGGGGGGGGGGTCCAGTCATTGAGACCAGCAACTTGAATGGGAAGTTTCCACACTCTGGCACCCGCCACACCAAGTGAGTGCAAATTTATCTTGACTTTTCACGTTTAATACACGAATTTCACTCATCCCAGTATCTACCCAGTATTAGGACTTGTAATAAAACCAGTTAGTGTAGGCGCGAGAATAACACAAGGTGCAAAAAAGCTCATTGGAAAGCATTTTCTGAGTGGTAGGTTGGTACCTACCAAGTGAGAAAGAAACTTTTGGTTCTATGCTGTCTATTTGCTAGAGAAATTTATTTTTACAGGTATTTTGTGATGAAAGCGGTATTCCAGTTAACAAAAAAAACCTCATGCTTTAAATGTTTACTCACAATTTTCTACCTTTGATCCTATTTTTTTATATCTCCGCTAAATTTAACATGACTCATCCATCATCCATCATGACTCACATTTTGTGACCGTTCAAAAACGGTAAATATGATAGAATTTATCAGCGCCTTCATTATAAGTGCATCCAGCGACTGTCAGATCACCTGGTATGTAACTTCTGAATCTCCAAACTTTCAGAATATCATATCGAACCTTACAAGAAGATAGGTACGTATAGGGTGACCTGTGTACAAGGGTCCTCATAGCATTTTCTGAAGTAAGTTTACAATAAAAGACCTTGATTTGAGGTTTTTGCGATTTCTTACGAAGTTTGTTTTTGTAGGTGCCTACATATGGTTTATTGTGTGCTTTGATTTGAAAAATGGTATGGTTGGAATTTAAAAAAAGGTGCTTATTGAAGAAAAAATTGAGGTTTTTGTATGGAATAACGTGATTCTGAAGAAAACACTCAAAACCACTTCTCCACTAAATTACGTGATACGAAATCCCTGGTTTCCTCACTTCCCCTCATTTCATACATGGGGTTCATTTCCTGGATCAGCGAATAATTACGAAGAGAAAATACGTTATCAATGAGTCCAAAATTTTTATTATAGGTAGGTAGTACCTATGCATTTTTCGAGCCTTTTTTTTCTTTTACGTTGCAGAGCATACTGAATCCTTCCCTTGATTTCAACATTTTTTCAATACTCCATCCGATTTCCATTCACTCCTGACGGTATATCTCATAACAGTGGCTAGGAGATGAAAAATTCAAAATGTCTCATAAAAGTTCAAATGGCAAGATGAGCTGGTAATTTTCAAAAAAAAAATGGGTCTAGTTTGAGTTGGTTGGGGCTAAAAATTGCTTGTAATAGGTAAAAATGTCTAAAATCACAAAATATTTTCATTAGATCACCAAAAATTGTACCTATAAGAGGTATTCCAAAAATTTGCTGATGAATATGATGCATGGCTGGAAATTGGTTGTTATATAAATTAGGTAAGTATCCAACATTCCTTATGTATCGAGCTTTCTACCGTTAGGTATCAAGAGATGTGATATTTGTAAACCTACCTAACAGATTAAGTAGGGACAAACTTATCCTTCCAAAATATAGGAGAACTGTGGAATGTCTTCGTCTCCGTACCTATGTACTTATGTATCAGCTGATGTCAGTAGGTAGTACCAACCAGCAAATCAGATGAAGTTACGAGATTTCCTCGTGAGCGGGAACGAATTCTTTTGTCGTTTGCTACTGCGTACAGACATCTTCGCTGAAATGAAAAATGCAACGTTTTGACGACGAATTAGGATTTAGAAAACAACTGGGCTTCATTGCCCTCATAAAATTGTGGGCTAGTGGGTAACACCATACGGGACTAAAAAATTATTATAGAAGTTCTTAATAATGAATTTCGCCATTAAATTCTTTGCTAACTGTAAAAACATGGGGGATATGAAATGTCTAGATAGGTAGGTAGGTACTAAATAAGCAGTAGGCTCATCCTCGTCAGTTTCAAACGCAATTTATACTACATTTTGATCGTCTTAGTTCTGTTCGATCCCCTGCAGTTACTGAGAATTTAAACCATAAAATAAGCTTAGTTCTAACTGCGTAATGATAGGTAGGTTATAATTATGCGTGGTTCAAATTGAAGTTTTGGTTTATTATTTAATACTGAACGTTTGGAATCGAGCATGAACTTTCTGTGAATAAATACACCTATGTATTCGCTCAGCAAAAAAATCGTTCTTTCGCACACATGCTCCATTTGAGCCCTAGTTGTGTCCCGAAACTTTTCAGCCCGATCGGATTATACCCAGGGGTGTTATGAGTGAAACTGTGTATAAAAATAGATAGGTACTTTTGTGTTTTAGTAATAATGTTAGTAACATGAGCTTTTGAGGTATCTTTTTCCATGTTTTTGGGGACGAGAATACCGAATATGAAGGAAATTACCGAATATGAAGGAGAATACCGAATAAAGGAATACCGAATATGAAGGAGAATACCGAATGAATATGGAAAATTGAGGTTCTACCAAAGGTATTACCTTACCTACCAAGATTGATTTTTTATGAGTCAAAAACCTGGGAAATCGTCTGAAATCACCATCAATTTGTATAACAACACTAGAAAAAATGTCAACACGAGGATCAAGACGATTGAATGGCACTACCAATGAACAAAGATAATTTGGAAAAAAAATTTAAAAAAAAGGAGCATACTTAATTTGTGTTTTGAGGGTCAAAATTGGTGGAAAGAAACAATCAGAAATAGCTATTTCAATTATTTCACATGAAAGAAACAATAAATGAACAGCCAAAATTTCTGTGGGTATGTCCAATAGAATAATAAACCCATGTGACAAGGACTTTGCAGCGTGTTTAACCCCACCTTCAAAATTTGATGGTTTCAGTTTAAAGGTACGTAGAATGCGAAAATGGAATAAAATAATTTCTGTCCGTACGCCAACGCCGTAATTTGCACTTTTCTTAGTTACCGTGAACGAAAATGAATGAAATTCGGTTTGTGGGTCCCATATGGGGTCTAGTTGGTCCGCGAAGCTTGGCGTTAATGTCAGTCATCTCTAAGGGGAGCATTGTACGTTCGTTCGTTCAGGGTGAGGCCTTGAAGTTTGCACCAAAAAGTTTAGTTGAGTCGGTAATGCGGGTTTGTGATTTGGTTGAAAAAGCTGGTTTCTAAAGAGGAGTGAGAACATTTTTAGAGTCTAAGCGGAAAACTAGGTACGGCGAGAAAAATCTCGGAGGATGGAAAAATACCGTCGGTGGGAACTCCGCGAAGGAGTTGAAAGAAATTTATTGCCCACTCTTAGGTTGAGATAAAATGAGAACTTCGGGAGATGGCTTGAAGCAGTGGTGATAGAGAGGGGGGGGGGGGATCCCGTTTTTCCCATTCCGTGAGCGTGAGGGAAAATGTCGAGAAACCCCTTCATCTGGATGAAAAAAAATATCTCTTCGTTGGTTGGAGTTGGGATTCCCCATAATAACTGAAGGGAGTGATAAATTTAGTCCACGTAAACACTGTTCAGTCCAACGTGTTCTCTACCTGTACATTTCTGAATCGAACTTGATTTGTGAATGCTTCATTCTAGTTGGGAAAGTTTGGTGGATCCCACTTTAGTAAACTGCTGAGTGTCGATCGGGAAAACGCCCCACTGCAGCATAGAAATGTAGAATAGTTGGAATACCTTGGGACTGGGCAAAACTGTTCAGTTTATCGTTAATTCGAGGTATCGGTAGTTCGAAATACCGGGAGGTACCTACTAGAAAATAATGAGGAAAAAAATCAAAATGTAGGTACTAGACGAGCTAGGTTGTAAAAATATTGGGTTGTATCTTGTATGCCTTCACAACTTTCGGTATTTCCAGCCAAATGTCCTGAAGTCAACGAAGTCCACAAAAACACTGGGTACTTCTGTACTATACACCCCGGGTCTAATCAATTTCTTATCAACTATCTATTTCGGGAATCGATTTTCGATTATCACGTCGCGGGGAGCATGGTGCACGGGTATATCGATATTAGACACGGTTGTTCGATAGATTGTTTCGATAGTTGATAAGACCCCGGGGGACGTATTAGCGATGGGCTAAAGCGTTATTTTCTGATAACGGGTTATTCGCTAACAGTTATCGGTCAGTAACCGGTTACAATAACCGGTTATTCTGATAACCGGTTACCAGTTTAGTGATGGGGGTGCTTTTCACTCCGGAGTAGAGAAACAAACATGAGTGATTACCTGAGAGCCGATGTCGAAAAGTTCATCTTTTGAGCAAAATATTGTTGAACTACACTAGCTTCAGCTCTGTATTGCCCACGTATAGGCCCTGGCCTACTGTGGGATTTCTACCATACTAAATACCGACACTTACTTGGATTACTAAGTCTCAAATTGTTATAAAACTCACGTTTAAGAAATATTTTTGTAACTAAGATTTTATTTTGATATCTATAAGAACTTAACTTGGACGTAAGTAAAATATATGTAACCACTTTAAGAAACCAAACTTTTTATTGAACTTACCATATTTGTATATTTCGAAATTTGTCTATAAAATGTTGTAAGGAATAAAACAATTTCTCCGTCTTCTCTCTCTCTCTCATCATATGATGCCTACCTACCTATTGCTTCATCATGTGAATCTGTCACTTACACTGATAGGGCTTAAATTCAAATGCTGACCATAAATATAACAGAAATCAATTGTTGATAGAGGAATAAAAATTTTGAAATTTCCTAATCTCACCCCCCACCCCCCCATGGAATCTAACAAAATTGAGTTTAGTAGGTCGGTCATGGTTATGTCCTGTCTACAGTTTAATGTGACCGGTAGATAAAATCTTGAATTAATTATCGGCAATACGATTTAGAACTTCCTGCATCACAACAAATTGGAACGCGAAACGTTATGGAGCTAGTTTTTAGGCCCTTCAACATTTTTAACGTTATTAATCGATAACTAGAACTGTACTGAGAGCATGAGGAATAACTCTTAATTTTTTGTTGAAGGGCGCTAAGCTGAGGGATACCATCCTAAAATAGGTAGGTAGCCTGTTGGGTATGGAGTGAAGAGCAATGAGTGATCGCTACAGGTACGCTGTCCTGTAGCGCGGGATACCATCTCACGTCAAAGGGAAGCGAAAGGTCCTAAGCTGATGGATAACTGTCAGGAAGTCGATAACCGGTTACGGGGTAAAGCGTTATCGGCGGCAGGTAGTTACTCAATACCATCCCATACCATCCCCACATCAAAGGGTGAGAGAGCGAGACAGTTATCTGTGTGCGACTAGCCGGTAGGTACCGTCTCTTTAGTACTGCCGGAGAAGCGAAGTCGAAGTGTAGTTATTCCAATAACGTAGGTTTTCTCGTAACCGGTTATCACAATAACCGGTTCTTGGTCGATAACCGGTTATTCTAAGCGGTTCCGTTATTCAACGCCCATCACTAGGACGTATAGGTATAATTACAAAACGCTGCAAAGTCCTTGTCACATGGGTTTATTATTCTATTGGACATTCGTACAGAAATGTTTGCTGTTCATTTTTGTTTCTTTCAGGTGAAATAATTGAAATAGCTATTTCTGATGGTTTCCACCATTTTCGGCCCCTAAAACACGAATTAGGTACGCTCCTTTTTTTTTTAAATTATCTTTGATCATTGGTAGTGCCATTTAATAGTCTTGATCCACGTGTTGTCACTTCTTCTAGTGTTATTATACAAATTGATGGTGATTTCAGACGATTTCCCAGGTTTTTGACTCATAAAAAAGCAATATTTTGAGAGCTGAACATTTGGTAGAACCTCGATCTTCCATTCTTTGGTCAAAAACGACTTCATATTCGGTCTTCTCGTCCCCAAAAACATGGAAAAAGATACCTCTAACGCTCACGTTACTAAAATACAAAAAGTAACTATTTTTGTGCACATTTTCACTCATAACTCCCTTGGGTATATTCCGATCGGGCTGAAAAGTTTCGGGACACAACTAGGGCCCAAATGGAGCATGTGTGCGAAAGAACGACTTTTTTAGACCAAAAATGAAGCCGGTACACGTGATACGGCGTACGGCGGACGGACATTGCAGTTTTGGAATCTACGCACCTTGAAACGGAAAAGAACAAATTTTGAGGGGGTGTTATAAAAATTTTTTGCTGAGCGAATACATAGGTGTATTATTCACAGAATAATAAACCAAAAGTACTGAACATTGAACCCCCCCCCCCCCCCACCACGAGAAAGGTCTGTGTTCGAAATATAGTCTCCACCCACCCCTCGTTGACCTTTCATTTATTCGACATACCTATCGTTAAGTTTGTTCGAGTTATTGAGGTGTTGAGCTTATGGGTGGGACTCGGGACCTGAAAAACAGTTGAGGTATCGACAAATTCGAGATATCGATGTTTCATGTAAAGAGTTGTATTTTTAACGGAGAAATAATACCCAAAAATTTGAATAAATATCGAGGAAAACTAAAATGGGGGGGGGGGGGGATTTTTTGTTTATCAAACAGTTAATTGAATAGGTGCGAAAACAATAAATATGCAATATGCAATAAATTGCTCAGGGCTAAACACGGCAGTAAAATTTTGATAATACTGGAGAGCAGATTGATTATTTAGGTAGGTATGTTGCTCGAAAAATGTGTTTTTGCATCTCACATGAATAGAACATAAAGCTTCTTTCGTAATGCTCTACAAGGAAGGCGAGAAAGCTTTCGTAAGGCTCCAACTTCGATTGCGAGAAAGCAGAACTTGTGCCTCCCTCACACACATAAATATAGATGTACCTACTTCTCTGATTCATTAACAATTTGATTTAATTACATAATTCGTATTCGTATACGTGGTTATTTTTTTCTCGGTTGTCGCCATACCATAAAAACTGAAAACAATAGTAGCGATGGGGTAATCCATAAAATGTTAGGAATCTTAGGTACCAGTGCGTGCGAATCATAGTAGGTATGATGAAACAGAAGAGTAAAACTCGGATCGATTCATAGCAGTAGCTATGACGTGGAAGGTATAACTCACCTGATTTTTGAAGTGCGACTCTGTTCAGACTGCGTCGGAGTCGTGCCAGCGCTGTCAGGCGGAGTGCTGAGACTTTGCGAGGAAGTGCCTTTCTGAAAGAGCTTGTACAGTTTGGGTAGCTCTTCATCTGGGTAGGCCTTGTCGGAAAAGTACACCCTCCTAAGGCGGCAGTTTGCATGGATGTGGATGCGGGTGCATTCAACGAAATTCGTACCGTACGCCTTCTTAGTTACCTCCGCCATGTTGAATTGGATCTGGAAAGTGTGTATGAGCGAAGGGATTGGCAAAATATAACGGGGAACGTGTGCATTTATTTCATTTTAAATAATAACTTAATAATAACTATCGGAATAGGATCCTTGCACAGTTAATTTCAATTTTTGTTATATGAAGGATATTGGCGAGATTTCCCAAAATTTGCATTACGAAGTGCCCCATCTGCAATAACGTCAAAAAATCCAAAATGGGCCTTGGGAAAGTGCGGGCTTCATTGCCAGAGGGACCTTGAGCACCCATCCAGCGCGGGATTTTTTTGGCCACTTTACTCTCTTCCCTTCCGTTTCATGGCGTACTAGGTGACATTTAGAGTTGACAATTTGTATACTGGGTCAAGGTCGCTAAATTTGATTTTGAGCTTAAAAATGGTACCTATGTACTCCCCTCTGGAATCAACACTTTCCCCAGCCCCCTCTGAGCATGTCGCATATCACACGTGTTCGAAGTGGCGGCGACGGTATTACTAAATTAATCAAACCTTTTTTCTAATTAAGTAAATTTACAACTTTTTTATTTCTTTTTTTCGAGTCTTTACACACTTACGAGAATTTGTAAAATTTACTCACATTAAATTAATTCAAGTTATTCGCTAGTTTGAACTTACATTATTCCATCCGGGATTCATATTGACTGGAAGCGTCGTTTCATAATTTCTTATTCTCGTTTGCGTGGAGGCATTGGATATTGTGAACTTTCTTCTTGTCTGCTTGTCATCAAGAACCTAATATGTGTAGAATATAATTTGAAAACCCAGAACAATAATGTTCAACAAGTAGTGGGTAATTAACGAAACCACTTACCAATGTAAGCTTCAAATAGACGTTGTTCATCTGTGGCTTTTATATAGATGGGAAGCAAGATGGTACGTGTCCATGCCGTTATTATAACCTTTCTAAGTAAATTCAAGTGACTGGCTAATTGTATGAGAATAAATAAGCTAACGCTAGGTTAATTATAAAAAGAGCACTGTAGAAGGAAGCATGTCCGCGTGTACGAGTAAGTACGAGTATAGGGTTGAAAAATTGAAACATCCTCCTTCACAGAAAATGCTAGTCATTTGACTTATCAAACCTTTTGGCGATCTGGTCCGCCCTAGACCATTAAGAAGAGCTTACTGTATTTCATAATTTATTGATATAATTTTTGCTATTGCTTTTGCTACTGGCGGATCTAGGATTTTAAACGGGTGGAGGGGGGGGGGGGGGGGCTAACTGGAAAATGTTTGAAAAATCCCAACCCAAAACGAGTTTTTTGTATATTTTAGTATTTTAAATCAATATCAAAGCGCATTATTTTAAATAAAATCGTTAAAAAATGTTTTACGACAGCAGTATATCGATTACCTGCAAAACCGTGTATGTCCATTTCCAGAAAATTTACAGGAGACGATAAAAACAGCCACTCACTCCCACAGAAAACCCTCACTCCACGATGGCATTAACCCCACAGTTTTAGCATAATTATCTGATGATGTTCTCACCTGATACACAGATTGCTCCTATTTGATCACTGGAGAATCGTTCGATTTCCATGGACGATTTTATGATTTAAACGTGGGTTTGAACAGGAATGAGGATGGGCTTACATGGTTTTGATCAGCAGGAAGGCGGGACATACACGCTCTTACAACCACTTTAGAACCTTCCAGACTTACAGTTTAGAACTTTCTCACATAGAGAAGATATTTTCGAGTTGCCGCAAAATGTCATACCAATCGATGAAGCGTGACATTTCGAACCAAATAGCATCATAACCTTATTTTTGGAAAAAATCGGACATACACGGTTTTGCAGGTATACTATCGATATACTACACCATTGTTGTTAATAGTGTCATTGGCACAATGCAAAATATACGATCCTTTTCTTTAAAATAAATGTATTTTATCAAGTAGGTAAGTACTATAGTACCTATTTTACTCAATATGGATGTGAGTAATGGGGCCAGGGTGTCCGAGCTGACTAGCGCGTTCGACTTGTATATCCCCGTTTGTCAGTGAAGGGCAAAAACCAGTTGCAACTAACAACTAACAACTACAACTAAATTATTCGAAGTCATCCTCAACTACAACTAAAACGTTAGTTGTTAGTTGTAGGGTGCAACTAAATTTGTCAACTAACTTAGTTGTAGTTGTAAGTGCAGTTACAACCAAGTTAGTTGAACTATATTTTTAGTTAACTACGCCCATCTCTGCCGTTTGATAAGTTGGATGTGTGCTCACCACATCAGCGATAGGCTCTTCATATCTGATGATTTACATGATCTGGTAATCTTGTAAAGCCTAATGGGAACACGAGTTCGTAGTGATAACTATACAAAATATTGCAGATGATTGGTTGGTGCCTACCTTCAAAAGGTCAAATCTAGGATCTTACGAAAAGCAGGGGTTTCATGTAGTTACAACCCATCAGACGTATCTTCAACGCCCACGTCTTGAAAAGCGTCTATTTGAGTCACATCTGTCGCTACACTATGGTGAGTTGTTTTCTATGTCCCCACAGGTGCCTACTGAGAAAACGGATCCTTACTGTTCAATGTGTTTAGTGATCCTGTCTTCTAAAGCGATTGTACCTACTTTCCATATTGTTACCTAACGCAAGTTGTTGAGGATCTTCCACACGTTATTACCACAATAATCTCCATGAAACTGGAAGCTCCCCAACTCCTATAATGCAAAAGCTTTAGGTAGAAGGAGTTGGAAACCACAGACTCACAGTACCACTATTTATTCACTAAGCGTTAGTAGGTAGAAACAGTTTATAATCTTTCGGCAGCTCCTCCTCCGTGTACAGTCGATCGGAGAAGTAAATGCGGCGAAGGCGACAATTCGCATGAACTTGGAGACGAAGACATTCGACGTAAGAAGTCTCGTAAGCCCTACGCGTGAAATCCTGAAGATTGAAATAAATTTGGTTCCATCCCGGATTCAAGGTTATCGGCATGGTGCAATCAAATTGTCTGATTTTCGTAGCAGACGCATAGTTGCTCACTCGGAACCGCCTTTTTGTTTTGCGATCATCTAACACCTGTGAGAATAACACTTCGTCAAAAGTTTTCGTCTTCGATAAGATTGATTTTAGAGTAACTTTGAAGGTACTTAGGTGGATACTAGCAGCGCGGAGACAGTAGGTAACTCGGTAAGTTGGATTAATCCACTCCGTGACTTCAAAATCGTTCTACTTACTTCGTCAATTTTCGTAACTTCTTCTCTTCAAGGAAGAATATATCAATAAACACTGCACATATAAATTTTCTCGACTCCGAAAAAACTTAGGTATCTGAACTCGTCAATGCTGCATTCGTCTTGTGGCTGCAAGACTCAAACGAGTGTTCACCAACAAAAAAGCAGCCCAGTAGAATTCCAGCTTCTGATAAGCCACCTTTTGTTGTTCAAGGGAAATACCCCAGGTGTATTACACACAACATATTGTCGTCATGTGTAGGTGATGAAGCTTCGACTTTCCAGCAATACGTTGGGGACATATGTAGGTAGGTAGGTACTGTAAGCCTCAATATCTTACAGTACGTTACAGTACGTTAATACCCAGACATCTTGTACAAAGTGATACAACAAACGCTGCAAATTATTACACAACGGTTTATTATTTACCTGTATAATTGCCGTTTCTGCGTAGGTCACAGTTTTCTGTGGTCAGTACCCTCGAGCTCCCCCCCCCCCCCCCCCCCCCCCGCTCACCAGGAAAGCCCTAAATCGAGGAGTAGTGGAGTCTGCCCGGGAATTACAGCTACATGAAAATGCGCAGGATTCAATCATTAATTATTTGTTGTTATTCATGAAGCAAAACGTTTGTTCAAGTGCCGGAAGTACCTGCCTATCAACAAAATCCAAAATAAATATCGTTCTTCAAATGAAATAATATCACCGAACAACCAACGCAACTTCTTACAGCCATCCATGATTATAATCAGGTGTTCCCTTGCAATGATAATTATTATCTGGGCCGGATTTATACGATCGTGTTGACAAAGCTTTTCGGTTCAAACGAACGGCTGGTCGTACAATACTCCGGGTGGTCTCAAAAAATTCGTTAGTTTGGGATCAATTTAAAATTATAAAAAACCATACCCTTCTATTGAAAGTTATCGAGCTACGGCGTTCTGACAGTTTTAACCCTTATTCACCTTTTTACCCTTAGAGATGGCTGACGTCACGCCAAGCTTCGCAACTACTTGACCCCAAATGGGACCTGCAAACCAAATTTCATTAATTTCGTTATAGGGTAACTAAGAAAAGTGCGAAGTACGGTGTACGGCGGAAAGAAATTTTTTATTCCATTTTCGGATTCTATGTGCCTTGAAACAAAAACCATCAAATTTTGAGGGGGGGGGGGGGGGGTTCTCAATCTCGATTCCAAAGGTTCATTATTGCAAATAATAAACCAGTACAACAGAATACAGTATTTCTATATAAATTTGATCGAGTACTTCCGCTACATGTCAGATTTCAATAATATGAGTTGTAAGCAAAGCTTAGAAAGCCGAGGCGCGAGTAACTGAAAGGACTGAAATATTTTTGTTTGTCACACATTGCGGGAAAAACAACAAGGTAAATTATGGTATGCGGGTTCGCAGAACCCGCATCATCGATCGGCGTTGCTTTCCATGATTCCCACCTCAGTTGGGTCCTGTCCAGAAATCTTCGAAAATTCTAATAAAAGTAGGTACCAGACAGCGTGAGTCACATCTTTGTATTAGACTCGACCTAATCATTAATGATCCATCCTGCGAAGCATCTGTTTAATGTAATCGGCTACCTACAGGGTGTCCTGCTAAGAATGTAACCCTTACTGCAAATTAATGAGAGGCTCAGGAGACAGAAATATTATTAATACGACTCTAAAACAGAATGTAGACTCGGTAGTAATTTCTCCATGAAATTTTGAATGATGGAATTCAAATTCGTAATGAAAATGGGGGCAAAATGCCGTATTTGCAATTACGTAAAAAACCTGGCATAATTTGGGACTTTTGTCGAAAACCGCTTCACGTGGAAGTTAATTTTAGAAGTAGATTCAGCAGACACCATGTAGGCATTATTATATATTATGTAGGCGTTCTATCAAATAAGTGCGTTGCAGCTTACTTGCAATTAGTTGGTTGTATTGAAATCTTGGGTTATGGTATCGAATGCCTCATGATATCAACACCTAATGATACGTACATCTACTAGGTACGTTACATCTACAGCCTTTCAACCATCTTACTATCAATTTTACTGGTCCTACTTTTCAAATTCACAAGTGGTATATTTCTACATTTCAAGTTAGGTACATACACTATTCGTATTCGTCGTGGATTGGATAGTTCCGAATAATGAAATCAAGCCGTTTCTCCAATCAGTCCCACGTAATTGCTAAACGAGAAACTATAAAAATATCCTACAGGTAGGTACTGTATATGTAGGTATGTTTAAAAATGTAGGTACCTAGGACCTTGGCAGTAGCACGGGTGCAGTAGATCTATACCATTCAAGAATCTACACAAGGAAGTTTTTCTTATTCCACAGATATTTTGTAAAACTTGATTTTTGTATCGATAACTTTGATGGATAGTAAAGCCTACCTGTATTTCAAAGGTGAAGTACTTCTTCAGATTCTTGACAATGAGAACGAGGAATGGGAGCTTGATGCCGAGAGACTCGCTCATATCAGCAGGGCAGGCGATGTAAGTAGACACCACGTTGTTTCCAATCAGCTCCAGTACGAGGCTTTTCACTTGCTCGTCGGTCACTCGCTTCACATAGCCATTTTTCACCTTTCAACCACAAAATGTCTTGATATCTTGTAGGTAAATCATCTTAAAATTTATTACCAACGTTATTCATGCAAAGTTAATATTATTTTTTCGTCTTGTCCTGTGGCCCTCAAAAACTATGTAAGTATACTTAGATTCGACAGCCTATTTGAGAGCTTGAGACTGCTGGAGTAATCATTTTTAGAGTTTTATAATTCATTCATCATCAACTATTTTCTTCTTGGTTTTCAATACCTATAATTATGGATAGCTTGGGTACGTCCTGGAAATTCAAATGTCAACATGGAACCCAGGAAAGTTAAGTTAAGTACATTATTATACCTATACCCATATTTTATGGCCTACTTCATTCCAATGAGTTCTTCGACTGCGCCTTTTAACCGAAGAATAAAATTTTCCCCCAGGCGAAAAGCCCCCGCCAAACAGTGTTGGTAGCAATTTCAAGGTTTGGGGGAAGGAACAGTTTTCTATACACACATCCAACAGAAGAGGAAGGAGCAGGTTTCTGTCATGCACATCCAAGAGTGAGGTGCTAAGCACCGAGCATGCTATTTTGGCGGGCAAAATGGTATCGAACCTTTTTGCGGCCGAGGAGGTTTTTTTGGCGCGTAAATTGTCACAACAGAGTTGTTGGGGGGGGGGGGGGGGATGTTATTATCGAAAAATATTAATGCCTACTTTGCATCACAATTGAGTGTAGTTTGGAACACTTCACCTACCTAATATTCAATTCCTGCTGGAAAAGTTTGATATTTTTCTGACAGTTTTCTTCCAGTTTCGGGTTCGGAAAGACTCAGTTTAAAGAGAATCATGCACAGACATTTCCATCCTATCGCCTTGTTCTCAAGAAATCGTGGTATGATTGCTCACTATTTTTTATTGCGTGTTTCGGTTAAATACTAATAAATAATCGTTTGAGTGCATGTTAAATATATATCACATGCCGCGCATCCTTGGAACTACCGCCTAGAATGTGCACTACCTACCTACAGCTAACAATAAATTTGAACTGATTCGTTTTACAGAATTTTACAGAAAATAAGCTATTGCCTCGTGTCCGAAAATTTTCCTTTTTTCCGTTTCAAAGTCTTCTTCAAAGTATTCTGCGTAGAATCCACGATTTTGAATTCTCTATGTGTATATCCACCATCTTCCGAATGGTGTCGCACCTTGACAAGATGATAATGTCACATTTCGCCAAAATCTTAGTAATGGCAAAATGAAAGGATGCGTTCGAAAGTGAGCCATTTTCAAAGATAACAAGTGGGCCACATTTGAGTTTCTCAGGGTCATGAGTTCACCAAAAGTATGAAAATAATGAAGAATCGAGTAGAAAAATGCTATTCTTCAATAATCAACAACATTTTTATTACACAATGGGGTCAAATAGTGGGGTGAAAAAGTGCAAATTTTCAATAGTTCAAGTGGGTGCACAATTTAAAGGTCTGGCTTCAATTGGGATAGGTCAGCTGGAGACAGACTGAAGACAATGATGCCCCCTCCAATTCTCTACGGCCACGACTCATAACTAGGAACTTTTAAAAACCATTCGAGTCATGATACCTAACTACTACCTACCTATTTCAAGATACCTATCACCTGATTGCTGTTGCGGTCAAGTTGTTCTGGTACATGCATAGGAGTATGACATATATAGCCATGTAGGGGACTGTACGTATCTCGGCGAATAAAACCCAGAGGACCTACAAGATGGAAATTAAATACACGATCGACTATAATTTATTGGACTTACATTTTTCGACCAAAGCCTCAGTGGACGGCTTCCGCAGCTGTAGAAAACTGACAGAAGTCCGTTTTGATAACTGTTCCTGAACATTTCAGAGCTTCCCGTCAACAAGAACTTCTCGAAAGTTATTTGGGGGTGCGTGTTCGCAGAAATTATGTGAAGTTAAATTCCTTGGTTCATGTGAGGAGAAAGATTACACTGGCAGAACCCGGTGGTCGTGGTAATAACAAATTAACATCTGGGACTTCACATTACCATACTGTAGTGTGGTTACCTACCAGCAAATTAATTTCTTGTGATTTAATCAGGGAAAGAGAGCATTTTGTTATTTTTGAAAGAATATTGCTGATATTGTCAAAACTCGGCGCTCCGCGCCTCGCCAGGGGGCAAGCCCCCTGGACCCCCGGTTACCTCTATTTACATACTTCGGACGAAATTATAGAAACACAGAATGTGTTTTAGCTCACGCGTTTCACATAAACCCGTCTTCAATCTTCGGTTGAAGATTGGTTAACTTCCTCCCACTAATGTTTCGTCGTAACTGGTGGTGCCTTATACACAGCTTCTTATATAAAGCTTGCAATCGTGTTCACAATATAAATTATTGAGAATGATCACCTGTGTGTAAACAATTATTTAAACAATCACGCTCATACCGCAGCTTGTCGGCCACGCACTCCGCAGTGGTTAACGTAATATGGTTAGGTAAATCGAGAGCTATCCAACGAGTGGTGAACGATTTTTGTACGATGATAACTGGCGAAGTTAAAGTTCCGTAGCAACAAATCGGTTGTACGTGAAAATCATTAGAAATGTTGTCGTCCCAGATTTCGTTACGAAATTTCGTTAGCTTTTTTGGCTAGTTAGTCCATGGCTAAAACACATTCTGTGTTAAAATAATTATTATGAAACAACAACAGGATGATGACTCAATACAGAAAAACGCTGCAAATCCCTGCACAACGGTTTATTATTTTGTATAGAATACCCTTCCGTTACAGATCACAGCTCTATGTATAGATAACCCGTCTATATAGTATGATATGTACTATTCTATACATATTATGTAGATCGCAGACCCTCCGTAGGTTAGTACCTAACCCCGTACTCGTTACTAGGTACCTACCTAAATCACGAGTTAAATGTTGCTAAAATAATTCTGCCGATGACAAACAGTACCTACCTAACAAAAAGAAACACACATAATGAAGTTCTGAAAAGAAATTGTTGATGAGGAGTGAAAAAAGTTGCGAAAGTACCTACCAACAAACTCCAGCCCCTTCTACGTAGATGGTATAATGAACCGTTGTGTAATAATTTACCGTTGAGTAATGATTTACCGTAGTAATAATTTACCCATCAATAATACTTCAACGTTTGTTCAAGTTTCACTACCTACCAACAACTCCAAAAGAGCCATCATTTTTCAAATGAAATAATATCACAGAACAACCAACTCGACTTCATACTCCGCCAATATAATCAGGTGATCCCTAGCAATGATTTCATCTCCGCCAAATTTCCTATTGTGGGCGCGTCTCTGGTTACGAGATTTGGTTTGAATTGTATACAATTTCATTCACACTGGAGTCGAAAATGCCTGTCGGTGCAAACTTCGGGGCCTTACTGTGAACGAACGGCTGGACGTACGATGCTCCGGATGGTCTTAAAAAACTCGCAAGTTCAAGAACTATTTAAAACCGTAAAAATATTCACGTAAAAAAATGGTATAGGCGTTTTGAAAATTTCAACCCCTATTTTGAACCCCTTAGAGATGACTCACAGTAACGTCGAGCTTCGAGGACCAACTAGACAGCGAACGGAACCTATAACCCGAATTTCATCAATTTTCTTTCATGGTAACTAAGAAAAGTGGCCCGTACGGCGTACGGCGGACAGACAGAAATATTTTTATTGCAGTTTTGGATTCTACATACCTTGAAACGTAAACCATCAAATTTTGAGGGGGGGTAAGAATTTTTTTTTTTCATGCTCGATTCCAATGGTTCATTATTGAAAATAATAAACCAAAATACTATTTCAATGGTAGACAAAAATATTTTTTCAAAATAAAAAAAGGCTCAAAATAATAATAATAAGTAATTATTATTATTATAAGTATTATTATAGTGCGGCAATTTTTGAAATTATTGTCTGTTTCACTTGTTAGTAAATAAAATAAAAGTTTGGGGAGTGTGCTTGGTCCACCCGTACCTCCACCACAATAATCCAAATTTGTTCGCGGAAAAAAATTTAATAATAATAAACTTTTATTGTGCTTCAGATAAACATGATACCTATAAAAGTTGAGTTTGTTAGTCAAAAACAGTTGAGTCACCAACAGTACATAGGTAACTGTTCATCAAAAATCTTAGAGGATGGAGACTCGAGGTTGAAAAAGACTAAACACCTATTACAACGGTCAATATTGTTGGTTTATTATTTTCAATAATGAACCATTGGAATCGAGCAAGAAAAAAACAATTCTTACCCCCCTCGAAGTTTGATGGTTTACGTTTCAAGGTATGTAGAATATTTCTGTCTGTCCGCCGTACGCCGTACGGGCCACTTTTCTTATTTACCATGAATAAAAATTGATAAAATTCGGGTTATAGGTTCCGTTTAGGGTCTAGTTGGTCCTCGAAGCTCAACGTTACTGTCAGTCATCTCTAAGGGGTTCAAAATAGGGTTGAAATTTTCAGAACGCCGTAGCTCGAAAACCTTCGATTGAAGGGTATGGTTTTTTTACGATATTAAATTTGACTTGGGCTAAACAATTTTTTGAGACCACCCGGAGCACTGTACGTCCAGCCGTTCGTGTGCACCAAAAAGCTTCGTCAACACGATCGTGAATCAAACGGTATAAATCCGGTCGGGATATCATCACTAAAGGAGCACCTGATTATAATCAAGGTTGGCTGTGTGAAGTCGAGTTGGTTGTTATGCGATATTATTTCATTTGATAATTGATGGACTATTGGATTTTGTTGGTAGGTACTTGTGAAACTTGAACAAACTTTGAAGTATTATTGATGGGTAAATTATTACACAACGGTAAATTATTACACAACGGCAAATTATTACACAACGGCAAACTATTACACAACGGTAAATTATTACACAACGGTTCATCTACCAAGAAGGGGCTGGATTTTGTTGATCGATACTTTTGCAACTTGACCAACCGTTGAAGTATTATTGATGGGCAAGTTATTACACAACGGTTCATTATACTTGACCAGAGGGTAGGTACTGACCACAGAAAACAGTGATCTACGTAGAAGGGGCATCTATTTCACTCCACATCAACAATTTTCCTTCAAAACTTCATTATTTGCGTTTCTTTTCGCCATTAGTTACTGTTTGTCATCGAAAGAATTATTTTAGCAACATTTAACTCGTGATTTAGGTAGGTACCTAGTAACGAGTACGGGGTTAGGTACTAACCTACGGAGGGTCTGCGATCTACATAATGTGTATAGACTAGTACATATTATATAGACGGGTTATCTATACAGAGAGCTTTGATCTGTAAAAGAAGGGTATTCTATACAAAATAATAAACCGTTGTGCAGGGATTTGCAGCGTTTTTTCAAAAAGGATCCTGTCAAATATGAACTTTGAGTAGGAAAAATCTAAGAATCACCAAAATCTAGAAGTAGTTCCAAATATGGTTCAGGCTGGTGACTCGAGACAGAATGTCTCACGCATTGATGCTGCATGAAGAACTTTAAGAAGAACGTTATGTAACAAACAATACGTTATTGTTTGTTACTGACGATGGTTTGATCACCGAAACCGGTATAACTTCAGTGTATTTTTCGCGTTTTTTCGTGTATTAGCGGAAATAGTCAACTTTTCAGTAATTCCGTTTTTTCTTTGATTAAGAACATTCTAAACGGGAAAATATCGTAATAATTTTCAATACATTTCAATAAAAATTAATGTAGTTACCTACCTACCTTCCAAGTGTAGCACTGCAATAGCATTGCAAGAGCTCGTATACGTAGTTATTTTCTGAAAATTAGCTATGGTATGGTAGTTTTGAGTGTGCGGGTAGCGAAGGGGAAGAGCGAACGGAGGTGGTGGGGGGCGAGTTGTTGCCGCTCCCCTCCCGCCCCCGAGCTCGGCGTCCCCAGTTCGAAGCCCAGGGGCGGACCGTCGAGTCGACAGGAATACAGCCGCCCCCGAAGTCCGTCCATCAACGATCCGAGACAACAATGAGGTGAGTTACCCACTCAACAGCACTTGCGAAGTCCCCCTCACCACCACTCACAAGGGTTTTGTGACGTCAGGGGGAAACAACGGCCCCTTTTTCACCAGTGGGCAATACCTGGCAGTGGGCTTCTAAGGGCGCTTTTGATATAGCGGCAAACATATCGATCAATTCCCGAGTTGCCCTTCCTTATCTTCGCTTGCCTATCAAATTGCGCTGATCCGTTGTCACATGCCTGAGATCTTTTCCTGTTTACAGAAAGCTTGAAGGAACTATAAAGAATCCTTCGAAGGCCCCTCAATCTGTTTCAGGGTCAGGGTAAAATTCATTGACATCACTCCCTAACTGTAGCTAACATTATAAATACAAATTTGTATTTTCAACACAGCAGAGTAGATAACACAGATTGAAACACAAATATATAAGGACATGAGTTAATAGGATTGTATGAAGTATAATATAGCTACCTACCTATCTAAAACTGTGCAGATAAATTATATATTATATAAACAGAGTAAGAATTTATCGGATCGGTTGGGTTTTACTGCGTCTAAAACAAAGTTTTGAATATAATAAAGAACATGAATCGATGGAATTCTATGAAATACTAACTGTGTAGAAAACACAGTTTGATATAATGTATAGGTAGTTGCCTGTATTATATATCATGTAGAATATGAATTAATAGGGATGAAGTACCTACCGACCGGTTTTACACATGATTTACCTGCATACATATATTATGCAGGACTCTAAGGATGACTTCAGAATGGTCTGAAGCAGATTAACATCGAAAAAGTTATCAAAATTCGTCTGATTAAAATTACGTATTTCACCAAAAATTCGGTATCATCTAATTAGTGCAAACACTGAAGATATATTCTCTACAAGTAACGTTTGGTGCCTACGAACCACCACCATGTTAATACTGATACTTTGAGATAGGACCACTACTACTTCAGGAGAGTGTTCTGTGGAACTGATTGGTTGGTTGTCTATCGACTTGAAAGTTGAACAATCAGTTGTCGAAGTTGGGGTAGAAAACTATGAACTTCTACTACTAGTTAGGGTCGAAACATTGCTAGGTACCTACCGGATTTACTCACTAAACTCAATACCTACCATTTGGAGCCTCCATAAACTGACTTCGAATTCATAGGTGACTTTCTCTTGCTGACGTAAACAAAACATTGAGTTCAGATCCCCGATACAGGAGTATGTAGGTACAGATCACACAGTTTGATCACGATACAGATCTAACCAGAATGAATGGAGACGATAGAGCTTTATATTATACACTCAATTCTTTTTTCAGTGATATTATTATTGGTAACAATTATTTTACTCTAAATATGCACTTGAACAAAAATTAACTTTCACTCAAACATTAAAACTTTATTCTATAGAATAAAGAATCTATAGAAGAAAGAAGAAGAAGAAATATAATAAAGTTTTCATGTTTCAATTAAAGTTAATTTTTTTTCCAGTGTATATTTTCGGCCACTGTAAACTTAGGCTGCAAAGTGAAGAAGGAACTATCTATAGTTTAGGTGATAAAAAACGCTGCAAATTATTACACAGCGGTTTATTATTTACCTGTATTATAGATGCCCCTTCTGCGTAGATCACTCTTGTTCTCTGTGATCAATAACTACCCTCGTGCTTCCCACAAGAGAGCCCTAAATTGAGTACTGGAGCCAGCCAGTCAATCACATGTCATAAATATGCGGAGGAATCAAGAATAGGTAATTATATAATTAATTATTTGTTGTTATTCATGAAGCATAACGTTTATTCAAATCGAAAAGACCTCAACTGAATTCAAATGACTATTACTCTTCAAATGAAACAATATCTCGGAACAGCCAGGTCGACTTCATACAGCCATCCGTGATTATGATCAGGTGATCTCTAGCAATGATATCTGGACCGGGCTTCTACCGTTTCTTTCGAGATCATGTTGACGATGCTTTTCAGTGCGAACGAACAGCTGGACGTACAATGCCCCGGGTGGTCTAAAAAATCTGCAGTTCGAGATCTATTTAAAAACGTTTAAAAAACCATACCCTTCTATTGAAAGTTTTCGAGTTACTGCGTTCTGAAAATTACAACCCGTATTTTTCACCTCTTAGAGATGACTGGCAGTAACGCCGAGCTTCGCGGACCAACTAGACCCCATATGGGACCTACAACCAATTTCATTAATTTTGGTTCAGGGTAACTAAATAAAGTGCGAAGTGCGCCGTACGGACAAAAATTATTTTATTCCATTTTCGGATTCTACGTACCTTGAAACGGAAACCATCATATTTGAGGGGGGTTAAATTTTTTTTAATGCTGGATTCCAACGGTTCATTATTGAAAGCAATAAACCAAAACCGCTGCGTTACTATGCTACCTACGGTTTATTATTTACCTTTATCCTAAATGCCCATTCTGCTTAGCTCACTATTTTCTTTGGTCAGTATCTACGATGAAAAAGAAAACGGAGTAATTGAAAGGTTGTCTATTTCCATAACAGTGTATTTTTCGCGTTTTTCATCGGGTGGTTTCCACGATTTCATCGCGAGTGATTTAGTTCGTGTCAGTACCTACCCTCGTACTTCCTCCAGGAAAGTCCTAAATCAAGTAAAAATGCCACCACGATCCGACCGTTTTGATATCATAGAGGACCATCTAGAAGCTACTCCCCAACTACCCACCATATTATATCGAACGCGATATCGCTCTCAAGGTTGGCAAATATTTGCTTAAGATTTATGTTGCGGCATTCTTGCCTTGTTGCCTGCTGAAATTCTTGAAGTGTTTCTCCTCCGTCCTCCACATGTTTACACAGCGATCGAGCGTGAGGCCATTTTTCTCAGCATCATTTCATGGGACAGGAAAATCGTCTGCTTTTGCGATCGAATTTCTAGATGTTGAGGCGTTTTTCCTTAAAAAATATTAAAAATGCGTAAAAGTTGAAGCGTTTCTCCTTATTAAAAAAATAAATAAAATAAAGTAAGTTTAAAACGCTGCAAATTAGTACACAACGGTTCATTATTTACCTGTACATATGGCCCTTCTGCGTAGCTAACGGTTTTCTGTGGTCAATACCCTCGAGCTCCCCTCAGGAAAGCCCTAAATGGAGTACTGGGGCCGGCCCGGGAATTAAAGTTTCATACAAATGCGCGGGATTCAATAATTCAATTATTAGTTATTTGTAATTATTCATGAAGCATATTAAGGTAAATAATAAACCGTTGTGTAATAATTTATCTGTATAGATGCCCCTTCTGCGTAGATAGTACAATAAACCGTTGTGTAATAATTTACCCAATAACGACCCCCTCCCCCCCCACCCGTTTACCAACATGATTTCATACAGCCATCCTTCATTATAATCAGGTGATCCCTAGCAATGATATCTGGGCAGGATTTATACCGTTTCATTCACAATCATGTTGACCAAGCTTTTCGGTGCAAACGAGCGGCTGGTCGTACAATGCTCCGGGTGGTCTCAAAAAATTTTTTAGTTCAAGATCAATTTAAAGACGTAAATAAAAACCATACTCTTCTATTGACAGTTTTCGAGCTACGGCGTTCTGAAAATGTCATTCCCTATTTTTCACCCCATAGAGATGACTCACAGTAACGCCGAGCTAATTGGACCAACTAGACCCCAAACGGGGCCTACAAACAAAATTTCACTAATTTTGGTTCATGGTTGCTGTAGTGAATGGGGATGGCTACGATTCACTACGGGCAGCATGAGGTTGTGCCCGGAGGGTTCTACACTAATAGATGCCACCTGTAAAGGTTCCACACTATCAGATGTCACCACGTCAACGAGATCTTTTTGGATGCATGTGCCCAGCGGGTTCCACACTAGCAGATGTCTCCGATAAAGGTTCCACACTACCAGATGTCACCACTGCGACGGGATCTTTTAGGTTTTTAAGGAGAGATGAGGAGTGAGGTGAGAGAGTAGTCAGCAACTAGAGGAGCGCGTAGAATGGCTAGAAAGGCGAAGGAGTCGAGTTTTTATGGCCCTTGAGGGCTGTCTCCCTCCATCCTCCAGCTAGTGGAGGATGGTGGGGAACCCCACTGGGTCCCTCGGTGCTCCTGCCTCTTTCGTCCCCACTTCTACAAGTTTATTTGCGAGATTTAATATTTGCAGGTTTACAAGGAGTGGTTCTGGGAGGATACCATGACAGTTACTAAGAAAAGTGCGAAGTGCGGCTTACGGACAGACATTTTTATATTGCATTTTTGGATACTACATACCTCGAAACGTAAACCAAAAATTAAGGTAGACATCGCATTTATGGACTCTACATACCTTGAAACGTAAAAGAAAAATGTTGAGGGGGTGTTCAAAAAAAGCCCCGAACCGAATACATACTCGAGAACTGGTGCTCTGGGCAAATGCCCAGCTGGCCCGTCTTTGAACCACAAATAATATTCATAATTTGTATCTATGTTTATCACAATTTTTTAAAAACCACTAAAAACCATAACCACTTTGCCCCCTAAAAGGTCCCCCCCCCTTTTCCCATAAAAGGTTTGCGGAGAGTAGTGAGTACCAGTATGTACCCATCAAGTGGGCCTGACCTCCTATACCCAGCCCCTCCTTCCTTTTCACCTTAGTAGCCAGGCTCGACACTGGAACAAAGGAGAAGCGTCTGGCAAGAGCACCCTCGGCTCGGAGCTCTTGCCAGACGCTCCTTCTTTGTTTTTCGGGTTTCCGCCATTTCCGACTCAACCTTCTTCCCTCTTTCCAATCCCACGCAATCTTCCGGCCGTCCCCACCCCTTCCTCACCGTCAGAAACCTGAGAAGCTTGAGTGCCTGGTGGTCCATTCCCTGTACTGAGGGCAATTCTCACTTCGGAGGATGTAATTACTCTGATGGGCTCATGTACTACCTATTAACTAGAGGGTCCACTGACCCGGAGCCTCACGCAGAATTTGGAAATTTTGTTGAGATCAATTCCACAATATTGAGTTTCTAGGCCCAGAAATATCAATTTCTGTAATTTTTCCATCGCAATTACCTGTTTTTAGGGCCATGATTTTTATACCGTTAAAAAACTGTTTTGTGCACATAAAACTGTTTTATACACAATAAAAACTGTTTTATGCACAACAAAAACTCTTTTACGCACGTAAAACAGTGCATGTGCATAAAACAAATTTTATGCACATAAAACGTTGGTACAACTCGAAAGATGCAGCTAAAGTGATTGAAATATGAAACTAAGAACATCTGGTGCGAGGCTTCACCCTACTTTCCCAACATGACATGTATTCAATGTACAAGGGTGCTATTGGTGTTTTCCGGTCTATAACCATGAAAATTGCTGTGTTGAACGAAATTCTAGTGTTTCGAGAGCCACCCACCTAAAGAGTAGGTACCTACCTAACTCAAGTGAATTTCATAAAAATTGATGGTCGTTTGAGGGAACTCGTAAAAAACATTAAAAAACCACTGTTTTTACAGGCGATGTTACCTAGGTATCAGATACCATTTTTCCCTACATGAAGGAACTGAAAATGTTCTGCTGTTTCCCTACGTTACCCGCATACATTTTAGAAATTTCTTTGAATTTACGTTTTTCCACACAAAAAAAACACGAAAAAAACATGAAAATTGCTGTTTTAATCGAAATATTGGGGATTCTGGAGCCTCCCGGAGTAGGTATAATGACGGGGTATCGGACATAATTTTTTCCCACCTAAAAAGTAAACCTCAGTTAAGTTTTGTGAATATTCAAGTAGAATATTGTGTTTGTTTGTTTTTACAAAAAGTGCTCCAAAACAAAACCTCCGGGGCATAGAAATGGGGGGTAATCGGTCATCATTATTTTTGTACCCACCTAAAAAGTGAAGTTTTGCGAATTTTCAAATAAAATAGGTATAACCTATTTATTGCGTTTGTTCGTTTTTACGAAAAGTGCTCCAAAATTTTATTGTTTTTCTTCAAATTAGTAGGTAGGTGTTATTAAATTTTACTTACTGAAAATGCCTAATACCAATATGTAAAATAATATCCCTTTACTTGTAACAGCAGAACATTTTCAGTTCCATCAATTCAACAACAGCAGTAACAGTTTCAGTTATAAAGTGACTCAATTCATAAGTACCTATCATCCAAAGGTAGGTAAATCCAAAATATTCGGCCAATAGGAAGACTGCGATGGATTGGAAGGGAAGAAGGCGAAGTCAACTCGAAGTCGAAAAATGTGGAAAGGCCCGGCGCTCTGGAAGTCGAAAAATGTGGAAAGGCTCGGCGCTCTCACCAGATGGTCAAAGGCTTTCGTTCCCCCTCTACTTTCTACCTTTCCATTGCTGCCAACCACAAGGGTGACATTTCCGCCTTGGGCGGGATCTTTCGAGGTATTTTCGAGGACACTGCATCTGCAGAAGGTCTGAGTCTACAGGTAAAATTGGGGGTAGCCGAGTGAAATATCACGGACACGGGGTTGGCCATCTTGCTCTTATCCCAAATGCATAATATTATTAGTCAACCTAAGGATGTCTGATACGTCAAAAGTATCGATATATATATATATATCGTATCGATACATCAAAAAGTATCGATACGATACTTTCAAAAAATATCGATATTTTGAGGTATCGATACTTTTTGATACTTTTTCAAAAATGGGTGGAAATGTCGTTTTTGTTGGTTTTGTTGTTTTGCCGTTGTTGCTCCATCAGCGTGACAGTGAATATTATATCACATCCCACGTTTTTACTTCATCTACATTGGTATAATATAAAATACCATCGTCAGACTATCGAAGAATTATTTCAGGATAATATTATAAAATCAGGGTTAGTACTCGCACATGAAAACCACATACCCCATTACTCGGACATACTGACAGAGTTCAAGACCTTAAGGCGCCCATACACTGTCCAACCGTTGGACCCAACAAGGGGTGGGGAGAGATGAAAACGCCTCCCATTCCCTACTGTTGGATCGTGTGTGGGAGGACGTCCAACAGTTGGATCCGACCAACCTGGTTGGGTGTGGTCGGATGGCAAAACCGCCCAACAAACATGGTTGTGCTCTTCCCCCTCCATTATTCCCGACCAAGTTGTACCGTGTGTGGCGCTGTCGGACCAACTTCTTCTTCTTCTCCTGTAATTTTTTGTTCGTCTGAAGCAGACACAAGTTGTTTTACGTAATTTTTATTAGTTTCTCCTGTTATCAGTTGTGCCAGTACCTCAAGATATTGGAGTTTGGATAATTGGTGTTTACTGTTACTGTTTTGTTATTATCATGAGAGGTGAAACAATGAATTGTACCGCAGTTGATGCAACAACGGAGTTATTGGAGAACTATAGGATTCACGTTCGGGAAAAATAAAAAAAGTGGGAAACTTGGTCGGATTGGGTGCTTGTTTGGTTGGATCGTGTGTGAAGCGCCGTCTGGTTGGCAGGGGGGCGCGTTTTCGCCTCTCCCGACCCCTTGTTGGGCCCAACAGTTGGACCGTGTATGGGCGCCTTTACCACTTTCCACTAGGCGGGTAGCCAGTGACCTCATCACCCTCTACAAAATTTGCAATGCAAAAATGAGATCTACAATAGCCTATCCGCAACTCGTCCTACCTACTAGACAATTTCTCGTATACCTAAGTACTCATTTCTTGTATACCTATGTACCCAGTATTTTCAAATTGCTATTAACCACGAAAACTAAAATCTAACAACAATTATGCTAATCTAAATGTTCAATTTGAAGTATATTTTCGATCTTAACACTGTCTTCTCTGTACAACTGGGCCTTGCCCGTTCTGTTAAATAAATATAAAAAAATGAACAATACAATAAATCACTTTTTCTTATTTGAAACTTTTTTGTTTCGGCGCTTGTTTTTCAAAATTATTGACAAGGCATGACATTATTTCGTTAATTCGGCATAATCACATCAGAAAACAAGAAAGAACATAGAAAATTCAACCAAAAAACTATTGAGTTAGGTTGATTGGTTGGGTTAACATTTTGTTGGCCCTTCCTACTATATGGAGGACAGCTGGGGGCCTATTCACTAAAATAGACAGTGGAAAGAGATTATCTATTTTGAAAATCTCCCGCGAGAGATAGTCTCCCCCGGGAAGACAGTCTCTTCCAATGTCTCCGGGTTCGTCTATTTTACAGAATAGCTCCAGAGACCTTGAGAAAGAGATATGGATCCTAATACACGAAAATGCCATAGTATCCATGAAGTGCAAGATGTTCGTGACCCCGGGAGTTCAATTCCTTAATAATGAACGCATTTCTTAATACCTATTCAATGGGTACCTACCTACCTCAATCCATACTTGGACGTTTTTACTCACGAATCGGATAAAAGTTTAAATGAAATTGAAAAAAGTCTCAATTATGAACAGAAAAAGTCGAATTAGGGGGCTTTTAATGCTTGTGTTATATCTACACCTAATGAACCTCTTAGGTAGGTAGGTACCTACCTCAACCCGTACTTAGACGTTTTTACTCATGAATCAATGATTATGTATATATTTTTTAATTTAAATTGACTTACCTTTATGAAATGAAAGAATACACGATCAAAAGTACCGATGTGGTTGCGGATGAAGGAGGATATTACATGATCACTGTGAAACAAACGAGAAATAGACTCTCTCTTTCGAGGGAAGACACCTAATTAGGTGTCTCTCTGAAAGAGATCGAGAATGCCAAGATGGCCGCCAACTCTCTCTTTGAAAAGTTACTGAATAACCCTGTCATGGATACTATAAAAATCTATTTGGCACAAAGAGAGAGTCGGACCTGAAAGAGATGTCTCTTTGGCTTAGTGAATAGGCCCCCAGATTCTCACTGAGAGCTGGAGATGGTGGTACATAAACTTTCAACCAACCTTAACTTAAACCAACTTTTTGTTGAAGAGTTGGTCTCCCAGCAATCTAGTTAGAGGTACTGCCAACAGTACCTACACGTCGTAGGTGTTGAAACTGATAAAATGTGAGGGATAAAAAAAAGTATCGGCTCCGATACTGGGAAAAAAAGTATCGATACTACGATATATATCAGGGGGTAAAGTATCGATACTTTTCAAAAAGTATCGATACTTTTAGGACACCCCTAGTCAGTCAACCTTCCCCTTTGTCCTCGGTGTTATGCTTCTCTCGCGGTATTCGTTTTTCTTGCGGTAAAGGATTATTATTTTGATTATTAGCCTCAGTTTCACTTGGAAAAGGTGATTGATATACCTAGTCGTTCGGGATGATTGTGTCCCGAAATCATCTCATCGGACGCTTTCGGTTGAAAGTCAGTGGGCCTGCGTTGTGATCGTGATGTGCAGTCAGACTGAGCTTCTATTTGCTGAGAATGCTGCTTGAATCCTACTACGAATAGGATTTTCGAGATGAGGTCAGTTTACTTAATAACAGTAATATAGGTAGGTACTGGCTAGTATCTTGCTAGATAATTTCCTCGTTATTTATCGACAAACCCAGGATGCCACCTCCCTGCCTAGCCAGGTTTATTTTTCGGGTGGACCAGATGAAAACGCTGCGAAGTCCTTGGCATACATGGGTTTATTATTCTCGACTGAATACGGCAAGAAAGGGACCTTGGTGAAGAGACACACAAAGCTGTATTTTTTGGCGGTTTTAAACTCAAATGTTTTAGGTTTTTCGGTTTATTATTTTCAATACCTAACGAACCATTGGAATCGAGCGTGAAAGAAAAAAAAAATTCTAACACCCGCCCCCCCCCCTCAAAATTTGATGGTTTACGTTTCAAGGTAGGTATGTAGGTAGAATCCGAAAATGCAATAAAAAATTTCTATCTGACCGCCGTAAGCCGTACTGGCCACTTTTCTTAGTTACCATGAAACAAAATTGATGAAATTCGGGTTATAGGTATAGGTTCCGTTCGGGGTCTAGTTGGTCCACGAAGCTCGACGTTACTGTCAGTCATCAAAATAGGGGTTGAAATTTTCAGAACGCCGTATCTCGAAAACTTTCGATAGAAGGGTAGGTATGGTTTTTTTAACGTTATTAAATTTGTCTTGAGCCAAACAATTTTGAGACCACACGGAGTACGTCCAGCCGATCGTGAATCAAACGGTATTAATCCGGCCCGGATATCATCGCTAGGGATCACCTGATTATATTCAAAGAGTATGAAGTCGAGTTGGTTGTTCTGTGATATTATTTCATTTGGAAAATGATGGCTCTTTTGGAGTTTGTTGGTAGGTACTTGTGAAACTTGGACAAACGTTGAAGTACCTATTATTGATGGGTAAATTATTACAAAATGGTAAATTATTACACAACGGCAAATTATTACACAACGGTAAATTATTACACAACGGTTCATCTACCAAGAAGGGGCTGGATTTTGTGATGATGTGATTATGATGATGATCCGATCTTTCTGCAATTCATAGAGAACCATCTGCGGCCCAACCTGCACGATCCCTGAAAATTTCAGCAAAACCGGATGCGAATATTGAGGAAATTACTCATGTTTTGCATATTTATTATGGATATTATTCACGTGGCAAGGATTTGTGGACACACAAACGGACAGACACCGAATAAAATTTGTTCGAGTTACAAAAGTACCTAATAACAAAATCCAAACTAACCATCTCTTTCTTCATATAGATTAGGTATCACGGAAGAAACTCGATTTTATAAAGCCACGCGCGATTATAATGTTTTATTTGTTTTATTCATTTGCACGGGCAAGCCCAATTTACATTATACATAACATGGTCATTCATAAACATGGAGGATTTCAGAAAAGAATACAATTATTGAAAAGAAAGAGGTGAAGATAACAATATAGATTTGAGATTAGAAAGGGAGGAGTTGAAAAAGTCAAACTGTTGAGTTGAACAAGTCAATAACTGTTCCTTAAGATCCACAATCATGTTGATGAAGCTTTTCTTTATTTACGTTCAAATAAAGCTTTAGGCCTTAGGCCTTACTGAGTTGATTTAAAAACGTCAAGCTACGACGGCGCTTTGAGAATTTCAACCAGGGCCAGATAAAATCTTGGGTACATTCATACAGTAGGTAACATAGGCCTACACTTTTCTATAGCGTTTTTCATATATATATTTTGGTTTATTATTTTCAATAATGAACCATTGGAATCGAGCATGAAAAAAAAAAAATTCTTACCCCCCCTCAAAATTTGATGGTTTACGTTTCAAGGTATGTAGAATCCAAAACTGCAATAAAATTATTTCTGTCTGTCCGCCGTACGCCGTACGGGCCACTTTTCTTAGTTACCATGAAAAAAAATTGATGAAATTCGGGTTATAGTTGGTCCTCGAAGCTCGACGTTACTGTCAGTCATCTCTAAGGGGTTCGAAATAGGGGTTGAAATTTTCAGAACGCCTATACCATTTTTTTACGTAAATATTTTTACGGTTTTAAATAGTTCTTGAACTTGCGAGTTTTTTAAGACCATCCGGAGCATCGTACGTCCAGCCGTTCGTTCACACTAAGGCCCCGAAGTTTGCACCGACAGGCATTTTCGACTCCAGTGTGAATGAAATTGTATACAATAACAATTCAAACCAAATCTCGTAACCAGAGACGCGCCCACAATAGGAATTTGTGAATACGGCCAATCATTGCTAGGGATCACCTTTATATTGGCGGAGTATGAAGTCGAGTTGGTTGTTCTGTGATATTATTTAATTTGAAAAATGATGGCTCTTTTGGAGTTTGTTGGTAGGTAGTGAAACTTGAACAAACGTTGAAGTATTATTGATGGGTAAATTATTGCTACGGTAAATCATTACTCAACGGTAAATTATTACACAACGGTTCATTATACCATCTACGTAGAAGGGGCTGGAGTTTGTTGATAGGTACTTTTGCAACTTTTTTCACTCCTCATCAACAATTTCTTTTCAGAACTTCATTATGTGTGTTTCTTTTTGTTAGGTACTGTTTGTCATCGGCAGAATTATTTTAGCAACATTTAACTCGTGATTTAGGTAGGTACCTAGTAACGAGTACGGGGTTAGGTACTAACCTACGGAGGGTCTGCGATCTACATAATATGTATATAATAGAATAGTACATATCATATTATATAGACGGGTTATCTATACATAGAGCTGTGATCTGTAACAGAAGGGTATTCTATACAAAATAATAAACCGTTGTGCAGGGATTTGCAGCGTTTTTTAAACTCTGTTCTTTATAAAGTAGTGGGACTTCTAGGTACTCTCTTTTTTGGTTTATTATTTTCAATAATGAACCATTGGAATCGAGCAAGAAAAAAAAATTCTTACCCCCCATCAAAATTTGTCTTGAGCTAAACAATTTTTTAAGACCACCCGGAGCACTGTACCTACGTCCAGCCGTTCGTGTGCACCAAAAAGCTTCGTCAACACGATCGTGAATCAAACGGTATAAATCCGGCCGGGATTTCATCACTAAGGAGCACCTGATTGTAATCAAGGATGGCTGTATGAAGTCGAGTTGTTTGTTCTACGATAATTATTTCATTTGGCAAGTGATGGACTATTGGATTTTGTTGGTAGGTACTTCTGAAACTTAAACAAACGTTGAAGTATTATTGATGAGTAAATTATTAAACAATGGCAAATTATTACACACCGGCAAATTATTACACAACGGTGAATTATTACACAACGGTAAATTATGACACCACGGCAAATTATTACACAACGGTAAATAATTACACAACGGCTCAACTACCCAGAAGGGGCTGGATTTTTTTGATAGGTACTTTTGCAACTTGAACAACCATTGAAGTATTATTGATGGGTAAATTATTACACAATGGCAAATTATTACACAACGGTAAATTATTACACAACGGCTCATCTACCCAGAAGGGGCTGGTTTTTTTGGATAGGTACTTTTGCAACTTGAACAACCGTTGAAGTATTATTGATGGGCAAATTATTACACAATGGCAAATTATTACACAACGGCAAATTATTACACAAAGGTAAATTGTTACACAACGGTAAATTATTACACCAAGGTAAATTATTACACAACGGTAAATTTATACACAACAGCTAATCTGCCAAGAAGGGGCTGGATTTTGTTGATAGGTACTTTTGCAACTTGAACAACCATTGAAGTATTATTGATGGGTAAATTATTACACAATGGCAAATTATTACACAACGGTAAATTATTACACAACGGCTCATCTACCCAGAAGGGGCTGGTTTTTTTGGATAGGTACTTTTGCAACTTGAACAACCGTTGAAGTATTATTGATGGGCAAATTATTACACAATGGCAAATTATTACACAACGGCAAATTATTACACAAAGGTAAATTGTTACACAACGGTAAATTATTACACCAAGGTAAATTATTACACAACGGTAAATTTATACACAACAGCTAATCTGCCAAGAAGGGGCTGGATTTTGTTGATAGGTACTTTTGCAACTTGAACAACCGTTGAAGTATTATTGATGGGCAAATTATTACACAACGGTTCATTATTCTATCTACGTAGAAGGGGAACCTGTACAGGTAAATTATTACACAACGGTTTAGGTAGGTACCTAGTAACGAGTACGGGGTTAGGTACAATCCTACGGGGAGTCCGCGATCTACATAATATGTGTAGAATATTACATATTATATTATATAGACGGATTATCTATACAGAGAGCTGTGATCTGTAACAGAAGGGTATTCTGTACAAAATAATAAACCGTTGTGCAGGGATTTGCAGCGTTTTCATCCTAGAGCCACATAAATATATTATACTCTTTTCGACCGGACAACCTCCCCATAGGAAATAATTGAGACACACGAATATTCTATTTTCTTTATCAGAGTTACATCGGAGTCCAAGGAAAGCGTGCAGTTTCGAAATCTTGATCACTAGAGATTGACGACGTAGGTGATTTTTAACAAACCTAGGTACTTGGTGTGTTAATGAACTCGTTATTCCGACATTCCCCATGGACTTGTAGTTATGGGCAATCAAGAATAGGGTCGGTATTTTTCGTACTTAACTCTTGCTCTGATCTTCCTTGCTCAGTTCACCCCAGTCCTGGTGCACCCCTCTTTCTTCTGCCAACCAGGCCTTCTCCTTCTCAAATTTATCTTTGTTCACTTCACACCCTTTTTCCCACATAGCTCGCTGCTGCTCTACGAGCGCAATACCCTCTTCAGAAGACACTGGAGGAATCCGTGCCCGGGGGTGCGACTGATTTGTCACTAAACGTTTGTTTGCTTCTTCCAAAAAAAAAAAAAAACGCTGCAAATCCCTGCACAACGGTTTATTATTTTGTACAGAATACCCTTCTGTTACAGATCACAGCTCTCTGTATAGATAACCCTTCTATATATAATATTGTACTAGTCCACATATTATGTAGGTCGCAGACCCCTCCGTAGATTAGTACCTAACCCCGTACTCGTTACTAGGTACCTACCTGAATCACGAGTTAAATGTTGCTAAAATTATTCTATCGACGACAAAGGTAACTAAAATGGCAAAAAGAATCGTAAATAATGAAGTTTTGAAGGGAAATTTTTGATGTGAAAATACTAGGTACCTACCTAAATCACGAGTTAAATGTTGCTAAAATAATTCTGCCGATGACAAACAGTACCTAACAAAAAGAAACACACATAACGAAGTTCTGAAAAGAAATTGTTGATGAGGAGTGAAAAAAGTTGCGAAAGTACCTACCACCAAACTCCAGCCCCTTCTACGTAGATGAACCGTTGTGTAATAATTTACCGTTGAGTAGTGATTTACCATCGTGTAGTAATAATTTTCCCATCAATAATACTTCAACATTTGTTCAAGTTTCACTCCCTATCAACAAACTCCAGAAGAGCCATCATTTTTCAAATGTAATTATATCACAGAACAACCAACTCGACTTCATACTCCGCCTATAAAATCAGGTGATCCCTAGCAATGATTTTATCTCCGGCCAATTTCCTATTGTCGGCGCGTCCCTGGTGACGAGATTTGGTCTGACCCACCCTGGTCTGGTTGGTTTGATTCACCCTGGTGTCGAAAATGCCTGTCGGTGCAAACTTCGGGGACATAAGCAGGGTTCACATCCATCCGGAGCCGTCTGGAAATACGGATAGGGGAAGCTAGTGAAAAGCAGTGGAGGGGATGGAGGGGAATCGCGGAAGTTGGGAAGGCGTTCATAACCATCCGGAATTTTGGCTGACAACTCGTTTCCCGCGCTTCCTCCCACAGCTGTTTCGGTTGCCGACGCCATTCCGTATGCGCAGTAGTGAACTGCGCAGATGCGGAGCGGAAAATATCTGAAAAATCTGATGCGTACAGTTCGCTTCAAAAGTGCTTCTCCGGAAAGAATATTCCCCCCTCCCCAGCTGATGTCCAACCAATCAGCTGCTCGTACGCACTTTCCGGATAGCTTTCCGGATGGATGTGAACCCTGCTTTACTGTGAACGAACGGCTGGACGTACGGTGCTCCGGGTGGTCTTAAAAAACTCTCAAGTTCGAGAACTATTTAAAACCGTAAAAAAATTCACGTAAAAAAAGGTATAGGCGTTCTGAAAATGTCAACCCCTTTTTTGAACCCCTTAGAGATGACTGACAGTAACGTCGAGCTTAGAGGACCAACTGGACCCCGAACGGAACCTATAACCCAAATTTCGTCAATTTCGATTCATGGTAACTAAGAAAAGTGGCCCGTACGGCGGACGGACAGAAATATTTTTATTGCAGTTTTGGATTCTACATACCTTGAAATGTAAACCATCAAATTTTGAGGGGGGTAAGAATTTTTTTTCATGCTCGATTCCAATGGTTCATTATTGAAAATAATAAACCAAAATTGGAAGCGTTTTCCGTTTGGTCTAGTATGTCATTCCCCATAAGGACAACGCTGCTGGCGGATTTGTCGGTCCCGCCGTTTTTCATTTGTGGATTCCCGGTTCCAGGTCCGCATAGTATGTTATTGCATTAATTCAGGCTGTTACGCGAATAGGAATTCAGTGACCTAAGCGTGAGGAGTAGGTACCCATCATCTGTAAATGAAAATAGTAACCATTGTGTAATAATTCGCCGCCTTTCAAATTCAGCCTTGGTTCCCCTTACTTTTGTTCTCGAAAATTTTTCATTTTGTTTCCAATCTTGTCGATGTGCGTTTATGTTGAACTCCAGTGCTATAATATTAGTCGAACCAGATTGATAATAGGTTCGTTCGCACTGGCTTTTTCTGACGGTTATACTACTCCTAGGAAACCGTAATAAACCTTCCATTATCCTATACCATCTTGATGAGCGTTTGAGAAGGGTTAGAGTTTGATAATAGTTGGACATCGGGGAGGCCATGGTCGGTTTCTCGTCCGCCCTGTTTTCTGTATACTGGAATGACGACCAGAAAACTGGCTTTGGATAGTCAGGAAAACACTGCGAACAGCCGGACTGTACAGTCTGAAAAGAGCCCGAGAATGAATACGAATGGCCAAACGCCTGTCAGGTAACCAACCGTCAGGTGGTCACTGCAGACAAACCTCAATGAATTGTTGAGGTAGCAATCAACATTTTGAGCATTAAATTATAACGGTTTACTTGTCATCTCAGTAACTGATCAGCTCAGATTATCTCATTTAGTAGAAAAATATATTGAAATGAAAATTTAGTCTGGAAAATGTTGACATTTCAATTTAAAATTCAAAATTTGTCTCCGTCATTTGGACGTTAGTACTAATTTCATGCCCGTTTTCTGAATCAAAATCAGTTGAACTGGACTACTGGAGAGGAACAAAATGATAAATTATACGATTGCCCCTGACACTGCCATCTGTAAAAAAAGTCTCATCATAAACTGCACGTAATCCGTGGACTTACGCTAGACCAAATGTTCGGTATTTTTATGGAGTCGAGAGCTAGGGATAATGACGGAGATCTGTTTTGAGATGAGGCAACGAGAGAGAAATGCGCCTCTTTACAAAGTCAAGTGTTTTGAAGCCCCAACCATCTGCAGACCTTGAAGTTCACCCGAGCAGTCAAAACGCTCCTCATTCAACTTTTGTCAAAAGGATGTACGCCATTTGAGCCACCTAGCGCTAGGTACTGACAGTGAACTTCTCTGTAGCGGACTGAAATACCTAGGAGGCTATTTCTTTCCGTTGTAGAAAAGTGTCCACTATAATGGGACAGTCCACTGTGAAGTGGCACCAAAATGCGCGTTAGCATGAAATCTCACGCTAATTACAACCTTGTTTTTAAGGAAAAGTTCTTTTTCTTCGACGGTTTTGCGTGATTTTAGGTTGGAATAAAACCAAGATAAACGCTCAAATCAAAATACCTACTCTTCATTGATAAAACATCTTAGGAAACTAAATTTTGCACCAGATCTAATTGAGCCCTTAGAGTAGGGTACCTCTGTTTTGATTTTTAATGCATTTTTCATAGTTTTGAAATGTATCAATGACGCCGCAGTTTGGAAAGCAAAACGGTGGTAAGTAAACCGTCTAACGGTTCCGATGGTCTTAAATTTCCATTTGCTGATTGGTGGAATTTCGCCTTCCTTGGGAAATTTCTTGATTTCGGTTTCCATGTTATTTATTTTTTTTCCTTGTAAACTTATTCCCTATATGATTCAATTTTGTGAAATAGGGGTTGAAATTTTCAGAACGCCATAGCTCAAAAAAATAGAAGGTTATGGTTTTTTTGTTACATTTTTATAAGTTGATCTTGAACTAAAGAATTTTTTGGAACCCCCCCCGTTCGTTTTCACCGAAAAGCTTCGTCAACATGATCGTGAATGAAACGGTATGAATCCCACCCAGATATCATTGGTAGGGAACATGGATTGTAGTCACGCGTGGCAGTATGAAATCGAGTTGATTGTTCCGTGATATCATTTCATTTGAAGAACGATGTTATGCTTAATGAATAACTACAAATAATTATTAATGATTGCATTCTTGAATCCAACGCATATTTATGAAACTGTAATTGCCCGGCTGGCTCCAATACTCGATTTAGCGTTTTCCTGGGGGAAGCACGAGGGTAGGTGTTGACCCCAGAAAACTGATCTACGCAGAAGGGGCATCTATTAATACAAGTAAATAATAAACCGTTGTGTAATGATTTGCAGCGTTTTCCGTTTTTATAGGAGTTATTTTAAGGGTATTCCTCACACAGATGCCTAGAAAACAATACAGAAACTAATAAACCGTTGTGAACGAGTTTTCACAATTTTTTTTCTCTATTCGACTAGTTTTGGCCAAGACTTGGCGAGGGGGTCTCAGGAGATTTAGATGGTCCATCGTAAATCCTCAGGAGATTTAGATGGTCCATCATAAATCCCTTATCAGGAGTTCAGCGAGGAAGATGTATTCATTGGGTCGTACGGGGTTTGATAAAGGTCCACTGTGTCGTGCCAACTGTCAAAACCACGTGGTTCGCAAAACAAACCCCTCGACCGATCTAAGCCGCCTTCCCTTCCGTTCCCGCTCCATTTACCGCCTCAATCGATTTCCCTGGTGGGTGGTAGCAGGCGGTAGAATGCAGGTTACACTCCTTTACGACGCTGCGCATGCGCAGAGAGCCCTTAAGTCCTAGGGTCGTGTTGATAGTAAATCACGGAGGGCTCCGAGTGACGGCTTTATGAATGAGTTGGGAAAGCGAGTCAAGCGAGAGGCGTCACATCGTTATGTCACCCGAGAACTCTACAACTTGCCCTTTCATTTCCTGTGCTAAACATCGCGGTATTAATATACAAGAAAGATTTTAGCATTGTGAGAAGATGCTTTTCCGATGACCGACTGGCCAAAAACGTCATAAGTGCGTCGTTGCCAGGGCGCATTGAGACATCTCCCCCAAACTACCCTAACCTCTCCACATCACCTGCATTGCCATTTTTCGGCATGATGTATCTTTGGTAGGTACAATTTGGGAATAATAACGTTGTACCACCCCGACCAGCAGAGTGAGCGCTGAGGCCAATTTCTCTTCGGTTTAACATAGGTAACATAACGTTAACATTTAAGACATTATGACGATGATGTCTATTGACATCATAAATATCTCGGCAACCAGCTTGTTTTATCATGTTATACATATTCATCCACTGTTATATGTTTCAAACCGTTCAGTGACTCAGTTTTACAGAAATCATCATAATATCAGCTGTGTCCCAAGAGAAAGGCTTCAACATTTCTCTGTTGTGGAACAGAAGAAAGTTGGCTATGCATCATATCATTGTGGCACAGGGTGCTTCCTATTTTGGTGATTCATGTACAGCAATACCTAATAGAAGAACAAACCGAAGTGATACCTTCCATTATTATTTCTGTTATAATTTTATAGGAATTCGGTCATAAGAGTCTGCTGTTGTTAAAACTTTATTGAGCGTTTATGGAAGGCCCCTACTTAGTTAGTATTTAATGCAGTTTGATTGCTAAGATGAGAGCCACGGAAAAGTCGCTTGGTTCGGTTATCCTTCGAGGACAGGATAAGTCCCGTTTAGGCCTGTAAATGGATATTGGTAAAAACTAGTCACCAGTACATCCCGAGCGTCTGGAATTTTAAAATGTATACATTAGTAATCAAAAGACGCAGTCCACTGTCGAGAACGATATCAAACGTGTGTTTTGCTTGCAGGCATCATAATTGGTACCTAAGAGTTTTGCCATTGGCCAGGTTTCTTCGCATGAGGTTTACCTCATGCGAAAAACATGGATCTGGAAAGAAAAAGCACGTCATAAATTGGTAGAAATCGGTGGGTAACTCATTTGTTACGTTTTTCCTTCTGAGCGATAATGCAGTCGACAAAATTTGTCTGTTGCAATTGATTTGGTTTGATTGATTTTAGAAGTTTTCAGAGAAAATGTACAGAGCTATTTAGCTTGTTCCAAAATTTTAGAGATGCTCCCTGTGCACTGGAAAATCCTCCAAAACCGGTTTTATGAAAATGAGATCTAACTGGTGGATTTTAAATTTTTCATAGGTATAAATATATATATATATATATATATATATAAAAGTTAAATAACGTGGAATCGAAGTTCACTTTTTAAAAAAACTTTAATTCCAAATTACAACAAATTTATTTAAGTGCTAGAAACAAATACACTCGAAGAAGGGCTGAACAGGACTGCCCGTACAATTCTTTCTAGGCGGCGAGGGTCCGCAGGGCGCTCGCCGGGGTTTTTTACAACATCAGCTATTATTTTTTATTAATCTGCGATCTACATTATATGTAACTCCTCCACCCTTAGATTTTGGCATCACCTGGAAGGTTGATGTCAATACAAGTTTTCTGTTCCCTCAATGGAGGGGAATTTAAATTTTTTGATTTAGAGTTCTTAGCAATATTAAATATAAAATACAGCATAAAAATCAGTAAAACACAATATAGTATAATGGTCCAGCAGCTAGGCACTACAATATGAGAAGTATCGAAAGTTTTGATTCTCTGCATACGATTCAATCTGGCATTGTTGAAATTAACATCCTTCAAATTTATTGTGAAGTCAGGTTCATGATTAAATTCCATGTCTACTTTTACATCTGTGATTATTTTCGGTTGCCCTTCCGAATTGCTTGTTGTAATCAACTGTTCGTTTCGGAAGTAAACTGCATTATTTTCATCATTTATTAAGTAAACTCCATTCAGTAATTTTAATTCGGTTTCTTTATCTTTTCTCAGTTCTATATTTTCGTCTGTTATAAAAGTACCTAAATATTGATTAATTTCTGGAATGTATTCTATTTCATTATCATGTATCTCTAATTTCACATAAACACATTCTTTAGGAGTTTCACCCTGAAGGATTCTCTTTTCGCAAGTACAGTTGTAGCTTGATAGTAAATGGGTGGGACATAAATATGTACTTCCCATTATGCACATTCCTTTTAGAGGTTTAATTGTCGAATTATCTCTAGCTTTCAAAAGGTAAGATGTTTCTGGTATAATGGAGGCAAATCCGCCTTCCAGTTGGGTCGGAATAGGCCTTAAATAATATAAGTCAAACTCTCTGGGGTTTGTTAAAGGCAAGGTCAGAAAATAAATGATCTCGTCAGGGTGAACTTTACAATTTACTCTTATCATTGATTCAAGTTCTAACATGTTTTCGTATTTAATTTCTAGGGGTAATTTCCCCACATAGTATTTTTCAATTTTCTTAATTTCTTCGAATAGTTGTTTAGTCGATATTATACTTGGATGGAGGGTTCCCGTCTTACAGAATGTTAACGAATTTTCTATCTCTTGAACTACATGTAACATAAGATTGAACACGATCTGCAAATGGTTGACCAATTCTCTTGCTGTCCCTACTTCCGTTCTGAGAGAGTTGCTTCTAGCTAGATCATTTATTTCAATAATTTTATCATGAATTTCTTTGTGATTAAATTGTATGATTTTAACGTTTTGATTGAATTCATCTATAATTTCACTATTTATTGAGAACTGAGCATCAAGCTGATCTTGTAGTGTGAGTTGGTTATCTTTAATTTGTTCTATCAGACGGTCATATTTTTCCGCATCCGTTGTATCTAAATTTCCTGTGATCGCTTTAATAATACTACCTAGCCCATTAATTAATCCCCTCTTATTTCTAGGATTATGAATGATTATATTATCTAATTTTTCTTTAATTACCTCAATAGTGTAATTCGTAACTTTAATGTATTCATCTAATTCACTAATTATATTTACATTTTCCCCTAACTTCCTTATTAATTGTTCATTTTTTAGTTTGAGTTTATAAAATTCAGTAACCAGTCTGTCTGTCTTGTAGTAGTGAACGAAAGTGTGTTCAGTCGCAGTCAGTTTGGCAGTTCCCAGTTTGATCGGTAGTATTCCTGGGTTATGGCTTACATCTTTCACGCTTGTGGCCCTTGTGGCTGTAAGCCCGAAGGCCCTGGAACATTGTCCGTAGTGTCAGTTCTTACCGAATCCTCATCTTTCTTCTTTTTAAACTTTTTCTTAGGTCTCTTTACATTTGATAGGTGGATTTTCGTTTTTGTATTATGGTGTCTGGGCTCTATTTCAGCAGTTTTAGCGAATTTTCAAAGAAAATGAAGCTATTGCAATGGCTTCGAAATTTAAATAATATAAATTTTTGGAAATTTTCTTCATAGAAATCCGTTTCAGACCATTCTAAAACGATTCCTGAAATTTAACACTTTTTTATATGTATATATATATATATATATTTATATATATATTTATTTATATATGTGTCACTCCAGACGATAACTCTCGATAGAATTGAGATAAACAGCTCAAATTTGCACAAAAAATCTATCTTGGCAATCGAAAGGCTAAGTTCGAAGATGGGCGAAATTGGCCTACTCTAAGGAGGGTTTTGGCGCATTTAAAGTGCGCAAAAATTACCCAAAAATCCCCAAAATGTTATTTTCCAACAAGTGACCCCTCATTTTAAAGGTTTTTGCACGCTGAACACGATGGTGGAATCGGATTTTAGATATCTTGATCCGTTCTCAAATTAGAGCATTTAAAGTGCGCAAAAATTACCTAAAAATCCCCAAAATGTTATTTTCTAACAAGTGACCCCTCATTTTAAAGGTTTTTGCACGCTGAACACGATGGTGGAATCGGATTTTAGATATCTTGATCCGTTCTCAAATTAGAGCATTTAAAGTGCGCAAAAATTACACAAAAATCCCCAAAATGTTATTTTCCAACAAGTGACCCCTCATTTTAAAGGTTTTTGCACGCTGAACACGATGGTGGAATCGGATTTTAGATATCTTGATCCGTTCTCAAATTAGAGCATTTAAAGTGCGCAAAAATTACCCAAAAATCCCCAAAATGTTATTTTCTAACAAGTGACCCCTCATTTTAAAGGTTTTTGCACGCTGAACACGATAGTGAAATCGGATTTTAGATATCTAAATCCGTTCTTAAATTAGAGCATTTAAAGTGCGCAAAAATTACCCAAAACTAGGATAATCTTTAAACTCTTACCCCCACCCCCTTAGAGTGGTCAGATTGAAAAATGTGAGAAGTATTAATTGAAGACGAGAGTTCGAAGCAAAAAAGGGGGAGGCAAACGATTAGTACAACTCCTTGAATTTACCCACAGCGATCAAATAAATAAGCACTTAGTACAATTACGTAATAAACAAACGGTAGAATCAGGATGGACAAAACGTACAAATTAAAATAAATACGAAGAGAATATACATAGAAAACCAAATTTTAGACCGAAGTTTTCCTTTATTCAAAACCATAGCCATTAATTCGAATATTTCTTTGAAAATTCGCTCATTAAGTCATGCTGCATGACTGATTTTTTTTCGTTCGGCATTAACTTCTGTTATTTTTTCTTTAGCATACTTGTTTTTAGTTTTAGCTTGAAGTTGTTTGTTTTTAACATACACCTCCGTTGGTATTTCCGGGAGTTCTTCACGGGATTCGTTTCTACTCGAAATTACTTTTTGTTTCACTATTTGGTTTTTGTTGTGGACCTCCGAATATATGAGTTTGGTTTTTTCTTTGTGTCTTTGAATAAAATTTGAAGTCAGTTTTTGCTCAATATCTATGTCTATTGCTGCTTCATTATCGATGTGACCATTGATTATTTCAAATGGAGTTAATTTAGTCACAGAATGAATACTGTTATTATACGCAATTAGTGCATAGTTGACTTTATTTAAAATGGAATCATTTTCAAACTCTTCCCTATTATTCAAGAGTCTGATATGTTCGATAATAGTCGAGTGGAAGCGTTCTATTGGCCCGTTAGAGTCTGGATGCTGTGAGCTGATAAAGTGTATTTTTATTTTGTGAAGCGCTAGTAGTTCTTTCACTAATGTGCTGTTAAGATCGGCTCCATTGTCAGAAATGATTTGAGAAGGTAGCCCATGGTGGGAAAAGTACTTGATGAGACTGTTTACTACTTCTATGCTTTCTGATGTTTGTACCGGGTATGCCTGAGCGTATCTTGAGAAGGTGTCTATAATGGTCAAGAATTTCGTCTTTTCTAACGTGAATTTGTCTATATGTAGAATTTCAAACGGTTTGGAAGCTGTAGGGGTGATATTATACTTTATCTGTAACGGATTTCTGTCATATTTGCAAACTTGACAGACTTCACATTTATTGATAAATTCCTGAATGGATTTCTTCAAATTTGGCCAAAAGTAGAGTCGTTTGATCTTTTGGTAAGTTTCCTCAATACCTCTATGATTTTGTTTACCCACATGATAGGAAGACATTATTTCTTCAATTTCTGTTTCATCCACTACGTCAATTAGTTTCTCATTAAATTTAGTGAATTTAATTTCTGAGGTTTTGAAATGTTGCATCACGATCCTATTGAATTTTTCATGTATGTCTTTTTCAAAATATATCCCGTACTTTATATTGGGCACGACGTATTCCTTAACAAATTTTACTACTTCTTCCTCCAGGCGATTTTCTGAGAATTCCACTATTATCCTTGTTTTTTGATTGAATAGTTTTATTATTTTTGGTTTCTTTGGGTGGAAGTTGACTGTACTGATTATTATTTGATTGTTAGCATGATTGACGGGTCCGTCACCTATTGGGATCTCTAGGGTGGTATTACTTTCCACGTTGGAGTGAACTGTTTGGCTATCCATTTCTTCCTCGTCCAAGTTTACGAAAATTGATTGATTATCGGTTTCTGCGGGCTGATTTGGTGGGATTGTTAGCAATTCTCTGGTAGATTGACCCTGTTGTTCGGTTGTAGGTGTATTAACAGCCCAATGCCCTTTTACTAGATCTTGTATTATTGCGTCCGCCTCTTCCAATTCATTTACGTTTAGCTGAATCCTGGAAAGTGCATCTGCATTCAAATTACTCGCCCCCTTTTTGTAGCAAATTTCATAGTTATATTCTTCTAATTTAAGTCTCCATCTAAACAGCTTGGAATTGGGTTCCTTTATGGAGAATAACCACTGTAATGGTTTGTGGTCTGAGAATATTTTGAATTTTCTCCCATAAAGATAGGGTCGGAAGTATTTGGTCGCCCACACCACGGCTAGAAGTTCTTTTTCAATTACGGACAGTCGGGTTTCTGTTTCGTTTAATGTTCTACTCGCGTATGCTACTGGTAGATCACTGCCGTCATGCATTTGGGAGAGCACTGCACCAATTGCGAAGTTACTTGCGTCTGTGGTTAAGTGGAACTGTTTTTCGAAGTCTGGGTATTTCAAAATGGGTTCGTTCATAAGTAGATTTTTGCTTATTTCAAAAGCGTTTACGTAGTCTGGGTCAGTGGGGTTGATTGTGGCTCCTTTTTTTAGCCGTTTGGTTAGGGGTTTTGTAATTGCCGCGAAGTCTTTAATAAACCGTCTGTAGTAGCCTAGTAGGCCGAGGAAACCTTTTATCTCTTTAGTAGTTTTAGGGATAGGATAGTTTAAGACTGCTTTGACTTTGTCATTATTAGGTTTGACACCTTCTGGTGTAATTATGTGTCCTAAGAATCCTACTTCCTTCCTCAAAAACTCTGTCTTGTCAAGCTGAATTTTCATATTCGCCTGCCTCAGTCTTTCAAATATTTCCCTAAGTCGTACTATGTGCTCCTGTAAGCTGGTACTAAAACAAATTATATCATCCATATAGACCAAACAGTATTCATTTTGGATTCCTCTCAAAATGTTATCCATTACTCTCTGGAATGTTGGAGGTGAGCCTGAAAGTCCAAAAGGCATTCTCAAAAATTGCCAGTGGCCTTGTTCCGTGGAAAATGCTGTTTTTTCAACGCTCCCCGGACTCATTTCTATTTGGTGAAATCCCGAGGCAAGATCTATTGTTGTGAAATATTGGCATTTGCCCAATTTGTCTAGGAGGTCAGTGATGTTAGGTAAGGGATATTTGTCTGGAATGGTCTTTTCATTTAGTTTCCTATAATCTACGCAAATCCTGTACTTCTGTTTTCCGGAGGCGTCTATTTTTTTTGGTACTACTATGATGGGTGAGTTCCATGGAGAGTTCGAGGGCTCTATTATGTTCTGCTCTAACATGTCAGAAATCTGTTTATGTACTTCGTCTTTGTATATTTGAGGGTACCTGTAGGGCTTGGTGTATATCGGTGTCTCGTCAGTGGTCCTAATTTGATGTTTCACTTGATTAGTGAATGTAAGGGGAGTTCCGTCTGAATGAAATATGTCCGCGTAGTTTTCTACTAATTTGGTAATTTCCTGTCTTTCCTCTGAATTTAGGTGGTCTAGTCTCAGTTTTGTCAGGTCCATATCAAATTTTTCGTACGAGTACATGTTCAAATTGTTGCTTTCCGTCGAGTCTACTGTGGTTAAAGTCTCAATGTTGAATTTACCTACTAATTTTACTTCTATGTCTTTATCGCTAGGATTTACCATGACACAGTGAGCTACGTGTTCCGTTACTTTCACTATACACTGGGGTATTTCAACGGTCTTGAGTCTAATATAGGGGATTATCCCGTCTCCATTTCGAATGTTATTAATCCTTACTTTAACTTGTTTCATCGTTCTGGCCTCGATTTTGTAGCTTTCGGGATTTTTAATTGAGTGGTAGAGTACCGGAATATTTTTAAAACTTGTTTTCAGGGTATCCCCTGACAAGTCGATATTAGCATTTAATAATTTCAAATTATCCAATCCTAATAGTAAATCAAACTTGTCATGAAATTGAAATACAAAAAATTTTAAATTCAAGTTTCTGTTTCCGAACAACTCTCCACAGGGTACAGTAGTGCTGAATTTTTCTGTGGAAGTGCCGTGAGCGGTTGTGACTTGAAATGGTTCATTTATTAACTTTTTATCAAAATATTTTTGGGCAATTATTGGGTTAACAAAAGATTTAGTACTCGCTGTGTCAACGAGAATTCTTAAATTTAACTTAGGCATAATAATATAAGGTAGTTCATTTTTGTTATTCCCTACATTCATCAGGTTGAATTGGGGAAGGTTGGATGATCCATCTCTAAAAAAGGGTTCTCATCATGCGTATTATCAATATTTTCTATCGTTGGCTCTGACAACTGTTCTGCAATTCTTTCATCTATTATTTCCTCACTTTCCATGTTCCTGTTGTGAAACTGTGGAACCTGGGTTTTAATTGTTTGGACTCCGCTCATCGGAGTTTGTGCGAACTGGTTGTTAGGAGGGCGATAAGTATGCTGCTGAGTTGGAGGTGAGAACGGCTGTTTAGCCGGCGGGAACTTTTGCTGATTTGTCATTTGTCCCGGTATGTTATTACGTTGTGGATCGTGATAAGGAGGACGGTAGTTCGCATTCTGGCCTTGAGGAGGCTTATGGGTAATATATTGCGGGACAGTTCTCTGTTCTGATCTGCTAAAGTTTTGCCTGGATGAGTAAAATTGAAAATCATTTGTCAAGAGGCCATGAGCTGAATCTAGGTCAGCGGGTTTCCTAGACTGTAGGAGGCTTCCTAAAGGCTCTTTGAGTCCTCTTAAGAATACTCTTAAAGCTAGTTGTTGGAAAAAGAAAATCTGTTGTTCTGAATTCGGAACTGCATTGTTCTTTAAATACATCACTGCTAAATTTAAGTGTTTTCTAATTTTTTCGAGATACGCAAAAGCCGATTCATTGTTTTGTTTTAATTCAATAATTTCTATAGTGATCGTAAAAATATCTCTTTTATCTGCGTAACCTGAAGTTAACGCGGTTCTGATGTTGTCCCAAGTAGTGCAGTTTGCACTTATAATGAGTTCCGCTGCTTTTCCTTTGATTTTGGCTAGGATTGATCTTATTAGGTACTTATTTTGAAAGTTATTAGGATTAGCTCTGTCATAAAATTGGTTAATTAATTCGTTACAAACTTCAATAAAATTGCCTAATAATTCTGGTTCACCTTTAAATTCTGGGACCATATCTAAATAACATGATTTTAATTCTTGGGCCATGATTCTGCTATCGGTACAGTTACTGAACAAGTCAATTGTTAAATTTGAATAATAATTATCTTCCTGACTTACAGTACGAGTAGTATGATTGCTGTCCACATGCGAGGGTTTTCGGACGGGTCGCCGAAAGGAGGGTACCTCGGTGGCGTAGCGTTGGCGAGTCTGTCCAACCTCTTCTTCTTCCTTCGACGGCTTCGATGGGTCGGCCGTTTTGGACGCGAATTCGTTCGGTGGTCTCCTTGCGGGTACGGTCTCCGAACTTATTCACGGGATTTCTACCGGGTGGTGCGAGCACGGTCTCCACAGTAGATTTCCGGAGCGTATAATCAAACTGAGTAGGTGGTGCTCACGAGGTGGGTGAGCACGGTCTCCTCTTCAATTTGATTTCGATTTGTCCAGGTGGTCTTCGTCAGGCTTCTTTAGGTGAGGACGGTCTCCAGGTTTTGGTGGTCTTCACAAGAAGCTTTCAAATCGAAGGCGGTCTCCGTAGACGAATCGAAAGTTTCGAAAGATAGCACTTGGATGTAGGTTGCTGCGGCTAAGTGTAGAAACACACAACAAATTGCTCACTTTTGATGTCAAATTGCTTCCGCGTGTCCTACCGACTGCGCCAGTTAAATAACGTGGAATCGAAGTTCACTTTTTTTTAAAACTTTAATTCCAAATTACAACAAATTTATTTAAGTGCTAGAAACAAATACACTCGAAGAAGGGCTGAACAGGACTGCCCGTACAATTCTTTCTAGGCGGCGAGGGTCCGCAGGGCGCTCGCCGGGGTTTTTTACAACATCAGCTATTATTTTTTATTAATCTGCGATCTGCATTATATGTAACTTATATATATTGTGCAGCGGTACGAATTTACAAATTTGTCGTTTAAAAAACCAACAGGCATGTGCGGTGTTGTCAAAACATTTTGTTGGGGCTGGATCGATTGCAACTAGTCCGAGCCCAACTAGGCGCACCCAGCTTACCAAATTTACGAAATTGTAGTCCAAAAACAAAAATGCAAAAATTTTTTAATGTACGCAGGTTTCGTTTACCATGTTTTTTGTGGTCGGTTGATTGCGAGTAGTTTCAGCACCTTCAAATGGCATCGGATGACCAAAATCACAATTTTTTGGTTCAGAACACCCAAAAGTAGGTTTTTGACAATTTTTCTGTTCGATGCGCCACTCGGGTCTCAACAAGTGCCCAGTGAGACCGTAATGGATGCTCTGGCAGTCATGTTCATTCATGTTACATAACATACTCCAATAACGAATGACCATTATTTATGTTCTTAATTTCCCATACTATTTCTTTGAAAATTTGCTACCTAAACCATCCTGCATGACTGGAATTTTTATTAGGTGTACTGTTACGTACATAGATAATAGCTAATATCTTCGAATAGAACCTGTTAGTTTGATTTTCATTCAAGGCACAGAGAACAGTTTTAGATCTCATTTAACTCCTTAATGAGTAAACAGCGTCTTTAAACGTTTCAGTACCTCCTGAGAGATAATGCAGTGGACAAATTTTGTCGATTGCGTTATCTCTCAGAAGGTATATTGACACGTGTAACAAATGAATTACCCACCGATTGCTACCAGTTAATGATGTGCTTTTTCTTTCCACTTGAATTTTTCGCATGAATTGAAAAAGTAAAAGATTTAATTCAATTCAGGTTTTTGGTTTATTATTTTCAATAATGAACCATTGGAATCGAGCATGAAAAAAAAAATTCTTACCCCCCCTCAAAATTTGATGGTTTACGTTTCAAGGTATGTAGAATCCAAAACTGCAATAAAAATATTTCTGTCTGTCCGCCGTACGGGCCACTTTTCTTAGTTACCATGAAAGAAAATTGATGAAATTTGGGTTATAGGTTCCGTTCGGGGTCCAGTTGGTCCTCGAAGCTCGACGTTACTGTGAGTCATCTCTAAGGGGTTCAAAATAGGGGTTGAAATTTTCAAAACGCCTATACCATTTTTTTACGTGAATATTTTTACGGTTTTAAATAGTCCTTGAACTTGCGAGTTTTTTAAGACCATCCGGAGCGTCGTACGTCCAGCCGTTCGTTCACAGTAAGGCCCCGAAGTTTGCACCGACAGGCATTTTCGACTCCAGTGTGAATGAAATTGTATACAATTCAAACCAAATCTCGTAACCAGAGACGCGCCCACAATAGGAATTTGTGAATACGGCCAATCATTGGTAGGGATCACCAGATTATATTGGCGGAGTATGAAGTCGAGTTGGTTGTTCTGTGATATTATTTCATTTGAAAAATGATGGCTCTTTTGGAGTTTGTTGGTAGGTAGTGAAACTTGAACAAACGTTGAAGTATTATTGATGGGTAAATTATTACTACGGTAAATCATTACTCAACGGTAAATTATTACACAACGGTTCATTATACCATCTGCGTAGAAGGGGCTGGAGTTTGTTGGTAGGTACTTTTGCAACTTTTTTCACTCCTCATCAACAATTTCTTTTCAGAACTTCATGATGTGTGTTTCATTTTGTTAGGTACTGTTTGTCATCGGCAGAACTATTTTAGCAACATTTAACTCGTGATTTAGGTAGGTACCTAGTAACGAGTACGGGGTTAGGTACTAACCTACGGAGGGTCTGCGATCTACATAATAATTATAGAATAGTACATATTATATTATATAGACGGGTTATCTATACATAGAGCTGTGATCTGTAACAGAAGGGTATTCTATACAAAATAATAAACCGTTGTGCAGGGATTTGCAGCGTTTTTTAAACTGTAATTTACAGCGTTTTCAAACAGTTATAACTCGGCGTCTACTGAACCGATTCGGTATCAGATTTTGGCCACTTCCTTAGGAAGCCCCAATGAATGAGTGTGCCTAATTGTTGAGCTCTCCAAACCCCGCTCAAGCTACTGCACCCCCCCCCCCCCAATCGGGTGAAATGGGGGGGGGGGAATTGCACAAAAGGCACTTCCTTGGAACATACGGAATGTGTTTGCAAAATTTCAGCTCGATCCATTATGTCTGGGAGGCTGTAGCCTTGTCACAGAACAACAAGAAGTCGAAAAACTTGAAAAATAGAGATGTAAAACGTCCATAACTCCGGCACCTGATGGTCCCGAGGGTTGAAATGAGGTAAACCTCCTCAGGGGTCCCTCGAGAATGGATGTACGAAAAATCAACATCCGAGGCAGCGGTGGAGGGGGGGGGGGGGGCGCTACTGTCGTGTAAACAGTGCTCTTGGTCGCTCCTAGTTTTTCGGTTTTCTTCGCGGGCCTTAGATATTTTCTAATTTTGCATAATAGCTTCTCGAATTTTGCCAAAATTACCTGTATGCACTTTCGGAGGGTCGAATTTTGTGAAAGAAACGTGCAAAGGGAAAAATGCTTCTCAATTAGTTTTACAGAGTCGTGTTATTTGAAAGTCGAAAAGCAGAATTTTCAGGTATAATATTCCTACTTATCTAAATCTTGGATATTACTTTCCTTTCCCAACATGAAAATTGTTCACTACAACATAGTAAACAGTTAAAATCGAAAATTTTCTTCATGCCTGGTGTATTAACATTACCACCCAACAAAAAACAAACTAATATAATCAATTGGATAATGTTATTGAACAGATATGAAAAATTGTGAAAGAGGATATTTATTAAACAAGTTAATAGTTTCGATGGTTAGGAGGTAGGCGCGTAAAGTCAGATTCGTTGTGCGAGTCAAAGCTGACTCATTGCAATACTATTTTACCGAGTTTGTTTTATGGAATACTTATGGCTAAGTCTGTATGAAAAACCTTGCCAAGAAGCTTTAGTGGAATCTACATAGTGTATCGCAGATCAGAATTCTTCCCCTCTCGAATTCCTTACTATGAAGGAACTTGGCGAGAAAATTACTTCCAGGGTTGTTGGCCACCTCCCAGTTTGGCAGGCGCTTTTCCACCTCCTGCGGTAATAAAGAGAATGGCCCTCGGGCCTTGAACACTCCTCGAAATTGCGTCTTTCTAAAAAAGCTAATCCTTCAGCCGCAGAGCTAACTGCGCTGAGAATATAATTTCTTCTAGGATGGCAACTTTGTCTGGTGATATAGTTCATCGACCTAGAAGAAGACAGATTTTTGGTTTATAATTTTCAGTAGACTGTGAACCTTCGGAATCGAGTATGAAAACGTTGTTTTAACCTCCCTCCTCAAAATTTGATGTTTTACGTTTCGAGTACATGCATAGAATTCGAAACTCGAATAAAATAAATCCGTCCGTCGTATTATCACGAAACTACTACAGTCACAACAAACTACATCGTATAATTTCATCATAATAACCATGATCTTGCTGCCCTGCTCAGCTGGATGTAATAAAAATAGCCTGCGTCAACGGAGGCCTTTGATTTACTCTTGTGAGAAAATATATTCTTCCTATCATACTTTTTTCTTATAGTTCAAGGCCTACCTGTATATTTCTTATAGCTCAAGGCAGGAATTAAATTCATATTCTGAAAACATTATAAACGAGTTTCATCAAGTTCTGACTAGATGGGCGAGAGCAAAAATTGAGTTGATATATTCCGCATCTATACCTTAATACATATTTAGTCATGTATGATATTTTAACATAGAACTACATCCCCATTGAACTTCTAGTATAGAACGTAGCATTATATCCTGTCAAATCGGGGGGAAGCCTTTGAGATACCGCAGGCTAACCCTTATCGACCTTTGTTGATCAATTATCGTTTCATGGAGTAGTATATTTAGACCCTGGCGAACTTTATCCATGAGGCGGCTATGCAAAAACTCGGTTTCTCTATTGGGTCAAACGCCCTGCACACGAAAGGTTGCTATCTGAGAGAAATGAGGTTTGGGGTCGGTGATTTCATCTACTCTGAATGGAATTAGGGTGAGGGCTGGTTGGAATCGTATAAATCCCATCTTGAAGATTATTGTAGGTAGCAAAAACTGACCGAAAGATTTACCAGGAGAGTATTCCCGTTCAGAAAATCAGGTTGATGATTCCCGAATAAGGGAGTTGGTCACTTCGTTGTCATTGTTGGAAGAAATTATTGTGTTCCTTTTTCATTTGACGATCGAAAATTATCAGTTCTAGCTGGACGATAGAGTGCGTTGGATTTATATCATTAGGTTGGGATGGATTCAGTTCAAAAGTTTTCTACTGCCATCATCCTGTGATGACATGCCCACGTCAGTTTATAACAATAAAAAATATAATGTACCTAATCAATTCTGTGGCTAGTTATCACACACTGAACACGTTATAATCGACTAATGTGAAGTAGGTATGTAATGAATTATAAATGTAAGTGATAATCTTATAAATCCAAATTTATCTTGAAGAATTTAGATGCCTACTTGATAAAGTTTTGCTTCGATCATTAGAGATGTCTTTTTGCTCGCAGATTTATTGCTATAGAGGTTTATTATATTTATAGGCAGGGAACGGATATTGTCGTAATTGCAATGGCGAGCAGCAAATTGTTCTTCGTTCAGTTTGCCCTTGTGGGGTAGGACATTAATTATGTCGAGACCATGTATTATAGTTTGAATAATCATGCTGAATTTTTGGAAGTGTTTATTTCATAGTCAATACATCATGGAGAAGTAAATGTACCAAAAGAGCATCATAGCAGTTAGAGCAGCAAGGTTGAAGAGTTCTCCTTTCTTGACGATTTCCGTGACCGGAGGGTCGTAGGTCGCTTCATATACGAGCAGGGCGTAGTCGAGCCAGGACCAGTGGTCCATTTTCCTCTTGATGAACGCAATGAGGCCATTGGTCGATTGATCAAAGGTTTTAGTTTTCCTCGGATCTTCCAGACATGTGAGGAGTTTGTCCGCTCCCGCCCTACCCAAGGCATCGCCGGCGTGGAAGAATGGGTCGATGTCCCAGACGACGCTCTGCACGAAGGCCTTGTGTTCGTAAAGCGCCATAAGGAGGCCCAGAGTGTACGGCGTTACCATCTCAACCACAATCGAATTCGACGGTCGGTTCCCCTCGAAGACTTTGTGCTGTTGAAGAGATTCAACGCCTTCCGGAGGAACGTTCTTCATTTCTTTTTTAACCTCTTCCACGGTTCGACCTTTCATCAAAGCCTCGCTTTGAGCCAAAAAATTGCAAACCAGCAGTTTGTGATGCCGATTATTCTCGATAGGGTTGTGAGAGACCGCTGGAATTATGAAATCACAAGGAACCAATCGCGTGCCTTGATGCAGGAGTTGGTAGAATGAATGTTGCCCGTTCGTGCCAGCTTCTCCCCAGGTTATGGGACCCGTATTGAAATTCGCTACGTTGTAATATCCTCTTCCCAAATTAGATTTTCCGTTAGATTTCATATCCAACAACTGTACGTACGCGGGGAATCGGCGTAGGTACTGATCGTAAGGTAATACAGCTTGAGTTTCTGCGTTGAAGAAATTCGTATACCAAACTCCAATCATAGCTAAAATAACTGGGACGTTTTTCTCGAATGGTTCGAGCTTAAAATGAAAATCCATGTATTTAGCTCCAGCCATAAATTTAGCGAAATTTTCAGATCCAATAGCTAGAGCGACTGGGAGGCCTATCGTGCTCCAAACAGAATAACACTCACCTACGTATTCTCCGTATCTGAAAACGTTGCCAGGGTGCACCCCGAACTTTTTGGCCCTTGGTTTGTGAGAAGTTACCGCCACGAAATGCCTAACCATGTGCTTCTTGTTGGACCATTTCAAAAACCAGCGCTTGACGGTTTCGGCGTTCTGGATGACGTCCGGGTCGTCGAACTCGTCGGATATAATGACGAATAGAGTTCGGCACCTTTGAACGTTTTTCAACACTTCGGCGATCGCCGAGCCGTCGACGTTGGCGACGAAGTTGATTTTGAGGCCTTGGTTGAATGGAGTGAGGGCTTCCACGACCATCTGCGATGTTAGGATGTATCCACCGTGGCCCAGCACAACGACGTCGGTGAAGGCCTTGCCGTGGCAGCCCTTCCAGAACTTGGAATGAACGGCATTGACGAACATATACATTCTCTCCAAAAAATCTAAATTTTGAAAAGTAGTGTGGCGATTTATTGACAGGAAGGCAACCAAGCGTTTCGTAGTGAATATCTGCTCAGATGTCCCTCGGTATCTAGTTAATTTTTGTTAGCTACGAGTATAAGAAAAATTTGTTGGTTTACAGAAAATTCGGGTCCAGAAAATTTGTTGGTTTACATTTCAAGTACCTACGTAGAATCCGAAAATATGATGAGTAAAAACCTATTCCTTCACCGTCCGCTGCGACGTGATCATGGATGCACTCTTACTAAATTTACATTGAACCATGCAATTCAGTCTAATAGAGAGCTGTTAAAACCTAAGAATGATCCTGAGAAGTTATCATGACACTCAGAAAAGTGTGAAAAATACAACGGTATTGCGTACACTACAGGCAGTGATCTACTGAGAACGGCTACCGTCTAGAAATGCATGCAAGTTGGTTTTCCACCTCAGCTTTCGGGGATGGGATTTTTTCAATGTCCGCGAAATTATCGTTCCGTGAAAGAAAGAGATTCAAGGTTATACCTAATACGGGTAGTTTTGTTGATTATATAGATTATAATAATAATCTGTATCTCATTCCCAGCTCTCCTTATAAATGGGCATACCAGTCCTCCGTATCGTATCTTTGAATGTTGATAATAAGTTATACCTACTAAACAGTTTTTTTTAACAGAAAACAAAACCGACTACAAAAAACTAAAAAGTAAAGAATTATTTTTATGCTACACAATTTATTCAAAGCCAATACAGCAAAAATTTTGAAGTCTGCGCCAAATTTCAACTAAAATACCACCAAACATTTTTTTTTATTAGCTTCGAGTAGGTAAATTATGTATGTGCGTTTGTTCAGCATAAAAATTATTCTTTACTTTTTAATTCTATACAGAAGTATATAAAGTATAAAGTAATTTAATTTGGTAAATTAAACCTAAATTAAATGTGAAGTTAAAAAAAAAAGTAATATGCCTTGTGGTATCAATTGCTGATACCATTATTACTAGGGCATCCGCAGTCTTTGGCAGACTATTTTCTGTCGTTATATCGTGTAATGTATGATGTCAAAGTACTATAAGAGTTTTACTAGCCTATTACAGGCCCGGTACTGTATTTTCACTTGAAAAACTGTTACTGGACCACCGGAGGATGATCCTCTTTCATTTGAAAAAAGATTCATCGAAAATCGATCCAGTAGTTTCGGAATAATCGCTGGACAAACATTTAAAAAAAATAACAAAAAAATGTGGTTCTCACCTCCTTCTTTTTTTACAAGTCGGTTAAAAATAACTCCTTTTTTTCATTGTTGATGGTAGTTTCTTGGCCATATCCTTTATTAACTGGGTAGAATATACTGTTTTTACTGTCATAACAATAAAAGGTACGATTTCCCACTTCCCCATGTCAGCGATGACCTTCTTATTGCTCTTTGCGATGTCAGATGAATCGCGTGATTCACATCTGGCATTGTCCTCTTTATATTCTGAATTAATGTATGTGGGGGTAGAGGTAGACCTGTCGCAACTAACAAACCATTAGGGCAGGATGATTGCATTTGCCGGTATGTGACTTGAAAAATAATTGAAATGCTCGTACCGCGAGATTCACATGGCCAGACGTCAGTGGTCAACGCGAAATCCTGTTTGCTGTTTGATCCTCCTGTTTGCTTTTATGACCATATAAACACCCATTCCCTACTTTCTACATTTTGGTTTTATATTTCAAAAAACTGCCCGAAGTCAGACGACGTCTTGACGTTTGGGCTTGGAAAACCGTTGCTCAAAACAGGAGTGGAGGAAGGTGTTGATGCGACTACGGTTCAGTAGTTGAATGTGACGCCAAAGATGAAGAATACTTCAATAAGCTGCACGGCGCTTACCTTCGCATTCGTTTATAACGTTGAACTTGTCGACAAACACCGCCTTTCCATCGGTAATCTTGAAATCCGCTCTGCGCAACGCGTTGTGAAGAACTGGTTTATGTTGGAGGATGTTGACTCTTGCTCCGGACATCATAGCGTCTCGCGCTTCTTTCACGCCTCTAATGGTCGCCAAATTGAGCAGCTCCTCCAGCAAAGAAGTTGTTATGCGATTTTTAGAGTAGTCAACAAGAATCGAACCATCTGATGGGGTTTTCAAACGAAGGCTGAAATATGGAAGGAGCAAGGAGTGTTTTACATGCGAATTTACCCGATACCAACCATCTATATTTGAATAATATTTTACTAGAAATATAACGTCAGAGCTTGTTGGGTGGGGGCCCGCTTGAGACTGGTTTAATCTGGGCAGTTTGGTCAGTTTTTAGTAGATAGTTCTTCCGAATTTATTCCGGAAGTATTTAGAAGGTATTTGTGTAGAGAACTTATTGATAAAAACTGCCTCATTTACCAATGTAGAAACTGGCTGAGTTTTGCCTACAATCTGGTATGTTCAAAAAGGAACGATTGTAAACACAGGATATTTTGTAAAGTCCTCTATGTTTGCCCTAAAATAGTCAACCATCCTCAACTAGCATGGGCTAGGAATTTCAACTATGTACGTATTTGTTGACCATTTTCTTGAGATTGAGCAGACATTCGACTAACAAACTCACCAGCTTACTATAAAAATTCAATTTTAATCCGTGTTTTGCGCAAAAATGGATGTATTTTTGGACGCTAAATCTTCGTGGGAACTCACGATCCTACACCTTTTCTGGTGATTGAACGAAATTTTTGCTATTTTAAGCATTGGCTCACAACAAAATGTGACACTTTTTTTTTAAATCCAAAATTGCTGGTCATTGAACTCATCCTAACTCATTAGTAATAATTGAAATGTTTGTGAATTGTTTGATTAGATATTGAAATTTTCTGAAAGGTCGAAAGGTCATTTTTCTTCTAGAATTGGCTGATGAACCCAATAATTCATAATTATTATTAGTTAGTGGAAAATACTCCTCAATAAATTGATTAATAGCTCAAATTGAAATAATAAGACAATAACACAGCGTCGAGACAAAAATATTGTGAGGATTTTAAATATTCCATCCCGAAGTGGGTACCTACGTCAATAAATAGAGTATAATATGTCTGTTTCCGAGGTCTGACCGATCAGATTATGTCATTTACCTACTTCTCTACGGGCGGGTTTCCCCGCCTAACAGAAAAAGAGACATGAAAAACGCATTCATTTTTTCCTAAATCAAAGTTAACGTAACTCGCGCTTCACGTGGTGGAACCTATCGTAAGAGTACCAATTTTCAAAACTTAGTCATAGTAGTTCTTAATCGTTGAATTCCGCGTCGCTTTTATACGTTGGTCTAAATCATTTTCAGTGGTTAAGACTCATCGGTATTTTCGTGGTTATTAATGCTGTTGTGAAACTAATATTTCCGTTGATAACTCAAAAAATGCGTCATTATCCCAGTTCTCTTTAACATCTCAATCTGCTACACCCCTTTTCATGGGGGGAAATTAAGTTGTACCTGAAGTTATCAAATCGTTTTGGGTCATCTTTGAACATTGCATAGATATTGAGTTCGCCGCCTTTAGAGTAAAAAAATTCATGAATCTTTTGATAGAGCTCTTCATCAACTAAACGGGGTTTTCTACCGAACGCCATTTCTCTTGAGTAGAAAACTCGTGTTTTTGATACTGGAAAAATTTTGACGAATATATTTACAAATTAAATAATTGTTCCTAAAACTGACTCTTGTTATCAAAAGGAAGTATCACAATAATTATTATTTTGATGGTAGACATGTACTCTGCACTTGGTTGCGTTGGTGGGATCATCATGAATAACGAAGAAGCACCTATTGCTCCAGTATAATTTGCATTCATTGAGGAATTACCAAAGCTCATTACCAGTACCTAGCAGTATGAGTTCTTATACGGTTGTATATTTCTCTCAATATGTCAAACTGGTTTTAATTTAGTTTATAGAAAGAGATTGAGAAATTGATGTCTGGCCGTTGTGACGGTTTTTATTCCCTGATGACATTGTTACTGGCAATATTTCGGGATTTTGTTCATCGTTTGCTCATCGTTCTGCGACTTGATTTTCCGCTGTGGACGAATTTACGAATTTTACGAATTTATTATTTTCCTCAGGTGATTGCTATGAAAAGAGACCCAGGAAACCTCCAGGAAAACTTACTATCCAGAGCGTCCATCATTCAGTACTACGGGGTGAGTATATTTATATTGTTGTGTATTATAAATAAATGTATTTCTTGGAAAATTAATCAGCTGAATTACCTACTTATTATTAATTTATGTTTGTAGAGTCTTTGTTAAACTGGGACTGTCAGGTTTCGAAGGTGTGCCAAAATTATGCAGGGCTACCTTCGTCAGCTGAGAATATTAGTAGGTTTTCCTTCTCATATAAGGGCTGTTGCAGTCATTGCTATATTTCCTATCATTGGCTATGCCTGCGATTTAAGAAGGGAGCGTTAGCAAAAACTACAACGTGCTCAGAATGCTGCGCTACGATTTATATTTAATGCAAGACCAGCACAGCACATAACTAAATACCTACGATATAAAATTGAAATCGTTGAAGGTATAAGAGCGCTGTGTAATTACTGTATCCGTTAGGGAAAATGGCTTTCAAGGTTTTGAAATTCGGCACCCCCACTTACCTTGCGGAAAGGGAGACTCAGTCGGTAGCCACATGACGTGAATTATGAGATGTGCTGCAAATATTCTTCACGTACCGCCATTTACAACATCATTTTTTCGTAAGAGGTTATTGGCTATCCAAATCGCGAAATTCTCTAAAATGAAAATATGAATTTGTTTGATTTCACTTACTATGTACCTAGCTGCTGAAAAACCTTCACGCCAAATTGTCCGTGCGTTATTCCGCGTGGTTCAATTTATTTAATATCGGAACAGTTCGAGAGCAGTCACTTTGAACAAGTGAAAACCTGACATTTAAAGTACCATAATTATTATGGGAACTTCTTCATTATCTGGTATACACCAAAAAAAATTCTCAAATTTTGATTAAATTATTTAATAAATTTTCTCAACAACAAAACAACTATTGCATACTTGTACCATCTATTCAGAAGTCCCAAACAACCTGCTCATTCACGGGATAGTTTCTGGGATTGTTTATCTTTTTTGAGATGCGAGCGCTAGCGAGCATCCAGATCGCTTGACAATGCGAGCGGCGGAATGGGAACTAAACTTCTTGTACACCCACCGTCTTGTCTGACTGAACAATCGATGTATTTGAGATAATGGTAATTGTTGTTGAGAAACGTTATTAAATAATTTAATCAAAATTTGAGAATTTTTTTTGGTGTATACCAGATAATGAAGAAGTACCTTATTATGTTTCTCCTGTGCCTAATGGCAGAGAGGGCGGCATCGCCCTAATTATATACAGGTTTGTTTAGGATATTCAGTTAAATTTTTATATTAAACCAAATAGGTAATACCTATTGATTTAAAACAAGTTTGATGTGATCTATCAATCCTGTCTGAATTGTGAACTTCCCAATACTATTTTGGTTTATTTTTCCCCCTATGGCTTTCAGTTTCTAACTCTGGTGGTGGCATCTGGGTTTGGTTTGCTGGCTGTGCTTGCCTGTTGGTTAAGAAGAAACTGTCGGTAAGTTTTCTCAACACTTGAAACCCTTTGTACATACTTACAAGCCTTTTTTTTTTTGTCATGTTAAATTCTGCGAGACCGTTTACAACAGGCATACCTACCGCATACCTGTATAATAATAAATGAGGCGCTGAGTTGCAAAACTGACCATGTACATTTTGACCCGTTTTGGAAAAACTAAAAAAAGTTTTGAGATGAATTTTGCTTCAAGTTGGACATTTTGGGGTTTCTGTTCAAAGAGTAGGCCTCTTTTAATGAAAATAAATATAAATTTGACCTAAAGCTCTCTTTATGGAGGGGAATTCGATGAAAATGTTAGGACTTAGGTAGCCAGTTTGAAACCAAAGTTTGGACGTAACTAGTTTTGCCACTGATATTGAACGATCTAAAGTTTTGCAGCTGAGCTGGTGTCATCTAAACAGTTTGGAATCGAAAATGAGACTCGGTATCAGTAGAAAAAAGTACATGCATTTTTGAAATATTTTTATAGGAAAATCCATTTCATAGCATCCTGAATTCATCCCTAGATTTTAGCAAAAATTTATATATATATATGTACGGTGAAAAAATGGGTAAAAATAGCTAAAATCACGAGTAAATTATGTAATTTCACGAAAGTGGTATGGTTTCTCGCTATAAATAGCACGAATATTTCTTTGAAAATTCGCTCTTATAACCATGTTGCATGACTGGAACGTTTTCTAATTCCAATACCCCCCCCCCCCCCCCCTTAACAATCCTGGTTACGCCGCTTGTACCATCTTCGTGCATCTAAAACTACCACCCATCTGAAATTCATATTCCTATAAATGACGAAGGCACCTTTAGCAATACCAAGAGTTCTATCAAGTTTTACAGCTCGATGACCTATCATCACCAAAATGCCAAATCGTGCCCTTCCGAGGCCACGATTTGTCATTTTACGCTGTTTGTTCTGAGGGTCGTTTTCGCCGAACAAACACACAGCGTAGACGGTAATTAGGCCGTCGCGTCGTTAGACAATTAATTAGGTACTTGATAAATCTCAGGTAATAGCGGCGGGCGGAATCCCCCGTTATCGCGGCGCGTGATATACTTAATATATTTATGTGAGTGTGCGTGTTGGGTGGCCGGGGTAGTTCGTAATTCCACCCTCGGAAGCGGGCGAAGCGCTAGGTGGACGAATTCTGGCGGTGAGACCTGTAACTCAGACCTCCCTTTCAGTTTGCTGATACCCCGCTACGAGGCGGCTCTTGTACAGTACGTAACATTCGTTGCCCGCTTTCCCAACAATCTAAAGATCATCCGAAATTGTGAGACTCTTCCGAGGTTTTCTTATGCCAAAATCTTACACCACCTCAACGTATTACCAAATCGTTTGTCCCATGGGGCAGGACTGTGAGCGACTATTCGAAGTACCTACATTATGTGAAGGACCCTACATTATGTGGGACGATTTCACTAACATTTTCAATCATGGTTAGACGATCCTAATCACGATTTACGTTCCTTATTCATGGTTAACAGAACTGTTCGATTCCACCACACTCGATTAAGCATTAACCATGATTAAGAACTAATCGGCCGATTTTGCTTGATTATTGATTTGCCGATTTTATCATGCAACGAAACTATGCACTAAATAACCTGGTTTTGTTATAACCTCATTACACCACTGCCTTGTTGATACGGAATATATAGCATCCATGAGGGCGCTAATCGTGTCTAGTGAAGTTGATTGTGGCTAGCATAACCAAGATTAGTGGGAACCATGATTTGCATGGTGGAATCCAAACGACGTTATTCACGATTACAGGGTTCGGTTAACTCAAATCTCGATTAGCTTACGATTAGTGAGTTTTTGGTGAAATTGGTCCTTAGGGTTACCAGACTTACTCTTTTTGTAGTATTTATACTCTTTGTGGCCCCATAATTTTATAATATACTATTCTTTTTGCTTCCACACTACCGAAGGTAGGGAAGCCTTGGATTAGTCTCCTGGTTCCGTGTCTGTCTGTGGTCAATTCCTTGTAACGCCCATAACTACCCGAAATGATGGTCGAAATGGCCTGAAATTTGGAGGGTAGGTGCGGGTTGGGTCACAGATGGTCCTGCACCAAAATCATTGGAAAAGTACCGTAACTTTCGTCTCCGCATACGCAAACGTGAAGTACTTGGAACGCCCATAACTACCGTAAATATCGTTTAAATGAGTTCGCACTTGGAGGGTCGATCAGGAATAATACTTCGATCGTTCCAGATCAATTTGATTGGAATCGTAATGTAACTTTCGTCTGCGCATGCGCGAACATGGAATGTTGACGATTTCCTTTTAACGCTTCTAACTAAGCAAAAAATAGTCGAAGCGAAAAATTTTGAGGGTCCACGCGGGTTGGATCGCAGATGCTCCCTTGTCAAAATAATGGAAATAGTTTTTTTCTGCGCATGCGCAAACGTCAAATACTTGAAACACACATAATTGCCTTAGATGTCGTTGAAATGAGTTCAGATTTGAAGGGTCGATCAGGAATAATCCTTTGATAGTTCCGTATGAATTTCATTGGAATCGTAACTTTTGTCTGCGCATGCGCGAACATGACATGTTGACCATTTCTGTGTTACTAGAATAGATTTATGAGGTACGTCGCCTTTAAAATGAAAATCCCCTCCACTAGTATAGATTACCTATCCATCCTAAGAAGGGCTTGTAATATGGCGCCATTGAAAACAAGACGCAGCGCAGCTGATCTAATTTTCCTCTGCATATACGGTCCGTGGCCAGCTGGACTGCCCTAATCTCCTTAGCACTTTTAATTTCCTTATTCCCCAGGTTTCGACCCGCTCTCTTCAATTATTCGACGTTCCTTTTCCCCCCACAAATTATCTTTATCACAGTTCCATGTTTAGACTCCCACGGGCAGCAAACCTTTTCCTTCAAAACAATCCCGACATCGATCTCTTTAATAGTCCTATTTCCTCCATAAAAAAGTTGCCGTAGGGTAAGGTGCTGTACATTGAGCCACTTTTTGGATTACGATTTTTCCTGAAGTTAATAATGATCACATTTCATGGGTACTGGACCACATCCATTGAGATACTATAGGAGATATGATATTTTTTTTTTTTACAGTTGGCCACAATCCCCAGTCATTAAAATATTTTCCTCATCATTCCTGTACGTGCAGCATCCATTTTCCTAAACCCTTCCAAAGTAGCTCAAGGTACAAACATAGTTTGTACCTGGAGCCACCTATGAATGTACCTTGAGCCGCCCTTGTTTTATAGTTAGTTTTCGAATAATAGTAGGGAAATAAAGCAAGCATTACAGAACAAGATTTTTTTAATTGTAATTTGACTAAAAATTAACTCCAGAAATAGTTTAAAAAATTAGTTTGCCTGAAAAACTTGACTTCGAAAGACTTGGAAACTACGAGTAAAACCCTTGCACCTTACAAATAAATATGTCATTTTTCAATGAACAAAAGAAATGAACGACGACTTAAATTTCCAGTCTTTAAAGTCGTAAAAGACTTATATGTCTTGCAATATTGAAATAGTCAAAAACTTGGATGATTCATTTTGAATGTATTTCCAAAAATAGAAATAAAGGTAACATCATCTAGTTGTCATCCTCCACAATCGAATAAGAACAAAAAGGAACTTAATATAATTACATTACACGCAACCCGAATGAGAGATCAAAAAAATATCATATCTCCTCTCCTTCCATTTTTCGGAGAGGGGAGAATCTTTTCAAAATCGGCAATTCTTACCTGACACTCGTCTTCAACAACAGGCCAGATAAACACTGGCCCTTTCTTTCTTGCAAACTTAACAGTAGCTTGGAAGTTATCATAGATGCCCATGATTTGCCCTACATAAAATTGTTGACCATTCGAGCACAAGAATTTAACAAGGACCCATTTGCCCACATTGTTGTTAGGAGATCTTCATCCCAAGCAATATCATCTGCAATTTCATCATCATTCAGGATTTCCGAAGCTACTCCGTCAAAATCAAGCTCGCTTTCAGAAGAGGAGTCACGATTCAAATGATAGAAAACCATTTTGGTCATTCCACAAAAAATGTTTGTACCATGAGCCAGGTACCTTGAGTCGGCTCATGGTACAAACGCAAAAGTGGCTCAAGGTACAGACATTTCCCTAAAACATGAAAACAGGGCAGGAACTCCATCTGTCGATGAATTAATAAAAACTGGCTTGATTATCTGTTAGATGGAACATTCCTCTGTGCATTAAACGCTAATTCAAAAAAATTTCGTACTTACTGTGGTCCTGAACACCTCACTAAGGCCCGCCCAAGATGTACATCACAACTCTGAAAAAACTTTGAAACCTTCTAAGAAGATAATAGTCACGTCCACCATCTCGAAGTTATTTTCACACTTCATGGTATTGACAAGGCTATGGAATCAACGACTCGAAATTTTTTTATCCTTTCTCACAACTCGGGAAATCCAGGGTGGCTCCAGGTACAAGCATGTGCAAGGTACAGCACCTTACCCTACTGCTAATTCTCTCATCCATCTCTTCCATCCCCCTCATCATTTGTAACTATACCTATCGTTGTAGTAATATTACTTTTTGTAAAAAATGTTCGTTCAAGTTTTTCATTTATCTTTCTTCGGTTTTAAATTGAAGCTTACATATCTAATATGCCATGACAACTGTCAATTATAATTTTCTCTACTCTGTAATTAGGCTTGCCCGTAAACATTATAAATAAAAGTAGCGTTTCTAACTACGCGAAAAATAGTCGTAGAGCTGTCATTTTGAGGGTACACGCGGGTTGGATCGCAGGTAGTTCCATATCAAAATCATGGAAATATTTTCGTCTGCGCATGTGCAAACGTGGAATACTTGAAACGCCCGTAACTATCTTAAATATCGTTGGAATGAGTTCAGATTTAGAGGGTCAGGAATAATACTTTGATCTTTCCAAATGAATTTCATTGGAAGCGTAACTTTTGTCTGCGCATGCGCGAACATGAAATGGTGACCGTTTCCTTGTAACGCTTCTAACTACACGAAAAATAGTCGTAGAGCTGAAATTTTGAGGGTACACGTGGGTTGGATCACAGATGGTCCCGTATCAAAACCCACCTACCCAACTATTCCATACGTTCATGCGATTCAAGTGACGAAGCTAAAATGCCTACTCGAATTGACTGACGTTTTCATTTTATAGCCAAATATACTATTTTTTTCATAGCTTATGATGTTAGCTAGGAACATGGCAGTAGGATCCTACGTCCATGGCTAGGAATGGCTAAAAGGGAAGGCCAATGTTCCAGTTATTTTTGTGTGATATTTCTGAGAGACTGATATGAGGTGTGCCGTTTTACTGTGGCTAGAAGTATTTTTGAAACGCTTGTTCCACAGATACCTACCTTGTTACTTGAAACTGTAATTTGAAAAACTTAACTTTACCTTTCTGCAAGACGTAGGTACTGGTTGTGAATTGTGGTTGACAAATGGAATTCGGAATAGATTATTTCTTTTTATTGCCTTGAACACAACATACCCTCCTAGCGTTCTTTATTTCTGTGATATTTTCGAAAGGCTGGTGGAGCTCCTATTCAACTCCATTTGAAATTAATGAAACGCTTGTTCCACTGATGATTAAGTTGAAATGTAGTTATAAAATTCCAAAATGTCACCAAAAAAATTGAGTTTGAAAATTTAACTGACCTAGTAAACGTTTATTTCTTATTTAAATTCAGTTTGTTGATTTCATGTACCAGTTCATAAAACGACCAACATTTATTTTTTTAACGTTAATTTATTATTTATTTATATGCATATATTTTTTTTAAACGAAGATATATACTCTTTTTGGAAGGTGGAATCTGTTAACCCTATAGGTACGTACTCGAACTACCTGTCAGATAATTTTCCATGGCTTCGTCCGTACAATGTCTCACTATTTTGCTACAAAGCGTTTTTGATTTCAAAGACAATTTTTTATTGTGTCATAATATTGCCTTCCCAGATTATTACTTGCTAATTGTATATTGTATACTAGTATGGGTCATTATACCTATTTATGCATAACGACTAGGCAGTTTTTAATATTTGATAAACATTCTTTTGTTTCCTCACTGCCGGAAGGTAGGGAAGCCTTGGATTCGTGATTGAGTAAAAAAATGCATCTTCACCAAAATAAAAATTTCCACTACCATTTTGCGTTTCAAACATCAAGGTACATTTTGGTTCCCGTATCTGTCTATGTGTCTATCCGTGGTTAATTTCCTTGTAACGCCCATAACTACTGGAAATGGTGGTCGAAATGGGCTGGGGAACGTTGGCTCGGTTTGGGTCACATATGGTCACATAACAGAATCATTTAAAAAGTGCTGTAACTTTCGTCTCCGCGTGAGCAAACGTGAAATGCTTGAAACGCCCGTAACTACCTTCCATATTGTTGAAATTATTTCAAACTTGGAGGGTCGATCAGTAATAATAATTTAATAGTTCCGTATGAATTTCATTGGAATCGTACTCTAACTTTCGTCTGCGCATACACGAACATGAAAAATGTTGACCATTTCCTTGTAACGCTTCTAACTACGCCAAAGATAGTCGTAGAGAGCTGAAATTTTGAGGGTACACGCAGGTTGGATCGCAGATGGTCCCACATCAAAATAATTAAAATCTTACCGTAACTTTCGCCTGCGCTTACGCAAGTGTCAGATCCTCGTAGCGCCCATAACTACCCTGCTAATCATCGTAAAGGCAAACGAAAAATCCTTATTGCCTTTGTACGTTGTCCAATCTATCAACCGACACGACCTACCTAACTTTATTCTGTTAGTCCATGTGACTTGAGTCGTTTAGTCGTTAACCCATGCATGGATACTCCCACCTGTCCACTCAATGTACCAGGTAGGTTCATTCACACTTCCTCACTTGATTCATGTTATTCAAGTGAGGAAGCTGTACTGCCTACTCGAATTGGCAGACTTTTATTTTTTAGTTTCGACACATTTATGATTCATATTATAATTACCCAGCTGGTGTAAAATATTTTTTCTGCAGGCAGGGCCTTTGATAAGTAAATAGAAGCAGTCCCTTACTATGGAGAGAAAGGAATACTTATACCTTCCCCCCACCGCCAAGCCCGCTGGGGGCTTCTCCGTTGACGCCATGGACACTAGGGACGCACCCTTTGACGCTCCGTTGTTGTAAAGGAAACCCCAACCTGTAAGAAAAGGTAAATGTACAAGTGCACGTACATTTTACTGGTGTGAACGCCTTCCTGAACCCACAGTAAAGGCATCATCATTACTGTTATTAAAGTAAGTTACCACAGACTAGTGAGGAGGAAGAAAGTACGGCGAAAAGGTTTTCAATTGGGTGTCTCCACAGATTTATTAGGGGCCGGAACAGTTGGGTTCATTAGAAGGTGATGCCTCTAGGTAGGCTTGACATCAAATTGAGGAAAATTTTATGGGCCTATATGTTAGGGGTTCACGGAAGGTCACGGGACGCAGCAGAAGGTCATGGGACGCTACTGAACGTCACAGATGGTCGTTGGTGACCATTTCATCAAATTTAGCCGATTTCCGACATTCTGATACATTTTACTGGTTGTGAACTCCTTCCTGAACCCGCAGTACGTTACCATAGACGAGTGAGGAGGAAGAAAGTACGGAGAAAAAGTTTTTAATTGGGTGTCTCCACAGATAACTATTTATTAGGAGCCGGAACAGTTGGGATCATTAGAAGATGATGCCTGTAGTCTGGAAAAGGTGGTAAAGGATCGAGGAAGCCTCAGGGTAGGCTTGACATCAGATTGAGGAAAATTTTATGGACCTACATGTTAGGGGTTCACGGAAGGTCAGGGGACGCAACGGACAGTTAAGGCACGCAACGGAAGGTCACGGGATACTACTGAACGTCACAGATGATCTTTGGTGAGCATTTCGTCAAATTTAGCCGATTTCCAACATTATGATACGTTTTACAGGTAGTGAACACTACCTTGTGGTGTATCGCTTTCCATGTTTTTTAGGGCGGGAAGACCGAATATGAAGTTGATTTTGATCAAAGAGTGAAGAATTGAGGTTGTAACGAAGGTTAAGCTCCTGAAATTCATTTTTTATGAGTCAAAAACCTGGGAAATTGTCTGATATAAGCATAAATTTGTATAACACACTAGAAGTAATATTCGCAGGTGAATCAATACAGTTAAATGGTGCTATCAGTATTAAAAGATAATATGTTTAAAAAAAAAAGGAGTCGAAGTCGTGTTATTGTGGGCCAAAATTGGTGGAAACCATCTAAAATAACTATTTCAGTTATTGCGCATGAAAAAAACTGTGCGAAGTCCTTGTCCCATGGGTTTATTATTCTATTGGAGCTACCGAAATGTTGGCTGTTCATTTATTGTTTCTTGCATGTGAAATAATTTAAGTATATTTATATTTCTGATTGTTTCCACCAATTTCGGCTCCCAAAACACAAATTAGGTATGCTCCTTTTTTATCTTTTTTTTACAGATTATCTTTGATCATTGGTAGTGCCATTTAATTGTTTTGATTCAACTGTTGTCACTTTTTCTAGTGTTAATATACGAATTGATGGTGATTTCACACAATTTCCCAGGTTTTTACTCACAAAAAGTCGATTTTGGGAGCAGAGCAATTGGTAGAACCTCAATTTTCCACTCTTAGGTCAAATGTGACTTCATATTCGGTCTTCTTGTCCCAAAAAAATGGAAAACGATACCTCAAACGCTCATATTACCAACATCGTCAAAAACACAAAACACAAAAAGTACCTATTTTAGCATGGAACATGTTTTAGCCTTGAGCTAACTGGCAAAAAGAGTCACGTTTTTGGGAGACGCGGTTGGGAGACGGCGATGTGTCACGAAATTTTGCTATGATTTCCACTTACAACCAAGTCGTTGCTACCGGACTTTATCTTCGTCATTCGTGTTCGATGAAAAATCGTTCACCATTCGTTGGAAAGCCCTAAATTTATGCATAAATTATATACTGTCAAAACCGCTGTAATTATGGAAGAAACTGAGATATACCCTTGAGTTAAAAGTACTGTAAACAACATTCACGGTAAGAGCCATCATAGATTTAGCGGAGTTTTATTTCGAAGGAAGGTGTTGTTTATGTATGTACGTTGGCAACGTATTAACGGAATGGAATCTAAGGACACTGAAACACGGGTGTAATAACATAAGATAACATAATTATTTTATACAAAAAAAATTTGCGACCCCGAATTGGCGGGAAGAAAGCATGTTCCATGTTTTAGAATTTTAGCCGTTGGCTCAAAGCAGAAAGCAACCGGGCGGGGGGGGAGGGGGGGGGAGGGCCCCTTGTGAGGCCCGACAGGCCGAGTTTCTACACATTTTCACTCATAACACCCCTGGGTATATTCCAATCGGGCTGCAAAGTTTTGAGGCACAACTATGGCCCAAATGGTGCATGTGTGCGAAATAACGAATTTTTTGGACCGAAAATGAAGCCTGTATGCGTGATACGGCGGACGACGGACGGCGGCGTACGGCGGACGGAGATTGCATTTTTGGAATCTGCGCACCTTGAAACGGAAAAGAAAAAAGTTTGAGGGGGTGTTATAAAAATTTTTTGCTGAGCGAATACATAGGTGTACTATTCACAGAATAATAAACCAATATGCAATGTCCCTCGCCGTACGCCGTCCGCCGTATCATGCATACCGGCTTCATTTTCGGTCTAAAAACGCTGCAAAGTCCTTGTCACGTGGGTTTATTATTCCACTGGACATACCTACAGAAATGTTGGCTGTTTATTTATTGTTTCTTTCATGTAAAATAATTGAAAACTCGGCCCTTTGGGCCTCGCAAGGGGCTCCGCCCCTTGACCCCGCCAGGACCCCCCCCCCCTCCGGTTGCTTTCTGCTTTGAGCCTACGGCAAAAATTCTAAAACATGGAACATGCTTTCTTCCCGCTAATTCGGGGTCTCATTTTCTTATTAAATGACTATAATGTGCATAACTCAGCTTCCTTTGAAGTACAATGCTACAATGTACATGACGTAAATATGATGATACTTAAATTAGAACTCACAAGCACCTTAAATGGAAGTATAAATATTATGTTATCTTATATTACACCCGTGTTTCAGGGTCCTTACTACATAAACAACATCTTCCTTCGAAATAAAACCCCGCTAAATCTATGATGGCTCTTACCGCGAATGTTGTTTACAGATCTTTTAACTCAGGGGTATATCTCAGTTTCTTCCATAATTACAGCGGTTTTGACAGTATATAATTTATGCATACATTTAGGGCTTTACAACGAATGGTGAACGATTTTTCAACAAACACGAATGACGAAGATAAAGTCCGGTAGCAACGACTTGGTTGTAAGTGGAAATCATTGCAAAATTTCGTGACACATCGCCGTCTCCCAACCGCGTCTCCCAAAAACGTGACTCTTTTTGCCAGTTAGCTCGAAGCTAAAGCATGTTCCATGCTAATTATTATTATTCTGTCGATGACAAACAGTAACTAAAATAGCAAAAAGAAACGCAAATAATGAAGCTCTGAAGGAAAATTATTGATGTGGAGTGAAATAGACGCCCCTTCTGCGTAGATCACTGTTTTCTGTGGTCACTACCTAACCTCGTGGTCAAGTATAATGAACTGTTGTGTAATAACTTGCCCATCAATAATACTTCAACGGTTGTTCTAGTTGCAAAAGTACCGATCAACAAAATCCAGCTCCTTCTAGGCAGATGACCCGTTGTGTAATAATTTTTCGTTCATTAATAATTTAGCGTTGTGTAATAATTTATCGTTGTGTAATAATTTATCGTTGTGTAATAATTTGACGTTGTGTAACCCATCAATAGTAACTCAACGTTTGTTCAAGTTTCACAAGTACCTACCAACAAAATCCAATAGTCCATCACTTATCAAATGAAATAATATCGCAGAACAACCAACTCGACTTCATACAGCCATCCTTGATTATAATCAGGTGCTCCCTAGTGATGATATCCCTGCCGGATTTATACCGTTTGTTTCACGATCGTGTTGACGAAGCTTTCTCGTGCACACGAACGGCTGGACGTACAATGCTCGGGTGGTCTCAAAATTTTTTTTAGCTCAAGACAAATTTAATAACGTTAAAAAAACCATACCCTTCTATTGAAAGTTTTCGAGCTACGGCGTTCTGAAAATTTCAACCCCTATTTTGAACCCATTAGAGATGACTGCCAGTAACGCCGAGCTTCGAGGACCAACTAGACCCCGAACGGAACGTATAACCCGAATTTCATCAATTTTTGTTCATGTTAACTAAGAAAAGTGGCCAGTACGGCGTACGGCGGACAGACAGAAAGATTTTTATTGCATTTTCGGATTGTACGTACCTTGAAACGTAAACCATCAAATTTTGAGGGGTTAGATTTTTTTTTCTTGCTCGATTCCGATGGTTCATTATTTAAAATAATAAACCAATAATTTTGAGGGGGTGTTATAAGAAAAAATTTCTGAGCGAATACGTAGGTGTATTATTCACAGAATAATAAACCAATATACTGAGTGAGCTCTGGGCGTTTAACTTTCCTACTAAACCTACGATGCTGAAATTTGAAAGGGTCGGGTGCGGAAGAGTGAACCACCGTGAGGCTAATTTTTTCCTATTCAGTCAACTTACTTAAATGGAGCATCTTATGGAACCTCTTTCCTGAAGACCATTTTTTTTTTTTTGTTATTCTTTTTTAAACTCCCCCATTTGAGGATAACCTCGTGCTAGGGGGAGGAGTACCACTATTTCATATTACAAACAAATATTTTTAGTAATAAATTACAATCTTTGAAATAAATAATATCACATTTTCTTTACAACAAATCAATCATATTTACATTAAACTACTTATAAATAAAAGGCCTTCTTCACCAGTTGCTTAAAAGAACTAAGAGACTTGGCATTTCTAATATTTACATTCAGTCAGTTAAAAAGTTTTGCTCCGCGATAGAGGCACGCCCGCTCCCCCGCTGCCGTCAGTCGGAAGGGGACCACAATACCTCCACTGCCCCGAGTCACAGATCTATTAAAACTATAACAAGATCCCGCCTGTATATGTTTATAGGTCTCGATCAGTGTTATAACATCGATCGTGGCCGCGACAGTGGGGACCTGAAACAGTCTGAACAACTCAACAGAGGGGAAACGCCTGTATTTTTTCAAAAGAATCTATTAGCGATTTCTGGACGATTATCAGCGGTTGAAGTACTGTGGAACCCACACCACCCCAAGCAGCAATGTTGTACGACAAAACTGAGTGGATCAAGGCAAAATACAATTTACGCAGGTTGTCAATTGAAAGGAAACTACGGACTTCCAAACAAATGCCCGTTAGCCTCCTCAATCTGCTGCACACCATCGTGACGTGATTCCTCCAACTCAGACACTGGTCTAGCATAACTCCCAGATACCTTATGGTGTTAACTTGGGTTATAACAGGGCAGGTGCACGACGGACCCAAAGCGCACTCACTCTCATGGCATTTGAGATCGTTAATACGAGGAACACCAATCGAGCGCAAGGAAAAGCAAAGGAAATGGGTCTTGGCAACATTTAATTTGAAACCACTTTTCCTCAACCAGTCATTCACCAAGACCAGTGAACTAGTTGCCTTAAGCGTCACCTCATCCCAAGATTTCCCACTGAACAACATAGCTGTGTCGTCTGCAAAGCACACCATTTCTCCTTTGATAACTACATACGTTTAGCAAAGAGTTAATGTATGCGATAAAAAGCACCGGGCCCAGCACCGTACCCTGAGGGACTCCAAACTTGAATGTGCGCGGCTCACTCAAAAACATTAAAATTAAATATTACTAATTACATTAGTAATATACCTTTTCGATATTTTGTTAATACTGCAGACTGGTTCATTATTCCTAGGTGCCCTCAAACATGGTGAAGAACACAACAAACAATATCACTAATATTTATGACAATAAATTCACTTCACTTTTAAAAGTTGTCAGTAATGTCCCTAATAGGGATGACGCGGCTATCTCCTGGTTGGAGTGTCTAGTTGAAAGTCTTTATATGTACTTAATCGTTTCTTTCCTCACGAATTCTTGTGCGTGGATAACATTAGTGGCATCTAACTAATCATGTTTAGCTTAATCTGGGCGAATTGAGTTGTCGTGAGCGGAGTTTTGGCTCAGGACATTCGGTTGGAAAGGTGTGGTGGGGTCACTACTTGCGTGGAGAGAAGGGGGTCACCAGTTGTTGTGAGCCGGAGAGTGAGGCGAGAAGAGTGAGAGGTTGGAAGTGGACGGATATGCTCCTATGGAGTCTTTCTGCCATCTCCCGGCGGTTTCCACCACAGCAGGAGTTAGATGAAGGGAAGGTTAGTTGCCCACGGTTTTCACCACCGCAGCTACTAGTGAAGACGAAGGTGTCCCGTGGTTTTCTCCACAGCAGACACCTGGGATGAGGAGCTAGTACCCGGCGGTTTTCACCACAGCAGGTACTAGTTGAGAGGATGGTATCCCGTGGTTTTCACCACAGCAGACACCAGGTGGGTAGAAGGTAACACCCTGCGGTTTTCTCCACAGCAGGTGTTAGTGGAGGAGGAGGTATTCCGCAGTTTTCACCACAGCAGAAACCAGGACGGAGTACCCCGCGGTTTTCACCACATTAGGTACGATGAAAGGAGGGGAGAGGACGAGAGAGAGAGGTTCGAGAGAGAAGTCTCAAGTCGGGGTCAGATCGTCCAATGAAGAGCTGGGCCAGAAGGGCTGTTTTCATAGGGACTTTTCCACCCGATCCCAGTTCACAGTCAGACGTTACGACCGTTTGAGACGGTTGGCGGTTTGGGAAAACCCTTGTTGTTTACCAGCTCAACGATGTCCGTGTTTATTTAGTAAAATCTCTCGTAATTTTACAGGAGTGGTTTCTGAGAGGGAATCACGACAGATAACGTAAGTGGCATCTAATTAATCATGTTTAGCTTAATCTGGGCAAATTGAGGTGGAAAAAAATGATGTAGGTACTCACCCAAAACCACCCTAAAGAAACTACTCTTCTTGGTATTTCACTCAAACTCCCATAGCCTTACGGCCAGTCTATGGTAATCTGTTTCATGAAGTTTTCATTTTATTCAGATAGTAGTACAGATGGTAGATATAAAGTTAGGCACGATAACCTTCTTTTATTTTTACATGCTGTAAAGTCATTTGATAAATTGAACTTGAGATACGTGGTAGGAACTCATATTTTTTTATGAAACTGTGTAAAATAGGACCATAAGTTCTTCTCTACCTTCAGCAGAGTGAACGTAATCAGAATCTGTTTACACTCCGATATCGTCTGTTTCACCCACTCGCATTAGTTCGTGTACCATGCAACCTTCCTTACAACTTTTGCACCTTCAGACACTGGAGAGATGAACAGTGATAGTAATGGAGTCGTCCACTACGCTATTACCAAGCTGCATATATCTGCGAAAGCAAATTTCCCAAGGTTCAAGATGAAGTCTTCAGCTGCCCCATTGATGTTCTCCAGGAACCCCTGGCTCACCAGATTGTAAATTACTTGGAGGACATCGAGTGGAATCAGTTCACCGAAGGAAAGGACCAGGGAAAGGTCAACTTCATCTCCTGTAACGTATTCCGAAGTCGCATATTGAGTTGCACCGGAACATAACGGTCTTCCTGCAGCAGTCGTGAACTGTGCTGAATACGATGTTCTTATCCTTCCAGCTTGTACTTCCAGGTCACAGTTGTACCGAACTCCGTGCGCTGCCGTGTACTGAATATCACCGTAGACCCCGGTCACTCCGTCTGACTCGATAGTAAAATTCAGTAAAGTGGTGTTGCCGTTATTCGAATAAGTCGCATCTCCAAGTCTGCAAAATTTTAGAATAAAAATCTTTTTTGCGTCTTAGTGTGTATTCACTGTTTCATAACAAATAAATAAAAATATCATAGATTGTAGGTACACATGCACAGAAGTACTGGCGTGGTGCAGACTTTGTATAAATTGCGTTAGTAGATTCAGGGTTCCTAGTTACCACGGTCATAGTTATCACAGCTCTCACGGTCAAAGTTATTTGAATAAAAGGATTGTCGGGATTGTTCCAGTTGCCACTGCACAGACAACTTCAGGCACATATCGCGATGATGATTTAATAACATCTTTGACGCCAGTAACTGACTTAATTCAGGCAGAGAAAAGATAGTGAAGGTCTTCATCACCGTGAAGGTGCCCGCATGCAGCTTATAATCCGTAGGTACAGTACTGTTTACCTATAGCTTTTAATTCATTTGGTACTGTACGTGAATATAGACACACCCATAAAAGATGAAAACGCACTTCCGTTTCCCTTTGAGAAAACTGTCGTGCAGTCCATCCTTCAAATTACAGTCCGTTTCTTACCTTCGTAGTGTACCAATGGACGAGAAATTGCCCACTCGAACTACGACTTCATCCAATATCGTACCGTTCTTATCAGTATCGAACTTGTAGAAGCCCGGCAGAACGGCCCAGTACTGCATGTTTTGATTCAGGCTGTCTTGCATAACGTTTATGATTCTCATCGCCATTACGTTGGCCTGTGGAAGAGGGTTGTAGACGCCTGAAAATTCCGTCATCTGGTTATGCATTCGCTATTTTCAAATAAATGTGTTTCAACGAGACATTTTCTCCACTCCGTACCTAACCCTTTTACAGCACAAATTAAATATTCCCTCAAAACGTGAACATCCCCTCGCAACCGACAGTTTGTACGACCTTGAAAATAATTTGCCTGTACCTTCACGTGATTGGCCGTTCAACTCCTGGAGAGCATTCACCTGTGATTTTGTGACTGTGAGTATTGTACATTGCTTTGGTTTTCTGCATTATAGCAAATGATACGAATGCGCAAGTTAATTCGTGGTTAGATACCTATAATTTTTTATTTTAATATCAGATTGCAATTTTGGCCCCCCTTGGCATATTGCCCACGTTTTATTGTGGTTGGATTATCCAGGTAGATTATTTACTACAACTAGAATCCCCCCTCGACCACTCGATCGCCCGAACCCCCAGTCTTCTCTTTCTCTTTGTCCTTTTTTGAAACTGTCCCATTTTCTTCGATACCTACAATTTCATTGATCTAGGAAGAAAAGCTCCCCGCCAAAGAGCATTGAAGAAATTTAACAACAAGGGGGAAGGGAACAAGTTTAAATACGCAAATCCAAGAGCGAGGTGCGAAACATGGATATCGATCCTTTTGCGGTTGAGGAGGTTTTCTTGCCGGGTAAATAAATATTTAACAAGGTGGTTGGGGGGGGGGGGATTTAATGTAGTTACTCGACGAAGTGCGGACCAAGGTAGTATTGTTCTCACTCTGTGTCATAAGTCATAATTATAAGAAATCATTGAAACCCTCGTTGTGCAGTTATTAGCTTCTTGCGAATTTCACGATAAAGACTTGGAAATTAAGATACAGATATTGATGTGTTACAAACTCCTAATATTTGCATAAAGAACTGTTGAGAAAAGAGATGACACTTCATGAGGTATTGATATTTGGTCAAACAGATGAGGTTGTACGATCTCAAATGATCTCACTCAATGGGGAGAAGTTCACGGAGCGTTCAATAAATAAAATGGATAGGAAAGCTGGAAATAGAAAATGTTTCGCTTGTAATGGTGAATGGCCACACAAACGTGGACCTGTGTGTCCCGCTAAGGACAAATTTTGCAAAATTTGTAAAGTTGAAGGTCACTTACCTAAATCCAAGTTCTGTTTGGAAAATGATAGTGCGGACGAGCGCACGTATTCAAGAGGTAATAAGGGTAGGAGGAAAAGGTCTTCGCGCAAGCTGAATAACGTCCATCACGACAGTGACTCTTCAGACTCTTCAGGAACCTCTAATCCTGAGGTTTCACTTCACGTGGCTAATATAGCAAAGTCTAATTCCGTTCCTACAGTTTCTATCAAGGTCTCAAACCGCCGTGTTAGGTTCATTGTAGACACCGGCTGTTCTGTCAACTTGATTAGTCGGACTTGGTTGGTCGGTCAACTTGGGGCCTTTAAAGAAAACTGCTACAACCCTGCATGCCTACTAAGATCGGCCTGTCGACGTCTTAGGTAAATTTAAAACTCAATTTCAATTCAAAGACCGTTCGGTGACAACCAAAGTTCTAGTAGTTGAATCGGGAGAGTCACTGCTAAGTTGTGAGACTTTGGCTTTAAATGTGAGAGAAGCCCGCAGTTCAATTTTAGAGAAATATTTTGATGTTTTCAATGGTATCGGCAAGCTTAAAGATTTTCAACTCAAACTGCATGTGGATAAAGGAATTCAACCGGTTATTTCTAGATTTAGACGAACTCCTCATCACCTTCGAAAGAAAATCGAAGCCGAAATTAACCAGCTAATTGGGGATGACATTATTGAAAAAGTTAATGACCCGACTTCTTGGGTGTCACCCATTGTAATCGTCCCAAAGAAAGACGGTTAATTAAGATTGTGCGTGGCCTAATAAGGCCATTTTACGTGAGCGTTTACCCACACCGACAATATTGATGAAATAACTTCGGTAGTCGAAGGTTCTATATTATTTTCCAAAGTTGATTTAAATAAAGGTTTTCGTCAAATTGTGCTACATCCGTCTTCCCGAGAGATCACAAGTTTTGCAACTCACCTAGGGATATATAGGTACAAGAGATATATAGGATTTCGGAGTCTGCAGCGCACCTGAGGCGTTTCAAAAGATCATTCGGCAGTTGACATCAGACTTCCTGGATGCATCAATGTCAGTGACGACATATTAATTTTTGGTAAAACCAGGGACGGGCATGACAAGGCCGTAAACAGTGTCCTCTCACGATTGAGGGAGACCGGCCTCACAGCCAACGTAGAAAAATCTGTTTTTGCTCTAGAAACCATTGATTATTTGGGCTATAGGTTATCCAGAGATGGAATTAGTCCCGATCCAGACAAAATTAAAGCAATATCAAATTTGAAGCCACCTAAAAACGTCCACGAGGTTCGTAGCTTTTTGGGGATGGTAAATTTCCTTATCAGATTCATCCCCAACCTTGCTAACCATACCAAATCTTTACGTGACCTTATAAAACACGACAGGGAATGGAAATGGTCGGAAAGAGAACAGAAGTCCTTCGAAAATGTGAAAGCACTTACTCAAAAAACTATTAAGAATAACTTTTTCGATTCAAATGAAACAGCCCAGTTGTACACAGATGGCGGACCTGAAGGAGTAGCTGCAATTTTAGCTCAGCCTTCCAATGGAAACGCATCGATTATAGCCTGCGCTAGTTCAAGTCTGTCGGACACCCAAAAGCGATATTCTCAGATCGAGAAAGAAATGCTGGCCATAACATGGGGAGTTGATCATTTCAAAGATTTTCTAATAGGTAGTAAATTTGTAATCCACACGGACCACAAACCACTTGTGTCATTACTATCAAAAACAAGTTCACAATCTTCCCCGCGTTTAGAAAGGCTGAGGTTCAAACTCATGGGTTTCGGCTTCTCTATTGAACACCTCTCGGGAAAGGACAACCCCTCCGACTACATGTCCCGTCATCCTTTGATGAACAAAACCTCAAAAGACGCCGAAAGATACATAGATTTTGTCGTATCAAATTCGATACCATCTACAATAACTAGGGCTGACGTTTCAAAGGAAACAAAAAATTACAACATTTTGAAAAACGTGATTAGGGCCATTCAAACCGGGTACTGGGACCGTGACAACTTAGCCCCATACAAGAAAATTAAGGATGAATTGGCCTTTACTACAGACGACATCATAATGAGAGAAAACCGAATAGTGCTGCCCTTGTCGCTGCAGCAGACCGCCGTTGATATTTCTCATAGGGGACATCAGGGTACATCACCAAGTCAAAGGAACTTTTAAGGAGCAAAGTCTGGTTTCCCAACATGAATACAATGATCAAATTTGCTGTTGATCGTTGTGTCCCGTGCCAAGCGAGCACCCCCAAAACAAGGAGAGACCCCATTTCAGCCACTCCCATACCCAATGGAGTATGGGAAAACTTGTCCATAGACCCCAACAGCAAATATGTCATTGTACTGATTGATGACTATAGTAAGTACCCCGTAGTGGACGTGATCAGTTCCTTATCAGCAGGAGTAGTGAATGGGCAACTCTTCAGGATTTTCTCACAATTCGGACTTCCCGCCTCGATCCATTCGGACGGAGGGCCTCCATTTAACAGTGGTGAGTTCTCAAAATTCTGCGAGAGGCTAGGAATTAAACATCGGAAGGTTACCAGTTATTGGCCAGAAGCAAACGGGAGGACAGAACATTTTATGGTCAACCTGAATAAAACGATTCGTTCAGCGGTAATAGAAGGGAGGAATTGGGAAGACGCACTACCGGAATATCTGTTGCAATACCGAGCAACACCTCATTGCTCTACTCGTATTGCTCCAGCAAAGGCACTACTCCGTCAAAATTTCAGAGCATACCTACCACAATTATCAGTACACTCCGAAGATGAACTCGACGATTTGCTGTGGAGAACTGAAGAAGCAAGTCAAAGTAAAATGAAGGAGTATGCTGACGAGAGAAGAAATGCCAAACCTCATGGACTCGAGATAGGCGATACCGTTCTTGTTAAGCAAGAAAAAGTCAACAAGTATTCGCCACCTTTCAACCCAAATCCTTTGGAAATTACGGAAGTTAATGTTACTCAAATTACTGCATCAAATGGAGACAGGACAATAACCAGGAACTCTTCCTTCTTCCAGCAAGTTCCAACCTCACCATCCTCAGCTCCTGTAGCGTCGTCCCTGCCACAGACTATGGAAACTGCTGATTCATCTCAGACATCTTCCAAAACAGAAATGCATGGGGAGAATTCCAACAATGAGCCGAGTCCAAGACGAACAAGACGTGGAAGAGAAATAAGGATACCTGCAAATATGAAAGACTGTTTTATATGAATGATGCTTGGGAGAGATGTAGTGATCTACTCCAATACCAATAGGACTCTAACCCCCTGATCATCATATGTGGATATTGTAGACGCACCTGACAGGGGGAGAGAGGAGATGGGAAAAAAACTAAAAAGGGAGGATTCTCAACATTGCGATAGAGTATTTCTATTTTCATTTTGTATTTGATTAGTTGCAATCCATTACAGAGATCACCTTATTATAATAACTGATGGCTGAATGAACTCGAGATGGTTGTTCTGTGATATTATTTCATTTGAAGAATGATGGCTCTTTTTTATTTTGATGATAGGAACTTTTGTAACGTGAACAAACGTTATGCTTCATGAACAAATAATAATTATTTGTTCATGAAGCATAACGTTTGTTCACGTTACAAAAGTTCCTATCATCAAAATAAAAAAGAGCCATCATTCTTCAAATGAAATAATATCACAGAACAACCATCTCGAGTTCATTCAGCCATCAGTGATTATAATAAGGTGATCTCTGTAATGGATTCAATCCACAATATTATTGTGGATTGAATCCCGCGCTTTTTTATGAAACTGTAATTCCCGGGCTGGCTCCTGTACTCGATTTAGGCTTTCCAGGGGAGAGCTAGAAGGTAGGTATTGACCATAGAAAACAGTGATCTAGGCAAAAGGGGCATCTGTTTTTCCCTCTCAGTTTCATCATCTTCGTAAATCAAATAATGCGTATTATGAGTAAAACTAATCTCTCAAAAATCCCGAAAATGCAAGAATGAATTTTTCTGTAGTCAGTTTTCATCAGACTGTTCCAAGGATGATGTTCTTTTATTTCTTCCTAAGATCTCATGTATATAACATTACAGTTACACGTGCTCCTCCGTGAATCGGTTCAAATGTGAAAGCATGCAGCTGACTGACCTACTTACCTCCTAGATAATAAACTACGATGTGTTATATGTTACGGGAAAACCCCGACCCTAGGTAAAAACTAGCATTTACCGGGAAATTCGCGTTTTGGCCAAGGGACATGGTAAAAGCCCGAAGAAGCGCTGTGGATCGGGGTTTTCCCCGAGGTCGAGCGGGAGAATCTAGTTGTGGCAAGTCGAGGTGGAAAAAGACCGATCTTGCTGTTCGCCGTCGGGCTTTTCCCAGCTTTGTTTTGTCAGTCCTAGAATTTGCAAATGACAGCGGTAAAACCCCGACGAACTTGTATCAACGGATCCATGCTCCTTGCTGACCTCGTGATAATGCTGTTTTCTGTTCTTTTAGTATCTATATCTCTATTTCTGATTCAGTTTACTGTTGACTGTCAACCATGTCGGTGGAACGTGATCGCTTTTATGAGGCAATGAAGCCAGTTTTCGACGCGAAAACTAATGACAACACTTCGTATTTTACTGAAGCAACGTACGAGAAGTTTTTACGTGAAGTGAAAGAAGCAATTTTGGACTTTTTTGTTAACTCGGAGAGTTAATTTCCTAAACTTCGGGTATTTCCCAACAGTACTTGCGAAACCTAGGTTTTACCTATCCCCGATGGTAAAGACCCGACTGGTGTGTAGTCACATCGAACTTGTACCGCTTGAGGTGGCCACTCCTAGGTTTTACCGGCAAACAGCGGTAAAAGTTGAAAACATATCTCACGAATCGTGCATTTCCCAGTCACCATGCCAGATTCGCCAATTTCCCGGTAAATGCTAGTTTTTATCTAGGGTCCGGGTTTTCCCGTAACATATATAAATATGAAGTTTAGGGCTGAAACACGCGTCATAATCAAGAGTGAGGCTCTTGATAAGTTGATGAAGCTCTTACATATATTTACACACACTTGGTAATGTGATGGGTGAAAATGCGCGCATCTAACCCCAACTGACCCTGGATTTCACAGTACATGAAAAATGGATGAATGTTGTTGATTTTGGCCATGAAGCTTGACTGTAGGTATACCTGAGCTCTTGTAGTGGCACATATTGTGAATCTGAAAATCAACTGATGTGCCTTCCCATGACCAGGCTAAATAGCTTGAGGGTTGACGAACGATAATGTTGTTCTTTACCAGTCTAATTAATGATTTCTGTATGCACATTACACGCCTGTTGCTATTGATATGTTTTTATCTTATAGTTTTGTTCGCTGTAATAGTCAAAGGACGATTACACTTTCTTTGTTGCTGCTGATAATTGCTAAAATTGGGGAAAACAGTAGTTCTACTTAACAACTTTTTAATCCGAAATCAGCAGTAAGGTGATTTGGTCAGATTTATTGTGAGTTACAACCATGTCATCTTAATCTCAGAAAATGCAGCCAAAAATCAGTGTTGTTTGCATGAGACCTTTTTGTAATTTCGTCAACTTTTCAGAAAGCACACTCAAACTAATTGACCAATGAACCTATTTAACATTAATTTGCTGAAGAATTCCAGCTGATCGCGGATTAAGAGGAGTTGGTAGGTACATACACAAAGGAACCACGAAAAACTTTTGTAAAAACCGAAAAGATGTCTGTGAAGAGGTCATCGCTTTTTTGCCTAACACCTTCCTAGTATATCAAAGGATCCGGTTGCCACCCGTTGTAGAACACGCTGGCTGGCAAGCCGATACTAAATACAACAAAATTAGGCAGTTGTGGTTGATGACTCACCAGAACAGATGTCGTAGCCATCGAGGATGTTGAAAGTGGCTGTTTTCATGAGGAGTCCGATCGAATTGGGAACGTTGGTTTTGAAGTGATTCGTCACGGCGTCGATCACTTTGGGGAAGGAGAATCGGACGCCCCCTGTCGTCACGTACAGAGCCCCTGTGAAGCTGACGGCGGTGTCGTTGACGAATCCGGTGCAGGAGTCGCCGGAACCTTTGAGGTCAATGCTGAGGGTGGCCGACAGCCCGTCCGACGTCGCCATCGACGTTAGGTTGAAAAACCCGTAGTCATCGTCGTTGTAGGCGACCCGCAAGTAGTTGACTGTCACGTTTTTCACGGCAACGTTGAAAGTCAATCTCTGGTCCGAGCCGTAGATTGGATCGGTAGGACCATCGATCAAGGTGGCTTCAGACGTCCTGTAAAACAAATCAGCACAGCTCATGCAGTGTATTTTTCATTTATTCAGGAATTTAGTTGGCTATTGCATCTGTAGGGGACTTCCCAATATTTATTTATTTAATTTTGTTACTATTTCAACTTTTCAACAGGTTATCGTTAATAAAAACAAGTTCAGAATTTTTCCGAAAACTAATTGTGTTCATGCTAAAAAATAAGTTATACTAAAAGTACCTAAACATCCAAATGTAAAACGCTGCAAATTATTACACAATAGTTCATTATTTACCTGTATAGATGCCCCTTCTGCGTAGATCACTGTTTTCTGTGGTCAATACCTAGTATCGAGTCCCCCAGGAAAGCCCTAAATCGAATACTGGAGCCGGTCCGGCAATTGCAGTCTCATAAAAATGCTCGGGATTCAGTAATTCATTCATTAGTATATTCATGATGCATAACGTTTGTTCATGTTACAAAAGTAGCTACCTATCAACAAAATTCAAAAGAGCATCATTCTTCAAATGATACATTATCACGGAACAACCAACTCGATTTCATACAGCCATCCGTATTATGATCAGGTCCCTAGCAATATATCATCTGGGCCGGATTTATACCGTTTTATTCATGTTGACGATACTCTTCGGTGCAAACAAATGGCTGGAAGTACCGTAGTATTCCGGGTGGTCTCAAAAAATTCTTTAGTTCAAGATAAATTTAAAAACGTAAAAAACCATACCCTTCTATTGAAAGCTTTCGAGCTACGGCGTTCTGAAATTTCAACCCCTATTTTTCGCACCTCAGAGACGACTGACAGTAACGCCTAGCTTCCCAAATTAACTAGACCCCAAATGGGATCTGCTAACCGAATTTCATTAATTTTTGTTCATGATAACCAAGCAAAGTGCGAAATAAGGCGGACGAACAGAAATTTCTTTATTCCATTTTCATATTCTACGTTGTACTTTGAAGAGGAAACCATCAAATTTTGATGATGGGGGGGGGGGGGGGGGGGGTTTGCAGTTTTTTCTTCCTTAATGCTCGATTCCAAAGGTTCATTATTGAAAATAATAAACCAAAATATAATCTGTGACAGAGGGGATATTCTTTTGTATTGAACACAAGTCTTTCATGTCATGTATTGTAGCTATGTCAGGAAATACTGCAAGCTCGAGGCAAGACTTACTGCGGGCTGACAAATATTTTAAAATTCGCGCCCTCTATGCATCTCTCACGGTCAACCTGCTACTCGTTAGTTCGCTAATTCGCCCCTGGTACTTACGATTTGCTAAGTTCGCTACTTGCACTCTACCATACACCCATCGCCACGTCTCCACCCTGCCGTCGAATTTAATAATACCTCGCTTCCACTTTCGCTTCGACTCTTCCATATTGGCCATTATGATTGGAGACGCCATCTTGAGAACTATCGGTGCTGTACTGTGATATTTCCAATAGAAATACGAGTTAATTTCCGTTTTCTATCAGTTCTTACTTCTTCAGTATACAGTCCTCACGTTTCTAGATCTCAATGGTCCTTCGTCATATACGTGTATTTTGTCGGTCACCGTTGTATCACCATCAGCAGTCATCCCCAGCGTCGCCATAGCCCTATAGCACTTTCCCGTTCAATCCTTTCGTCCATCAAGGTACCTGACTACCAGGTACCTGACCATTTTCGTATATTTGTCTATCTACTAATTCGTAAAGTCCTAGAAATACAACATTTCGCTTATTACGTCGAATGTCGTATACTTAAGTCACCAGTACGACATTAAGTCAGCACAGTAAAAAACAGTTCTATTTTTCAGCCAAGTCAAAACACAGAACCTATTACGTATAAAATCTATTATCTGCAATGTGTTTCGATTGTTTGATACCCGGATTAGCATTTTTACCGTTTTTAATATCATAGGTACCACTTGTTCTCGTTTCATCTCGGTGCATGTAGGTTTTCTTCGTAACGATTTTGCTAAGTCTTGTTCTTTTCCAGTATTTTTCATTGTTTGTCGTAATAAATCGAATGTTGAATATCGATCATCTCCCCATCCATTGCTGGAAAAGCGCTTCTATCTGCGTTGTACAGTTTATTGTGAAGCCTTCAATATTTCTCAAATGGACAATGTAATATTAGGACGCTCACTCCATCTAGTGATATTCTAAAGAACTAGGTAGTTCCACTCATTACCGCTCTCGATGGCACCGTTACCTGTACCACCTGCTGGCGTATCAGTCATAAACCGTATCTTATTGAATCGTTGTGTCGTTTGTGTGAAAACCCCGTTTTCCCTAGTTTAATACTAGTATTTACTATATGGTGTCAGGTTTCGTGTAAAGGTGGCCGGAATAGTGAGCCCGAGTGATAGTGACGATTCGGTTCGCTCAGTCGACGGATTGGACGGCGATCTTCCCGATTTTCTAGTCGCACTCGCTAATTCGCAAACGGCGACTCCCAAGACCAAGAGATGGACACCGACACACCAAGCGGAAGCTTTTTTAAAATCCCTCCTTTGAAATTTGACCATAGCATTTCCGTAAAATGGCCTAAATGGAAAGCGGTGTTCGAACTGAATATGGAAGCTGCGGGAAAAAATTCCGCTAAACAGTCCCAACAAATCGCAATCCTTCTCACTCACATGGGAGGCGAAGCAGTGGATATTTACAAGACCTTTGAAGAAGGAGACCCTTGCACAGGTACTTGCGCATTTCGATAAATACTGTATTCCAGCTGTAAACACAGCAATTGAAGAGTATAAGTTCCAAAAAATAAGGCACTCTGCTAACAAGCCTTTTGACCAGTATTTAACAGAATTACGTCTACAAACTGCTAATTGTGGGTTTGTTTGCGGACAGGAAGGTTGTAAGACGTCGTATAGTGAACGTATGATTATTGATCATACCATTTGTAACATGAATGATTCAGACGTACAACAGTCCCTCCTAAGACCAAACGCAAGCCCCAACGCCACGCAGCCACTCCAAGGCAGAAACGGTCAAGTCCGGTAAAAAGGAGTTCGAACACAGAGAAAGTGCGTCAGTAAATGAAGCCCGTCGGAAATTTCATTAAAAAAAAACAAAGGTCGGGATTCCAAGGGTAAAATAGATCACGATAAAAATAAGTCGTATGATTGTAAGAAATGTGGGCTAAGGCATAAGAAAAGGGAATGTCCGGCGTATGGTGAACAGTGCCATTCCTGTAAAGGATGAAACCATTGGAAAGATTGTTTGGAACGAAAAAATAAGAAGAAACAGCCAAGTAAATGAACTGCAGAATGACAGCGATTCCGATACAGACCCATCGGAAGTATTTGACTGTGACAGCATAACTTAACAGGTGTTCAGTTTTTCAAGCATAATATTTGGAAGGAAACAATACAGTCGAAGGAATTCCAGTTGAATTCAAGTTGGATACAGCCGCGGAAATGAATATTCTGCCCCTGGAATACCTAAGGAAAATGGCTAAGCCACCGTTGATTTCTAAAACGAATGTTAAAATTCGGGCATACGGCAGGTATTTCACGAAGCTAAGGGGGAGGCGTAACTCAGCTGCTCCCATAAGGATAAAAATAATGAAATTCGTTTCTTGATAATGGATAAGAAGGACGAGTCGCCAATTCTCAGTGCACACGCATGTGAGAAATTTGATTTAATCAAAGGCTCCACCAAATCAAGGCTAAGCCTACTAAGAACGAACCCTTGGAAACCGTTCGGAAGGAGCCGGACGATCAAATTGCAAGGAAATTGCCTAAACTCACGGATCATCGAATGGAGAAACAGAAAAGCGAGTTCATTAAGAAGAATATCGATCTGTTTACTGGAATTGGTAAAGTGCCAGTGGAAATTAAAATCAGCCTGAGAGAGGATGCAGTCCCGGTGGTGCGTTCTGTGCGCAGGTTACCCGTAGTGGTAAAAAGAAAACTCAACAGAGAGTTGGAACGTCTAGAGAGCTTAGACATATTAGAGAAAACCGCCAGATTGGGTTCACGATATTGTCATAATTGAGAAAAAAGACAACTCAGTAAGGTTGTGCCTGAACCATATACCTTTGAACAGGTAGGTACATAAAGAGGGAACACTTTTACATCCCAACCCAGGAGGAATTGTCGACCAACTTGGGCGGGAAAAGGTTCTACTCTACATTCGATTACAAAGAGGTATTCCATCAATATCCTCTCTCAGAAGAATCAAAAAAGTTATGCTCAATGAACACTCCATTCGGAAGGTATTGTTACAAACGTACCTGTTATGGTTTGAGCTGCATTCCTGAGATTTTTCACTGAGAAAATGCCAAAATTTTCGGGGGTTTTCGGGAGGTCAAGTCATGTTTGACGACATTATTGTGACACGCTCCTCGGAAGAGGAACACGACAGGAATGAAGAAGCTGTCTTGAAAAAATCCCGGGAAAATAATATCAAATTTAACCCTAAAAAACTCCAGTATAAACAGGAGGAGGTTAAATACCTGGGATTGATTTTTTCAAGTGCAGGAATTTGCCCAGATGAAGAGTGAGTAAGAGCCATCACAGGAATGCCAACCCCGATGTGTGTTCGTGAACTTCAGCGGTTCTTGGGAGCTGTGAATTTTATCAATAAATTCATACCTTCATTTTCGAAGGTCACAGCTAATTTGCGTATTTTGCTCAAGAGAAAGGCCCCATGGAATTGGACTCATCTTCAGCAAACAACCGTCGAAAATTTGAAGAAACTTGTCTCAGCTGCCCCAACACTGAAGACTTTTGACCCGAAGCAACCTATTCAGGTACAGCGTGACAGCTCAAAAGACGGAATGGGCTGCTGCTTACTACAAAAAGGACAGCCAGTCGCTTTTGCGAGCCGCAGTTTGACGCCGGCTGAAATCAACTATGCGCAGATCGAAAAAGAAATGGCGAGCGTGTGCATCTCATGAAACGATGGCATTAGTATATTTACGGTCACCCGGATGTCACCATTTTCACGGACCATAAACCACTACAGAAAATCATAGAAAATGATATTTACAAAAACACGCCTAGATTTCAGCGGATGCAACTATTCACGCTCAGGTACAAATTCAAGCTGGAGTACTTACCAGGCAGCCAAATCTTCATGGCTGACATGCTCTCTCGAGCTTTTTGAAAGAAACAGGGCAAGAAGTGGACATGACTCCCATTGTTCACTGCATTGAAGAATATTTGCCCATTCCGAAAGAGGAAATCGATAAGCTGCGGGAAGAAACTCTACAGGACAGCGGCTTGAAGAAAATCCTCCATTTTTGGTTCATCAAGGTTGGAGGGGAATTTCACGCAAGCTACTCCCGGCAGAGAACAAAATTTATTTCGACCGCCGGGATGGTTTATTCGTCAAGGAAGGAATTGTTTTCTACAATGACAAAATAGTCCAAGTTCGCTTCGTAAGCACATGTTGGCTCACGTACACGACCAGGCCCATCTGGGAAGAAATAAAACGGTGGCCCGAATGAGATCAATCATGTATTAGCCTGGAATGGCCAGCGAGATAGCTGAATACATTGGATTTTGCAAAATTTGTCAGACATTCCAGGGCAATCAACCGAAAGAACCATTGATCCAAACCGATGTACCTAAACTACCGTTTCAAATCCTTGGAGCTTCAAATACCATGGTTTTACCTTTTTGGCGATAGAGGACTATTTTTCTAGATGGTTGGTTATAATTGAGCTGAAATCCAAATCAGCTAGAGAAATTGTGGAAAAACTCAAGAATGGTGTTTTGCACTCATGGAGTCCCACAGATTATACGGTGTGACAATAATCCCTTCAAGAGCGAGGAAATGCAAAATTTCGCCAAGGAGTGGGGTTTCAAGACCCGAACTTCAAGCCCGATATACCCAAAATCAAATGGGTTATCTGAGAAGGTTGTGAAAATCCCTTTCCCCTAGTTTAATACTAGTATTTACTATAGACAAAATTGAATTAGTTTCATAAGATCTCCCTTGACAGTATGCCGATTGGTGAATTTCGTACCAAACTTAGAAGAGTAAAGCAGGCTTGGGACTATTCTGAGACCGTTGTCACTTGCGCGATGCGTATGTGTCCAAATATATAAGTAGTAATTCGAATATGCAGTAATATTGTTTCTGTATTAGGTAAGGATATCCCCCCCTTCTATCTAGGTCTAGTTTCGTAATAGGTAGCCTTAAAGTGCGTATAATTACCGGTGAGTTGAAATATTAAGGGTAATCCGCACGTATTTATTTATTTTATTCTATTTATTTATTTATTTTTATACGGAAGTAGGTATTCCATCCTGAGGATTTTGACACTATCCGCACATTCCTACAATAAGTAGTTCTTCTTCTAAGATTTTTCAAATTTTCCACCAAATCTGACGTTATTGCACCCCTTTCGCCTGGGCGGGACCCCCCTACCCACTGTGACGTCAGAATTGGAAGCGTTGAACAATAGTAGGAAAATAACAACTACTTATTGTAGGACTGTGCGGGAACTAGGTCAGAATGGAATGTACCTAGTTTCATTAAAAATCAGATAAACCGCTTTTGTGACACATGCGCATACCCTTGCAAGCTGATTTCACATAAAATTCATCAAAATTTGACTCCTTCGGTCTCTGCACCTTCTCTTTCCTGAAACATTTATCGTTTGCACCTCTATTTTCCTTAGGAACTTAGCATTTATGGCTTAATAAATTCGTCCTGCTCGTGCTTTTCTGCGGTTGTGCTCGTGGTTAATTGTTCCGTTTTTGGCCATGGTTACTCTTAGATTCTGTACTTGACTTCAATTAATGGATTTACCATAAGTTAATACTCGTAATTTCCTTCAATTCGAATTAATTCAGTTGTCGTTTCGTCCCTTGCGAAATAATGAGACTGTCTTCGTACTTATACAATAAAGATTCGGCCTTTCCTTAAACCCTAGTCACACTTATAGTAGTTGTCTCATATCGTTTACACACATAGAATAAATTACCCTCCAAAACCAGCAGTGCGCCGCTAAGTGCAAAGAGCAGTTCATTGTGAGTCTTGAAATCTTGAGGGTGACCATCAGAAAGACCTGTATAATGTTTTGGTGCCAGAATGGCGCGGAGCCCCTGCAATGGCGCCCAAAAATTCAAAAGCCTACTAATCGCAGGAGTAAAAATTGAAATTCGGAGAGTAAATTCTGCACATCAACAAAATTCATGTTTGTCATTGTTCGACGCCACCGCCAGTTGTCACGTCAATAGGGAGAACCATACGTGTTGTACCTATTGCCTTTTCTGGATTTCGGGTTTCTCATGGTACTATCATTGAATTTTAAAACATTATTTTAAGTTGTATTTGGTATCGTTTTCTGGGCTTAAATGAGGCTCCTGGTCAGCGGACCGACAAGTATGTCTAACGTATATTCCTAACTAATGTGTAACTGTCCTAAACTACTTTATTAACTCAGGTACACGAGGTTGGAAGTTCCTCATGTTTCTGTTACTCGATTCTCGCGTTGCAACGCCTTGATAAACTCCATCATCCGCGGGAAGCACTTAGAAGGAGTAGGAGAAGACAGTTGATTTGCCTACTGGGGGAAACCAACCAACCTGGTCAAACTTCCGTTCAACTCGAATGCGGGCCCAGCAAAGGCGAGTGTGAAGTTGTCGTTTGTCTTTCCTTGCACAACTCCTCCCTCGAAATACCCAGGGAGCGTCACCCAGGCGGATGCCTCAGCTTGTACCCACGAAGACATCCTTGCCAGAACTCTGTCGGCCAGGAAGTTGGCTACGCTGCATTCCGCCATCTCATAAGCAAAGGTGGCGAGTAAAAAAATCAGAACTGCCTTCATCTTGGAGAGCAAGTGGCTGTAAAAAATGCAAAACGAATTTCTGAGTCCTACAGAATTTGCACAACCAGCAAGATTCGTAGGATGAGTTCCCACAATAACCGTTGAAATCTTTAGAAAACCGTCTTCCTCCTCCTTATTTTTTCGGAGTAAAATACGCTGTTTCTCCATAACAAGCTTTGTACCTACTTGTTACATTGACTAGTCCAGATCGTAGTTTAGTAATACATTGATACAAACCCGTATGTGAGTAGTCCGAATCCATACCTAGATTTCAACTAGTTTTACTTCTTGCATGGAGTTGAATTATGCGTTCAATAAGATCCAATTCAACTATGTACTATGAGCAATAAATGTAGACTCATTGGACGATTAATGGAATAACCTTCAACGATTCTAAAATTTTTGGTTTATTATTCTCATTAATGGACTTGCATAATTCAACTCCTCCTTCCTCAAAATTTGGTGGTTTCCGTTTCAAGGTATGTAGAATCCAAATATGCAATAAAAAAATTTCTGTCCGTACACCGTATGCCGTACTTTGCACTTTCCTTAGTTACCATGAACCAAAATTTACGAAATTTGGTTTTTAGGTCCCATTTGGGGTCTAGTTGGTCCGCGAAGCTAGGCGTTAATGTCAGTCATCTCAAAGAGGTGAAAACTAAGGTTCGAAAACTCCAGAACGCCGTTACCTCGAATTGTTTACGGTTTTAAATAGTTTGGGAACTTGGGAGTTTTTTGAGACCACCCAGAGCATTGTACGTCCAGCCGTTCGTTCACAGTAAGGCCCCGAAGTTTGCACCGACAGGCTTCGTCAACAGGGGGGTGAATCAAACTGTATACATTCAGCCCAGATATCATTGCTAGGGAGCACCAGATTATTATCGCTGTGTGAAGTCGAGTTGGTTGTTCCGTGATATTATTCAATTTGAAAAATGATGGATCTTCTAGATTTTGTTGATAGGTGATTTTGCAACTTGAACAAACGTTGAAGTATTATTGGGTAAATTGTTACACAGCGGTAAATTATTACACAACGGTAAATTATTACACCACCTAAAATTATTCCATAGCGGTTTATTATAATACTATCTACGCAGAAGGGGGAGCTATACAGGTAAATTATTACACAACGGTCTATTATTTGCCTTATGCTTCATAATAACTACAAATAATTAATAATTTAGTTATTGAATCTCGCGCGTTTGTATGAATATTTTATTCGCGGACCGGTTCCAGTACTCCATTTAGCACTTTCCTGGAGGAAACTCGAGGGTGCTGACAGATGTGCTTACATTCTTATCACAGAAGAGTGTCATATGTCGTATTTAGTGTTTTTTTTAACCTTTTTTACCCACAAAAACTTGAATTTAACCCACTTTTTTTGTTCCAAACTTATTGTAAGTATTCGTAACAGGTACGTAGGTACTAAAAAACGGATTTAAAGTTTTTTTAAATTTATGTAAGTTTATCCTAAAATCATTGACTCATTCCGTTTGAATTGAATCATTGAAATTCGCGTAAAGTGTACAAAACAATGGTTTTTGCCTATAAATCGGGAAAGGTCCAATTGAGGATTCTAATATAAGCAAGGTGACGTTTTTATTGGATGGTTATTTTCCGCTGTTATTTGGTAGCACTCCGTTTTTATTTGATGGTAGGAAAAATAGGTAGGATAGAATAAAATAGGTAGGATAAATAGATTTTTGATTGTAGGATAAATAGGTAGTTCTGTAAACAAATTGGTCTGTCGCTAACTATATATTTCGGCTGTGACGCCGTCTTCAGTGTGCAGTAAGTTTTAACCTGAAGAGCGTCACAGCCGAAATATTTATATTGTTAACTACACACCAATTTGTAGAACTGAAGTAGGTCCACATTTTTATCCTATCGTCGCATAACTGTGACATTATTTTATACCTTTACATTTATCAAAGTTCAAGGTCAAAGTTGGTAATGGTGATCTTATGGGGTGGACTTGATAAGTTTCGAAGCCAAACAATTTAGAGGGAATTTTGCATATCGCTGAGTTTCGGTGGATGGGATATTATGTAGCCGAAGTTTTGCACCTAATTGAAATAAGACCGGAACATCTGAGGTGTTAATTATGACAGGTTGACTTACTCCGATTCAATCGAATGGATCCGCTTACCGCACTTTGGTTAAACGCACTGCCAAACCTTCGCAAATTATATAGATTCGCTATCTTCACGTATCAGCCGATCGAGCGAGTGCCACTCGATCAACGATTTTCCTGATACTCATTGTTTGTACATCCACATGATTGATAGTCTCAGCCGATGGGTCTGTACGCCTTGTCAATCGGATCATCGGATGAGGTATCTGCACAGAATCTGACACTGTTCATTCCACTAATAGAATGCTGGGTATAAGGCGCGGCACGCTGCCGGATGCCCCCAGTGGCCCGATCTTGAACAAAGGCCATCGAAAATGGATCGAGTTGAATTCCGTTGAATCCGTTCAGTAAATGGGCGACGAAACAACTCCTCACACACTGACTAATATTGTCCCTACTGCAATATTCAAGCCTTTTTAGCGACGCTTATTCATTTTTTGGATGACGGGCACAACCAAGAACCTGGGAAATTAAGTACCTAACTAAGTAAATTAAATAGTAAATAGCCGTTCCTGGCTTCTCCTCATCTCAGGAATTCGATCCATTCATTTTGCTCAAGGCTAATGCATGGTGGAAGTTGCAAGGGTGTGCTGGTGTGCAGGTTTCCCCTCGCCCTGACTGTCGGTCGGCATTTGTGCCTTACAGCAGCCAAGTTTCACATAAACCAGCTGCATCCAAGCTCCGACTTTCACCTTTTAAAGCCGAAATGGGAAAACGTGAGTAGCCATATCATTGGTGTTTCAAAGTTTTTGGGGGTGAAAAGTCAGTAGCTATTCATTAAAAAATTTGTTTTCAAAAGAAAAAGCGCTCCAAATCCCTGCACAAAGGTGTATTATTTTGTACAGAATACCCTTCTGTTACAGATCACAGCTCTCTTATAGATAACCTGTCTATATAATGTGATATGTACTATTCTGTACATATTATGTAGATCGCAGACCCTCCCTCCGTAGGATAGTACCTAACCCCGTACTCGTTACTAGGTACCTACCTAAATCACGAGTTAAATGTTGCTAAAATAATTCTTTCGATGACAAACAGTAACTAAAACGGCAAAAAGAAACGCAAATAATGAAGTTCTGAAGGAAAATTTTTGATGTGGAGTGAAATAGGTGCCCCTAATGGGTAGATCACTGTTTTCTGTGGTCAATACGTACCTTCGTGGTCAAGTATCATGAACCGTTGTGTAATAATTTGCCCATCAATAATGCTTCAACGGTTGTTGAAGTTGCAAAAGTACCGATCAACAAAATCCAACCCCTTCTTGGTTGATGAACTGTTGTGTACAAGTGTTCCCGCTCGCTGGGTGTGGTTGAATTCAGCGATCGGCAGATGTTGGTGACTCTCAAACTAAATACATTGGCGGACAGGAGAAAGGTTTCCGATGTTATATTCGTCCGTAAGCTGATCGGTGGCTCTTACGATGCTCCATCGTTGCTTGAGGCCTTAAATTTTAGAGTTCATTCATATTGCACTCGTAGCAACGATATTTTTGTACCGGACTTTCGTAGAACAAATTATGGTATCAGCAGCCCAATGTAAGGATGCAGAGGACGGTGAATTGTCTTGGCATTGATTTTGATTTGTATCTTGAGAGTGAGGAAGTAATTAAGAGGAAATTGAACAGTTACTTTTTGGCCAACATTGTTCAATCTATTAATTTTGTATTTCTTATATTGTGTTTTGTGTTAACGTTGCGGAAGTCGAATCGATCATATATCAATCTTTGTATTGTAAACTTTAGTCATTCTTTATAGTAATTGGGATCTGTGATTCCGTAATCATTAAATAAATAAATAAACAAATAAATAAGTTTACCGTTGTGAAATAATTTACCGTTATTTAATAATTTACCGTTGTGTAATAATTTGCCGTCGTGTGATAATTTACCACTGTGTAATAATTCACCCATCAACAGTACTTCAACGATTGTTCAAGCTGCAAAATTACCGATCCACAAAATCCAGCCCCTTCTTGGTAGATGAACCGTTGTGTAATAATTTACCATTATGATATAATTTACCGTTGTGTAATAATTTGCCGTTGTTTAATAATTTACTACTGTGTAATAATATTCACCCATCATTAATACTTCAACGTTTGTTCAAGTTTCAGAAGTACCTACCAACAAAATCCAATAGTCCATCACTTATCAAATGAAATAATATCGCAAAACAAACAACTCGACTTCATACAGCCATCCTTGATTATAATCAGGTGCTCCCTAGTGATGATTATCTGGGCCGGATTTATACCGTTTGATTCACGATCGTGTTGACGAAGCTTTTTGGTGCACACGAACGGCTGGACGTACGGGTGGCCTCAAAAAATAGTTTAGCTCAACACAAATTTAATAACGTAAAAAAAAACCATATTCGTCTATCGAAAGTTTTCGAGCTACGGCGTTCCGAAAATTTCAACCCCTATTTTGAACCCCTTAGAGATGACTGACAGTACCGTCGAGCTTCGAGGACCAACTAGACCCCGAATGGAACCTATAACCCGAATTTCATCAATTTTGTTTCATGGTAACTAAGAAAAGTGGCCAGTACGGCGTACGACGGACAGACAGAAATTTTGGTTTATTATTTTCAATAATGAACTATTAGAATCGAGCAAGAAAAAAAATTCTTACCCCCCCTCAAAATTTGATGGTTTACGTTTCAAGGTATCTAGAATCCGAAAATGCAATAAAAATATTTCTGGCTGCCCGCCGTACGCCGTACTGGCCACTTTTCTGAGTTACCATGAAAAAAAATTGATGAAATTCGGGTTATAGGTTCCGTTCGGGGTCTAGTTGGTCCTCGAAGCTCGGCGTTACTGTCAGTCATCTCTAAGGGGTTCAAAATAGGGGTTGAAATTTTCAGAACGCCGTAGCTCGAAAACTTTCGATTGAAGAATATGATTTTTTTACGTTATTAAATTTGTCTCGAGCTAAACAGTTTTTTGAGGCCACCCGGAGCATTGTACGTACAGCCGTTCGTGTGCACCAAAAAGCTTCGTCAACACGATCGTGAATCAAACGGTATTAATCCGGCAGGGATATCATCGCTAAGGAGCACCTGATTATAATCAAGGTTGGCTGTATGAAGTCGAGTTGGTTGTTCTGTGATATTATTTCATTTGATAAGTGATGGACTATTGGATTTTGTTGGTAGGTACTTGTGAAACTTGAACAAACGTTGAAGTATTATTGATGGGAAAATTATTACACAACGGTAAATTATTACACAACGGCAAATTATTACACAACGGTTCATCTACCAAGAAGGGGCTGGACTTTGTTGATCGGTACTTTTGCAGCTTGTCCAACCGTTGCAGTATTATTGATGGGAAAGTTATTACACAACGGTTCACCGTAGGTATTGACCACAGAAAACAGTGATCTACGCAGAAGGGGCATCTATTTCACTCCACATCAACAATTTTCCTTCTGAACTTCATTATTTGCGTTTCTTTTCGCCATTTTAGTTACTGTTTGTCATGGAAAGAATTATTTTAGCAACATTTAACTCCTGATTTAGGTAGGTACCTAGTAACGAGTACGGGGTTAGGTACTAACCTACGGAGGGTCTGCGATCTACATAATGTATAGACTACTACATTATGTAGACGGGTTATCTATACAGAGAGCTGTGATCTGTAGCAGAAGGGTATTCTGTACAAAATAATAAACCGTTGTGCAGGGATTTGCAGCGTTTTTCATTGCAGTTTTGGAATCTACATAGCTTGAAACGTAAACCATCAAATTTCGAGGGTGGGGGGGGGGGGGGGGGGTTATAATTTTCTTCTCATGCTCGATTCCAATTCCTTTTTGTGTTTTAGTAACATGTTAGTAGCATGAGCGTTTGAGGTATCGTTTTCCATGTTTTTTGGGACAAGAAGGCCTAATATGAAGTCAATTTTGACCAGAGTGGAAAATTGAGGTTCTACCAATGGTTCTGCTCTCATAATCGATTTTTTATGAGTCAAAAACCTAGGAAATTGTCTGAAATTTGGGTTATAGTAACATTTTAGTAACATTAGCTTTTGAGGTATCGTTTTCCATGTTATTTGGGACGAGAAGACGAATATGAAGTCGATTTTGACCAATGAGTAGAAAATTGAGGTTGTAACTAAGTTTCAGCCTTAAATTTACGTTAAATTTTGGTATGAAATCGTCGTTCATCCTCACACAGTTTGGGTCCCTATTTGTGAACGCATTGGGTCCTAGTTGTGGTCCGAAACACGGCAGCCCGATCGGCATACTCCCAGGGGTGTTCTGGGAGAAAAATGGGTGTAAAAATATAGGTTTTTGAGGGATTTTTGAGGTTTGAGTGCACATGAGCTTGTGAGGTATCGTTTTCCGTGTTTTTTAGGGCGAGAAGACCGAATATTAGGTTGATTTTGACCGAAGAGTGATGAATTGAGGTTGTAACGAAGGTTAAGTTCCCAAAATTCATTTTTTATTAGTCAAAAACATGGGAAATTGTCTGAAATCACCATACATTTGTATAATAGTTCTAAAAGTAGTATCAACTGGTGAATCATGACAATTAAATGGTACTATCAATGATCAAAAATAATCTGTTGGAAGGAAAAGCCGAGCCCTATTCGTGTTTTTGGGGGCCAAAATTGGTGGAAACCATCAAAAATAGCCATTTCAATAATTGCACATGAAAGAAACAATAAATGAACAGCACGTACGTATGTCTGTACGTATGTCCAGTAGAATAATAAACCCATGTGACAAGGACTTTGCAGCGTTTTTGGAATCTGCGCACCTTGAAACGAAAAAATTTTGAGGGGGTGCTATAGAAATTGTTTGCTGAGCGAATACATAGGTGTATTATTCACAGAATAATAAACCAAAATGCAATGTCCCTCCGCCGTATCATGCATACCAGCTTCATTTTTGGTCTAAAAAATTCGTTCTTTCGCACACATGCTCCAATTTGGCCCTAGTTATGTGCACATGTATATTTTATACATATATATTATGTATATGTATATGTATATTTATATCAATGTATATTTTCCCGAAGAAATAGTATTAGTTCCTTAGTGGTGTTGTAAGACCTAGTTTACACTGTGTTGAGTCAAGAGAATGAGAGAAGATCACTCTGGTAAGCTCTACTTGAGTTGCAGACAGCCTATTTTCAAAGGACTGCCATCCCACCGGTTTCCGAGTACCCTGAGCAGATCCCTCTTAAACTCCTACCACGTCTTTTCCTTCCAAATGATACATTTGTTCTGCTGGAGGCGCCCATTAGTCTTGTCAACCCATCAGAAGCGTCCGCAGGCCGCTTGTGGTTTCCCACAGTGGGCTCCAGCTCATTGTAGTAGGCCCACTCACCTCCAAGTCCTAAATCCTACAAATAGACTCCTGTCCGTCCGTTCACCTTCACCTGAGTAGGGGGATTTTCGGACCTATCGGATCCCCAACGGTAATCCCGTGAGCCTTTTCACCCGGCCCACACGAGCTACAATTCATTGCCTTCCTTGCCAGTTTTCTCCTTAACAATTCTCGTATTATTCTTTTAAATATCGTGTCACGTTATTTGATTGTGTTATACCTACTCACCTTTTTTCCGATTTAGCATGGAACATAATTTTGCTATGGACAACTTACTTCGAAAACTATTGGAAATTTGTCACGAAGTAGCACGCCAACAGTAGAAAGATGGTCTACATCTATCCTAATAAAGATACTGATTGAGGTCTGGGCGTATAACTTTCCTACTAAACCTACGATGCTGAAATTTGAAAGAGAGTCTCTTTGGGTCTCCTGCGTGAGAGTGAACCACCCTGAGGCTAATTTTCCCTATTCAATCAACTCACGATGCAGAAATTTGATGTGGAACCTCTTTTTTGTCATGTTTTATTTAAAGACCATTACATTAGTAATATACCTTCTCGATATTTTGTTGATACTGCAGACTGGTTCATTATTCCTAGGTGCCCTCAAACATGGTGAAGAACACAACAACCAATAACACTACTATTTATGATAATAAATTCACTTCACTTTTAAAAGTTGTCAGTAATGTCGCTAGCAGGTATGACACGGCCATCTGGTTGGAGTGTCTAGTTGAAAGCCTTTATATACTCAATTGTTTCCTTCCTCACGAATTCTTGTGCGTGGATAACATAAGCGGCATCTAACTAATCATGTTTAGCTTAATCTGGGCAAATTGAGTTGTCGTGAGCGGAGTTTTGGCTCAGGACATCCGGTTGGAAAGGTGTGGTGGGGTCACTACTTGCGTGGAGAGAAGGGTCACCAGTTGTTATGAGTGGAAGAGTGAGAGGTTGGAAGCGGACGGATAAGCTCCCATGGAGTCTTTCTGCTAACTCCACGTCGTTTTCACCGCAGCAGGTACTAGTGGAGAGGAAGGTGTCCCGCGGTTTTCACCACAGCAGACACCTGGGATGAGAAGCTAGTACCCCGGAGTTTTCACCACGGCAGACACCTGGGATGAAAAGCTAGTACCCGGCGGTTTTCACCGCAGCAGGCACTAGTTGAGAGGAAGGTGTCCCGCGGTTTTCACCACAGCAGACACCAGGTGGGTGGAAGCTAACACCCTGCGGTTTTCTCCACAGCAGGTGTTAGTGGAGGAGGAGGTATCCCGTAGTTTTCACCACAGCAGATACGGGGTACCCCGCGGTTTTCACCACAGTAGGTACGAGGAAAGGAGGGAGGGAGGACGAGAGAGAGAGGTTCGAGAGAGAAGTCGCAAGTCGGGGTCAGATCGTCGAATGAAGAGCTGGGCCAGAAGGGCTGTTTTCATAAGGACTTTTCCACCGGATCCCGTTCACAACGTTACGACCGTTTGAGACGGTTGGCGGTTTGGGAAAACCCTTGTTGTTTACCTGCTCAACGTTCTCCGTGTTTATTTAGTAAAATCTCTCGTAATTTTACAGTCGTGGTTTCTGAGAGGGAATCACGACAGATAACGTAAGTGGCATCTAATTAATCATGTTTAGCTTAATCTGGGCAAATTGAGGTGGAAAAAAATGATGTAGGTACTCACCCAAAACCACACTAAAGAAACTACTCTTCTTGGTATTTCACTCAAACTCCCATAGCCTTACGTCCAGTCTATGGTAATCTGTTTCTTGAAGTTTTCATTTTATTCAGATAGTAGTACAGATGGTAGATATAAAGTTAGGCACAGTAACCTTCTTTTATTTTTACATACTGTAAAGTCATTTGATAAATAGAACTTGAGATACGTGGTAGGAACTCATATTTTTTTATGAAACTGTGTAAAATAGGACCATAAGTTCTTCTCTACCTTCAGCAGAGTGAACGTAATCAGAATCTGTTTACACTCCGATATCGTCTGTTTCACCCACTCGTATTAGTTAGTGTACCATGCAACCTTCCTTACAACTTTTGCACCTTCAGACACTAGAGAGATGAACAGTGATAGTAATGGATTCATTCGCTACGCTATTACCAAGCTGCATATATCTGCGAAAGCAAATTTCCCAAGGTTCACGATGAAGTCTTCAGCTGCCCCATTGATGTTCTCCAGGAACCCCTGGCTCACCAGATCGTAAAGTACTTCGAGGTCATTGACTGGAATCTCTGCACCAATCAGGGAAAGGTAAACTTCATCTTCTGTATCGTATTGCGAAGTCGCATATTGAGTTGCACCGGAACATAACGGTCTTCCTGCAGCAGTCGTGAACTGTGCTGAATACGATGTTCTTATCCTTCCAAATTGTACTTGCTCTCCACAGTTGTACCGAACTCCGTGCGCTGCCGTGTACTGAATATCACCGTAGACCCCGGTCACTCCGTCTGACTCGATAGTAAAATTCAGTAAAGTGGTGTTGCCGTTATTCGAATAAGTCGCATCTCCAAGTCTGCAAAATTTTAGAATAAAAACCTTTTTTGCGTTTTAGTGTGTATTCACTGTTTCATAACAAATTAATAAAAATGTCATAGATTGTAGGTACACATGCACAGAAGTATTGGCGCGGTGCAGACTTTGTATAAATTACGTTAGTAGATTCAGGGTTCCTAGTTACCACGGTCATAGTTATCACAGCTCTCACGGCCAAAGTTATTTGAACAAAAGGATTGTCGGGATTGTTCCAGTTGCCACTACACAGACAACTTCAGGTACATGTTGCGGTGATGATTTAATAATATCTTTGACGCCAATAACTGACTTACTTCAGGAAAAGAAAAGATAGTGAAGGTCTTAATAATTTAAGTATTGTAATGATGGAATGTTGAAGAATGGGATTATGGAAACATCAATTTCATCTGCTTGTAAACATCTTCTCCCTGCTGAGTCCAAAACTGATTGGGAATAAGGTAAACATTGTCTCTCAACGCTGCTTTTGGTCGATGCTTTCAAATGGGTTCATAAATAGCCGCTCTTACGAGAAAGCTTTATTTGAAGGCTGGGAGATCTAAATTACTTATCAACAATAGCGATGGATACAACGTTCCTTATATATTTTTCGAATGGCCAAGTAAATTTTTTCAATCCAAAATTGCGTTGACCCAAGTGTGGCTTTCTCAACTGAAGATGGGGTGGGATCATAATCATGATTCACCAAATAATGTTAAGTAACACAAAGTCCGAAGGGATTCCGTTCACTGATCGTTCTCTCAACTGCACACTTGAGTCGCGGCGTATTTGGCAGCACTCATGATGAGGTCTTCCACTCCACCGGAGATGTTGTCCAGGAAACCTTCAGTGACGCAGTCAGAGACCTTTTGGAGAACGTCCGGAGGGACATCGGGCGTCAAAGAAGTGACCTCCACTTTGCCGCCTTCGTAATGCGCTACAGCTCCAAGACTCGGATTCACACACGAGGGTATACCGGACCCGGGCGCTTGATAAAACGTCACGGACAACGATGTGGTCGTCTTCTGAGCGTCAACTCTCACAGCTAATTCGTACTGCTCAGGGTTTGTGTTGTACAAGACGTTACCGTACATAACGGACATGCTATCCGTCTCGATGACCATGTTCAAGTAAGTCCACTCGGGATCCGCACTATTACTCGAATAAGTGGCATCTCCAGTTCTGCAAAAATGTCAAAAAGTCAGCAAGCTCATCTAAACTAATAATGGTGTTGGTCAAAAACCATACGTGAGATAAAAATTATGTTTATTCCAGTTTTAAACGTGTAACATGATAAAACAGAAATATGAAAGTAATCCTCAACTACCAAAAAAAGTAATTTCACTACTTACTGCATCATTCAACGAAAACTTTTTCGTACTAAATATTTTGGGTAGGATAACCAATCCTCGATCTTCAACCACCATGGATTTACCTTATACTATTGATCTACCCTACTCTACCTCTCCGATAAACTCAGCTGGAAAAGGTTTGTGAACACGCGCAATCAAGTATTGTGTTTTTAAATTGCCAATTTTAAGTCCTTTCATCGCTTCTATACTAATATAATTCGTTAGCCTTCTGAAAATGACGTTACCTTATCGTTCTTATAATTTTACTAGGCAATAGAAGTTATCATATATGATTTGCTGCTGGCGCTCCGAACCAGTACGTTTAACACATTGCTAAAGTTTACTGAGGTTTATAATCTGATAAGCCTGACTTACTTTAGGTAATGGACCCGATAAGTTCAATCCAATTTGCGGCCAGGCGGTTCTAATCTTATTAAATTCAAAGGGCGGATCATTTTCGTTGGTGAATGAAAATTATGGTCCTTGAAGACAACACCACTTAGAAAATGAACCGCAGCCAACGAACGAACCGGACGGTTGTGAATGTTGAACTGATTTTAGACGACCTTTACTGACCAGTGGAGGAAATCTCTCACATTAGAATGTCTATGTTTAATAGACAGTCTGTATTTAATATAGACATCCTGGTGTTACATAATACGTATGGCAGTTCAAGGAAATTACGATTAGTGTAATTTCTGAAGCTCGAGGTTATTGTTTGAATTTGGTTACATGAATTAGAGTAATGAGCTTGAGCTGAAGTGGCGTGAATCTAGTTACGTTCTTCCATGGACACCATTAAATTATATAATCAGTATAGCTGTCAAAAACTTGTTAGACGCCAGAAATCATTTCTCAAGCTCAGCCAATCCAAGAAAATTGAATATTTTTTGATCTTCACCTCTGCCTTGAAGTTATCGAAATAGGTACCTACTATATGCCTACCGCATATTAGCTCAAACTAATCATTCATAGTCTTCGTAATCAAGTGCTGCTCATGCCACACAAGACATAATACATAGTACTACGCCAATATCGCTATACCCTGTTCTAAAGGCGCGTCAACACTATGCGGAATGAGAGTGGACACCCTCGTCGGATCCGAAAAGGTGACAAAGTGTGGAGGCGTGCGGAACGTGGAGAAGGCGACCCGAAGGGCGATCGCAACCGGACTCGAGTCCGTCCTGATCAAAGGAAGGCGATCCGCTTGGAATCAAAAGGCGCGTCCACACTATGCGGAATGAGAGTGGACACCCTCGTCGGATCCGAAAAGGTGAATAGGAACGGTCGGGTCAGCTTGCCGTCCACATACAAGAGTAGTGTGGACGGGGCGATCGCCCTCAGTCCGCCTCCAGTCTCCTTCGAGTTCTGTTTTCCTGGGTCCGTAGAATTTCACTGTAGCGAATTTAATTTCTTCATTGAATTTCATTGTTGATCTGTGGATGAACGAAGCGGTGATTTTACTCGTTGCTTGGTGAAAGATAATTCTGTTTACATCAGTTATCGCTGATCTTTCGCCTCTCGCCTTTCAGCTCGAGCCTCCTTCGTTCATTCCCACCCACTCCTCGTCTAGTCACTCAGCATCTATCGTTCTTACCGTCAAGTTCAGACGGTAACGCTATATTTCCGCTTTTATATTCCCGCAAAACCGCAATTTCAACCCGCAGTAAGTGTAAAATTCAGTGCCACCGCGAGTGAATTCCGATTATCACCCCGCTGTGAACCATCGCCTATCGAAGGAAAAATCATACATTTTCATACCGCGTGTCTCGGGAAATAGGTAGGGAAATCCTCTAATTTCCTTTTCCATTCCTACCTACCACCCCACCATAAACAGGTATTTAGACACATCGCATATTATCACTACCACAGAAAAGATGAGCATGATATTTATTTTGATTATTACCTATATTTTCCCTGTATTTTGCTGTTCGGGGCAGCTGGTCCTTCTTAATAAATTTGTACTTACCGCGCCGCACATACATCATTTTGGTCAGCTTCGAGCCACATTATTTGAAAAATCGGAATTCACTCGTGGTGCCGAAATTTTCATTACGTATTTTCCGCATATACCTATTTGAAATAAGTAGTTACTTTTGCAAATATTCACGTTCATTCAAGTAGTCTCTCATTCTGCAAAACGTGACCTTTTGCTATTATTGCGCAGTGGAGCTCTTGTTCAGACACTCTGCTTTCGGCATTATATTCACTTTGTAATCTGAGTAGGTACCTAAGTACAGAGGCCTCTCAGCATTGACTGACTTCAACAAATAACAAGTATCACGCATTACAGCTCATCACACTTCTCTTTAATTGCCTTCTTTACATTTTCGACTTCGACAATTTTAGCTTCATTTTGTACCTAACTAATTTGCTGTATATAGATACATCTTATTTTCGCTCATTTCTTTCGTCAATAAATTACAATGTCTACCTCCGCTGAGGAAATTACGCTTTCTGTTTTGCAGAAAAATAAAGAAATGATTTTCAAACGCATTCAAGAACTATATGATCAAGCTATAAAAGTTAGAGCTGACAGTAAGTATTCCATTGGTTTTATATCTGGTTCCAGAATAGTTTTCTCCGATCAGATTTTACTAGCTGTTGTGCCCGTCGCTGACGGGTAGAACTCGGGGTGAATCCCCCTATGTCCTTCCCCGATCACTGAAACATCTAAATACGCGAGATGGGTTCGATCTATTGAGCCGTTTGCGAGAATCTAATTTTTTTATGTTTCGGCTTCCCTATAAACCCCCACCCCTATCCATCGGATCCGGAAGTAAACCCCCCTATGTCCTTCCCCGGTCATAGAAACATTCAAATACGCGAGATGGGTTCGATCCATTGAGCCGTTTGCGAGAATCTAATTTTTTTATGTTTCGGCTTCCCTATAAACCCCCACCCCTATCCATCGGATCCGGAAGTAAACCCCCCTATGTCCTTCCCCGGTCATAGAAACATTCAAATACGCGAGATGGGTTCGATCCATTGAGCCGTTTTCGAGAATTTAATTTTGTTATGTTTCGGCTTCCCTATAAACCCCCACCCCTATCCATCGGATCCCGAAGTAAACCCCCCTATGTCCTTCCCCGGTCATAGAAACATTTAAATACGCGAGATGGGTTCGATCCATTGAGCCGTTTTCGAGAATTTAATTTTTTTATGTTTCGGCTTCCCTATAAACCCCCACCCCTATCCATCGGATCCAGAAGTAAACCCCACTATGTCCTTCCCTGGTCATAGAAACATTCAAATACGCGAGATGGGTTCGATCCATTGAGCCGTTTGCGAGAATTTAATTTTTTTATGTTTCGGCTTCCCTATAAACCCCCACCCCTATCCATCGGATCCGGAAGTAAACCCCCTTATGTCCTTCCCTGGTCATAGAAACATTCAAATACGCGAGATGGGTTCGATCCATTGAGCCGTTTTGGCGTGATTGAAGGACAAACAGAAAATCACCTGTAAATTTAGTTATATAGATTACAATTGCGTTGATAAAATCAACGAAATTTCGCTCATTGTGAAGTCGAAGCATTTGAACTTTTGTATTGTGAAATTAACGATGTTTTCCATATGATTGAATCACCCAAACAATCCGCTAGTTCTACTAAACCTCATCCTAGTTCTGGTCGTCATATATGACTACTTGAAGAACCGCAGCTTAGTGTATGAGTCTGAGGGAAAGGTGTGTGTGTGGGAAGAAGATCACCAGTGGGGCGGCCCAGGGTTCTATATTGGGGCCTGATCTGTGGAATGCGAGCTTAGATGGGATCCTTCTGGACATGCCGGAGGATATGTTCCTGGTAAGCTATGCCGATGATGTAGCAGTGGTGATAAAATACCGTACTTCGGAGGGACTCCAGTGGAAGCTCAACCGATCAGTGAGGTGAGTCAAGCCTTGGATGGAGGAACATGGATTGCAGCTTGCAGTTCACAAAACCGAAATGGTGCTGCTGACTAAGAGACACATTAGACTTACATTGACTACGAAGTGTGGAGAATAATTCATAATTCGCACTATCCCCCGTCTGCCTCCACCAAGAGTGGCACATATTTTTCATCTTTGTGAGGGCACCATTTAAAGAAAGAATGTGAATACTCCACTACAGCTTTTTCCACTACTTTGTAATAGGCATCCACCACGTCGTTGACAGTACCCCCAAGAACATCGTCCCAGTTACAAGATGAAAAGAATATACTCAGTGATTTGTAGTCTCCCTTCTTGAAATTCTAGGTAAATTTTGAATTCGGAAATATCTTGTAGCATTTAGATCCTAATGGTATGGTGAAGTCAAAAGGGGGATGAGCGACGTCAGTAGCAAAGATGAGAAGGGTTGAAATCGGTTTAACATTCTCTACGTTGGTCAGGAGAAGATCCAAAATGTTCCCTGAGGCGTTGTGTAACATATTTGGCTGATGGAAGCCGTGAAGCATCATAGACTCAAAAACCAATTTGCCCTTTTGACTGAGGATCTCACAAAATCCCACCCGTGATGCATCCTCCGATTCGATACCTGGAAGATTGTAGTGGCCTACAAGAACGATTTTAAAATCAGGATGAGCTATTGATATTGAGTCCAGATCACAGAAGTGTAAGTCCAGTATTTCAACAGATTGATAGTCCGGAAGATAAATGCATCCAATTATCAGTTTATAATCTGGGAGGACGACAAATACATGCTCCACTCCCTCCGACGCACTCCACTTGAAGGACCGATGATTCTCCGAAATCGCCACCATCACCCCTCCACCCCTAGACCTGTGTTGATTATTCGAAAGTGATCTATCAGTGCGAAAAACATTGTATCTAGTTAAGCGAAGCTCTTCGGTAGTAACATCGTGTGAAAGCCATGTTTCTGTGAAACAAATTACATATATCGTACAACAAATGGGGGGCCTGATGATGTAGGTTAGCTAATTTTGTATTGATGCCTCTAGTATTCTGATAGTACGCCGAAAGTACAATGGGCTTGGTTAGTAGTTTTTTGAAGGCCGGTTGGATGAGGTCTGATCCCTTAATGAAATAATCTTTGGCACACCATTCATGCATTTGATAGTCAAATTCAATTTACCGTTCGTGATTCTTTGATCCAACTCAGACCTCAAGCCAGCTAGGAATTCTCTCTGCATGGGGATTTTATCAGTGGTGATCGAAAGAGGTTTAGGATTAGCAGAGCGATTTGTGACCAGTAATTTAGTCACTCAAGATGGGCTATCCAATACCACCTTCATTGGGCGACAACCGTCAAGACGACGAGCACCCAAGCGCATCAGTCGCTTTACCAGACCTTCAAACTCAGGAGAGAGGCTGCTCAGAGATGCTTTCAAGTTAGCGAGGTCTTCCTCCATCGCCTGGATAGAGTTAACTGCATTAGATTCAGGGAAATCATGGATTATGACGTTGAAAGCCCTACGGTGACGATCCTCCAGTTCCGCAAATTTAGATTCGAAATCCTCCCTAGCGGACATCGCAACAGGGCCGGAAGCGCCCTCTAGGGCACCCAAGCGGCGCTCCAAAACCTCATACTTGGACTCCATACCAACCCTGATCTCCTCAACTCTGGTATTCAGTGATTCATACTTCTCTAGACATGAGTCAATCTTAGTTGATAAGCCAGCAATCAGATCGTTCATTTCTCTCCTCGTAGCCCCAGCCTCCTGCCTCATCTCCGTCCTTAGATCACTGAACATGCCACGCAAGTCATCCCTAATCGACGAGGTATCACCTGACTTGTAGTCATAGCATTAATTTACAGTTGGCAATTGTAGCTTTGTTTAGCTTACGGAAGTTCTTTTCCACGAAGCCCACACACAAATAGTGGAAACTTTCCTTGCATAATACGCAATTCTTAGCGTCCTCGGGCAACAACGTACCCAAGCACTTACTACAACTCATGTTGGCTATCAAGCGTCAACTGACGAACGCGAACACCTTGTGAAGCAAGATTGATGTGAGGCAACTATCAGCCGATAGTGGGGGATAGGAAGGGAGTAGCAGTAGCAGTGGGAGGCAAACTCAAGGTAGGCCACCAAGATGTCAGTCAACGCGTCCAAAACGAGGAACTCGAGCTCTCAAAAGGTGAAAAAGAGAATCACTCACCCGCAAAATAGCCTCCTAGAATCCACTCGAATAACGCCCAGAATCGGAGAAATGAAAGATGAGATGATCCGGTACCAGCAGGATAAATTGTGCAACTCAGATCACTCACAGAACTATAAAAACAAGTTATAAATCGAGAGACGATGCGAAGTGTTCACTGACTGAATGGGCTAATGGCAAACATTGGTGGACCATCACCCAAGAAATGGAAGATTCTCATTACCACAGCCGAAGCAATCTTTTTATATGGAGTGGAGGTGTGGGTTGAGGCCCTACAACCGTCAGAACCTTTCTTTGTACCCCCGTGCCTTGGCCTTGCGGCTTTTACGGGGTGAGGGGGTTGCTGCTGCTATGCTTCAAAGTCTGACGGTCTTCGCCTTCCTCCCACTGCGCTATTGGTCACCCCTATTTAGGGGGTCCAGGATGGGCCAAGTGGAGGCTGCGCAGTCGGGATACTGGGAGGAGGTGGACGCATGGGCTATCGCTTGAGTTGTGGTGGCGAATTTCACCATTGCCCCGCAGGTCTTGGTGCTGCGTGCCGGTGTTTTCTCCAGCGCTATTTGGAGCACAGTTACTCCTTGCCAGCTCGGCCTCTGTACTAACCGCCTCCTCTATAGCTTGCGGCTTTCCATCATTGGCAGGCTTTCACTCAGTCACATTGGTATCACAGATCTGTTACGTAGGAATCACAGTCATTCATCGCACTCCACAAACAAACAGCAATCATTCTATAAATTACATGCACTCAACTTTAAGGCAAACATACGTCATTCAACATTCCAGGCCGATAGGATGGGGAGAGCCTAACCGGCCCCGGGCCCACCCTACCTAATATGGCGTCCTGGCACCCGTCTGTTAGGGCTTTCTTAGGCCAGGAGGCCGACAGCCCTATGAAAATAAAACAAAATGAAATAAACAAAATGTAGAAAATGAAAAAACCAACAAAATGAAACAATGGTTGCCTGCTACCTCCCCTCATTCACACACGCATGCTCATACACAAACACTACACAAAACACATAACACTCACACTCACACACGTAAGCCTAACCTAATATCACAGATCAGTCGGGGAGTACTTTGATAAATATTCCTCCCGTAGACTAACATTGAATGCTTAACCTAGTATCACAGTGCCACTTGGGTCGTGCTCGACCGCAGGATGCTGGGGAGATGTTGGGCGTTTGGGCCACAGCTTCTTCCTCATTACCTTGGTGGCAAAGTTGGCCGTTGCCTTGAATCTTCTGGCGTTGGAGACAGATCTGCCACAGTGAGGCGAGAGGCATGTCCGCTTCCTGAAAGTTGGAGAGCCATCGCTCCCGCTCGTCGCTATACAGGCTGCACGTCATGTATAGGTGCTCCGCTGTTTCCTCTTCTCCACACTGGCAAGTTGCAGAAGGTTGCAGGTTGAAGCCGTGGAGCTTGGCTGCAAAATCCCCATGACCCGTGAGGTACTGGGCCACGTAATGGCTCACGTCCACAAAGCGGGCAGACACTCTGTCGGGCACGTTCGGCGATACCCTATGGGTGTGGTCTCCCCTTTACAGAGCAGTTCAGCGCCTCTGCCATTCGTCCAGGCACCACTGCTCGATTTCCTCTGCGGTTTCCAGGTTTGGAATGGGGCAGGGTCTGTCATGATTGACGTGCCACAGTGCGGCTTTTGCTCTGAGTCTCAGGTCCACTGGGGGCTGGGCTGCGATCTCCTGGAGGGCGTCCGTGGAAGTCGTCCTATATGCCTGAGTCACCATAAGTAGCGCGCTTCACTGGCTGCTGAGCAGGCGGGACCAGTGTTTACTCTTGGCCTCAAGGGTCCATGCGGGGCAGGCATACAGGAGGATCGACTCCCACAAGGCTGAATACATAATTGACCTGCTCCGATAAGTGATCCCCCAGGTGACTCGCGATAGGGCTTTTGTCCTGCCGAAGCTGGCAGCTGCTCTAGCAAGTGCAGCCTCAACATGGCTGCTGGGGTCTAGTCCTTTGGCCAGAATGACTCCCAGGTATTTAGGTCTCAGGTCGTGCCTCACGTGCCGTCCCGACAACCTTATCACAGGGGGGCTTCTCATATTCAAAGTGCCTTTCAACAGCGTTAGGACGGTCTTCTCTTTCGCCAGTTGTAGCTTCACGATCCCGCACCACCTCATTACCTCGGCAACCACACAGGCTCCCTCCCTCACGATCTCAGCCTTTGTGCGCCCGCTCAGGATGACAGCCAGGTCGTCTATGTACGCCAGTGGGGTATGGCCCTGCCTCTGGAGGATCGACAGGATCTCATTGAACAGTACTGTCCACAGGTAGGGCCCCAGCACCGATCCCTGTGGGCATCCCATAGTGACGTCACATCTGCATCTGGAGTCCAGCTCTGGGATTCTGGCTTTCCTATCACTTAGGAAGCTGCAGAGGAGTTGCAGGGATCCCTGCGGGAGTTGCTCCCTCTGCAGGGCTGCAATGACCGCCGGCCACCACATTTGGTCAAAAGACTTACGTATGTCAAAAAGGAGGGCAACCACATATTTGGCTGTGTTATTCGTGACGTACTCGCTTATTCTGACTATTGCATCAGTTGTTGACCTCTCCCGGATGCTTCCGTACTGCGCAGGGTGAGGATGATACGCGTCGGAGGCCGTGATGCGATTTAGGATCATCTTCTCAAGCACCTTTCCCAGTACCGAGAGGAGAAATATCAGCCTGTAAGAGCTTGGGTCATTCGGGGGGTGTCCTGGCTTGAGGAAGACACAAACATTGGCCTCCTTCCAGGCATGGGGGAAATATCTCGTTGCCAGGCAGTCGGCCATCAGTTGCAGGAGATAAGCCTCACTGGCTGCCAGGGTTCTTCTAGGGGGTTGAGGCCCTACAAGTTAAAAAGTACTGAGACCACCAACAATCAGTAGAGAGGAGAGGAGCCTTGCAAATAGCAAGCGCCTATCGTACCATCTCTTTCCCTATCGTTGGGGTCATTGCTGCCACCATCCCAATCGACCGCCTAGCAAAGGAGAGGAAGCGGATCTACCTCCGGTGATCCACAGAAGAGTCAAAATCCGATATCCCACAGGTGCGCCCATGGCTTGACAGGAGGCACAGAGAAGTGGATTTCTACACCATGATGTTCCTGTCGGGCCATGGATACTTCCGGTCCTATCTGCACAGAAGGGTGCTAGCAGACACGTCAGGGAAAGGGATATGCTAGAAGAACAGGAGGGTTAAATCACATCAACTAACGTGATCGGGAAGATGATCTCCAACCAGGGAACCAGGGAGAGGATTGTGTCCTACATAGTCCGAATCCTCAAGGCAAAAAAGCTGTACTGTACGTGAATATAGACACACCCATAAAAGATGAAAACGCACTTCCGTTTCCCTTTGAGAAAACTGCCGTGCAGTCCATCCTTCAAATTACAGTCCGTTTCTTACCTTTGCAATGTACCAATGGACGAGAAATTGCCCACTCGAACAATGACTTCATCCAATGTCGCACCGTTCTTATCAGTATCGAACTTGTAGAAGCCCGGCAGAACGGCCCAGTACTGCGTGTTTTGATTCAGACCGTCTTGCATAACGTTTAAGATTCTCATCGCCATTACGTTGGCCTGTGGAAGAGGGTTGTAGGCGCCTGAAAATTCCGTCATCTGGTTATGCATTCGCTATTTTCAAATAAATGTGTTTCAACGAGACATTTTCTCCACTCCGTACCTAACCCTTTTACAGCACAAATTAAATATTCCCTCAAAACGTGAACTTCCCCTCGCAACCTACAGTTTGTACGACCTTGAAAATAATTTGCTTGTACCTTCGCGTGGTTGGCCGTTCAACTCCTGGGGAGCATTCAACTGTGATTTTGTGACTGAGGGTATTGTACATTGCTTTGGTTTTCTGCATTATAGCAAATGATACGAATGCGCAAGTTAATGTGTGTTAATGTTTGGTTTATTGTTCTGTGAATAATACACTTATGTAATCGCTCAGCAAAAAATTTTTATAACACCTCCCCAAAATTTTTTCTTTTACGTTTCAAGGTGCGTAGATTCCAAAAATGCAATGTACGTCCGCCGTACACCGTATCACGTGTACCGGCTTCATTTTCGGTCTAAAAAAGTCGTTCTTGTGCACACATGCTCCATTTGCGAAACTTTGCAGCCCGATCGGAATATAGCCAGGGGTGTTATGAGTGAAAATGTGAATAAAAATAGGTACTTTTTGTGTCTTAGTAACATGTTAGTAACATGAGCGTTTGAGGTATCGTTTTCCATGTTTTTGGCTGCGAGAAGACCTAATATTATGAAGTCGATTTTGACCAAAGAGTGGAAAATTGAGGTTCTAAGGAAGTTCCAGCCTTAAATTGACGTTAAATTTTGATCTAAAATCGTCGTTTCTCCGCACACAGTTCGGTTCCCCATTTGGGAACACATTTGGCTCCTAGTCGTCCTCCGATACAGCGGTGTTATGGGAGAAAAATGAGTGTAAAAATAGGGGTTTTCGAGGGATTTTTGAGGTTTTAGTGAACATGAGCTTGTGAGGCGTCGTTTTCCATGTTTTTTACGGCGAGAAGACCGAATATGTGGTTGATTTTCACCGAAGAGTGAAGAATTGAGGTTTTAACAAGGGTTAAGCTCCCGAAATACATTTTTTATGAGTCAAAAACATGGGAAATTGTCTGAAATCACCATACATTTGTATAATAACACTAGAAGTTGTATGAACAGGTGAATCAAGACAATGAAATGGAACTATCAATGATCAAAAATAATCTGTTGAAAGGAAAAGCCTAATTCGTGTTTTTGGGGGCCAAAACTGGTGGAACCATCAAAAATAGCCATTTCAACAATTGCACATTCAAAGAAACAATAAATGAACAGCACGTTACGTATGTCCAGTAGAATAATTAACCCATGTGACATGGTCTTTGCAGGGTTTTTATTCTGATATCACATACGAATTTGGGTCCCCTTTGGCATATTTCCCACGATTTATTGTGGTTGGATTATCCAGGTAGATTATTTACTACAACTAGAATCCCCCCTCCACCATTCGATCGCCCTAACCCCCAGTCTTCTGTTCCTCATTGTCCGTTTTTGAAACTGTCCCATTTTCTTCGATACCTACAATTTTATTTATCTAGGGACGCGGGAGCTCTCCAAAAGAAAAGCTCCCCGCCAAACAGCATTGAAGAAATTTAACAAAAAGGGGGAAGGGACAGGGTTGAATACGCAAATCCATGAGCGAGGTGCGGAACATGGATATCGATCCGAAGGTGGTATTGTTCTCACACTGTCTTAAGTCATAATTATAAGGAATCATTGAAACCCTCGTTGTGCAGTTATCGGCTATTATCGTAGAATGAGCAACATTCACGTAGGTATCAAGTGCTTGAACAATGCCGAAGTATTACGGTTTTCCACCATTTCATGGCGCCTTGAAAGAGACAAACACACTGCATATCATAATCAATCTTACTCGAGTATGGGTATGTAATCAGTTAATCCTGTTGAGTTTAATTCCCACTTGGTTTATTATTTTCAATAAAAAACCTTTGGAATCGAGCATGAACAAATTTGTTTACCTCCCCCCCCCCCCCTCGCCAGGCCACCCAAATTTGATGGTTTCCGTTTCAAGGTGCATAGAATCCGAAAATGGAATTTTAATAAAATTTCTATCCGTCCGCCGTACGCAGTACTTCGCACGTATATTTGTTACCATGAACCAAAATTAATGAAATTTGGTTTGCAGGTCCCATTTGAGGTCTAGTTGGTCTGCGAAGCTCGGCGTTAGTGTCAGTAATCTCCAAGGGGTTCAAAATAGGGGTTGAAATTTCCCGAACGCCGTGGCTGGAAAACTTTCAATAGAAGGGTATGAGTTTTTTTTAACGTTTTTAAATTGATCTCGAACTAAAAATTTTTTTGAAACCACCCGGAGTATTGTACGCCCTGCCGTTCGTTTGCACCGAAAAGCTTCGTCAACATGTTGTGAATGGAACTGTATAAATCCGGCCCATATATCATTGCTAGAGAGCACCTTATTATAATCACTGATGGCTGAATGAACTCGAGATGGTTGTTCTGTGATATTATTTCATTTGAAGAATGATGGCTCTTTTGGATTTTGTTGATAGGAACTTTTGTAACGTGTACAAACGTTATGCTTCATGAACAAATAATTGTGGATTGAATCCCACCCTTTTTTATGAAACTGTAATTCCCGGGCTGGCTCCTGTACTCGATTTAGACTTTCCTGGGGGGGGGGGGGGGGGAGCTAGAAGGTAGGTATTGACCACAGAGAACAGTGATCTAGGCAGAAGGGGTACCTGTTTTTCCCTCTCAGTTTCATCATCTTCGTAAATCAAATAATGCGTATGATGAGTAAAACGAATCTCTTAAATCCCAAAAATGCAAGAATGAATTTTTCTGTAGTCAGTTTTCATCAGACTGTTCCAAGGATGATATTCGTTTAGGTCTTCCTAAGATCTCATGTTGTATAACATTACAATTACACGTGCTCCTCCGTGAATCGGTTCAAGATTGAAAGCATGCAGCTGACTGACCTACTACTTACCTACTATAATAAATTACGATCTTCATCATTAATTACGATCTGATCATTAATCAGACCAGTTAATGGTTTCTCTATATGCACATTACACGCCTGTTGCTATTGATATGCTTTTATTTTATAGTTTTGTTCGCTTTAATAGTCAAAGGAAGATTACACTTTCACTACTCAGGACGATGTTGCTGCTGATAATTGCTAAAATCGAGGAAAAAAGCAGTTCAAATAAACAACTTTTTAATCCGAAATCAGCAGTATGGTGATTTTGTCAGATTTATTGTGAGTTACAACCATGTCATCTTAATCTCAGAAAATGCAGCCAAAAATCAGTGTTGTTTGCCTGAGACCTTTTTGTAATTTCGTCAACTTTTCAGAAAGCACACTCAAACTAATTGACCAATGAGCCTATTCAACATTAGTCTGCTGAAGAATTCCAGCTGATCGAGGAGTTGGTGGAGATGGTAGGTACATACACAAAGGAACCACGAAAAACTTTTGTAAAAACCGAAAAGATGTGTCTTTCATCCATTTTTTGCCTAACACCTTCCTAGTGTATCAAAGGATCCGGTTGACACCCGTTGTAGAACACGCTGGCTGGCAAGCCGATACTAAATATAACAAAATTAGGCAGTTGTGGTTGATGACTCACCGGAACAGATGTCGTAGCCATCGAGGCAGTTGAAAGTGGCTGTTTTCATGAGGAGTCCGATCGAATTGGGAACGTTGGTTTTGAAGTGACTCGTCACGGCGTCGATCACTTTGGGGAAGGAGAATCGGACGCCTCCTGTCGTCACGTACAGAGCCCCTGTGAAGCTGACGGCGGCGTCGTTGACGAATCCGGTGCAGGAGTCGCCGGAACCTTTGAGGTCAATGCTGAGGGTGGCCGACAGCCCGTCCGACGTCGCCATCGACGTTAGGTTGAAAAACCCGTAGTCGTCGTCGTTGTAAGCGACCCGCAAGTAGTTGACCGTCACGTTTTTCACGGTAACGTTGAAAGTCAATCTCTGGTCCGAGCCGTTGATTGGATCGGTAGGACCATCGATCAGGGTGGCTTCAGACGTCCTGTAAAACAAATCAGCACAGCTCGTGCAGTGTATTTTTCATTTATTCAGGAATATAGTTGGCTATTGCATCCAAAAAAATGTAAAACGCTGCAAATTATTACACAATGGTTCATTATTTACCTGTATAGATGCCCCTTCTGCGTAGATAACTGTTTTCTGTGGTCAATACCTAGTCTCGAGCCCCCCAGGAAAGCCCTAAATCGAATACTGGAGCCGGTCCGGCAATTGCAGTCTCATATAAATGCTCGGGATTCAGTAATTCATTCATTGGTATATTCATGAAGCATAACTGTGATGAATGTGTTTTGGCGTACATCCACCACGAGCGGTGCGAGGGAGGATGTGCCCGGTTTGGTTATGGGCGGACCACCACCATTCCCGGGATCTTCTCGGATGTGTCCGTTGGTTATGGGGTTACCACCACCATTCACGGATTCTTTTAGGAGCGTTGCCTGGCTTGGTTATGGGCGGACCACCACCAGTCCCAGGATCTTTTTGGGTGTGTGCTCGGTTTGGTTATGGGCGGACCACCATCATTTCCGAGATCTTTTAGGAAGGATGTCCGTTGGTTATGGGCGTACCACCACCATTCACGGATTCTTTTGGGTTAGGAGAGAGAGGCGAGGTAAGGAGGAGAGAGAGTAGTCAGCGACTAGAGGAGAGCGTAGAATGAGGATAAAGGTGCAGGAGGCGAGTTTTTATGTGCTTGGGAGCTGTCTCCCTCCATCCCCTAGCTAGTAGAGGATGGTGGGGGTCTCCAGGCTGGCCCTCGGCTCTCTTGCGTCTTCTGTCCCCACTTCTAGGTTTATTTGGCGAGATCTTATTTCTACATACAAGAGTTGTGGTTCTGGGAGGATACCACGACAATAACGTTTGTTCAAGTTACAAAAGTACCTATCAACAAAATTCAAAAGAGCATCATTCTTCAAATGAAACAGTATCACGGAACAACCAACTCGATTTCATACAGCCATCCGTATTATGGTCAGGTTTTCCCTAGCCGGATTTATAGCGTTTTATTCATGATCATGTTGACGATACTTTTCGGTGCAAACAAATGGCTGGAAGTGCATTGCTCCGTGTGTTCAAAAAAATCTTTAGTTCAAGATCAATTAAAATACGTAAAATAACCATACCCTTCTGTTGAAAGCTTTCGAGCTACGGCGTTCTGAAAATTTCAACCCCTATTTTTCGCCCCTTAGAGACGACTGACAGTAACGCCTAGCTTCCCAAATTAACTAGACCCCAAACTGGATCTACTAACCGAATTTCATTAATTTTCGTTCATGATAACCAAGCACAGTGCGAAATACGGCGGTCGAACAGAAATTTTAGCATGGAACATGCTTTAGCCTTGACCTAACTGGCAAAAAGTGTTACGTTTATCGGGAAAGAAATCGGGTGACGAAATTTTCTAATGATTTCCGCTTACAACGGAGCCGTTGCTGGGGGAATGAAACTTCTTTAGTTTTCATCGGACAAAAATCGTTCTCCATTCGTTGGAAAGCTCTCGATTTATGACGCATATCTTTCATACTTGTTCTTCTATTTATGTCGTACTTTTATATTTATTTATGTTATAAATGGATATAGTAAACAATGCCGCTTGTTTTGTTGTCACTTGGTTGAGAAGTTAATCTTGGTTATAGTAATTGTAGACGCGCACCATAACAGAAAATTAACTAGGAACGGTATCGAGTCACGAAATTTTGCTTAGTCGATGATACGGAAGGAAGCATGTTCCATGTTTTTTAATTTTAGCCGGTAGGGCTTAAGTAGAACTAACCGGGGGTGCAGGGGGCTGGCCCCCTGCCGAGGCGCGAGGCGCCGAGTTTTTATTCCATTTTCATATTCTACGTACTTTGAAGCGGAAACCATCAAATTTTGAGGATGTGGGGGGGGGGGGGGGTAGTTTTTTCTTCCTGCATGCTCGATTCCAAAGGTTCGTTGTTGAAAATAATAAACCAAAATATAATCTGAGACAGAGGGTGTCGTGAGTCCCGGAACTACAACTCCTTAGATTTAAGTTCTCACCAAAAACAACCTGTGAAAATAAGAACCGGCTAATAAACAGTAAGAGTGGGGCAAGGGACGCAGGACCCGGTACACAACATGGAGCCCCACCACCCTGGTGGTGGCTTCAGGGTCTATATAACCCCGGATCCTGCGCCATTTTTGCCATTCTACACTTCCTCTAGCTGCTGGCTACTCTCTCTCTATCCTCACCTCCTCTCTCCAAATTAAACTCTCAAATAACCACAAAATCTCACACCTTTCATTCACACAGTAAATTCACACACAGATATTCCATCAGAACATGGTGGAGGTCTCGCCCTTAACCAAAACTGATGAAATACACTAAACACCCGGTGGAGGTCCGCCGTTAACCGCTCACACACTCCTTACAAATTCACTATTAAATTCACACACACACATTTCATCAGAACATGGTGGAGGTCTCGCCCTTAACCAAAACTGATGAAATACACTAAACGCGGTGGAGGTCCGCCCTTAACCGCACAAACACATTCACCTTTAATTCACTCACACATAAATTTAGTCAGGACATGGTGGAGGTTTCGCCCTTAACCAGACTGGCGAAATTTACTACACGCTCGGTGGAGGTCCGCCCTTAACCGCAAACACACACACACACACCAAATTCTCCAAATTTATCATCACTGCACGCTCGGTGGAGGTCCGCCCTTAACCGCAACAACATCAAAACACACACGCCAAATTTACTCCAACATTTCACAACATTTAAATTCAACCTTATTCCAACATCCATCATCCAAACTACCTCCACCTCTCATGGTGAATTTTAAATCAACATAAATTCACCATAGAGGGGATATTCTTTTGTATTGAACACAAGTATTTCATGTCATGTATTGTAGCTATGCCAGGAAATACTGCAAGCTCGTGGAAAGACTTACTGCGGACTGACAAACATTTTAAAATTCGCGCCATCTATGCATCTCTCACGGCCAACCTGCTACTCGTTTAGTTAGCCAATTCGCCCCTGGCGCTTACGATTTGCTCATCGCCACGTCTGCACCCTGCCGTCGAATTAAAAAATACCTCGCATCCACTTTCGCTGTGATTGGAGACGCCATCTCGAAAACTATCTTGTTGGCTTCAGTCACCAGTACGACATTAAGTTAACACAGTAAAAAACAGTTCGATAATGCGGCCATTTTTCAGCCAAGTCAAAACACAAAACCTATTACGTATAAAATATATTATCTGCATTGTGTTTCGATTGTTTGATACCTGGATTAGCATTTTTATCGTTTTTAATATCACAGGTACCACCTGTTCTCGTTTCATATCGGTGCATGCAGGTTTTTTCAGTAACGATTTTGCCAAGTCTTATTCTGTTCCATGTATTTTTCATTGTTAGTCGTAATAAATCGAATGTTGCATATCGATCATCTCCCTATCCATTGCTAGGAAAGCGCTACTGTCTGCGTAGTACAGTTTATTGTGAGGCCTTCAATATTTCTCAAATGGACAAATTCGAATTAGTTTCATAAGGTGACCTAGACATTGACAGTATGCCGATTGGTGAATTTCGTACCAAACTTGGAAGAGTAAAGCAGGCTTGGGACTATTCTGAGTCCGTTCGTCACTTGTGCGATGCTTATGTGTCCAAATGTATAGGTCGTAATTCGAATCTGCAGTAATATTTTGTCTGTATTAGGTAGGGATATATCCCTTCTATGTAGGTCGTTTCATAATAGGTAGGTAGCGTTAAAATGCGTATAATTACCGGTGAGTTGAAATATTGAGGGTAATTCGAACGTATTTATTTATTTTTTTTTTTTATTTTTTTTTTTTTCAATGAGAGTAGATTCCATCCTGAGGATTTTGACACTATCCTCACTTTCCTACAATAAGTAGTTCTTCTTATAAGATTTTTCAAATTTTCCACCAAATCTGACGTTATTGCACCCCTTTCGCCTGGGCGGGACCCCCCTGCTCACTGTGACTTCAGAAGTGGAAACGTTGAAAAATCGTAGGAAAATAACTACTTATTGTAGGACTGTGCGGAAACTAGGTCAGAATGGAATGTACCTAGTTTCATTAAAAATCAGATAAACCGCTTTTGTGACACATGCGCATACCCTTGCAAGCTGATTTCACATAAAATTCATCAAAATTTGACTCCTTTGGTCTCTGCACCTTCTCTTTCCTGAAACATTAAATTTATAGTTTGCACCTCTATTTTCCTTAGGAACTTAGCATTTGTGGCTTAATTAATTCGTCCTGCTCGTGCTTTTCTTCGGTTGTGCTCGTGGTTAATTGTTCCGTCTTTGGCCATTGTCACTCCTAGATTCTGTACTTGACTTCAATTAATGGATTTACGATAAGTTAATACTCGTAATATCCTTCAATTTGAATTAATTCGTTGCCGTTTCGTCCCTTGCGAAATAATGAGACTGTCTACGTACTTATACAATAAAGATTCGGCCTTTCCTTAAACCCTAGTCACACTTATAGTAGTTGCCTCATCTCGTTTACACACATAGAATAAATTACCCTTAAAAACCAGCAGTGCGCCGCTAAGTGCAAAGAACAGTTCATTGTGAGTCTTGAAATCTTGTGGGTGACCATCAGCAAGACCTGTATAATGTTTTGGTGCCAGAATGGCGCCGAGCCCCTGCAATGGCGCCCCAAAATGCAAAAGCCTACCAATTGCAGGATTACAAATTGAAATTGGGAGAGTAAATTCTGCATATCATCAACAAAGTTCACGTTTGTCATTGTTCGACGCCACCGCCAGTTGTCACGTCAATAGGGAGAACTATACGTGTTGTACCTATTGCCTTTTCTGGATTTCGGGTTTCTCATGGTACTATCATTGAATTTTAAAACATTGTTTTAAGTTGTATTTGGTATCGTTTTCTGGGCTTAAATGAGGCCCCTGGTCAGCGGACCCACAAGTATAACTAAATGTCTGTATGTCTAACGTATATGCCTAACTAACGTGTAACTGTCCTAAACTACTTTATTAACTCAGGTACACGAGGTTGGAAGTTCCACGTGTTTCTGTTACTCGATTCTCGCGTTCCAACGCCTTGATAAACTCCATCATCCGCGGGAAGCACTCAGAAGGAGTAGGAGAAGACAGTTAATTTGCCTACAGGGGGAAACCAACTAACCTGGTCAAACTTCCGTTCAACTCGAATGCGGGCCCAGCAAAGGCGAGTGTGAAGTTGTCGTTTGTCTTTCCTTGCACAACTCCTCCCTCGAAATACCCAGGGAGCGTCACCCAGGCGGATCCCTCAGCTTGTACCCACGAAGACATCCTTGCCAGAACTCTGTCGGCTAGGAAGTTGGCTAAGCTGCATTCCGCCATCTCATAAGCGAAGGTGGAGAGTAAAAAAATCAGAACTGCCTTCATCTTGGAGAGCAAGTGGCTGTAAAAAATGCAAAACGAATTTCTGAGTCCTACAGAATTTGCACAACCAGCAAGATTCGTAGGATGAGTTCCCACAATAACCGTTGAAATCTTTAGAAAACCGTCTTCCTCCTCCTTATTTTTTCGGAGTAAAATACGCTGTTTCTCCATAACAAGCTTTGTACCCACTTGGTACATTGACTAGTCCAGATCGTAGTTTAGTAATACATTGATACAAACCCGTATGTGAGTAGTCCGAATCCATACCTAGATTTCAACTAGTTTTCCTTCTTGCATGGAGTTGAATTATGCGTTCAATAAGATCCAATTCAACTATGTGCTATGAGGAATAAATGTAGACTCATAATTCTCGTTATTTCTAATCACATTGGACGATTAATGGAATAACCTTCAACGATTCTAACATTTTTGGTTTATTATTCTCAATAATGAACCTTTGGAATCGGGCATGGAGAAAAAAAAAACGCTGCAAATCCCTGCACAACGGTTTATTATTTTGTATAGAATACCCTTCTGTTACAGATCACAGCTCTATGTATAGATAACCCGTCTATATAATATGATATGTACTATTCTATACATATTATGTAGATCGCAGACCCTCCTTAGGTTAGTACCTAACTCCGTACTCGTTACTAGGTACCTACCTAAATCACGAGTTAAATGTTGCTAAAATAATTCTGCCGATGACAAACAGTACCTAACAAAAAGAAACACACATAATGAAGTTCTGAAAAGAAATTGTTGATGAGGAGTGAAAAAAGTTGCAAAAGTACCTACCAACAAACTCCAGCCCCTTCTACGTAGATGGTATAATGAACCGTTGTGTAATAATTTACCGTTGAGTAATAATTTACCGTAGTAATAATTTACCCATCAATAATACTTCAACGTTTGTCCAAGTTTCACTACCTACCAACAAACTCCAAAAGAGCCATCATTTTTCAAATTAAATAATATCACAGAACAACCAACTCGACTTCATACTCCGCCAATATAATCAGGTGATCCCTACCAATGATTGGCCGTATTCACAAATTCCTATTGTGGGCGCGTCTCTGGTTACGGGATTTGGTTTGAATTGTATACAATTTCATTCACACTGGAGTCGAAAATGCCTGTCGGTGCAAACTTCGGGGCCTTACTGTGAACGAACGGCTGGACGTACGATGCTCCGGATGGTCTTAAAAAACTCGCAAGTTCAAGAACTATTTAAAACCGTAAAAATATTTACGTAAAAAAATGGTATAGGCGTTTTGAAAATTTCAACCCCTATTTTGAACCCCTTAGAGATGACTCACAGTAACGTCGAGCTTCGAGGACCAACTAGACGCCGAACGGAACCTATAACCCGAATTTCATCAATTTTTTTTCATGGTAACTAAGAAAAGTGGCCCGTACGGCGTACGGTGTACGGCGTACGGCGTACGGCGTACGGCGGACAGACAGAAATATTTTTATTGCAGTTTTGGATTCTACATACCTTGAAACGTAAACCATCAAATTTTGAGGGGGGGTAAGAATTTTTTTTTTCATGCTCGATTCCAATGGTTCATTATTGAAAATAATAAACCAAAAATCAACTCCTTCCTCAAAATTTGGTGGTTTCCGTTCCAAGGTATGTAGAATCCGAAAATGCAAAAAAAAATTTCTGTCCGTACGCCGTATGCCTTGCTTTGCACTTGACTTAGTTACCATGAACCAAAATTGATGAAATTTGGTTTTTACGTTCCATTTGGGGCCTAGTTGGTCCGCGAAGCTCGGCGTTAATGTCAGTCATCTCAAAAAGGTGGAAAATAAGGGACGAAATCTCCAGAACGCCGCTACCTCGAATTTTTTTACGGTTTTAAATAGTTTTGGAACTGGAGAGTTTTTTGAGACCACCCAGAGCATTGTACGTCCAGCCGTTCCTTCACAGTAAGGCCCCGAGGTTTGCACCGACAGGCTTCGTCAACAAGGGGGGTGAATCAAACTGTATACATTCAGCCCAGATATCATTGCTAGGGAGCACCAGATCATTATCGCTGTGTGAAGTCGAGTTGGTTGTTCCGTGATATTATTCAATTTGAAAAATCATGGATCTTCTAGATTCTGTTAATAGGTGCAACTTGAACAAACGTTGAAGTATCATTGGATAAATTATTACACAACATAAAATTCTTACATAGCGGTTTATTATACTATCTACGCAGAAGGGGGAGCTATACAGGTAAATTATTACAGAACGGTCTATTATTTGCCTTATGCTTCATGAATAACTATAAATAATAAAATTAATAGTTTAGTTGTTGAATCCCGCGCGTTTATGAATATTTTATTCGCGGGCCGGTTCCAGTACTCCATTTAGCGCTTTCCTGGAGGAGAGGGTATTGATAGATGTGCTTACATTCTTATCACAGAAGTGTCATATGTCGTATTTAGTGTTTTTTTGACCTTTTTTACCCACAAAAACTTGAATTTAACCCACTTTTTTTGTTCCAAACTTATTGTAAGTATTCGTAACAGGTACGTACTAAAAGACGGATTTAAGTTTTTTAAATTTATGTAAGTTTATCCTAAAAGTATTGATTCATTCTGACATTGTCTGTTCTTCGGAAATTCGCGTAAAGGTGGAAACCAATGGTTTTTGCCTATAAATCGGGAAAGGTCCATTTGAGAATTCTAATATAATCATGGTGGCATTTTTATTGGTTGGTTATTTTCCGGTGTTATTTGGTAGAACTCCGTTATTATTTGATGGTAGGATAAATAGGTAGGATAGAATAAAATAGGTAGGATGAATAGATTTTTGATGGTAGGATAAATAGGTAGTACTGTAAACAAATTGGTGTGTCGCTAACTATATATTTCGGCTGTGACGCCGTCTTCAGTGTGCAGTAAGTTTTAACCTGAAGATGGCGTCACAGCCGAAATATTTATATTGTTAACTACACACCAATTTTTAGAGCTGAAGTAGGTCCATATTTTTATCCTATCATCGCATAGCCGTGAAATTATTTTATACCTTTACCTTTATCAAAGTTCAAGGTCAAAGTTGGTAATGGTGATCTTATGGGGTGGACTTGATAAGTTTCGAAGCCAAACAATTTAGAGAGAATTTTGCATATCGCTAAGTTGCGGAGGATGGGATATTACGTAGCCGAAATATTGCACCTAATTGAAATAAGACCGGAACATCTGAGGTGTTAATTATGACAATTTGACTTACTCCGATTCAATCGAATGGATCCGCTTACCGCACTTTGGTTAAACGCACTGCCAAACCTTCGCAAATTATATAGATTCGCTATCTTCACGTATCAGCCGATCGAGCGAGTGCCACTCGATCAACGATTTTCCCGATACTCATTGTTTGTAAATCCACATGATTGATAGTCTCAGCCGATGGGTCTGTACGCCTTGTCAATCGGATCATCGGATGAGGTATCTGCACAGAATCTGACACTGTTCATTCCGCTAATAGAATGCTGGGTATAAGGCGCGGCACGCTGCCTGATGCCCCCAGTCATATTTCACGTGGCCCGATCTTGAACAAAGGCCATCGAAAATGGATCGAGTTGAATTCCGTTGAATCCGTTCAGTAAATGGGCGACGAAACAACTCCTCACACACTGACTAATATTATCCCTACTGCAATCTTCAAGCCTTTTTAGCGACGCTTATTCATTTTTTGGATGACGGGCACAGCCAAGAACCTGGGAAATTAAGCACCTACCTAAGTAAATTAAATAGTAATTAGCCATTCCGGGCTTCTCCTCATCTCAGGAATTTTATCCATTTATTTTGCTCAAGGCTAATGCATGGTGGAAGTTGCAAGGGTGTGCTGGTGTGCAGGTTTCCCCTCGCCCTGACTGTCGGTCGGCATATGTGCCTTACAGCAGCCAAGTTTCACATAAACCAGCCGTATCAAGGTCCTGCATCCAAGCTCCGACTTTCACCTTTTAAAGCCGAAATGGAAAAACGTGAGTAGCCATATTATTGGTGTTTCAAAGTTTTTGGGGCTGAAAAGTCAGTAGCTATTCATTAAAAAATTTGTTTTCAAAAGAAAAAAAACAGGTTCAGTTCGAAGATACAGTAACAGTACATCTAATATAAAAATAGTAGTGTTTCAGTGGTGAATCGGTGAGAAAGAAACATTTTCTATCAATGAATACAGTCTGAGTAGTTTTGATCTAGTACTGAGGAGTACCCGTAACTTCCGTTTATATTACTTTCCCATTAAGTGAAAGTAGGTTCTATTCTAAGAATGTTGAGACCAACCGCACCCCTGTGCCGTGAATACTTCCATTTCTAGGACCGTTTTCGAAGAATCTTTTGGTTTATTATTTTCTATAGTGAACCATTGGAATCGAGCATGAAAAAAAAAATGATAACCCCTCCTCAAAATTTGATGGTTTACGTTTCAAGGTATGTAGAACCCAAACGGCAATAAAAAACGCTGCAAATCCCTGCACAACGGTTCATTATTTTGTACAGAATACCCTTCTGTTAAAGATCACAGCTCTCTTATAGATAACCCGTCTATATAATATAATAATTATGTACTATTCTATACATATTATGTAGATCGCCCGTAGATTAGCACCTAAACCCGTACTCGTTACTAGGTACCTACCTAAATCACGAGTTAAATGTTGCTAAAATAATTCTGTCGATGGCAAACAGAAACTGAAACGGCAAAAAGAAACGCAAATAATGAAGTTCTGAAGGAAATTTTTTGATGTGGAGTGAAATAGTTGCCCCTTCTGCGTAGGTCACTGTTTTCTGTGGTCAGTACCTACCTCGTGGTCAAGTATAATGAACCCTTATGTAATAACTTGCCCATCAATAATACTTCAACAGTCGTCAAGTTGCAACAGTACCGATCAACAAAATCCAGCCCCTTCTTGGTAGATGAACCGTTGTGTAATAATTGACCGTTGTGTAATAATTTACCGTTATGAAATAATTTGCCGTTGTGTAATAATTTACCGTTATGAAATAATTTACCGTTGTGTAATAATTTACCGTTCTGTAATCTGTAATAAGGGCATGATTACCCGTCAATAATACTTCAACGTTTGTTCAAGTTTCAGAAGTACCTATACCAATAAAATCCAGTAGCCCATCACTTATCAAATGAAATAATATGGCAGAACAACCCACTCGACTTCATACTCCGTGATTATAATCAGCTGCGATGAAACGTTTTATAGGTAGCAAATAGCAGTCAACATATAATTCACAGAACACGAACTTTTTCTTTTATATTCAATTCAATCTTACTAATAACATCAGTCAACACAAACATATGTGGTGGAGTCACCAGAACCTGTAGTTTCAACTACCTAATAATTAATGAACTGAAGACTAACATCAATACCCTCCCTCATTAATTATTTTGCGCCAACCCCCATTCTCTTCATTAGTTCGGAATGTCGTGGCTGGTGAAGAGGCTTGGTAAGAATGTCCGCCACTTGCGACATAGTATCAACTTTGTTGACTTCAATCTTGTTTCCCATGACGAGCTCACGCACAAAGAAATGACGAATTTTTATGTGCTTGGTTCGCCTATGGTATTCTGGATTGTTGGCGAGTTTCAAAGCAGCTTCATTGTCGATATGGAGCTGTGGCATTCCAATTTCGCCCATCAAACTCTTCAAAAGGCGTTTCAGCCATACGAGTTCGCGCGGTGCCTCGCTAGCAGCTACAATCTCTGCCTCAGTTGTAGAGATCGCAACTGAAGTTTGCCTCTGACTCAACCAGTTCACTGCTCCTCCTGAGTAAAGGCAAACGACTCCCGATGTCGATCTTCCCGTTTCTTCGTCCCCTCCATGGTCTGCATCACTGTAACTCTCGAGTACTCCTTGTTTGTACCCCCGAGAGTATGTTAGTCCAAAGTCAACGGTTCCCTTGAGGTACCTGAAAATCCTCTTCACTCGCACACAGTCCTCTTCTTTTGGCTTTTCTAGTTTTCGAGATACCACTCCAACTGCGTATGCGATATCCGGTCTGGTCCCAACCATCAGGTACATGAGTGCGCCGACTGCTTGACGATAAGGAAACTTCATTTCTTTAGTAGAGTCTTCGTTACACGCCCTCCTGTCTTTCACAATCGGAGTGGATGCAGGATTACAGTCTTGCATACCAAACTTCTCCAGAATCTTCCGAGTATACGCAGCCTGATTTACTTTAATCACTCCATCTCCTTGATGAACTTCAATGCCGAGAAAATATGTTGCTGATTTCGTTGTTATTTTGAATTCATTTTGTAGTTCTTTCAAAAAAGAATCCTTCAACTCCTCCGAACTTGCTGCTACAAGCCCATCATCCACATGCAGGGCCAGCAAGATTCGATCAGCTCCATTGTTCCTAGTAAACAGACATGGATCCGCTCCACTTTCCTGAAATCCAATCTTCTTCAGATAATCCACGAATCTCTTATTCCAACATCGTGGAGCCTGTTTTAGACCATAAAGGCTCTTCTTCAAATGACAAACATTCCAAAGAAAAACGGAGTTATTGAAAAATAGTCTATTTCCACTAATACACGAAAAACGCAAAAAACACTGTTATACCGGTTTCGGTGATCAAACCATCGTCAGTAACACACAATAACTGAAGGCATATTGGAGAGGAGACCTTATAAATATATAGTCACAAAGTGAAATGTGGTCGATTGGGATTGGATGTGAAAAAGAATGGTGAAGGGAACAAAGGGAGGGTGGTCGAATCTGATTGGTTGTGAAGAAGAATGGTGAAGGGAACAAAGGAAGGGGGTCGATTCTGATTGGACCAGGAAGAGAATGCCAAAAAGTGAAAGGAACATGAGGTGATCGGGTGGTGAAGAGTGGAGGGGGAAGAGGGGTGGAACCAAGCTGTTACAGAAATTAATGCAATAATGGAGAAAAACTTAAAGGAACTACATCATTCAAAGATTTACCCAACCTATCACTCTTAATAATTTCGAATTTTTCAAGTACATCCAGCATGCTCCCTTTTGGGCAAAAATGAAGATATTCAATGAACTGTCTGTCTGCAAGATCAAAATTGAAGCTATGACCGGATTCATTCAAGTGACGTGCAAAGGCCGAATCACCCTTATTATCCCTGAAATCTTTTTCATGTTCCTTTATTCTTTCTCTAAACTTCCTACCAGTTTGCCCACAATAGTCAAGTCCACAAGAACACCTTAATTTATAAACACCACTTTTATCTTGAACATTAATTTTATCTTTAACTGAACTTAATGAAGATTTGATGGAGGACTTGATGGAGATTTGAGATTAGTTTTATATCCTACTTTGAACCCTTTAGAAGTTAATATTTTACCAATTTTATCCGAAATTTTTCCGTAATACGGTATACTGATCCAAATTTTTTCCTCAGTCGTAGCTTCCCTAACTAGGTTTCCCTAACGAAAATGAAGCCGGTACACCTGATACGGCGGACGGCGGACGGATATTGCATTTTTGGAATCACTCACTTTGAAACGTAAAATAACAAATTTTGAAGGGGTGTTACAACAATTTTTTGCTGAGCGATCACACAGGTGTATTATTGACAGAATAATAAACCAAAATGCAATGTCCGTCCGCCGTACGCCGTATCACGTGTACCGGCTTCATTTTCGGTATAAAAAATTCGTTCTTTCGCACACAAGCTCCATTTGGGCTCTAGTTGTGTCCCGAAACTTTGCAGCCCGTTCGGAGTATACCGAGGGGTGTTATGAGTGAAAATGGGTATAGACATAGGCCTACTTTTTGTGTTTTAGTAACGTGTTAGTAGCATGAGCGTTTGAGGTATCGTTTTCCATGTTTTTAGGGACAAGAAGACCGAATATGAAGTCAATTTTGACCAACGAGTCGAAAATTGTGGTTGTAACGAAGTTTCAGCCTTAAATTTACGTTAAATTTTGGTATGAAATCGTCGTTCATCCGCACACAGTTTGGGTCCCTATTTGGGAACGCATTTGGGTCCTAGTTGTGCTCCGAAACACTGCAGCCCGATCGGCATACTCCCAGGGGTGTTATGGGAGAAAATGGGTGTAAAAATAGGTGTTTTATAGGAATTAATGAGATTTTAGTGCACACGAGCTTGTTTTCCATGTTTTTTAATGGGAGAAGACCGAATATTAGGTTGATTTTGATTGGAACGTGAAGAACTGAGGTTGTAACGAAGGTCAAGTTCCTAAAATTCATTTTTTATTAGTCAAAAACATGGGAAATTGTCTGAAATCACCATACATTTGTATAATAACACTAGAAGTAGTATCAACTGGTGAATCAAGACAATTAAATGGTACTATCATTGGTAAAAAATAATCTGTTGAAAGGAAAAGCCGAGCCCTATTCGTGTTTTTGGGGCCTAAAATTGGTGGAAACCATCAAAAATAGCCATTTCAATAATTGCACATGAATGAAACAATAAATGAACAGCCGAAATTTCTGTATGTATGTCCAGGAGAATAATAAACCCATGTGACAAGGACTTTGCAGCGTTTTTGGAATCTGCGCACCTTGAAACGAAAAATTTTGAGGGGGTGTTATAGAAATTTTTTGCTGAGCGAATACATAGGTGTATTATTCACAGAATAATAAACCAAAATGCAATGTCCCTCCGCCGTATCATGCATACCGGCTTCATTTTCGGTCTAAAAAATTCGTTCTTTCGCACACATGCTCCATTTGGGCCCTAGTTATGTGCACATGTATATTTTATACATATATATTACGTATATGTATATGTATATTTATGTCAATGTATATTTTCCCGAAGAAATAGTATTAGTACCTTAGTGGTGTTGTAAGACCTACTTTACACTGTGTTGAGTCAAGAGAATGAGAGAAGATCACTCTGGTAAGCTCTACTTTAGTTGCAGACAGCCTATTTTCAAAGGACTGCCATCCCACCGGTTTCCGAGTACCCTGAGAAGATCCCTCTTTAGCTCCTACCACGTCTTTTCCTTCCAAATGATACATTTGTTCTGCTGTAGGCGCCCATTAGTCTTGTCAACCCATCAGAAGCGTCCGCAGGCCGCTTGTAGTTTCCCACAGTGGGCTCCAGCTCTTTGTAGCAGGCCCACTCACCTCCAAGTCCTAAATCCTGCAAATAGACTCCTGTCCGTCCGTTCACCTTCACCTGAGTAGGGGGATTTTCGGACCTATCGGATCCCCAGCGGTAATCCCGTGAGCCTTTTCACCCGGCCCACACAAGCTACGATTCATTGCCTTCCTTGCCAGTTTTCTCCCTCATAATTCTCGTCTTATTATTTTAAATATCGTGTCACGTTATTTGATTGTGTCATACTCACCTTTTTTCCGCTACTTCGAAAACTATTGGAAATTTGTCACGAAGTAGCACGCCAACAGTAGAAAGATTGTATACATCTATACCTAATAAACATACTGATTGAGGTCTGGGCGTATAACTTTCCTACTAAATCTACGATGCTGAAATTTGAAAGGGTCGGGTGCGGAAGAGTGAACCACCCTGAGGATAATTTTTTCCTATTCAATCAACTTACGATGCAGAAATTTGATGTGGAGCATCCTGTGGAACCTCTTTTTTGTCATGTTTTATTTTACATAAAACACGACCATTACATCATTTATTTTATATACCTTTTCGATATTTTGTTAATACTGCAGACTGATTCATTACTCCTCGGTGCCTTCAAACGTGATGAAGAACAGAACAACCAATAACACTACTGCTTATGGCTATAAATTCACTTTTAAAAGCTGTCAGTAATGTCGCTAATTGGTATGACACGGCCATCTCCTGGTTGGAGTGTCTAGTTGAAAGTCTTTATATACCTAATGGTTTCTTTCCTCACGAATTCTTGTGCGTGGATAACATAAGCGGCATCTAACTAATCATGTTTAGCTTAATCTGGGCAAACTGAATTGTCGTGAGCGGATTTTTGGCTCAGGACATTCTGTTGGAAAGTTTTCTCTCCACTACTTGTCGTGGAGAGAAGGGGTCACCAGTTGTTGTGAGCGGGAGAGTGAGAGGTTGGAAGTGGACGGATATGCTCCTATGGAGTCTTTCTGCTAACTCCCCGCGGTTTTCACCGCAGCAGGTGTTAGGGGAGGAAGAGGTATCCCGCAGTTTTCACCACAGCAGATACCAGGGCGGAGTACACCGCGGTTTTCACCACAGTAGGTACGAGGAAAGAAGGGAGAGAGGACGAGAGAGAGAGGTTTGAGAGAGAAGTCGCAAGTCAGGGTCGGATCGTCGAATGAAGAGCTGGGCCAGAAGGGCTGTTTTCATAGGGACTTTTCCACCCGATCCCAGTTCACAGTCAGACGTTACGACCGTTTGAGACGGTTGGCGGTTTGGGAAAACCCTTGTTGTTTACCAGCTCAACGCTCTCCGTGTTTATTTAGTAGAATCTTTCGTAATTTTACAGTAGTGGTTTCTGCGAGGGAATCGCGACAGATAATGTAAGTGGCATCTAATTAATCATGTTCAGCTTAATCTGGACAAATTGAGGTGGAAAAAAATGATGTAGGTACTCACCCAAAACCACACTAAACAAACTACTCTTCTTGGTATTTCACTCAAATTCCCATAGCCTTACGTCCAGTCTATGGTAATCTGTTTCATGAAGTTTTCATTTTATTCAGATAGTAGTACAGATGGTAGATATAAAGTTAGGCACGGTAACCTTCTTTTACTTTTACATACTGTAAAGTCATTTGATAAATAGAGCTTGAGATACGTGGTAGGAACTCATATTTTTTATCAAACTATGTAAAATAGGACCATAAGTTCTTCTCTACCTTCAGCAGAGTGAACGTAATCAGAATCTGTTTACACTCCGATATCGTCTGTTTCACCCACTCGTATTAGTTTGTGTACCGTGCAACCTTCCTTACAACTTTTGCACCGTCAGACACCAGGTTCACGATGAAGTCTTCAGCTGCCCCATTGATGTTCTCCAGGAACCCCTGGCTCACCAGATCGTAAAGTACTTCGAGGTCATTGACTGGAATCTCTGCACCAATCAGGGAAAGGTAAACTTCATCTTCTGTATCGTATTGCGAAGTCGCATATTGAGTTGCACCGGAACATAACGGTCTTCCTGCAGCAGTCGTGAACTGTGCTGAATACGATGTTCTTATCCTTCCAAATTGTACTTGCTCTCCACAGTTGTACCGAACTCCGTGCGCTGCCGTGTACTGAATATCACCGTAGACCCCGGTCACTCCGTCTGACTCGATCGTAAAATTCAATAAAGTGGTGTTGCCGTTATTCGAATAAGTCGCATCTCAAGTCTGCAAAATTTTAGAATAAAAACCTTTTTTTGCGTTTTAGTGTGTATTCACTGTTTCATAACAAATGAATAAAAATGTCATAGATTGTAGGTACACATGCACAGAAGTACTGGCGTGGTGTAGACTTTGTATAAATGACGTTAGTAGATTCAGGGTTCCTAGTTACCACGGTCATAGTTATCACAGCTCTCACGGTCAAAGTTATTTGAATAAAAGGATTGTCGGGATTCTTCCAGTTGCCACTGCACAGACAACATATCGCGATGATGATTTAATAACATCTTTGACGCCAGTAACTGACTTAATTAAGGAAGAGAAAAGATAGTGGTCTTAATAAGTTAAGTTTCGCAATGATGGAATCTTGAATAATGGGATTATGGAAACCTTAATTTCATCTCATTTCATATCATCTTGTAAATATCTTCTCTCTGCTAAGTCCAAAACTGATAGGGAATAAGGTAAACATTGTCTCTTAGTGCTGCTTTTGGTCTATGCTTTCAAATGGGTTCATAAATAGCCGCTCTTTCGAGAAAGGTTTATTTGAAGGCTGGGAGATCTAAATTACTTACCAACAATAGCGATGGATAAAACGTTCCTTATATTTTTCGAATGGCCAAGTAAATTTTTTCAATCCAAAATTGCGTTGTCCCAAGTGTGGCTTTCTCAACTGAAGATGTGGTGGGATCATAATCATGATTCACCAAATAATGTCAAGTAACACGAAGTCCGAAGAGATTCCGTTCACTGATCGTTCTCTCAACTGCACACTTGAGTCGCGGCGTATTTGGCAGCACTCATGATGAGGTCTTCCACTCCACCGGAGATGTTGTCCAGGAAACCTTCAGTGACGCAGTCAGAGACCTTTTGGAGAACGTCCGGAGGGACATCGGGCGTCAAAGAAGTGACCTCCACTTTGCCGCCTTCGTAATGCGCTACAGCTCCAAGACTCGGATTCACACACGAGGGTATACCGGACCCGGGCGCTTGATAAAACGTCACGGACAACGATGTGGTCGTCTTCTGAGCGTCAACTCTCACAGCTAATTCGTACTGCTCAGGGTTTGTGTTGTACAAGACGTTACCGTACATAACGGACATGCTATCTGTCTCGATGACCATGTTCAAGTACGTCCACTCGGGATCCGCACTATTACTCGAATAAGTGGCATCTCCAGTTCTGCAAAAATGTCAAAAAGTCAGCTAGCTCATCGAAACTAATAATGGTGTTGATCAAAAACCATACGTGAGATAAAAATTATGTTTATTCCAGTTTTAAACGTGTAACATGATAAAACAGGAAAATTAAAGTAATCCTCAACTACCAAAAAAAGTAATTACACTATGTACTACATCATTCAACGAAAACTTTTAAATATTTTGGGTAGGTACAACCAAACCTCGATCTTCAACCACCATGGATTTACCTTATACTATTGATCTGCCCTACTCTACCTCTCCGATAAACTCAGCTAGAAAAGGTTTGCGAACACGCGCAATCAAATATTGTGTTATTAAATTTCCAAATTTAAATCCTTTCATCGCTTCTATGCTGATATAATTCGTTAGCCTTCTGAAAATGACGTTACCTTATCGTTCTTATAATTTTACTAGGCAATAGAAGTTATCATATATGATTTGCTGCTGGCGCTCCGAACCAGTACGTTTAACACATTGCTAAAGTTTACTGAGGTTTATAATCTGATAAGCCTGACTTACTTTAAGTTATGGACCCGATAAGTTCAATCCAATTTGCGGCCAGGCGGTTCTAATCTTATTAAATTCAAAGGGCGGCTCATTTTCGTTGGTGAATGAAAATTATGGTCTTTGAAGACAACACCACTTAGAAATTGAACCGCAGCCAATGAACGAACGGATGTGAATGTTGAACTGATTTTAGACGATCTTTACTGACCAGTGGAGGGAATTTCTCACATTAGGATGTCTATGTTTAATAGACAGTCCGTATTTAATATAGACATCCTGGTGTTACATAATATTTATGGCAGTTCATGGAAATTACGATTAGCATAATTTCTGAAGCTCGAGGTTATTGTTTGAATTTGGTTACATGAATAGAGTAATGAGCTTGAGCTGTACGAAGTGGCGTGAATCTAGTTACGTTCTTCCATGGACACCATTAAATTATATAATCAGTATAGCTGTCAAAAACTTGTTAGACGCCAGAAATCATTTCTCAAGCTCAACCAATCCATGAAAATTGAATTTTTTTTAATCTTCATCCCTGCCTTGAAGTTATCGAAATAGGTACCTACTAGTAGTAAGTGGGTACGTTGGGGACACTTTCACTTGACTCTCTGATGTTTTTTATTTTCACTTGACTCTCTGATGTTTTTTATTTTCACTTGAATCTCTGATGCTTTTTATTTCCACTTGACTCTCTGATGCTTTTTATTTTCACTTGACTCTCTGATGCTTTTTATTTCCACTTGACTCTCTGATAAAACTTTTTTAACACAAAACATCAGAACCAGTGACTTTTTCATTTATCGACTTAAATCCCTGATAAAATTTTTTTAAACACAAAACATCAGAACCAGTGACTTTATTTAGACAGTGACTTTTTTAAAAAAATATTTTTTATCAGAAACTCTAGTGAAACTCTAAACATTTTTCAATCGTAAATAAAAATGCAAATTTAGGACTATTTAGGGGTCGATATTTTCGAAATTTAGCTCCCTCTGATGTTTTCACTAGAAAAAATGAGAGGGGTTAGTTAAAAGGATCTCTCCAATAAAATAAAAATGTCTCATCCATTTTTACAATTTTCACTTAAGCATATCGAATTCATTGAATGTTTCGCATATATCGATAGAAATAAAGATATGAAAGTGTACAGGTTTATAGAACAACTGTTATACGGAGAAATTCCCAACGATAAAATACTCAGTTTTAAATCGTTGCTTAAAACCGAGGGAGTTGAAAAATTCGTAAACACTGTTAAGAAAACAATACCCGTATCTCCCAATAAAGACTTGAAATATAAAAGGAAAAATACCAAAGAAAATATGTTGGAGAATTATGTCATTCGTAATAAACGAGATAAGAAATTTCTACAAGAGTTGAACGTAAAGATTTTTTTAAACATGATCCCTACTAAAAATATAATTGTGGACGATGGTAATATTGTCGATATAAAATTACCTTGATCTAATTGTTCGTTTTAATGAGGAATCCTCATTAAAACACATTGAAAATAAAATCTCCTTCATATTCCAAACATCCTGAGCTTTTAGCAACAGTATCGAAACTGAAACTCAAAATCCTTCTTCAGTTTGGCTTTACTCTCACTATAAAGCAATTTTCTAAGTTGATATTCAGTAGCATTTTTAGGAACCTTAATCTTTGTTTCTTTAAGCATTACCTTTACTTCCTCCTTTGTACGGAGCGGTGGTTCACCATCGACACCCAATAAACGTTCTTTTAACCCTTTCACTACCGCGTAGAGATACGAATTTTTCCCCGCCGATTTTTGGGTTGTAATCGATTTAGGAGTGCTTCAGTATGACACACATCAAATTTGAACTCATTCCGATCATTAGGACGAATTTTAGAGGGCCGGGACAGAATTGTCCCAGTTGTAGGGCACGGCACCAAATGTTGTCCCACTGGTAGTAGAGATATGTCCCAGGACCTGTCCCTCTGGTTCGGGAGTGCTATCCAATGTCCCATTAGTATTTTCAAGAATGTCCCGGACCAGTCCCTTTGGCAATACAAGTGAATAAAACAGTAATATTCGTTCGAAAAAATTTAATAAAATCAAGTATACATACACATAGGATTTCACATAAAATTTTGGGAGGAACAATACAATGAACACATGGATTCACAGAGGAAAACGAAGATAGGTACTCCAAAAACATGTAGATCCATGAAGGAACACGTAGAAAGATCCAGAACATAGAACTGCTCAAATACCACATTCCTAATCGGACAAGAACACAGATACATACACATAGGATTTCACATAAAATTTTGGGAGGAACAATACAGCTGGGACAAATTGGGACTGACCCCAGATAACCATACAATACCTGGTATATTGGTGTATCTGCGGTTATCGGCACTCAGTAGTATGTAATTAGCTTCTAAATGACCAAAACTACCTACTTTACCGTCGTCTGTCTAGTAATTAGCTTCAAAATTACCAGATAGATAGACAATATTGCAAAGTCAAGAGCAACATCCAACACAGCTAACAGGTTCAAGGAAACATGCAAAATCGGTATCAAGAACCCCCGGGACAACAACTTTTTTTAGTTTTCGTAGTTAGTAGTATAGATGGACTTACCAATCGTTCAGTTTTCAGAAAGGGAAAACGGAATTTCACCCTGGGTGAAGCTTTGCAAGAAGGGGGTACTTTGTGTTGACCTTCCTCGCAGAAAAACACAGTGTGACTGATAAGAATTACCCTGCCGCCACGTGTGGTGTACTCTGGCGGCCATTCGATTTACTATCGTGTTTGTGGGACCTGTCAGTACAGCTGGGACGAGGAAGCACGGAAATCGGAGTATTTTTCACTCCTCTACGAATTTTCAAAGGTAGAATGTCCCGATTTGTCCCGTTGGTAGTGAAAGGGTTAACAACCCTTTAGAATATCTATACTCCCTCAATGCACGTTGAATCTCGTCTAGTGCGTCACAGTTTCTATCATAAAATCGAAATTCAGGTTTCTTTACAAACTCCCAGAAACCTCCATGTTCATCACATATATCTAATGCCTCGTCGCATAAAACCATATCTCTTTATTTATTATAGAAAATATTTTTTTTTTTTTAGACCTGGTAAATTACCGGGTCTAAAAGTTTTCAACAGTACGAAAATAATTTAAAACCCAATATATTTAAAGGTGGGGGCGAATCGACGCCACCTTTTTAAATTAAAAAACTCTTAGGATTTCTAGAGCCTCATGCTATCTAGCTTGTTGCGTGTGAACTAAAGGAAATGATAAATAATGCGAGATTAATATTCCGTACACTATCTCAAAGGAGGCCAGCTAGTTGACCTTGCATTCCCATTTCAGATAGTTCGCAGTTCCTATCTCAATATTCACAATCAGTTTCTCCTCAACTGTTCAACATGGCACAACCTCCTGAATATTTAAAGTTAGCTTATTGTGATGATTATGATTTCTGTGAAGAAATTTTAAAAGTGGAACAATATCACCAGGAATGTTTGAGTTTCGTGCAGAAAGTGAAAAATTGTGTTAGTGCAAGTGAAGCCAGAGAACTAATCACGAAAAACAATGTGAGTCTACCAGGTAGTAGAAAATGTGATTTTCAAAAGCTTTTGAAAATCCCAAAAGTGTCTAATATATCAAGAACTCCAGATCAAATGCATCAGTACCTACAAAAATTTGTTGTATTTGACCATGAAATGGAAAAGGTGAAACTTCCTAATCAAAATAACATTATGGAAGTAGAGAATTACCTTATTAAATCTGGTGATTTGATAAAGAAGCAAACATCAAGACTTTTTTATACTACTGCTGTTTATGGATACTACTTGGAAGTGTATTTTCAACATATGAAGATCACAGGAGAGGATTGGAATCTCTGTTTAAAAGAAAAGCTACATGTGTCCTTGAGTTATAGTAAGAAGTTGAGAAGAGTTGGAGTGATTGTGAAAGACCATCAAAAACTTAAAATGTTGAGTATTTCATTTTTGGGCTCAACTACAGTGATAGTGAATGTTAACCTTGAGGGGGCTCACGCGTGAGCTCCTAGAAGGTCATTCCAGAGAACATTCTGAGCTGAAATATTCTGGACTCAACTACAGTAATATTAAGATCAGCCTGTAACCTTGAAGGATATCTGAGGAAATATTACCAGTTGGAGTTGAAGCAAAATAATGTGTCTGATATATTTTTTATTGAGAATGTTCCCAATAAAAAATTGTTATTTATATTGTTTATCCTTTTTTTCCCCCCTTTTCTTATCAAGGTAAGTTTTAGATTTCCTCTTTTATAATATTTTTAAGTGGCATATAGTTGAGAGTGACTTCTGAAACCAAAATTACGTAAGCAAAAGTGTTTTCTGGCACATTCTTTTCAAAATCTGCTCGTAAAATTATATTACTTTTTTGTCCAGATATGGACTGTGGTTGTCTAGTCATATTCACACTGAATATTGGATAGTTCTCTTTGAAGGACTGAGGCTCATGATATGGAAGGGATGAGTCTTGGCATACTATTCTTTTGAAATCTGTGTACATGGTGTAAGCTAAACTAAAATCCCCTGAACTCCAATCTAAATTCAAATGTTCTTCAGGATAACTTTTTCCTGCTACTTCAAAACTAATATTTTTAACATTCAAATGATCAAATTTGGAATTATTTTTCTTTTGATCATTTTTTCTGGCAGTTTGGAAGGCAACAAATCCCCAGATCGGATTCTGTACATTTCTATAAATATTGGTAATATTGAAATTCAAGGTTTTCCCAGTGACATTCTGTTCAATACATTGCAATTTTTTAAAGTGAAACAAATAAGGAGCGGTACTAAGTTCAGCAATTAATTTAGCTTTGGATTCACTTTCATATTCAATTATTGGGACTCGCAGGTAGAAAGTTTTAATTTCCACTTTTCCCGCCACACCTTCAGGAGAGGTACTGTAACGGAAGAGTACATTATCATCAGAATTTCTAATGAATGTAATTTCAAATCCTCCCTTATAAATTGGTGCAATATCGCTGAAGAATCCAAGACCTAAATCAGTCAAGTTACCATTCGCGTTGAAATTTCCACCACCATTCACTTTAGAATTGAAACCAGAATTCATTAATTTACCATTATAGTTTGATGGTCCTGAGAAAGAAGCTATGCCCATCACCGTACTAGCAATACCTGGTTCTTCAATTTCATCAATAACCGTATTGTGCTTTTTTACTTCAATTTTGGAAAAAAGGTGTGCAACAAAATTGTCAACCATCATTATTGTATCACTGATTCCATATGTTTTTGTTGCATCTTTAGGAATGTATTTTCCAGCAATGTAATATTGAATATTGCTGCTAAGAAACTCATCATCTAGTAGCAATTTGAAAACCGTTCGTTTATTCTCAGAGTTTAATTCTAAATTAGATTCAGGATTAAAGTTTCGATATTGAAGCCTTGTGATTTCAGAATCGTATTTTGAGTAGATTGATTTAATTTGATTCATTTTTATTATAGAATACATTCTTTTAACTAACCCCCCAAAAGAAAAAAGTCACTGGGTTCTGATGTTTTTTGGTAAAGTCGAATACAAGTCGAGAACATTTAAAGAAGAGTTTTCAAAACTCTTAAAGTGGGGTGGCCAAATTGGCCACCCTCTTTAACGTTAAAGTCGAATACAAGTCGAGAACATTTAAAGAAGAGTTTTCAAAACTCTTAAAGTGGGGTGGCCAAATTGGCCACCCTCTTTAACGTTAAAGTCGAATACAAGTCGAGAACATTTAAAAATTTCTTTTAAAACTCTTAAAAAAGTTTTTTTATAGAATCGAAATTCTATAAAAAATATCAAGATAGTGGAATAGAAAATATTAAAATCCAGTTCTGAAAACTTCCCCATGTTTCAAAAGTGATAGTTTGATAGGATCCACACTTTTAACTTCTTTCTTATTTTTATTATATTCATTTAGAATAGTACTTTTCATATTTATATAATTTTTTATTTCTTGTTCAATATCATTGAACTCTTCATCAGATATTTTACCGTCTTTAATTGCTTTTCTGAACTTTTCTTCAATCGAATCTAATTTAGCTTTTGCCAAAAGCTCAATTTCTTTGTGTTTATTAATTTTTTTATTGAAAAATCCGCTTGAAGTCCTTAATATTATCGATAAGGTTGTCAATCCTACAGAAATTGGAGCACTGAATGGAATTATTATTGGTAATGCTATAGAAGTATTAACCAGGCCGAGTTCTGAGAGGGCGAATAAAAATTCAGTACCGTAAAGAGTGCTGGATATTTTTCCATATTTTTTTTTCAAACCATTTCTCATTTTCACTTCATCTTCTAAAAATTTGTATTGATTGATAATTCGATTGATTCTATAATTGTTCTCATTAAACTCGGGAAAAATTATTTTTGGATATAATCTAGGATGAGTTATTGGAGTAAATTCTTCAGGGGCTGAAGGTGTTTCATTATTATTTGTGTACATCATTTTATTATAGAAAAAATTTTTTTTTATAGAATCGAAATTCTATAAAAATATCAAGACTATAAAATTTAATAAAAGAAATTAAGATTTTCCTTCAATGTTCTCATGCTATTTACAAAATCGTGTCCTTCTGATAGCTTTTTCAAAATTAATAAACATAAATGTCCACAGATAGGCGGATCATATTGGTTTTGGATTTGCTCCTCATTATAAAATAAATTTTCTGAACCTAAATATTGAACAAGTTCTCTTGGTGGTGGTGCATTTCCATACGAGTCAAAATAATATTTTAAATTGTTATTTTTATGAAATGCAGTCCAGTGGCTTCCAGCCTCATCAGAATTTTCTAGATTTATAATTCCACATTCCGTGTGGTTCACTTTCTCTGGTAAATCATCCTTCATGAAAACTCCTCTGAAGTTTTTAATTTTCATTTTTTTCGATAATCTTTCAATATCAAAATTGGTAAGAGGCTGGAAGCTATTTAGTTTTTTGATTTGGTAGGTTTCTTTTTAGGTTTCTTTTTAGGTTTTGAAATAGTTTTTTTCTTATTCATTCCAGAGCCAATACTTAAACTTTTTACATTTTTTGCTAGTCTCTCCATTTCCAAATTGTGTCGCTTGATTTCTGCTTCTTCAGCAGATTTATGCTTAGAATCAATAACGCCACCTAATAATGCCCCAAGAGCACCAATTCCTGCAAAAAGTAAGGGTAAAAACCCACCTGAATGATTTATTTGCAACTGATCATAATTCATTTCCAATTCCAACCCTTTTTTGTTTTTGATACATTTATCTAGCTTTTTTTTCTGAGTTTCATTTAACAGGATTTTATGATTTCCATTTCCACTAATATCTGCAAAAGCCAGTCGTACTTTTACTGGAACACGTTTTTTATAAGCAGATCTTATTTTTTTCATTTGTATTTCTGACAAATTTATTTGATGTGTAATCATTTTATTATAGAATACATTCTTTTAACTAACCCCTCCAAAAGAAAAAGTCACTGGTTCTGATGTTTTTTGGTAAAGTCGAATACAAGTCGAGAACATTTAAAGAATATTTTCAAAACTCTTAAAGAGGGGGGGCGAATCGCCTCCCCTCTTTAACCTTTAAAGTTTTTTTTCGTATAATAAAGATGAGTAAATACGAGATTGAACCAATTCCGTTTGATAAAAAAGAGGCTAGAAAAGAACTGTTACCATTACCTTTAAGAGCATTAATAGTAGGAACTTCCGGTTGCGGGAAAACAACACTTCTCTATAATCTCATCACAAAATCATGGGGAATCCCCTTTCATTATCTATATATTTTTTCAAAATCTCTGGATCAGAATGCATATGAGATTTTGAGAAGAGTTTATGAAATAATTTCTGCAAAAGATGGTGTGGAAATAGCGCAGTTTTTCAGTAATTGTGACGAGATTATACCCCTAGATGATTGCCAGTCGAACAGTTTGGTAGTTTTTGATGATTGTGTTAATGTTCAACAGCAACAAGTTATTAAAGATTATTACGTGAGAGGGCGTCATAAGAAAATCTCGTGTGTTTACTTGACACAATCATGGTCAAAAGTTGATAAACAACTCATTAGAAACAATATTAATTTTTTATGTGTATTTAGACAAGGACCAAGATACATGCGAGATATTTATGATGAATATGTGGGAAGTGATTTCACTTATGATCAATTCAAAGAATTATGCTATTCTAGTTGGGATGAGGACTTTGGTTTTCTAACGATTGACCTAACAAAGAAACGCAGTAACGGACGTTACCGAAAGAAATTTGGCGAAATATTTTAGATAAAAAATATAGATTTTAAGTTTGTTTTTTATAGGGATTCCCTATAAAAACGCTACATGGATAACTTCAAAAATCGCCTTGGGAAACGCTTAAAACATCGCCTTGGGAAACGCTTAAAAACGCAAAAATAGCGTTCCTAAGCGTTTGAGCGTTTGAACGTTTTAACGTTTTAACGTTTGACCGATTTTAAAAAAAATTTTTCCTATAATAAAAACATGACAACAAAAATTACTGTACAACAAGCGCTTAGACAGAAATTCAAAGAAGCGCAAAATGAAGTGATGAAAGAAAAAGAAGCGAAACTTAGAGAAATCAAAAAGATTGATCAACCCTCTGAAGATGAACAAATAATTTTCACAAAACCAAAACGTAAGCCCATGACTGTGGCTGAAGCTAATAAATCGATTAAACTCAAGAAAAATTTACAGAAATTAGCAAAACAAGAAAGGGTTAACCAAGCATCTGATAAGGAAACAAGAGAAAAGGCTTATGAACCTATAACTTCACGATTAGATAAGGTAGAAAAAGCAGTGAAACAGACTGATGAAGATCTTGGTAAAAAATTAGAACTCATTCCTGTAATAAAAACAATTAACCCCTTGGCTATCAGTTCGCCTAAAAAAGTTACTTTTAAAGATGTTGATGACGAGGTTAAAAGTATTGATAATGATACTGAAGATACTTTAAATCAAAGCTTTTCAAGTGACAATGCAGATAGGGATTATGAAATGGAAACAATTTTACAAAAAAGTGTTAAATTACCAAACTCTTCTGTAGGTCCTTTAGGTATTGGACCAATTGCAGAATTATATATTCTTCATCCTGATAGACAATTTGGAATATACCCTTTAAAAAATCATATCTTTATTGGAAATAAACAGATACGGGTAAATGGAAATGATATTGAAATAGAAAAAATGAAATATTCCGGTACTGAAGGCTTATGGAAGCTCTTAACAAAACCCATAGCTTCTGATATTCCATCCAAAGATGAATACACTAATGAAGACTTTAAAGCTTATACAAAAATCCTCATTCAAACAGATAGCATGTTTCAAAATAATAATCCCGAATCTAAACAACCAAAATCAAGTGTTAGTAAAAAATGGAAAGAAATCATAAAACCTATCTGGGAGTATAGTAAAAAGAAAAAGATTGGCACTGGGTTGATTAAATATACTGAAAATCCTGTAGAATTTAAATATATAGATAATTTGAATCAACTTACACAAAGACTATACTATTTGTATGCGCAAGAGCAGGCAGGAAATAATAATTTTCACAATGAAAAATTGGGAATTATAAATTTCATTAAAGATCAACTGGAGAAAGATATTGATAAACCCAAAGGAACTGAATACTTGATTAAAATTATTAATAATTTACCCAAAAATATGATAAAAAATGGTTCTGGTATTTTCAATACTATTCTTAATAAACTTGGGCCTGTTATTCCAGAAATGCATCTCCCAGGTGGTTATCAATATTGTGGACCATTTACTAAATTGGATAAGAGATTAAATAGAGGTGATGAAGGTATAAATAGTCTTGATAAAGCCTGTAAACAACATGACATTTTTTACAGAGATCATGAGAAAACTAGTGATAGGCATCTTGCTGATAAAAAATTGGAAGTAGAAGCTGATAAAATTATGAAAAGTTCAACAAATATCGGTGAAAAATTGGGGGCTGCTACAGTAAAAACTGCTATGAAAACCAAAAGATTCTTTGGGATGGGTGTATATTAATTTTTTATAAGATTCACATCTTATAAAAAAACTTTTTTTCCTATAATAAAAGCATGACTCTAATAAAGATTTCTGATAAACACCAAGATCTAAAAATAACTTTTGCTCAAAAAATTGTTCTAAATCCCAATAAAAATTATAAACTTGGAATAGTAAAGTTATTATTTACTTCACCTTCTCTTTCATTTCAAGTAAAAGATGTATTGATATCATTAAAATTGCTTATTACAGATGTATGGTATCATCACGAGTATGTGTTAGATGGCACATTTACTGTTGAGACGTTTAGAAGAGAATTATATTTAAAAATAAAAAGTTATATAACTGAACTCATGGAGGGTTTTGAAAAGAATAAAACATTATATAAATCACAAATTGACACATTAAAAAAAACAAAACCTGAAAGTTTGGTTTTTAAAGTAGACTACACTACAAATCGTAATAGATTTTTTCTTAAATCTCCTGTTTTAATTGAAATTTTACGTTTTGGAAATTTCTGTGAACTATTTGATTTTAAACAATGTAAAACACCTGGGGATTATTTTGAAGTTAATAAGGACTACTATTCTGAAGACAACCCAAAGTTAATCAAACCTATTTCGTTAATTGAATGGCATTGTAATATTATTGATTATAGTTTTGCTAATCATGATGAGCATTCTCATCTTCATAGCGAACATGAATTACTACATGTATCTTTGATAGAGAAACAGATTCTCCCCAATACTATTTATATGGAAACAAATAAAAAGATTCTTTACAGACCTATACGAGAAGGAATGAGAGATATTAAAGAGATTAAACTATCATGTAGAAATGAAAATGGAGATGAGCTGCAATTTGAAAATGTTACAGTTTATTTGCATTTGATTGAAGAGTGAGTGAGGAGCTTCTTTTTTATGAGATATTTCTCATAAAAAACCTTTTTTCCTATAATAAAATGGATAATGATTTAACTGATCCTATTTATTGCCATAAATGTAAGAAGAAAACTAATAATGTTGATGCTGAAAGAGTGCAAACTATCAACGGGAGATGGAGAGTGGCTGCTAAATGCTCAAAATGTAAAACCAAAAAGAGTAAATTTATCACTTCACCTGAGAAAGAAAATTCTGAAGAACCTGTAGTAGAAGATCTGAATGATGATGAAAAATTATCTCTTGCTAAAGAATTACACAAGCCAATAAGAAATAAATTTCAAAAAAGGACAATATTTACTAAAGGTATTGATGATTTGTGGGCTGCTGATTTGATAATCATGAAAAATTATGAAAAAGAGAATGATGGATACGGCTATATGCTTAATGTTATCGATACATTTTCAAAATTTGCATGGGCCTTACCCTTGAAGAAAAAGGATGGAAAAAATGTTGTTAAAGCTTTTGAGAAAATAATAGAAAAAGCAAAATCTCAAAATCATAATGCCCCCAATTTGCTTCATACGGATAAAGGATTGGAGTTTGAAAATAAACTTTTCAAAGATTTTCTGAAAAATCACCAAATAAAAATGTATCATACACAGAATGAAGAAAAATCTGCCATTATTGAAAGATTTAATCGTACATTGAATGGTAAAATGAAAATTCTTTTTGAAGTTGAGAATGATAAAAAATGGGTTGATTTTCTACAGGATTTAATTAATGAATACAATTATAAAGATTTTCATAGATCTATTGGTATGAAACCATCAGAAGTCACAAAATTAAATCAAAATGACGTTACAGTACGATTATTTGGAAACAAAAAAAATTTACAGAAAGTTAAATTCAGTGTTGGTGATAGGGTTCGCATCAAAAGATTTAAAAAAACTTTTGTAAATAAATATGAAGCAAATTGGACCAGAGAAATTTTTGTGGTTTCTGATATTCTCTCTACTAATCCAATAACATACAAAATCAAAGATTTAAATGATGAAGATATTGAAGGATCTTTCTATGCTCAAGAACTACAAAAAACAGAATTCTAGAATTATGAATAAAATGATTTATATAAAAGATTTCTTTTATATAAATAAAATGAACACAACGAGCTCATGTTGCTAACTGGTTCATTATCCATCCTATGATAAGTAGTATCCATACAAGAATAGACAAAAAGAAAAAGTGGGTGGATAAAAAAAATGAGGGGTTAGTTAAAGGAATCTCTTTTCTAATAAAAATGAACGATACGAAAAAAAATTATATATCCTATAATAAAATGGATAATATTAAAAAACATTGTGAAAAGTGCGATGTTAACATCACCTATAAAAATTGGGCTAGACACCTAAAGTCTAAGAGCCATGAGAAAAACGACCCTGACCGAACTCTTAAACCTCGACAAAGAACCATTGAGAAAGGATTCAGAGTTAAAGATTTGAGAAATGAAGCGAAAGATTACAATTTAAAAGGTATTTATACAATGAAGAAAAATAATCTTATTACAGCTTTAAATGATATTAAAAATGTATTCTTTAAGAAAAGTGATCTAGAAAAACTAACTGTTAAAGAACTACGCGAAATAGCTAAAGAAAAACATATTAAAATTAAAAAACCGAATAAAAAAATCAATATCATCGAACATCTAATGCACCCACAAGGGCATGCATTTAAAGTAAAAACAGTAAAAATGTTCAATTTCGACGATGACTTGATTAATGAAAACAAAGAAAAACGAAAATCTCCTTTTACTATTATAGAAACTAAATCTCGATTCATTAAAAAATTTAAAACTACAGAAATCGATTATACTATAAAATTATCTAATATCATACAAGTCGAAAAAGCTGTATTTGCTATGTTAAATTTGGCTAAAGAAAAATCTAATTTCCAAACCGGGGATAAAATTATGATCGTTGCCCAAAACCCTCATTTTCACCATGATATATCGAAAGATTTAAGTAGTAAATCAAATGTTTTATCTCGTATACAAGCTAAAGAATTTATCCAACACGTAAGCAACATTATTAGTTCCAACGAATACGTTGACATAACAAATACTACGTTTCACATTAAAATCATTAATTTACCGAGAGGAGCAAAAGGCGCCAAAATATTGAACTTAGCCAAAAGTAAACATACGAAACAATGTATTACTCAAATAAAAAATTCCGATAATCTGTGTTGTCCAAGAGCCATAATTACCGCGTTAACTTATCATACTAATAAAATTTTCGGTAGAAAACTTACAAAAAACGATATAAAAGTTTTAAGAAAGGGCCGAAAAATTCAAACAAAATTAGCCACAGAACTTTGCGAAAAAATGGGTTCATACACCGAGGAAGGTTTCACATTGCAAGATATCAAAGTTGTTGAAGAATTATTAGACATTCAAGTTAAAGTTATCTGCGCCGAAAATTTCAATACCGTTATTTACGAAGGAGAAAAGAAAGATACTATAATTTATCTTTATAAAGACGGAAATCATTTTGACGTGATTAATAGTGTAGCAGCCTTTTACGCTTCATCTTATTACTGTAAAAAATGTGATACTCCTTATAATAGCAATAACAAACACGAATGCAAAATGACTAGAAATAAAAATGTCTGTACACTCTGTAAACAAATACAACACGATGAAAAAGATAAAAATAAAATATTCTGTAACGATTGTAACCGTTATTGTTATAATGATAATTGCTTTAAAAATCATAAAGAAGTTTGTAAAATAACCTATAAATGTTTAAACTGCGGGAAAATTTGCAAAAGAACCGACGAACATAGATGTGGTTCTGGAAAATGTCGAAACTGTCAAGAAATATTCGACGATATAGGTAATCATGAATGTTTTATGTTAGCAAGACGGTCAAACGGCGGGTATTGTACTGGGCCTTGCGTTTGTAATAAGCAATCCAGTAAGAAACTCGAAAGTTGTACTTACACCGAAAAATACATAACATTTGATTACGAAGCAATGCAGGAAACCGGTGTTCACGTGCCGAATGTAATTGTTCAAAATTATTTCGATGGAACCAAAATGAATTTCAAAACTAACGAAGAATTTTGCAAGTGGCTAATTTCTAAAGAACACAAAGGATACACTGCCATAGCACATTATGCAAAAGGATATGATTCTCAGTTCATTTTGAAATACTGCGTCGAAAATACTCTGAAACCTTACACTATTTATAATGGAACTAAACTAATGTTATTAGAAATTAAAGGAATAATAAGAATAATCGATAGCTCTAACTTCGTTGCATCTCCGTTATCTGCTTTTCCAAAAACGTTCGGATTAACAGAACTCAAAAAAGGATATTTTCCCCATTATTTCAATACTCGAGATAATCAAAATTACGTTGGGCCAATTCCTGATACTAAATTTTATGGGCCTGATTCAATGAAACCCGAAGTAAGAAAAGCATTTTTGAAATGGCACGCTGAAAAAGTAAAGGAAAATTATATATTCGACTTTCAGAAAGAAATATTAGAATATTGTGAATCAGATGTCGATATTTTGCGAAGGGGTTGTATTGAATTTAGGAAGCAATTTTTAGACATAGCTAATATCGATCCTTTCCAATATTTAACTATAGCGAGTGTTTGCATGGCCATTTTTCGGTCAATGCATCTCAAAGAAAATACTATCGCTGTGAATAAAGAAATTAGAAAAGAAACATTTAGTAAAGGTTCAATAGCTTGGCTTAGTAATTTTAAAAATGTACAACATGCTTTAAACGGTGGAGAAGTTACAATTTGTGGAGCAAAGGTTGATGGCTACGATAAAAAAACAAATACCGTGTACCAGTATCATGGTTGTTTTTGGCATGGATGTCAAAAATGTTTCCACGAAGATACTATTAATAATGTAAACAATGAAACTATGGGCGATTTGTTAGAAAAAACTAATCAAAGGAGTAATCAAATAAAAAATGCCGGTTTTAAATTGATAGAAAAGTGGGAATGTATTTGGTTAAAATCGGAAGCTTATAAATCATCATTAAATAAAAATATAAGGGTTATTGAACCATTAAATCCTAGAGATGCGTTCTATGGCGGTAGAACCAATGCTAGTAAATTGAAAGTCGTAAATAAAAAATTAAGATATATCGATGTTTGTAGTTTGTATCCAACAGTTCAATATTTCGATTATTATCCCTTAGGTCATCCAACAAAAATTCATAAACCTGAGAAATATGATGAAAATTGGTACGGTTTAATCAAATGTAAAATATTACCTCCTAAAAAATTATATCACCCAGTTCTCCCGATCAAAAGAGATAAACTTCTATTTATTTTATGCGAAAAATGTTTTGAAGATAAATGTAATACTTGTTCACACGATGAAAATGAAAGAGCTCTGGTTGATACTTGGACTACAGATGAAGTAAATAAAGCTATTGAAAAAGGTTATAAGATTCAAGAAATTTACGAAGTATGGCATTTCAAAGAAAAAAGTAATGAATTGTTCAAAGAATATGTAAAAAAATTTATGAAAATAAAACTAGAGACTAGCCCGTGGGAAAGCGACTTTGAAACTATTGAAGAATATATAAAAAGCATTAAAGAAAGTCTCGATATAGATTTAGAAAAAGAAAGAATTCAACCAAATCCTGGACGAAGAGCAGTAGCAAAGATTTGTTTGAATTCTTTGTGGGGGAAGTTTGGACAAAGATTGAACATGTCACAATCTGAATACATTATAGATGTAAAAAGATGGTACGATATACTTTTAGATGACAGACTAGAAATTGGCTCATGCCATTTTCTGAATGACAACATCGTACAAATATCTTATAAATTTTTGAATCAATACATCGAAGATAGTTTTTCAACAAATGTTTTCGTTGCGGCTTTTACTACATCAAATGCAAGATTGAGACTATATGATATGCTTGATAAATTGGGAGATAATGTCGCGTATTATGATACTGATAGTATTGTTTACATTGATGATGGAAAAACTCTTGTAAAAACAGGTTGTATGTTAGGTGAGTGGACTGATGAATTGGGAAAAAATAATCACATCGTAGAATGGCTTAGTACTGGTCCAAAGAGTTACTCTTATATAACCAATCAAGGGAAAGAAACTATTAAAATTAAAGGATTTACTTTAAATTACCAAAACGGCAAATCATTAAATAGAGAAACTATGAACAAAGTTTTAACGAAAGAAATAAACAACGTTAAGCTTAAATTTAACATGATTACGCGAAATGTAAAAGATAAAACATTAGTAAACAAAGAAGTGGAAAAAGAGTTTAGATTTCTGTATGATAAACGAAATATAATTGAAAACAAAGAAACCGATATTATTGATACTTTACCTTGGGGATATTAAACGTAAACATTTAAGAAGCTCTTTATATAAAAATCAGTAGTAAGTGGGTACGTTGGGGACACATTCTTGTTTTTTCACTTGAAAAAAAAAATGAACGCCTTAAATTAAAATATTTTAACAACAAAATGAACGCCTTAAATTAAATTATTTCAACAACTTAATATAATATTATTGTTTTAGTGGAAAAATTCCAATAAAACATTTTTTTATTAAAATTAATAATTAAACAAACTTGATGTTATGCATGTCATTCTACGAATTTTAAAGCATGCATATCTTTTCCGTTATATTTTTTCATACCATTATAAACGATTTTAACTTGGTCCTTAACCATTTTAGTTAAATCGTTTTTAGTTAACATATCGTTATATCGAGATGGTAAATAAACATTAAAATCGTTCTCCAAGTTGAGGAGAATAGCTCCACCGTTTTTTGTTTTCTTAAATTCTCCACCGAGAATCTGGTAAGACTTTCCCTCAACCAAATCCGAGAGTTTGTTGTATGTTTGTTCAAAATTAAGTTTTTGTAATAATGCGCTTTTACTCATTTTTATTATAAAAGTTATTCTTTTAACTAACCCCCCAAAAGAAAAAGTCACTGGTTCTGATGTTTTGTGTTTAAAAAAATTTTATCAGGGATTTAAGTCGATAAATGAAAAAGTCACTGGTTCTGATGTTTTGTGTTAAAAAAGTTTTATCAGAGAGTCAAGTGAAAATAAAAAACATCAGAGAGTCAAGTGAAAATAAAAAACATCAGAGAGTCAAGTGGAAATAAAAAACATCAGAGAGTCAAGTGAAAATAAAAAACATCAGAGAGTCAAGTGAAAATAAAAAACATCAGAGAGTCAAGTGAAAGTGTCCCCAACGTACCCACTTACTACTCCTACTATATGCCTATCGCATATTAGCTCGAACTAATCATTCATAGTCTTCGTAATCAAGTGCTGCTCATGCCACACAAGACATAATACAGAGTACTACGCCAATATTGCTATACCCTGTTCTAAGAGACAGCGCGGGTAACCTTGAATCTATTGAGCTTGCCAGTGTCTAAGTGACCGCCTATCTCAGTATCGGTGAATATTTGCGACACGGCATACTCTGCCGCCTTACGGAAAAGATCGCTTGCCGCTTCTCCCACATAACTGATGAACGCTGGCCCTAGAACTTTATTGACACTTTCCACAAAGTAATCATCCACGTGCGGAGTCAGATTAATGTACGACAGAGGTCCGCCGGATGGATCGTAGTTTGCCGTAGCGCTAACAGTAGCATTGACGCAGCTGGGAGGTTCAGCAACCGAAGGTCTGGAACACCTCAGTGATAGGTTCAAGGCGAGTTTGTTCGCTGTTACCTTCTCTCCTACAACGTACCAACTCTCGTAGTCAATGTACTCCATGTACCCGTATACTCCGGTCAGATCCGACACTTCCACTCCTACAGTCAAATTCTGGAACTTGAGGTCTTCTTCATCAACGTAACTCGCTTCAACACTGCAAAAAATATTCAAGTGTAACATGACAATCCACCTTCACTTCACCATTCTAGGGAATTTAATGGTACCTCTGGTTCAGATTATTTTTGATCGTGACGAAAATGAGAAAACCAGAATGTATGGTTGGAGATCAGACCATGGACAGAAAAGAATGCACGTAATTCAACAGGTGTGGGGTACTATTTGTAATGTAGGGAAGGTTGAGTGAGTGTCTGAAAAGATCAGTGGACAATCATCGTGGTCGATCATTGGGTTTTAAAATGCGGTTGGGATTTTATAAGGACGGAATCCTGAATCGGGGAAAAACTCTCTTTACTTTGTAGGCTCGGCCCCTCACAAGTGGCCGAGGCTGTATCTTATACTTCTTACGCGTTTTAGACAATTTTCACTATATTTATTTATTTATTTATTATTTGTTGAGGGGGAAAAGCGGATTTCCCCCTATTCGAACACGCCAAACGCGAATACATCGAAAAAAATTGAAGTTTCAGCTCCTTCAGGTAGTTGTGTATGTGTGCACGCGCGTGTGCGTTTGTGTGTGTGTGTCTACGCATTTCTATGAACCGCCGCGACTCACGACCCAGTGGTCCGAATTTCTATGGTAGTTCGGGGTTAGTTCCTATTGGTTCCATATGGATTTCCTCACGTTCGTATCACTAGTAGCGACTGCACGTGCGAAGTGAAAAACGTTGAACCGTCATAACCCACAACCCAATGAGCCAAATTGGCTCAAATGTTGATGGTACTTCAGGGTTAGGTTCTAGTTTCCCATCGAACCAGTCCATATTTTAGATCGCTGTTCAAACCTTGTTAATACGGGGAATGTCGCTTCTTAATTTCCCCAATAGCCCGGATTGTTAATTGAAAAAAATCCTCTCTTTCGGAATATTCTAGAATATATCCTACAAAATACTACCTGTTACGAACAAGGACAACTAATGCCACCCATAGTACCAAGGCCGAGCCATGTAATCCATGAATTACTGTAGACCATATTTATGTTTTTTGCTGGTCTCTTACATATTTGGGCTCCCATATGAGCTGACCTTTTTAGAAATGTGGGTTCTTGGAATGTTTTTTCTCTTCCTCCCTCTTCTTTTCTTACTAGGGATTAGCTCGCGAGGAAGATTTACGTGACCAGCCAACTTGACTGAACAATCTTTAACTGAATTCTCTTGTCAAGAACCTGTAGTTGCTTACAACAACGACTCATTGACTCCTCTGATTCCAATTTATCGATGTGTGATTAGGCAGCTGATGGTGATATCCGCATGCATAAATATTGATAATAAACTTCTTCCAAAAAAACCTATTTAGCAGAAATGTCATTTTGTCGAAGTGCCTGCATGCAGCTTATAATCCGTAGGTACAATACTGTTTATAGCTTTTAATTCATTTTGTACTGTACGTGAATATAGACACACCCATAAAAGATGAAAACGCACTTCCGTTTCCCTTTGAGAAAACTGCCGTGCAGTCCATCCTTCAAATTACAGTTCGTTTCTTACCTTCGCAATGTACCAATGGACGAGAAATTGCCCACTCGAACAACGATTTCATCCATCGTACCGTTCATATCAGTAGAGGTCTTGGAGAAGGCCGGCAGAACGGCCCAGTACTGCATGTTTTGATTCAGACCGTCTTGCATAACGTTTAAGATTCTCATCGCCATCACGTTGGCCTGTGGAAGAGGGTTGTAGGCGCCTGAAAATTCCGTCATCTGGTTATGCATTCGCTATTTTCAAATAAATGTATTTCAACGAGACATTTTCACCACTCCGTACCTAACCCTTTTACAGCACAAATTAAATATTCCCTCAAAACGTGAACTTCCCCTCGCAACCGACTGTTTGTACGACCTTGAAAATAATTTGCTTGTACCTTCGCGTGGTTGGCCGTTCAACTCCTGGGGAGCATTCAACTGTGATTTTGTGACTATGAATATTGTACATTGCTTTGGTTTGCTGCATTATAGCAAATTAAACGAATGCGCAAGTTATTCGTGGTTTGATACCTCTAATTTTTTATTCTGATATCAGATTCCAATTTGGGTCCCCCTTGGCGTATTGCCCACGTTTTATTGTGGTTGGATTATCCAGGTAGATTATTTACTACAACTAGAATCCCCCTCCACTACTCGATCGCCTGAACCCCCAGTCTTCTCTTCCTCTTTGTCCTTTTTTGAAACTGTCCCATTTTCTTCGATGCCTACAATTTTATTTATCTAGGGACGCGGGAGCTCTCCAGAAGAAAAGCTCCCCGCCAAACAGCATTGAAGAAATTTAACAAAAAGGAGGAAGGAACAGGTTTAAATACGCAAATCCAAGAGCGGGGTGCGAAACATGGATATCGATCCTTTTTGCGGTTGAGGAGGTTTTCTTGGCGGGTAAATAAATATTTAACAAGGTGGTTGGGGGGGGGGGGGATTTAATGTAGTTACTCGACGGAGTGCCTACCAAGGTGCTATTGTTCTCACACTGAGTCATAAGTCATAATTATAAGAGATCATTGAAACCCTCGTTGTGCAGTTATCGGCTATCATCGTAGAATGAGCCACATTCACGTAGGTATCAAGTGCTTGAACAATGCAGAAGTATTACGTTTTTCCAACATTTCATGGCGCCTTGAAAGAGACAAACACACTGCAAATCATAATCAATCTTACTCGAGTATGGGCATGTAGTCAGTTAATCCTGGTGAGTTTAATTCCCTCTTGGTTTATTATTTTCAAATAGAATCCGAAAATGGAATTTTAATAAAATTTCTATCCGTCCGCCGTACGCAGTACTTCGCACGTATATTTGTTACCATGAACCAAAATTAATGAAATTTGGTTTGCAGGTCCCATTTGAGGTCTGGTCTGCGAAGCTCGGCGTTAGTGTCAGTAGTCTCCAAGGGGTTCAAAATAGGGGTTGAAATTTCCCGAACGCCGTGGCTGGAAAACTTTCAATAGAAGGGTATGAGTTTTTTTGACGTTTTTAAATTGATGTCGAACTAAAACAATTTTTGAAACCACCCGGAGTATTGTACATCCAGGCGTTCGTTTGCACCGAAAAGCTTCGTCAACATGATTGTGAATGAAACTGTATAAATCCGGCCCATATATCATTGCTAGAGAGCACCTTATTATAATCACTGATGGCTGAATAAACTCGAGATGGTTGTTCTGTGACATTATTTCATTTGAAGAATGATGGCTCTTTTGGATTTTGTTGATAGGAACTTTTGTAACGTGAACAAACGTTACGCTTCATGAACAAATAATTTTGGATTGAATCCCGCGCTTTTTTATGAAACTTTAATTCCCGGGCTGGCTCCTGTACTCGATTTAGGCTTTCCTGGGGGGAGCTAGAAGGTAGGTATTGACCACAGAAAACAGTGATCTAGGCAGAAAGGGCACCTGTTTTTCCCTCTCAGTTTCATCATCTTCGTAAATCAAATAATGCGTATTATGAGTAAAACGAATCTCTTAAATCCCAAAAATGTAAGAATGAATTTTTCTGTAGTCAGTTTTCATCAGACTGTTCTCAAGGATTGTGTTCGTTTATTTCTTCCCAAGATCTCATGTATAGCATTACAGTTACACGTGCTCCTCCGTGAATCGGTTCAAGTGTGAAAGCATGCAGCTGACTGACCTTCTACTTACCTAATATAATAAATTACGATCTGTTATATATAAATATGAGGCTTAGGGCTGAAACACGCGTCATAATCAAGAGTGAGGCTCTTGATAAGTTGAGGAAGCTCTTACATACCTATATTTACACGCACTTGGTAATGTGATGGGTGAAAGTGCGCGCATCTAACCCCAACTGACCCTGGATTTCGCAGTGCGTGAAAAATGGATGAATGATGTTAATTTTGGCACTGAAGCTTGACTGTAGGTACCTGAGCTCTTGTAGGGGCACATATTGAGAATCTGATAGTCAACTGATGTGCCTTCCCATGAGCAGGCTAAATAGCTTGAGGGTTGACGAACGATAATGTTGTTCTTTACCAGTCCAATTAATGGTTTCTCTATGCACATTACACGCCTGTTGCTATTGATATGTTTTTATTTTATAGTTTCGTTCGCTTTAATAGTCAAAGGACGATTACACTTTCACTACTCAGGACGATGTTGCTGCTGATAGTTGCTAAAATTTGGGAAAACAGCAGTTCTAATGAACAACTTTTTAATCCGAAATCAGCAGTATGGTGATTTGGTCAGATTTATTGTGAGTTACAACCATGTCATCTTAATCTCAGAACATGCAGCCAAAAATCAGTGTTGTTTGCCTGAGACCTTTTTGTAATTTCGTCAACTTTTCAGAAAGCACACTCGAACTAATTGACCAATGAGCCTATTCAACATTAATTTGCTGAAGAATTCCAGCTGATCGAGGAGTTGGTGGAGATGGTAGGTACATACACAAAGGAACCACGAAAAACTATTGTGAAAACCGAAAAGATGTGTCTTTCATCCATTTTTTGCCTAACACCTTCCTAGTGTATCAAAGGATCCGGTTGACACCCGTTGTAGAACCCGCTGGCTGGCAAGCCGATACTAAATATAACAAAATTAGGCAGTTGTGGTTGATGACTCACCAGAACAGATGTCGTAGCCATCGAGGCTGTTGAAAGTGGCTGTTTTCATGAGGAGTCCGATCGAATTGGGAACGTTGGTTTTGAAGTGACTCGTCACGGCGTCGATCACTTTGGGGAAGGAGAATCGGACGCCTCCTGTCGTCACGTACAGAGCCCCTGTGAAGCTGACGGCGGCGTCGTTGACGAATCCGATGCAGGAGTCGCCGGAACCTTTGAGGTCAATGCTGAGGGTGGCCGACAGCCCGTCCGACGTCGCCATCGACGTTAGGTTGAAAAACCCGTAGTCATCGTCGTTGTAAGCGACCCGCAAGTATTTGACCGTCACGTTTTTCACGGCAACGTTGAAAGTCAATCTCTGGTCCGAGCCGTAGATAGGATCGGTAGGACCATCGATCAGGGTGGCTTCAGACGTCCTGTAAAACAAATCAGCACAGCTCGTGCAGTGTATTTTTCATTTATTCAGGAATTTAGTTGGTTATTGCATCCAAATGTAAAACGCTGCAAATATTAACCTGGATCGGGACCCGGCCAGCAGAAGAGCCATATAAGATGCGGCGACACTGCCACCTGACTTGACTTGACCTCACTTGCATGCCTGTCCGAACCCATCCTTTGTATTTCAAAGGGGAGGGGCGAGACTGCGACCGGACCTGACTTGACTTGACTTGAGGTGAGCCAGCCACCGGACTCCGTTCTGATCCGGTCTGGATGGGTTGAGACCTGACTCCGGTCCCCCCACTACCGCGATTTTCAACCCCTCGCACCCCAACGAGCCATCCAAAGCAGCCCCCACTGCTCTCTTCTCATCCTAAAATAGTTTTGAAATAATTGTACATTGTTCAATTTGGCGGATAGGGTGTGAAAATTCACCGTACTGTGCTCGTTCGGAATCATGGTGACATCCACGACTCATTCAAAGATAGAAAATTTGTCACTAGTTCTATTTCTTCATCAGAATCGGATTCTGATTCTAAATCACAAAGAATGGCTTCCATTTCGGAGGACATACTCTTGTGACGTCCAAGAACAAACTGGACTGGTTGGAGTCCGGTGACTCTGGTCAAGTCAAGTCCGTTGGCAGTGTCGCACCCCCCTCCGGTCTCCAGTCCGGTGGCTCCGGTCAAGTCAAGTCAAGTCCGGTGGGAGTGTCGCCGCACCTATATCCTCATATTACACAATGGTTCATTATTTACCTGTATAGATGCCCCTTCTGCGTAGATCACTGTTTTTGTGGCCAATACCTAGTCTCGAAGCCCCCCAGGGAAGCCCTAAATCGAATACTGGAGCCGGTCCGGCAATTGCAGTTTCATAAAAATGCTTGGGGATTCAGTAATTCATTCATTAGCATATTCATGAAGCACAACGTTTGTTCAAGTTACAAAAGTAGGTACCTGTCAACAAAATTCAAAAGAGCATCATTCTTCAAATGAAACATTATCACGGAACAACCAATTCGAACTCGATTTCATACAGCCATCCGTATTATGATCAGGTCCCCAGCAGTGATATCATCTGGGCCGGATTTATACCGTTTTATTCACGATCATGTTGACGATACTTTTCGGTGCAAACAAATGGCTGGAAGTACATTGGTCCGGGTGGTCTTTTCGCCTCTTAGAGACGACTGACAGTAACGCCTAGCTTCACAAATTAACTAGACCCCAAATGGGATCTGCTAACCGAATTTCATTAATTTTCGTTCATGATAACCAAGCAAAGTGCGAAATACGGCAGACGAACAGATATTTTTTTTTCCATTTTCATATTCTACGTACTTCGAAGCGGAAACCATCAAATTTTGAGCGGGAGGGGAGGGGGTTAGTTGTCTCTTCCTTCATCTCGATTCCAAAGGATCATTGTTGAAAATAATAAACCAAAATATAATGTGAGACAGAGGGGATATTCTTTTGTATTGAACACAAGTCTTTCATGTCATGTATTGTAGCTATGTCAGGAAATACTGCAAGCTCGTGGCAAGACTTACTGCGGACTGACAAAAATTTTAAAATTCGCGCATCTCTCACGGCCAACGTGCTACTCGTTTATTTCGCTAATTCGCCCCTGGTACCTACGATTTGCTAAGTTCGCTACTTGCACTCTACCATACACCCATCGCCACGTCTGCACCCTGCCGTTGAATTAAAAAATACCCCGCTTCCACTTTCGCTGTGACTGGAGACGCCATATCGAGAACTATCGTGGTGGCTTCAGTCACCAGTACGACATTTAGTAAGCACAGTAAAAAACTGTTCGGTAATGCAGCCATTTTTCAGCCAAGTCAAATCATAGAACCTATTACGTATAAAATCTATTATCTGCAATGTGTTTCGATTGTTTGGTACCTGGATTAGCATTTTTATCGTTTTTAATATCATAGGTACCACTTGTTCTTGTTTCATCTCGGTGCATATAGGTTTTTTCGTAACGATTTTGCTAAGTCTTATTCTGTTCCATGTATTTTTCATTATTTGTCGTAATAAATCGAATGTTGAATATCGATCATCTCCCCATCCATTGCTAGGAAAGCGCTTCTGTCTGCGTTGTACAGTTTATTGTGAAGCCTTCAATATTTCTCAAATGGACAAATTTGAATTAGTTTCATAAGGTGACCTAGACCTTGACACTATGCCGATTGGTGAATTTCGTACCAAACTTAGAAGAGTAAAGCAGGCTTGGGACTATTCTGAGTCCGTTCGTCACTTGTGCGATGCTTATGTGTAGAAATGTATAAGTCGTAATTCGAATCTGCAGTAATATTTTTTGTGTATTAGGTAGGGATATATCCCTTCTATGTAGGTCGTTTCGTAATAGGTAGCGTTAAAATGCGTATAATTACCGGTGTTGAAATTTTTTTTTCCCTTATGAATGTAGATTCCATCCTGAGGATTTTGACACTATCCTCACTTTCCTACAATAAGTAGTTCTTCTTATAAGATTTTTCAAATTTTCCACCAAAGCTGACGTTATTGCACCCCTTTCGCCTGGGCGGGACCCCCCTGCCCACTGTGACGCCAGAATTGGAAACGTTGAAAAATCGTAGGAAAATAACTACCTATACTTATTGTAGGACTGTGCGGAAACTAGGTCAGAATGGAATCTACCTAGTTTCATTAAAAATCAGATAAACCGCTTTTGTGACACATGCGCATACCCTTGCGGGCCGATTTCACTTAGAATTCATCAAAATTTGACTCCTTTGGTCTCTGCACCTTCTCTTTCCTGAAACATTAAATTTATAGTTTGCTCCTCTATTTTCCTTAGGAACTTAATTAATTCGTCCTGCTCGTGCTTTTCTTCGGTTGTGCTCGTGGTTAATTTTTCCGTATTTGGCCATGGTTACTCTTAGATTCTGTACTTGACTTCGATTAATGGATTTACGATAAGTTAATACTCGTAATTTACTTCAATTCGAATTAATTCAGTTGTCGTTTCGTCCCTCGCGACATAATGAGATTGCCGTCCATTTATCTACGTACTTATACAATAAAGATTCGGCCTTTCCTTAAACCCTAGTCACACTTATAGTAGTTGCCTCATCTCGTTTACACATATAGAATAAATTACCCTTAAAAACCAGCAGTGCGCCGCTAAATGCAAAGAACAGTTCATTTTGAGTCTTGAAATCTTGAGGGTGACCATCAGAAAAACCTGTATAATGTTTTGGTGCCAGAATGGCGCCGAGCCCCTGCAGTTGCGCCCCAAAATTCAAAAGCCCACTAATTGCAGGAGTACAAATTGAAATTCGGAGAGTAAATTCTGCACATCAACAAAATGCATGTGTGTCATTGTTCGACGCCACCGCCAGTTGTCACGTCAATAGGGAGAACCATACGTGTTGTATTGCCTTTTCTGGATTTCGGGTTTCTCATGGTACTATCATTGAATTTCAAAACATAATATTTTAAGTTGTATTTGGTATCGTTGTTTTCTGGGCTTAAATGAGGCTCCTGGTCAGCGGACCCACAAGTATAACATATGCCTAACTAATGTGTAACTGTCCTAAACTACTTTATTAACTCAGGTACCGACACGAGGTTGGAAGTTCCTTTCTGTTACTCGATTCTCGCGTTGCAACGCCTTGTTAAACTCCATCATCCGCGGGAAGCACTTAGAAGGAGTAGGAGAAGACAGTTAATTTGCCTACTGGGGGAAACCAACTAACCTGGTCAAACTTCCGTTCAACTCGAATGCGGGCCCAGCAAAGGCGAGTGTGAAGTTGTCGTTTGTCTTTCCTTGCACAACTCCTCCCTCGAAATACCCAGGGAGCGTCACCCAGGCGGAACCCTCAGCTTGTACCCACGAAGACATCCTTGCCAGAACTCTGTCGGCTAGGAAGTTGGCTAAGCTGCATTCCGCCATCTCATAAGCGAAGGTGGAGAGTAAAAAAATCAGAACTGCCTTCATCTTGGAGAGCAAGTGGCTGTAAAAAATGCAAAACGAATTTCTGAGTCCTACAGAATTTGCACAACCAGCAAGATTCGTAGGATGAGTTCCCACAATAACCGTTGAAATCTTTAGAAAACCGTCTTCCTCCTTCTTATTTTTTCGGGGTAAAATACGCTATTTCTCCATAACAAGCTTTGTACCCACTTGGTACATTGACTAGTCCAGATCGTAGTTAAGTAATCCATTGATACAAACCCGTATGTGAATAGTCCGAATCCATACCGGGATTTCAACCAATTTTACTCCTTGCTGGGATGCGTTCAGTAAGATCCAATTCAACTGTGCTATGAGGAATAAATGTAGACTCATAATTCTTGTTATTTCTAATCACATTGGACGATTAATGGAATAACGTTCAACGATTCTAACATTTGTGGTTTATTATTCTCAATAATGAACCCTTGGAATCGAGCATTAAAGAAAAGAACCCCCCCCCCCCCCTTCCTCAAAATTTGATGGTTTCCGTTTCAAGGTATGTAGAATCGGAAAATGCAATAAATAAATTTCTTTCTGTACGCCATATGCCGTACGTTGCACTTTCCTTAGTTACCATGAACCAAAATTGATGAAATTTGGTTTTTAGGTCCCATTTGGGGTCTAGTTGATCCGCGAAGCTCGGCGTTAATGTCAGTCATCTCAAAAAGGTGGAAAATAAGGGTCGAGATCTCCAGAACGCAGTTACCTCGAATTTCTTTACGGTTTTAAATAGTTTAGGAACTTAAGAGTTTTTTGAGACCACCCAGAGCATTGTACGTCCAGCCGTTCCTTCACAGTAAGGCCCGGAAGTTGGCGCCGACAGGCTTTTTCAACAGGGGGGGGGGGGGGGGGGGTGAATCAAACTGTATACATTCAGCCCAGATATCATTGCTAGGGAGCACCAGATTATTATCGCTGTGTTGCGGTGGATGGGATATTACGTAGCCGAAATATTGCACCTAATTGAAATAAGACCGGAACATCTGAAGTGTTAATTATGACAATTTCACTTACTCCGATTCAATCGAATGGATCCGCTTACTGCACTTTGGTTAAACGCACTGCCAAACCTTCGCAAATTATATAGATTCGCTATCTTCACGTATCAGCCTATCGAGCGAGTGCCACTTGATCAACGATTTTCCCGACTTGAGGAAAATACTCATTGTTTGTACATCCACATGATTGATAGTCTCAGCCGATGGGTCTGTACGCCTTGTCAATCGGATCATCGGATGAGGTACCTGCACAGAATCTGACACTGTTCATTCCACTAATAGAATGCTGGGTATGAGGCGCGGCACGCTGCCGGATGCCCCCAGTCATATTTCACGTGGCCCGATCTTGAACAAAGGCCATCGACAATGGATCGAGTTGAATTCCGTTGAATCCGTTCAGTAAATGGGCGACGAAACAACTCCTCACACACTGACTAATACTGTCGCTACTCCAATCTTCAAGCCTTTTTAGCGACGCTTATTCATTTTTTGGAACAGGGGCACAACCTAGAACCTGGGAAATTAAGTAACTAAGTAAATTAAATAGTAATTAGCCATTCCAGGCTTCTCCTCAGCTCAGGAATTTGATCCATTTATTTTGCTCAAGGCTAATGCATGGTGGAAGTTGCAAGGGTGTGCTGGTGTGCAGGTTTCCCCTCGCCCTGACTGTCGGTTGGCATTTTTTCCTTACAGCAGCCAAGTTTCACATAAACCGGCCGCATCAAGGTCCTGCATCCAAGCTCCGACTTTCACCTTTTAAAGCCGAAATGGAAAAACGTGAGTAGCCGTATTATTGGAGTTTCAAAGTTTTTGGGGCTGAAAAGTCAATAGCTATTCATTAACAAATTTGTTTTCAAAAGAAAAAAAAACCTTGAGTGTAATTTACCATCAGAAACGAAAATTGAATTACCGAAAATCTCACTTGCGTAAAATTAATTTTTTTCGCCGTTTTCCCCACTGTGCGCATGTAATAATATACAGTAGCTCCACTGTCAAGAAAAATTAGTTGGAGGCTCCTTAGGCTTAAACCAAAATCCATAAAAGCTGGTTTCCCGTTTTTTTTTCCAAGTTATATGATTTTCCGATGAAGTGAACTTCTTAATACCTTTTTCGCTGGTTTATTCGTGATCAGCGTTAAATTTCCCATAAAGATAGAGGTTTTTTTGGAGTGTTTGCCGGAATTTTTCCTCCCGTTGTGGGCCGCGCTTTGAGGCCAAAGGGTAAATTGTAGAGGTATTCTGCACGCTTAAAGGGATTTTCCCGCTGATTCTGAAATCTGAAGTGTATTCCAGTCCTATAGCTGAAATTGCGTATTAGCTCCATAAATCCCGAAAACCCTTCAAAACTCTGTATTAGCTCACTCAGTCCCAACCACACTTGTTTTCGTATGAAATAGAAGTGAAGACGATCAAATTCGGCGGTTAATGAGACCAAATTACTCTCCACCCATGTAACCAAAATTTTTGGCGATTTTTAAAGGTTTTCCGTTCGTGGCTGATGTCATAAAACGAAATGACAGAGGAAACTGCACAGTTGAGAGCTCAGTTTGTTCTCATTTGACGCAGACTTTGATCGTCTTCAACTTTTCTCCTGTAGAAAAAGCGGTTATGTAGGGGCCGATGTGCAGAGGTACGAGGCCATAGATCTCGAAAACTGTTGAAAAACCATTTTGATAGGTTCGAGTTTTCGAGGTTTTACGGGATTTATGGCCTCGCACCTCTGCACATTGGCACAGCTACCTAACTGGTTTTTCTACAGTAGAAAAGTTGAAGACGATAAAATTGTGCGTCGAGTGAGACCAGACTGAGCTCACAAGCTGCGAAGTTTTCTCTATTCAAGCCACAAACCAAAAACCTTTGAAAATCGCAAAAGCTATGTGTCGTGGTACCCACCTATACCACTCACACCTGCATATTAGATTACACTCACTGAACCAAGTAGAAAGAAGGGGTCTGCGTGAGACGGGAAATGTTCACAGCCAGCTCTCCCCACCAGTCTCTAACGACTGTCGGAGGGCCAGAGGAGGGTGGAACAAGCCCTATATAAGCCGTGCTCCCGGCCAGATTTCTTCATTCTAGGCATTCACCTAATTCTATGACTTCTCTCCCTCTCCCTTCCTTCCTTCCCTCGAAAAGACCTCGTAGAGAGGTGGAACCTGCCTGGTGAGGCATTTATGGTATAACCGGCGTGGTGGAACCTTCCGAACACCTCCTTCACAAAAGATCTCGTAGAGTGGTGTAACCTGGCTGGTGAAGCCTTCGGGTATAACCGGTGTGGTGGAAACCTTCCGAGCACGTCATCCGATACCTCACGCTCCATCACACCTTCACCTATCCCAGGCACCAAAACCATTCACCACAGTGCTGACCCCGACAATTCTATTTACTACACTATGGTTCCTTGAGCGGGGAGTCATTTGGTCTCATTAACCGCCAAACTTTATCGTTTTCAACTTCTGTTTCATACGAAAACCATTGTGGTTGTTACCAGTGACGTTGATATATCTCGTTGATATATCGTTGTCGTGTGATATATCTGTGACGTTTTTTAAATTTATTTTTTCATTTTAAATATTTTTCAGGATTTATGGCGCTAATTTATGGCGATTTTAGTTCTTGGAATATGAGGTGTATTCAGAATCAGCTGGAAATTCTCTTTAAACGTGCAAATTTTTCCTAAAATTTACCCTTTTGGACTCAGCGACCGGCGGTGAGATCCGTATAGAGGCCAACGGGGGCGGAGGAGGAGCTTGTGAGCTCAATTTGGTCACATTTAACGCAGAATTTGGTTGTCTTCAACTGTTCTCCTGTTGAACAACCGGTTAGGTGTGGGCCGATTTGCAAATAAGGCGTGAGGCCCCCCATTATCTAGAAAATACGCATATTTGCACTGGTTGTTCTACAGAAGAGAAGTTGAATGCGCTCAAATTCTGCGTCGAATGAGACCAAATTGAGCTGTGTAGTTTTCTCAGGATCGCCTCGTTTTACTATATCAGCCACAACCAGTTTCCCTTTTGGCCTCCCCGAGTGGCGGGCGGTGAGATCCGGATAGAGGACAACGGGGGTGGCGGAGGAGCTGGAGAGCTCATTTTGGTCACATTTGGCGCAGAATTTGGTCGTCTTCAACTGTTCTGCTGTAGAAAAACCGGTTTGGTACGTGCCAAATTGCGAATAAGGTGGAAGGCCGTAAATCTCGCAAAATCTAGAAAATATGTATATTCGCACATTGGCATCTAACGAACTCGTTGTTCTACAGCAGAAAACTTGAATGCGATCAAATTCTGCGTCGAGTGAGACCAAATTGAGCTATGCAGTTTTCTCAGGATCGCCTCGTTTTACTATATCAGCCACAACCAGTTTCCCTTTTGGCCTCTCCCAGTGGCGGGCGGTGAGATCCGGATAAAGGCCAACAGGGGCATAGCAGGAGCTTGAGAGCTGAATTTGGTCACATCTGACGCAGACTTTGGTCGTCTTCCACTGTTCTCCTGTAGAACAACCGGTTAGGTGTGTGCCAATTTGCGAATAAGGTGTTAGGACGTAAATCCTGCAAAATCTCGCATATTTGCATTTTTGCCCATTGGCCCCTACCTAACTGGTTGATCCACAGGAGAAAAGTTGAATACGATCAAATTCTGCGTCGAATGAGACCAAATTGAGCTTTGCAGTTTTCTCGGGGTCGCCTCATTTTACCGTATCAGCCACAACCTTTCACCCTTTTGGCCTCTCCGAGTGGCGGGCGGTGAGATCCGGATAGAGGCCAACTGGGGCGGAGGAGGAGTTTGGAGGTGGAAGGAAGCAACAAGAAAAGCTCTGGAAGGTTTCTGGGGCGATAATAGGGGAGACACGCGAGCGGTCAGTTCTGGTGCGGCGGCTAATAAGGGACGACGGGCGCCGATCGTCTCGGGGCGGGCGCTTCTCGGCCCTCGCGCGCGACGGGGCCCCGCAGTCATGTTGAACCTGTACAAGACGCAGAGGGAAAGGCCGAGACCCGCCGGCAACGCCCGTTTCACCAACCACCGGTACAAGAGGCGGAGGGCCGCTGTGACCGCCTCCGTCCCCGCCGCCTCCAAACCTCGGCCTTTCGCCAAATTGTTTTCCTGTTTCACCAATTCCAAGTCGGCGCCGGCTACGGGGAACACGCGTACTCGAACAAAGTGAGCAGTTGAACCCCCCACAACATCACACACTCACACACACACACATATAACCATCACCAAAACGCTGCAAAGTCCTTGTCACATGGGTTTATTATTCTATTGGACTTACCTGCAGAAATGTTGGCAGTTCACTTATTGTTTCCTTCACGTGCAATAATTGAAATAGCTATTTCCGATGTTTCCACCAATTTTGGCCCTCAAAAACATGAATTAGGTTTTTATTTTTATTTTTATTTTTTTTTTAACAGATTATCTTTGATCATTGATAGTACCATTTAATTATCTTGATTCACCTGTTGGTACTACTTCTAGTGTTATTATACAAATTTATGGTGATTTCAGACAATTTTCCCAGGTTTTTGACTCATAAAAAATGAATTTTGGGAGCTTAACCTTCGTTGCCATCTCAATTCTTCACTCTTCGGTCAAAATCAACTTAATATTTGGTCTTCTCGCCGTAAAAAAACATGGAAAACGATACCTCACAAGCTCATCTTCACTAAAACCACAAAAATCCCTCGAATGCCCCTATTTTTACACCCATTTTTCTCCCATAACACCCCTGTGTGTATGTCGATCGGGCTGCCGAGCTTCGGAGCACAGCTAGGACGCAAATGTGTTCCCAAATGGGGACCCAAACTGTGTGCGGAAGAACGACGATTTTAGACCAAATTTAACTTAAATTTAAAGCTGAAACATCGTTAAAACCTCAATTTTCCACTCCTTGGTCAAAATTGACTTCGTATTCGGTCTTCTCTTCCCAAAAAAAACATGGAAAACGATACCTCAAAAGCTCATGTTACTCAAACACAATAAAAACCCTATGCTTACACCCATTTAGGTTTATTATTCTGTGAATAATACACCTACGTAATCACTCAGCAAAAAATGTTTATAATACCTCCTCAAAAGTTTTTCTTTCAAGTTTCAAGGTGCGTATATTCAGAAAATGCAATGTCGTCCGCCGTGTCACGTGTACCGGCTTAATTTTCGGACTAAAAAATTCGTTCTTTCGCACGCATGCTCCATTTGGGCCCTAGTTCGAAACTTTGCAGCCCCATCGGAATATAGGTACTTATAGGTATAGGTACAATAGGTACTTTTTGTGTTTTCATAACATGTTAGTAACACGAGATTTTGAAGTATCGTTTCCCATGTTTTTTGGGACGAGAAGACCGAATATGAAGTCAATTTTGACCAAAGAGTGGAAAATTGAGGTTCTACCAAAGGTTCAGCTCCCAAAATTGATTTTTTATGAGTCAAAAACCTGGGAAATCGTCTGAAATCACCATCGATTTGTATAATAACACTAGAAAGTGTCAACACGTGAATCAAGACGATTAAATGGCACTACCAATGATCAAAGATAATTTTTTGGAAAAAATAAAATAAATAAAACTGAAAAGTCCGTGTTACATGGGTATGTTGTTCTATTGGACATTCCTACAGAAATGCTGGCTGTTCACTTATTTTTTCTTTCATGTGCAATAATTGAAAGCGCTGTTTTTGATGGTTTCCACCAATTTTGGCCCCCAAAAACACGAATTAGGCTTTTTTTTAAATCATTGATAGTACCATTTAATTGTCTTGATTTACCTGTTGATACTACTTCCAGTGTTATACAAATGTATGGTGATTTCAGACATTTTTCTCATTTTTTGACTGAAAAAATGAATTTCGGGAGCTTAACCTTCGTTACAACCTCAATTCTGCACTCTTCGGTCAAAATCAACCTAATATTCGGTCTTCTCGCCCTAAAAAACATGGAAAACTATACCTCACAAGCTCATGTTCACTAAAACCTCAAAAATCCCTCGAAAACCCCTATTTTTACACCCATTTTTCTCCCATAACACCCCTCGGGCCGATCGGGCTGCCGTGTTTCGGAGCACAGCTAGGATCCAAATGGGGACCCAAACTGTGTGCGGAAGAACGACGATTTTAGACCAAAATTTAATGTAAATTTAAGCTGAAACTTCGTTGGAACCTCAATTTTCCACTCCTTGGTCAAAATCGACTTCATATTCGGTCTTCTCGTCCCAATAAACATGGAAAACCATACCTCAAAAGATCATGTTGCTAGCGTGTTACTAAAACACAAAAAGCACCTATTTTGGTTTATTATTTTCAATAATGAACCATTGGAATCGAGCAAGAAAAAAAAATTCTACCCCCCCCTCAAAATTTGATGGTTTACGTTTCAACGTATGTAGAATCCGAAAATGCAATAAAAATATTTCTGTCTGTCCGCCGTACGCCGTTTTATACTTATTTTCACTCATAACACCCCTGGGTTATTCCGATCTGGCTGCAAAGTTTCGAGACACAACTATGGCCCAAATGGAGCATGTATACGAATGAACGAATTTTTTATACCGAAAATGAAGCCGGTATGCATGATAGGCGTATGGCGGACGGACATTGCATTTTCTGAAATTACGGACCTTGAAACGTAGGAGAAAAAATTTTGTGGGGGTGTTATAAAATTTTTGCTGAGCGAATACATAGGTGTATTATTCGACGAATAATAAACCAAAACAATCGAAACCCGAAAACACCACCATAAAACTAACCAAGAATCATCATATCACCCTCACCTATCATCAAGTATCACTATCAGCGCAACTCCATTCGACACCACTTGACTCTTCCTTGAATGAAGAAAGCCTGCTACGGAAGTAATCGGGCCGCTGACCTGCAGCCTCACGTTGGATCATTAGGTTTGTTCGCAGTGACCATCTGACGGTTATCTGACCATCCGCAGTCGGACTCTTTTCTGACTGTACAGTATCCATGACCGCCTGACCGGCTGTTGGCATTGTTTTTCTGACTATCCAAAAGCAGTTTCCTGATCGCCATTCTTCTCGATTTCCAACCTTCGCTATACTCAAACGCTTCTCAAACCAGGATCAGGATTGTATTGGATCCGTGATCCAGTCAGCTAACCATCGGAAAAGTTCCAGTCATGCAGCATGGCTATTAGTGCGAATTTTCTAATAAATATTCGTGCTATTGTGTAAAACGATGGTACAGCGAGAACCCATACCAATTATCGCAAAATCATATCATTTTTTTACTTTTTTAGCCATTTTTACAAAGTCAAATTTTACCCACTCTTTTTGGGGAAAAATATTTTTATCATCGAAGTCTGTCGTGAATCATCATCCCACATTGATTTTAGCCCTTTATACAAGTTTTTTACCCCAAAAATCCAAATTTTACCCCTTTCCTGTATGAAAAACAACAAACTGGTATTTTTCTTCCATTACTCACCCATGCATACGACTTCCAGTGATTTTATATCAATTTTTCGCGGTTTTACCCAAGGTCAGATGTCGTCTGGAGTGGTATATATAGGTTTTATATATATATATATATATATATATATATATATATATATATATATATATATATATATATATATGTGTGTGTGTTAAGATCTAGGGACGAACTTAGGATGGTGTGAAACGGATTTGCCTGTGAAACAAAAATTTCAAAAATCCTCGTTCTGAAAATTTTGGACCCCCTGTAATGGCACTGTAATTCGAAAATTCTATAAAAAGCCAGTGCGAACAAATATTGTAGCTTGTTTAGTTGAAACTTGTACCAAATTAAAACTTGCTCTTCCAATATTAAACCTTGTAGACGTTTAACCCATAACTTAACACACGGGCTTGCCACGGGCTTCCGTACACCTGCGTCACTGGGAACCACACGTCCTCCGCTTATGTTCACATCGGTCTCCCCAAGGCGTGTTTTGTAAGAGCGTTTTTTCTCACTTGCGCAAGTTGCTGACACAAATGCAAGGAAGCCGTTGAGCTCAGAGCTTTAGAGTCGCACTGGGTGAAATTGAACTGGACGACACAACAAACGGCTTTCACTAGCTTCTACCCAGCTGGAGCATCATTCCTGTATAAAATCGCGGGATTCGGACACAATAATAGTAGTAATAATAATAATAATAATAATATAAATTATTATGCGAATGATGTTTTTTCTATGAAAAATTGACTTCTTACTCCTATGAACTCCTAAAAATTCAGAATTCAGAAAATTCCCTACCAAATCAGAAAACGGATATTTCCACGTGATGCAATGTTGAAAAGTAGTGCAAAATCAAGGTTTACCGTTACATTCAATTTTGTGCAATACCAGGACTGCGCCGTTTTGGCTTATTATTCTCAATAATGAACCTTTGGAATCGAGCGTGAAAAAAATTAACCCCCACCCCTCAAAATTTGGTGGTTTGCGTTTCAGGGTGTGTAGAATCCGAAAATGCAATGACTGCCAGTCATCTCTAAGGGGGTGAAAAATAGGAGTTGAAATTTTCAGAACGACGAAGCTCGAAAACTTTCAATAGAAAGATATGGTTTTTTTTACGTTTAAAATTTATCTTGAACTAAAGAATGTTTTGTGACCACCCGGAGCATTGTAAGACCAGTCGTTCGCTTGCACCGAGGCGACCAGATATGAAGTTGATTTTGACCCAAGAGTGGAAAGTTTGAGGTTCTAACAAAGTTTCAGCTCTCAGATTTTTTTTTTTTGTTCAAAAACCTGGGAAATTGCCTGAAATCACCATAAATTTGTATAATAACACTAGAAAAAGTGTCAACAGGTGAATCAAGACAATTAAATGGCACTCTCAATGATCAATGATAATTTGTCAAAAATAGGAGCCTAATTTTAGTTTTTGGGGGGTCGGAATTGGTGGAAACCATCAAAAATAGCTGTTTCAATTATTGCACATGAATATGAATGAGCAGTCAGCATTTCTTTAGGTATGTAGTGGAACTGAAGGGGTGGGACGCCCCCCTGTATACCGAGTGGCCCGCTTTCACACGCCCGCCCCCATTATATCCGCGACGATTCAAGATGGAGGGAAAGAGTTAAACGTGAAACCCTCTTATTTCTTTGCGTAGATTTAATAAATGATATTTTCTTGCTCGGGCGCATGCGCTGAACGTTTGCGACGTGCACTGACTTTGTTTTTTCAAATGGTTACCCCCCCCCCACTTTTATTTCAAATTCGAAGTCTACGTAACATTTCATGAAAAATGACCCGTTTACTCTTCGTTTACGCCTAAAAACCCAGTAATGTAGGTTCCACTGGAATATGTCGTCTTCAAGGAAAAACATACTTCACCACGATTCAGCGTGGAAAACAACGTTTCGCGCACATGCAGCGCGTAGTTAGTGCCTTTTCTTATTTATTTCCTATGGTCGACAGTCCCTGTGAGGTTAAAGCGTATAGTGGACCCAACTCTCTGTCCAGAGTTGTTGCCCAGGCGCTGCCCTCTTTGTGCCACAGATATATTTTATAGTACTTGTCCCTGGGGATCTTGGTTAGGTTAGGGATGAGAACAGTAGTTTAACGGATGACAATTATTATTATAGTTTATTCCCCTATAAATTATAATCCCTATTTACAATTGAACTACTTATTCGATACCCTACTCCTACCTATTCCTCCAAAGACTAGTCGAGCCGCGCGCGGATAATATTTTTGCGTTCGGATTCACGACGCGGTTGAAGACTTTTTTGGTTGTCTATGAACAAGTACTGACCTCGGTTTCCCTGAGGAATATGCTGGCTCCCGACGTCCGGGTGTTGGCTGCTTCACCGGAGTGGCTCCGCGTCGGGTTGTTCTTTCGGTACTCGGATACTTGACCAAGGACCTCCGAGGGTGCTGTCCGCTCGTGGGGCGATGTGTGCCGGATCCGGAGGAGGTGACAGTTCTCTTCTGGACCACTCCACGAATCTTGAACTTCAGTGATATACGGAAGACGGAAGACGTCGTTACTGGCCCTGCATGGGGTTTTATAGTCCTTGCGTCAGTGGGGAAAAATTGCTCCCCTTCCTTCATTGTTTTAGCAGTTGGGTCTAGGATGTGCTGCTCAGGCGGATGATTTCGGAAGTGAATTTCGTACCACTTTCGATGGTATTTTGCAATACGGTGGTCGGCGCGTGGATTGCGAAATAATCAACATTGATTTAAAGGTCTTGTTGTTATTTCGGAATCCCCGTTCCAATTCGGCTTCTGTTGTAGGTCGGGTTCGTCTGACGTTTGGTGATGTAAGACATCATGTGTTACTTACACATATGCTTACAGTCCCCGACTCAAAAATTCGAGTGTCGGTTCATTTTTTCATGTAATGTCACGTAGAATTCGACACTGAAATAAAACGCTACAAATAATTACACAACGGTATATTATTTACCTGTAGCTGCCCCTTATGCGTAGATCACAGTTTTCTGTTGTCAATACCTACCCTCGTGCTCCTCCCTGGAAATTCGTAAATCGAGTATACTGGAGCCAGCCGGGCGGTACAGTTTCATAAATATGCGGTGGATTCAAGAATTCTATCATTAATAAATTATTTATTGTTATTCATGAAGCATTGTTAGCAATGATATCTGGGCCGGATTTATACCGTTTTCATTCACGATCATGTTGACGATGCTTTTAGGTTACTAACGATCGGCTGGTCGTACCCTTCATTGAAAGTTTTCGAGTTACGGCGTTAGGGAAATTCCAACCTCTATTTTTCACCCCTTAGAGTTGAGTGACAGTCGCCGAGCTTCGCGTGCCAACTAGGCTGGAGAGCTATATAGAGGTAATATACCTGTATAGTAGTAATATAGCTATATAGTAGTATAAGTACTGAGACCATCATTATTCCGACACCCTCAGTCTTTGGCACACTAATTTCTGTCGTCACCTCGTGCAATGTCTGTCATAGCATTTAACATGGGACCACCGGGGGATAATCCTCTTTGATTATAAAAACGATTCATCGAAATCGGTCCAGTGGTTTCGGAATAATCGCTAGACAAATATTGAGAAAATACCCCAATTCTGTTAAAAAGAGAAAAATTTCCATTTTAGTGAATTACCCCGGGCAGCTAATGGTGTTAAAATCTAATTATAACTCCCAATTCTGCCTGTCGTTACGTTGATTTGACTCGCCAGTTAAGTGTTTCTTTTCAGTTATTATGAAAATGCTTCGTTATGCTGTTTTAAACGAATTTGCACCATTATCTTGAGTTGTATTTTATTCAATTATATCAGTTGTGGGAGAGGAAGAGGGGGGATGGTTAAATTTCTACCTTGGTGTTTCGATTTGAATGAAAGGCGGGTAAAATGTCTGGGGCAGTCTTTGAATCTGAAGTTCTGTGGCAGTAGGGAAACTGTTAATAACAGTAGTTACCTAATTTCCGTACCTTAGAGAGGCCCATATTTGAGAATTTTTCGCGGTGTCTTGTCATTGTGTCGAAAATCTACTCTATGGCTTGAAATGTTGAGAGTATTGCCGACTTACTTCTTGTTAGACGATCGATATTCGCTGTACAGTAGGTATTGGTGGCACTGGTGATGGTGGCACTTATCAATAGATTGATTCAAAGTCCTATAAAATGCTCCCAATTTGTTTCGTTGGACAGGCCTCCGTAGCATCATGCGCGGACATCAGGCTGTAAATTGTGGAATCTCCTTACTCGAAGGAAACAAACTTTCAACTCAGTCGGCTTGAAGTTGACGTGCTGGGCTACAAATCTTCTCTCCCGAAACCAGTTCCAAATGTGTCCAGAGTTTTGCTGCAGCTCTTATCGAGCAGGGCCTGTCCATCATTGCCAATGTTACTTCCTCATTGTTGACATACCGACCTGGATCTCTTGACAGCTGTTGAATTACCTCCAGTTCGGTAAAGAGACAGTGCATCCCATGATCCAAGTTGGATGACCTTCAGACGATTCCCATCGATGGATTCAGGAAACATTCCGGTGTTTATACTTTGTTCAGGATCCACACAGTTAACATGAAAAACTTACGCTGCGTGAGGTGAGGGAACGGATCAAGCAATCCAACCCTCGGTTGTAACCGTAGGTACCAGTCCATTTTATTAGGAGTTTATTTTTTCTGCATCCCTTGTGCCAATTATGGATTTTTTAGACGACGATTTCTATGTCCTACTAAAGCAAAGCGTATAGGATTAGCAAAAATACGCTATTCCAATGTGTCCAACATTTTTAGTTCGCCGGTGGCCAGGTTTACCACTCATTGATTGAATTGTCAATGTGGACAACTTTCAGGTGTTAAAAGAAGGAGCATCGCCTGTCCAGCAATTTTGGACGAAGTTATTCGAAGAAGGATATGAAAGAGAACAGGGCATGAACATGAAAACAGTATGAAAATGGCCACATTTTTGGGCCCCAAAACCGCCATTTTTTCCCATACCTATACCCTGTCTAATAAGACCCAAATTTGCGGCCTCTCTTAGAATGTAATGAGTGAAAGGATCACTCTTAGGATGTAATGAGTGAAACCATCACTATGAAGAATATATATTATTTTGATTTTTTTTTTTTGTTCCAGGTAAGTGGTTTTGGAACGACTTCACTGGATGAACTGGGTAAGCCTAAGGTGAAATGTGATCGTTGAAAAATAAATAAGAATAATCAGGTAGTCTGCCGTCAGAGAAGTGGGAGTATTTGTGTAGTGTTTCAACTTCAGGTGGTACTTTCTTTCTCTAAAATTCTTATGACGCCATCTCCGTTCGAAAGTTGGCGATCATGATGGCTAATGTCTCTCTGGAAGCAGCGGCATCGAACAACTCGAGCGATGTACAGCCAAACCACGTGCGTAGGTCCTTCAACCACGAATTTTGGCGACGCCCAACCGACCGCTTGCCCTCGATTTTCCCCTCTATAATCACCCTGAGGACCTCATATTTTTCCCCTCGCATGACATGGCCAAGATATCGGGCCTTACGTTCCTTAATCATCCGTAGGAGTTCTCGCTGCTTGCTCATTCGAAGCAAAACGTCCTCATTGGTGACTCTATCCGCCCAAGGTATCTTAAGGATTCGTCTATATAAATACAATTCTAGTGCTTCGATCCGACCCTCCAGAGATGAGTTGAGAGTCCAAGACTCACAACCATAGAGGAAAACGGAGAAAACATAGCACGTATGCATTCTCATCCTTAGATCCAAACTGAGGTCTGATCTGACGAAGAACTTCCTCATCTCGGCAAATGGGTTCTTGGCCTGAGCTATGTGGGACACAACTTCGGCTCGTTGATTACACTGGCCATTCACACGCACCAAGATATTTGTAAGAGGAGACCTGCGTTATGGCTTTTCCACCAATCCAAACTGTCGCAGCCTCTGGTGCCTTTGAGAAAACCATCACTTTGGTTTTAGAGTGATTTACCTTCAATCCATATGAGGCACTAGTCAACTACTTGATCCATGAGCATTTGTAACTCGTTTTGGCTTCTTGCAAAAATAACCGTGTCATCAGCAGACCTGATACTATTAATCGGAACTCCATTAACTGGTACACCCCCAGCGGATTCACTAAGTGCATCACGGAATACAGCCTCTAAATAAAATGTTGAACAAAATAGGGGAGAGGACGCATCCCTGTCTTACTCCTCTTCTGACGAGGATCCATTCAGACCACACTTGCTCGCTGTAGTGAATGGTTGGTAGCGTGCATTCACTACTGGAGGCGTTAGGTTATGCCCAGCTTGGTTCCAACACGAAGGATGTCACCATGATATCTGGGATCTTTTCGGGAGCGTGCCCGGCTGGTTCTAGCACAGAGGCTGTCACCAATTCCGGAATCTTTTAGGTTGTGTGCCCGGTTGGTTCCAACACGGTGGCTGTCACCAATTCCGGGATCTTTAGGGCTCGTTTGCCTGGTTGGTTCCAACATAGAGGATGTCACCAAATCCAGGATCTTTTAGGTTAAGGAGAGAGAGAGGAGGAGTGAGGTGAGAGAGTAGTCAGCGACTAGAGGAAGCGTAGAATGGCTAGAAAGGCGAAGGAGGCGAGTTTTTATAGCCCTGAGGGCTATCTCCCTCCATCCTCCAGCTAGTGGAGGATGGTGGGGATCCCCACTAGGTTCCTCGGTGCTCCTGCGTCTTCCGTCCCCACTTCTGAGTTTATTTGCGAGATCTTAAGTTTACAGGGAGTGGTTCTGGGAGGATACCACGACACTCGCCATGATTGTCAGTGAGTCTCACCGCAGCATCCTGTCGCCAATATATGTTTGCTATGACTGCAATATCTCAATGATCAACTCCTGCCGACTTCAAAAATTCAATAATCTTTTCATGCTTTACACAGTCAAAAGCTTTGTGGTAGTCCACAAAACAGGAATCGATTTTTACAATTCATGTCCCTGCACCTCTGGGTCAAGACATTGAGGAAGAACAGAGCTTCACACGTGCCTACACCACTCCGAAAGCCAAACTGGGTCTCACTGACCTGCGCCTCGCACTTTCTGTAAATCCTCGTATGTATCACAAGAAGACTACCCACGCCTTTTTCAAATACCACACCAAGAGGAGACCCCCCCCCCTGTCTACCACCCCCCCCCCCCCCCCCCCCCCCCCGCCTGCCCCTTCTGTCTATCGAATGGGTGTAAAAGAATCAGGCATAGGAGCGTAGTTGGTGATGTGATACATGGCGATTTATTCCAGAATATGTACATAATTATTCTGGTTATGGTGAGATATAAAAGTTCTCTAGAAACCAGTTGGTTCTTTATTTTCTTTCTTTTTTTCCTACTTCAGTTGGTAGTCGTATCTACCGTGAAAATTGTTGTGGCCAACTAACTGAGATTGAGTAGGTATGTTTGCCTGGTTATATGGCCCTTTGTTTTTGTTGTGCGATCTATAGAAACCCTCGAAGGACCACTGGAATACCAGAGAGATGCTTAGGGTTGCAATAAACTGTCGGCAATTTAGTTCAGCATGCAATGAGATATAATGGACAGATATAATGAAATATCTCCCTATAGGTAACAGCTAAGAAAGTCAACAAAGACATGCAGTGGCCACTGAACCTACTGAATGATTTATGGTCATGTGCAAGTGAATTATTACAACTGAATGTGGAACCATACATTGATCATGCTGGCAAACAGTCTATGTAACTATAATGCTGCAGATGGTGGTGGGTGGTGTATAGGCACGTCGGTGTCCAGTGTCCGCGATGTTTGAGATAGGTACAGTTCGCCCAAATGGTTCGTGGGCTTTCCAGTTAGGTAACCCCTGTGGTGGCTAGGTACGGTATGTTGGAAAGATCTTACCGGGTTCCTTGATGATCCAGGGTAGGTAGGTTGGTAAGTGATGCAAAAGGAATCCCGATAGACCTAGTCTGGGGTCTATTGTCCAGAAAATCCGGGTTTCGCTGGTGACGATTTTGGTTGCGCCCGTCGCAAACGCAATGAGAGAGTTTGAATAATACGCGGGACAGCTGGGCCGGCCGGCTTGAAGAGCAATTCTCAGAAAATGAGATGACGAAAAAACGTTAGGGTAGGTCGGGACCGAAAGAAGATGAGAGAAAAAGTGAGAGTGGCTGACGTCATCATGCCAAATCCAAAGAAGCTGGTGTGTGAAATCCGAACACGTGGCGAATTCACCCTTTTCACTTGTAATACACTAAACTTAATTTTAATAAATACATAAAAATATAACATAATTTTCAGTATAGTTGGATAATGAACAAAAGCCCTACAAGAGTGAAGAAACTATCTGAATAATACGATGCGCATGGTTTAATAGTAATTGCAGCATCCACAGGTTGGCCCCCCTGCTAATATCGGCCGTAAATCAGCTGACAAGAACGGGTGGAATGGGTTTGTTTACAACAGATCGACGATATTTGTCGCTGGTTTTGATTGTGAGAAGTATGGAAGGCTAGTGAAAATGGTGTAAAAGTGATGCAGGCGGATGTGAAATTGAGTGGAAATGATGAAGGACAACTTTGTTTTGTGGTATGAAAATAGTGAAGATGCCGGAATTGCGAATTTCAGGTAACAAGAATGCATTCTTGTACATACTCCCCCAATTCGCAATGAAGTTCGTTGAAGTGGGCATGAGTTGTCAGGCATGGATGTCCTCGAGGACAAGAGGAATCATCTTCACTGATGGTCGCTTGTAAGTGCCATGTGGCGTCTTCACCGTCACAACTCGGACAATGTTGTCATCACCAGGATGCGTTGCAATAACCTTGCCAAGTGGCCATCTGGTTGGTGGCAGGTGGAGGTCAAGAAGGAGGACCAGTTCTCCAACTTTTAGGTTTGGCGACTTCTTTGTCCACTTCTGACGCGCTTGGAGAGTACTGAGATACTCTGCCTTCCATCGTGACCAGAAGTACTGGATGCGCTCACGGATCTGCTGCCAACGGTTTAAACGATTGGATGGTACATCCATTAAATCAGGTTCCGGCAGGGCAGTGATGGGTTGGCCGATTAAGAAGTGACCTGGTGTTAGTGGTTCAAGATCATCTGGGCTGCTTGACTGTGGCAGAATGGGGCGCGAGTTCAAAATGCCCTCCACCTTGGTGAAGACGGTGCAAAGTTCAGAGAGGGTGTAGGGACGATTCCCAAACGCCTTGTACAAGAGATCCTTGACACTTCTAACGGAAATCTCCCAACCTCCCCCAAAGTGTGGGGACGCTGGTGGGTTGAAAGTCCACTGTACACCGAGGTGAGAGGTGTGCTGGACAATGGATGATTGGTCTTCCGAGCTTTGCCAAAGGTTGTACACCTCTTGGATGTACCTTGCCGCACCTTGGAAGTTAGTACCACAGTCGGAAACCATTTGAGAAGGCAAACCTCGCCGAGATGAGAACCGATCGAAGGCATCCAGAAATCCTTCAACAGATAGTGATGTTGCGACTTCCAAGTGTAAGGCTCGTGAAGACATACACAAAAATAGACACAGGTATGCCTTGACATGGTGGGCACTTCGTCTGGAAGTCTCCCTGTACACAAATGGGCCCGCAAAATCTACCCCTGTAATGAGGAATGGGCGTACCGCTGCAAAACGTGATTTAGGTAGATCACCCATAAACGGAATAATAGCGTTCTTTGAGAACCTGGTGCAAACGACGCACTTGTGTCTCACGGCTCTAATGAGGTTGCGTGCCTTTGGAATCCAGTATTCCTGACGGATCATGGCGAGTAGAGCCGTTGGACCAATATGATGTCCTTCTCGATGAAAATGGTCTATGATGAGGTTAGTGTAATAGGAGCGAGATGGGAGTAAGATTGGGTTCTTATGGTCTGGCATGAGTGGTGCTTTGGCTAATCTACCGCCAACACGAGCCAATCCCTCAGGGTCAATGAATATGTTGAGGCGGCGTAATTCAAGACTCATGTCATTGAATGATGATCCCGTGAACACCTCCGGAAAATAATGGTGTTGTAGCAACTTGATATAGTGATGGTTGGCACTGCGGAACTCGACCGACGAAACAGGGCCAGTAGTACGATACATCTTGAATCGCTTTAGAATGCGGGAGTTGTTTATAAAACGTTTGATGTAGGCAATCACTCGAATGAGGCGCTTGAAAGACGAGTGACGTCTGGCGTAATCGATGAGTTCCTGATTCGGGACCACGGCAACAAGTGCCAGATGGCCAGGTCGCATTTCCGGTAGTTCCATGGGAACAAGCTCGGACGATACAGGCCACTGTTCAATTGGCTGATAACACCAGGAAGGGCCTGTCCACCACAAATGGTGGTCGCAGAGTGATGATGGTAGAATACCACGAGATCCCACATCCGCTGGATTTTCTGATCCTCGTATATGGTGCCACCATTCAAGCTGAGTTAGGGCAGTAATTTGCTGAACCCTGGTTGAGACATAGGTCTGGAGGCGATGGGGCATGGTTTTGATCCAGGAGAGTGCTATCATGGAATCCGTGAAGCAGTATATGTCGGTGATGTTGAGGTCATCTTGTAGTTGTGAGAGAGTCTTGATAAGTTGCGCGAGAAGCAGTGCTCCAGCCAACTCCAGGCGGGGAATTGTCAAGGTCTTGATGGGGGCTAAACGTGTTTTGGATTTCACCAGTGTCAGCGAAACCTCAGAACCATTGGTTGCTCGGAGATAGATGGCCGCGCAAAACCCCTGTTCAGACGCATCAGAGAAGCAGACCAACTGATAACTTGAATCTGTCTTCGGAAACGGACGAGGTATTGATATAGATGCTAACTGTGGCAACTGTTCAATTAGCTGGATCCACTGCCTACCTATCTCATGTGGAACTTCTTCGTCCCAATTCAACTTCCACTGCCATGTGCGTTGCATAATGCACTTTGCATAAAAGATGACCGGAGCGATGTAACCCAATGGGTCGTACAAACGTGCGATGGTAGATAGGATGATTCGCTTGGTAAGACCAGCTGGTGGTGGTGCAATCTCATATGAGAAGGAGTCTGTGGCTGGGTCCCACTTCATACCTAGGATTTTGGTGGTAGGTGTGTCTCCTGAGCATAGAGTCACTTGTTTCAGTGACTGCTGATCAGGTTCCAGCAGTGGAGAGTGGTTTGTGTTCCACTTACTCAGTTGGAAGCCACCCTTCTCAAGCAGAATGATGAGTTGCTGTTTGAGGGCAATTAGGTCGTCTGGCGTTTCTCCACCTCCAACAATGTCATCCACGTATGTATTATTGAGAAGCACATGCGCAGCAGCAGGGAATTCATGCTGATGATTGAGTGCATGCTGACGAATGACTCGTTGGGCAAGGTAGGGGGACGATCGAAGGCCATAGGTAATGGTATTCAGCTCGTAGAGCTGGACAGGGTCACTGGGGTCTGATCGCCAAGCTATTTGTTGAAACTTGCGATCACTTGGGTCCACCCATATCTGTCGAAACATCTTCACGATGTCGCAACTGAAAACTAGACTGTGACGCCGAAAATTGAGGAGAATGATATTCACATCAGCTTGCAGCTTAGGTCCAATGTGCAGATGGTCGTTGAGGTTGCCAGTCGGTGTTTTGAAGCTGGCGTCGAACACCACCCGCAGCTTGCGATCATCCCCATTGACCTTGTATACTGGGTGATGCGGTATAATGTATGAAGCCGGACAAGATGCAGGGCTCATATGCCCAAGCTTTTCATACTCTTCCATGAAGGTCAAATAGTCTTTTTTGAGAGACTCTGATTTAGCCAACTTGGATTCCAGAGCATACAGACGGTTCATTGCTTGCTTGGTGCCGGGAACGATACTGGGGTTATGTCTTTTGAACGGCAGTGAAACCATGTAACGACCATCCTCCATACGGCGGTGCGTCTGAAGGAAATGAAGCTCACATTCCTTATCCTCAGGTGAGGGCATAGAGGACAAATCAGGCTCCTCCACTTCCCAGAATCTTTCCATGAGTGGAGCCAGATCCTCATGAGCCAACAATGCCACTGCTTGTGGCAAGTCGGAATCACATCCGAACCGGCCAATAACAGTGTACCCAAACACTGTGTCAAGCAGGCGAGGGCCATCAGCATGAATGGTAATAGGTGCGCTGGTTACCACTTCAGGGTAAAGATCAGCCCCAATGAGGCAATCAATGGGACCAGGTGTGGTAAAGGTAGGATCGCTGAGATCATATGTCAAATAATCATCCCAAATGTTGGACTGTAAGGATGATTGAGGAAGATAAGGTGTCACGGTTGGTACGACCACTGCCTCTGTTTCTAAGGGTTCCGAAGAATGCTTGGGTAGCAAGGCGAGTGTGATTTTCCCTTTTACGTTGCGAAGTGGTGATTGGTTTACACCGGCTATAGAACCCCTGAAAGGACGGGTGGTTCTGGCAAGGGTTTTGACGCACTTTTCCGTCACAAATGAGAACTGACTGCCTGGGTCAAGGACACATCGTATGGATTGGGTATCACCTTGCGCATCACAAATGCGGGCAATGACAGTACCCAAAAGTACTCCTGCATTGCTTAGAGTGGTACTCGCACCCGAGAACCCAGGTTGATTAGAGGATTTTGTGGGAGCTGGTTGTTGCTCAGATTGGGATGATTTGTTAGAAAGATGGAGGTCGCTGTGGTGTCTGCCACCACATACACGGCAGCTGTTAGATGAGGTACACTGATTAGTTCTGTGTTGTATATGGAGGCAATTCCTACACCCAGTGAACTGCTTCAGCAGGTCGAGACGCTCAGAGGGTGAAGCCCCACGAAAGTTGGGACAATAACGTATAGCGTGGTCACCTTTACAGATGAAGCAGCTCTTTGTTGTCACCTGATTGGATTTTGAATTATCAGATGTGTGAGCCATTAGGGCAGGACGAGGGCTAGGTTTGGGAGTAAATGAGTTGGGGGACTTTACCGCAGGTTTGGCGGGATGTTGTGATGAGGAGGGCTCAGATGATGGGGCTGGCGTGACACCAGCCAGACGAAGCACTTGGCAGCGATTTTGGACAAATTGTTTCAAAGTCACGAACTGCGGGAAAGTAGTGCCTATGATTGATGTCTCAAAAGCTTCCCTGGTGTGTGGATCCAAGCCACGTAAAGACAACTCACAAAGCAGGTATTCAGCAAAGTTGGTGATACCTAAGTTCTGAAGCGAAGCTACACTCTCAGTCACCTGAGCTAGGTAGACCTGAAGAGTGTCTGCAGTAGGTTTCCCAGCAGGAGACCTGTAATTCAGCAACTTATCCAGGTATACGCATGCTTGCTTACGTTTGTTGTCATACACTTGTAGTAATGAAGTCCACGCCTGCTCGAAGTTTTCACCAAGAACTGGAAGGTGCTTGACAACGCCCAATGCAGCACCATCTAGATAGCTGATGAGGTAGTGAAACCTCTCAGCATCGGACAAGGACGTCTCCTCTTTGATCAGTGAGGTAAATAATTGCTTGAACGACGGCCAGAGGGATAAGTCTCCATGAAATTTACGGATTGGTATTTTAGGAAGAATTGCTCGTGAGGTTGTAACACCAGTATTAGAGGTATGTAATGAGGAATTAGCCGACACTGTAGAACTACGATTTATACTGGCCATTACCTGTATATGATAGCCGTGTGCATTATAGTAACAGGTTTTGATTTGCTCGAGATACGTCACATCCGCGGCTGAAGGGAAAGTGGGGGTAAGGTTATGAGTGTCTGCATAGTCCACTGCTTCATCCCATTTATCATTGAACTTATCATACAGTTTATCTAAGGTGGCAAACATTCCACAAAAGAGATTGCGCTCAGCAGACGATGTGGTTGCAGCCAAACCTTTTTTATGAATAGTAGCTATTTCTGAACCATAAGACTCATATTTGGCCTTCATACGAAGAAACCCCCTATTAGTGACATTAGCATCTTGAGTGGTCATGATTATTGAGCTAGGAGAATTATAGTGAATTGAGAAAGCTAACGATGGAAATGATATGACAGATAGACTAGGAAAGCTACAAACAGGTAGGTACCTACAATAATCACAGGCTATTCGAAATCACAGTTTGGTTTATTGCACCTGAAATAGTGGACTGAATTACTTAACTAGGTTATTTATGATAGATCCGGCTCGAAGTAACCAACAATGTTTGCCTGGTTATATGGCCCTTTGTTTTTGTTGTGCGATCTATAGAAACCCTCGAAGGACCACTGGAATACCAGAGAGATGCTTAGGGTTGCAATAAACTGTCGGCAATTTAGTTCAGCATGCAATGAGATATAATGGACAGATATAATGAAATATCTCCCTATAGGTAACAGCTAAGAAAGTCAACAAAGACATGCAGTGGCCACTGAACCTACTGAATGATTTATGGTCATGTGCAAGTGAATTATTACAACTGAATGTGGAACCATACATTGATCATGCTGGCAAACAGTCTATGTAACTATAATGCTGCAGATGGTGGTGGGTGGTGTATAGGCACGTCGGTGTCCAGTGTCCGCGATGTTTGAGATAGGTACAGTTCGCCCAAATGGTTCGTGGGCTTTCCAGTTAGGTAACCCCTGTGGTGGCTAGGTACGGTATGTTGGAAAGATCTTACCGGGTTCCTTGATGATCCAGGGTAGGTAGGTTGGTAAGTGATGCAAAAGGAATCCCGATAGACCTAGTCTGGGGTCTATTGTCCAGAAAATCCGGGTTTCGCTGGTGACGATTTTGGTTGCGCCCGTCGCAAACGCAATGAGAGAGTTTGAATAATACGCGGGACAGCTGGGCCGGCCGGCTTGAAGAGCAATTCTCAGAAAATGAGATGACGAAAAAACGTTAGGGTAGGTCGGGACCGAAAGAAGATGAGAGAAAAAGTGAGAGTGGCTGACGTCATCATGCCAAATCCAAAGAAGCTGGTGTGTGAAATCCGAACACGTGGCGAATTCACCCTTTTCACTTGTAATACACTAAACTTAATTTTAATAAATACATAAAAATATAACATAATTTTCAGTATAGTTGGATAATGAACAAAAGCCCTACAAGAGTGAAGAAACTATCTGAATAATACGATGCGCATGGTTTAATAGTAATTGCAGCATCCACAGGTTGGCCCCCCTGCTAATATCGGCCGTAAATCAGCTGACAAGAACGGGTGGAATGGGTTTGTTTACAACAGATCGACGATATTTGTCGCTGGTTTTGATTGTGAGAAGTATGGAAGGCTAGTGAAAATGGTGTAAAAGTGATGCAGGCGGATGTGAAATTGAGTGGAAATGATGAAGGACAACTTTGTTTTGTGGTATGAAAATAGTGAAGATGCCGGAATTGCGAATTTCAGGTAACAAGAATGCATTCTTGTACAAGGTACGTATTGTCTAAAAAGTTTAAAAATACCATCTGCTTTCATACTACCATATCCACTTGAATCTTTGTCTGCCGTCGTGTGGCTTTCTGACTAAAAGAGGTCAGGACAGGAGAGCATTCTATGTATTTTTTTAAATCCGGAAGTCGCTGATCATTAACTGAACTCCGTTTCATTCTGTCATAGAAATATAAAAACGCTGCAAATTCATTCGCGAAGGCACATTATTTGCTTTTTTGATAACCCTTCTATCTAGTGTGACTTCTTTATGCGCCCCCTAAACTTTTTTTCGTTACTGGACACCAGGTCCAAGTACATCATAAATGCTTTACTTCTGCTTCTTAGTGATCACTTCCGAAAGGGGGGAATAAAATTGTTGTCCTCCAAAATCTCCACCCCCAGCAGATGGACGAAGGCCTTTTTGGACAAAGTTGGTTCCGTGTTTGTCTGTGTGTACTTGCCACGCGCATAACTACCCGCAAGAACAGTAGTGATGAGCTGAAATTTGAAGGGTCCTATACGAATTTCATCAAAATCGTAATGTAACATTCGCCTGCGCTTGCGCAAACGTGAAATCATTGCCAGGCTTATAATTTCTCGAACGAATGGTCGTAATTAGCTGAAATTTGAAGAGAAGGATTAGACCTTACATGGTTTCATTAAAACCTATAGGTCTCATCTGCGCGTGCGCAAACATATTTTCCTGGAAACGCCCACAACTGCCCGAAAGAAAATTAATACTCCACCTGCCTATCTACCTACTCTAAAATCTCAAAAAAACCATTTTTCACCCATTAAAATCCTGGGAGTGGCCGAATTGGGCTGCAGAGCTAGTGCAGTGTTAGATGTTGTTGATATAGCCTTACCTAAAGTTTCATACCATAACTTATTTCTACAAACATAATAAGATTTCAGTGAAATATGGCACTCGAATGGGATTATATTTTTCGTTCCTGACTGAACTACTCCTTAAGAACTGACTCCGCCAACTGAACTACTCCTCGACGTAGTTTAGTTTACTGAGCGGTCGTTCACTTGGACCACAGAGTAAAAGAATCAAGGACCCAGTGGCTATAGGTGAATGTAGGAAGGGGGAACCAAAGGAACTAAAGAACTATCGTTCTGTGTATTATGAACTAAGAACTAGTAACTCAACTCACAAGACGACTGAGTGAGTTAGTTCTTTAGTCCTTGCAGTTCATATAGGAACGTTGAATACTAATTGAGGCGTTGATGGTATCCACTGTACGATTGTTCCTTTAGTTCATTAGGAGTCATTCAGATAGAGAGAATACTACTTGAGGAGTTTATAGTCGTCACAGAGCGATAGTTCCTTTAGTTCGTTATGTAGGAAGGGGGAACCAATGGAACTAAAGAACTATCGTTCTGTGTATTATGAACTAATTACTAGTAACTCACTCACTCACAAGACGACTGAGTGAGTTAGTTCTTTAGTCCTTGCAGTTCATATAGGAACGTTGAATACTAATTGAGGCGTTGATGGTATCCACTGTACGGTTGTTCCTTTAGTTCATTAGGAGTCATTCAGATAGAGAGAATACTACTTGAGGAGTTTATAGTCGTCACAGAGCGATAGTTCCTTTAGTTCGTTATGTAGGAAGGGGGAACCAATGGAACTAAAGAACTATCGTTCTGTGTATTATGAACTAATAACTAGTAACTCACTCACTCACAAGACGACTGAGTGAGTTAGTTCTTTAGTCCTTGCAGTTCATATAGGAACGTTGAATACTAGTTGAGGCGTTGATGGTATCCACTGTACGATTTTTCCTTCAGTTCATTAGGAGTCATTCAGATAGAGAGAATACTACTTGAGGAGTTTATAGTAGTCACAGAGCGATAGTTCCTTTAGTTCGTTATGTAGGAAGGGGGAACCAATGGAACTAAAGAACTATCGTTCTGTGTATTATGAACTAATAACTAGTAACTCACTCACTCACAAGACGACTGAGTGAGTTAGTTCTTTAGTCCTTGCAGTTCATATAGGAACGTTGAATACTAATTGAGGCGTTGATGGTATCCACTGTACGATTTTTCCTTCAGTTCATTAGGAGTCATTCAGATAGAGAGAATACTACTTGAGGAATTTATAGTAGTCACAGAGCGATAGTTCCTTTAGTTCGTTATGTAGGAAGGGGGAACCAAAGGAACTAAAGGAACTAAAGAACTATCGTTCTGTGTATTATGAACTAAGAACTAGTTCTTTAGTCCTTGCAGTTCATAGGGACGTTGAATAGTAATAGAGGAGTTGGTAGTATCCACTGTACGATTGTTCCTTCAGTTCATTAGGAGTCATTCAGATAGAGAGAATACTACTTGAGGAGTTTATAGTAGTCACAGAGCGATAGTTCCTTTAGTTCGTTATGTAGGAAGGGGGAACCAAAGGAACTAAAGAACTATCGTTCTGTGTATTATGAACTAATAACTAGTAACTCACTCACTCACAAGACGACTGAGTGAGTTAGTTCTTTAGTCCTTGCAGTTCATATAGGAACGTTGAATACTAATTGAGGCGTTCATGGTATCCACTGTACGATTGTTCCTTCAGTTCATTAGGAGTCATTCAGATAGAGAGAATACTACTTGAGGAATTTATAGTAGTCACAGAGCGATAGTTCCTTTAGTTCGTTATGTAGGAAGGGGGAACCAAAGGAACTAAAGGAACTAAAGAACTATCGTTCTGTTTATTATGAACTAAGAACTAGTTCTTTAGTCCTTGCAGTTCATAGGGATGTTGAATAGTAATTGAGGAGTTGATAGTATCCACAGGGGCGTTGCGTCCATAAGGCCACTTGGGCCACTGCCCCGGCATCCAGAAACACAAAAAACTCCAAAAAAATGCCAACCATTTGTTCAGTTGGCATTTGAATTTCCCTCCATATACTGTACCTAGCATTTTTCACGAAGTTCAACAGCGACCGGACAGAGTTCTCTGGCTATGGATATTCAGTATGTGTTTCCGTCATGTTGGCTCCCCTGTAGCTCCATGGAGCATTTTATCGGAATATAGCTACACTAATCGATGTCTTGCAATCGAAATTGAAACCTACGCTTCAGAAACTGACAGGTCCTGGGACCTGGTGTCACCATGGTAACCGAGAAAAGTGGCCCGTCTACACAAGCTCAGTCGAGTAAAAATTTGGTCAGCCACGCCCCTTTTGGGCCCGGGCCCACATTTCCACTCAAAAATCGTTTGTGTTCACAATAGATTGGATTGTTTCAATTCATCTTGTCATCTCGATACGAGGTGCTTGTCCTTCGATCTGTCCTCCCCTAAAAACTCTTATCACTTTCGACATTCTGTTCCTGTGTTGAGTTTTCAATTTTCTGCTTACGTTTCGAATTTTGTATGTTCCCATTCGAGTTCCCGGGACAGATTTGGATTTGCGATAATTAAGTGCGTTGTATCCTGTCTGTGGTCTTGTGGATTGATCGACGTCAACATACACAGATAAGTACCTAGCTCCTAGTCTGATTCTCCATCCAAGTAGGTACTGGCCGGCGGGTCATTACTTCGTTGTATTTTAGTCTAGTTCGTTGTTTTTAGTTGTTGTTTAGTTTATTTGCTTCTGTATTTTTGTACCACATGAATTCGGTGGCTAACTTACAGTCGAAACTTTCGACGTTTTCCTACGAGGATAGATAGAGTGATGATTAAAAGTTTAGGAAGAGATAATAAGCCTTTGCTGAGTATTACTCAGTATGAAGCTGTAGAACTTTTAGCTTCTGGTAGTCCCGGGTACTGGTCAGAACTATTGTGAACACAGTGCTTAGACTCTGACTTGCTAAGAGCTGCGGTTGATTAAAATCCACCCATTTCTCATAAGAAGACTCCACTGCGTTGGAAAACATTTACAGGTATTTTGTAGAAAAAGCTGTTAATTCGTGTTCCGGTTTGGTGGCCCACCATTTTCAGAGCCCACGCACCGCTGCTGAGTTCCTTTAGTTCATTAGGAGTCATTCAGATAGGGAGAATACTACTTGAGGAGTTTATAGTAGTCACAGAACGATATTTCCTTTAGTTCGTTATGTAGGAAGGGACAAAGGAACTAAAGAACTATCGTGCTGTGTATTATGAACTAAGAACTAGCAACTCACTCATTCACAAGGCGACTGAGTGAGTTAGTTCTTTAGTCCTTGCAGTTCATAGGGACGTTGAATAGTAATAGAGGAGTTGGTAGTATCCACTGTATACGATTGTTCCTTTAGTTCATTAGGAGTCATTCAGATAGGGAGAATACTTCTTGAGGAGTTTATAGTAGCCACAGAACGATGGTTCCTTTAGTTCGTTAGGATTGTTCAGATGAGGTACTTCTGAGGATACTACAAGGAGTTTATAGTATAAAGGACCGACAGTTCAAAGGATTAAGGAACTAAGTTGGAGTCGTTCAGCCATTCATTCGTCCGGTCGTTCCTGTATCCATGGCAGAAGCCAGAGTGTGATAGTTCAGAAATTGATAGTTATCGTTCTAGTTTAGAGTTTGCGTCGTGTGATTGGAAACGAAAAGGAACCGGAATGAACTACTGAACTAACTCAAAAGAACTATCCTTTCGAGAAGTGAACTAACTGGAGTCCCTAAAATGAACTACTATTACCCACCACTAGTTTCTGACGAACACAAATAAAATGCTGGAATCGCGACATGTTAACAAATTAAAAATTTATGTAGTTAAACCCTACACTCAACTTGGGCCGAAATGGGACCTGTGTGCGAAAGAACGATCTTTTCCACCTGTAAATTGAGGACGTTATCTATGACACTGCGGATGGACCTTGCAGGTTTGTATTCTACACTGTTGAAACGTCAAGTGACGAAGTTTGGGAGCGGTTTTAAATGTTTTCGCGAACCGATTGAGTGTACGTTCAAGCGAAAATTTCTGCCACATTTTTAGTGTGTGTATGTGGGGGGGAGGGGGGGGGGGGTGTTTCTAATAATATATTTCATTGTCTTTTGAATTGTTATAGCCTCATTTGATTATCTTATTATAACACCGAAACAAGCTAATTAAACAAACGGGGGCCCAACGGAACTAGTTCCACCGTGAAGAAGTTCCGTATGCCCCCCCCCCCCCCATCATCACAAGTTCAAAAGCTATGGTATTCACAACTGAATAATCTCAGGAAGAACGTCAGCTTCGATGTTCAGACAAACATAACATCTGTTTGTTTGTTGTCTTCCTTGAAATACCCTAATCTTGATTGCCATTGCTTCCTTTAATTCTCTACTTGTCTCCTACTCCTTTACCAAGTGTGGGGAGGGCATCATTCGGAACTTCTTCGCCAGCGAAAGAGTTCTGCCCCCCCCCCCCCACCCATTTTATTAAAAAGCTAGTTTCGGTGTTATACTAGATGGATAATCAAATATGGCTATTACATTTAAAAAGACAATGAAACGTAGATATTCAAAACATAGTTTTATTTATTTATTTTTATTTTTTTAAGGCAGCAATTTTTTAGTGTGGCAGAAATTGTCGCTTGGTGGTGGGGAGGGGGGCATACGAAACTACACCCAACCATACTAGGTGTATTATTCAGAGAAAATAATAAACCATATCATCGTAGCCCCCATCAAATTTGTGGGATAACGCCATAATAAACCTCAACATTCACTCAAGGCATCAAGTCAGGTACCTCCGTCGTAGATCCATAGTTTAGATGAAGGGAGATATTATCTGCAGGTCTAAGGGTAGATATCTCATAATCTGCCGTCGTTCCAGCTGATGGAAACATTCACTCAATAATCGCTTAGCTTGCTTCACTATCGCCATGATTGCGACATCAAAACAGATCGAAAAGGCTTTCAAGTCTCAAGACCCTTTTTATCACGACGAGATCATCGTGGCTATCGATTTTCACTGCATGCATCCAGATGTGAATTATTGCTTCGGTTGAAGTTCAGAGGCCAAGGACGGCTTAGTGAATACCTGCACGGCGAAGCATTCCACTCCGATATTGCTCTTGTTGGAGGTACCTAGTCATTATGTAAGTTATGACTATCTTATTCCTTTACTGACAGTAACGCTAAAACTCTTGATTTCCTTGTTAAATTCACTGCTTTTCACATTAAAGCGGCATTTTCTCTTCTAAATACCACGATAAAAATAAAAATGATGCTACCGTCGGATAGCTGAGATCCTGCGGGATCTCCTGAGTACGTTTTTCTAGTTATACGTACACAAAATCAACCTTTCGTTTTTGCGTGAAATATTATTTAAAAAAATATATTTATATATATTAAAATGGTGACATATCAATAGTTGAACTTCGAGGCGATTTTGGTTTATTATTTTCAAATAATGAAATGGATGTGAATGAAACTGTATAAATCCGGCACAGATATCGTTGCTAGAGAGCACCTGATTATAATCACGGATGAAGTCGAGTTCGTTGTTCTCTGATATTATCTCATCTGAAGAATGATGGCTATTTTGGATTTTGGTGATAGGTACTTTTGTAACATGAACAAACGTTATGCTTCATGAATAACAACAAATAAAATTGATGATTGAATTATTGAATCCATCACATATTTATGAAACTATAATTCCCCAGCCGGCTCGATTTAGGGCTTTCCTGGGGGGAGGATGAGGGTAGGTATTGACCGCAGAAAACAGCGATCTACGCAGAAGGGGCAACTGTACTGGTAAATAATAATAAAACCGTTGTTTAATAATTTGCAGCGGTTTTTAATATTAAAAACGATATTTTTCCGGGAAAGGTGATATTTGGATCGGATAAGTCTTTTCAAGCTCGTTCCTACGGTAGCCTTGGATTGTTTTTCTTGGCTTTAAAATAAGGGAGCCGCAACGGTTTACATTTATACGGCTAAAAACGTGATAAAAATCTTAAATCCCCAAAAACTCAAAAAAAAGGGGGTTCGGAGAAGAATGTTAGGAGGCATTTTTTTGTTGGAACTTGGTAGCTGTCGAATCGATTCCTGAAGTTTCGTGGGACACCCTGTTTTTAATGTTGTTGATGTTGGATGTAATGGAAACTCTCCCCTTTATGCAGCTCTGTATGGATGACAGAGTTTACAGTGAACGTTTAAAGATGGATTTGGTTTGAGTTTTCGACGGGAGAGGAGCCGTGAACAGTGAGGCGGTGCACCGCAGACTGATGAGCAGAAATTCCCGTGGAGCAGAGTCGCTTCTGGTTGTTATTATACATAAATATGTGTACCGTATTTATATGTCTTCCATGCAATAATAATGAGACCTAGACAGCAAGAAACATTTGAAAAATTTCGAATTTTTCTCATTATATTGGAACTACAAACGTACTCACCTAATGATGATTCCGAAGATCGGAATTTTCGGGGTACAAAAATGTTGTTAAAAAAAATCTGAATGTCATTTTGTGGATTAAAAAAAAATCGGTTATTCAAATACGGTATCGAAATACGGTGGGTCAAACATATTTTTTCTAAAAAAGGGGGTCAAATGCGAGATCTGCCTTTTGTCAGGAATCGCTATAAATCAGTAACAACGGGTAAGAATACCGAAAGTTTATATAAATTAACCAAAATCGGTACAGAATGGCGACTCGGGACAGAAAAAGAATAATAAAAATGTGGTTACTAGTTAAAATTCACCAACATTGAAATTTCACTCATATAATCATGCTGCGTGACAAGGAAGTCCTACGCTGCTGTGAAAATGAAGCACGCCTCGTCTCAGGTTTTTCGAAAATAGTTTTCTTCCATCCTTTCCAAGTTTGATGTGCTATTTTCTAATGTGTGCAACGCTGCAAATTATTACGCAACGGTACAGTTGCCCCTTCTGCATAGATCACTGTTATAGGTAGTCAGTACCCTCGAGCTCCCCCCAGGAAACCCCTAAATCGAGTACTGGAGCCGGCCCGGGAATTATAGTTTCATAAAAATGAGTTGGGTTCAATAATAATTCTATCGTCAATTATTTGTTGTTATTCATGAAGCATAACGTTTGTTCAAGTCACGAAAGTACCTATCAGCAAAATCCAAAAGAGTAAAATATTCCTCGAATGAAATAACACGGAACAACCAACTCGACTTCATACAGCCATCCTTGATTATAATCAGGTGCTTCCTAGAGATGATATCTGTGCCGGATTTCTACCGTTTCATTCACGATCATGTTGGTGATGCTTTTCATTGCAAACGAACGGCTGGACGTACAATGCTCCGGGTGGTCTCAAAAAATTATTTAGTTCAAGATCAATTTAAACACGTAAAAAAACCATACCCTTCTATTGAAAGTTTTCGAGCTACTGCGTCCTGAAAATTTCAACCCCTATTTTGAACCCCTCAGAGATGACTGATAGTAACGTCGAGCTTCGAGGACCAACTGGACCCCAAATGGGATGTACAAAACAAATGTGATTAATTTTGGGTCACGGTAACTAACGAAGGAAAGTGCTAATAAGGAAAGTGCGAAGTACGGCGGATGGACAGGACTTTGTTTATTCCATTTTTGGATTAAAACGGAAACCATCAAATTTTGGGAGTTTTTTATTTTATTTTTTTAAATATTGAAAATACTAACCCAGAATTATTATTTTGGCTACGGGATCGATTTAATCACTGAAGATCGATTCACTGTATTGTGTTGTAAAGGAATTAGGTACGTTTTCATTTCGCACATGAGAGAAGTTAGGACGAGGTAAATGATCAGAACTTTGGAGCGCTCTCCAAAATTTAGCTCCTGAAAAATTTGGCGCTCAGATGAGGTGTTGTTCCCATCGTTATTATGCATCGTTATAAAGTAGCTGTGTATTTATAAGGCGTTTTTGAGCAGTTTACCTTGTTATTTCAAAAAGCCTTGAGGCGTTTTCCCTCGATACTTTTCAGCAGATTGAGCTTCGCAAGTGTTGTGGCGAAATTATCTGCATCGATCAGAAAACCGCTGCAAACTATTACGCAACGGTTTTTTATTTACCTGCGTGTATTAGTGCCCCTTCTGCGTAGATCACTGTTTTCTGTGGTCAATACCTACTCTCGAGCTCCCCCCAGGAAAGCCCTGAATCGTGTATTAGAGCCGGACAGGGAATTGCATTTTCATAAAAATGCGCAGGATTAAATAAGTCAATCATTAATAATTATTTGTTGTTACTCATGAAGCATAAGGTAAATAATAAGACGTTGTGTAAGAAACCATTGTGTCAGTTACTGTGTGTTACTCAGTCATCTCGAAGGGGTGAAAAATAGGGGTTGAACTGTTCAGAACGCTGTTGCTTGAAAACTTTTAATAGAAGGGTATGGTTTTTTTTAACGTTTTTAAATTGATCTTGAGCTAAAGAATTTTTTGTCACCACCCGGAGGATTGTACGACCAGCCGTTCGTTTGCACCGAAATGCTTCGTCAACATGATCGTGAATGAAACGGTATAAATCAGATCCAGATATCATCGCTAGGGCTGAATATAATCACTGAATATCATGGCTGTATGAAGTCGAGTTGATCGTTCTTTGATATTATTCCATTTGAAAAATGATGGATCTTTTGGATTTAGTTAATAGGTACTTTTGCAACTTGAACAAAGTTCAACAATGAATCAAATGATTATTAATGATTGTATTTTTAATCCCGCGCATTTTTATGAAACTGTAATTCCTAACTGTGGGGGAGCTCGAGCGTAGGTATTGACCAGGGAAAACGCAGAAAGGGCCTATACGGGTAAATGATAAACCTTCGTGTAATAATTTGCTGAGTTTTTATTGCATATCCGGATCCTTGAAACGTAAACCATCAAATGTCGGGGGGAGGGGGGGGGGGGGGGTTACTTTTTTTTCCATACTGGATTCCAAATGTTTATTATTGAATAATAAACCAAAATTGGGGGTTTTCGCTACGATTCGGTATCGATGTGATCACTAACCATTTAATTATTTTGTTGTGAACGAATTGCGTTTTTAATACAAACTGGGGAGACGTTGGCGCGAATTGATTGATCAAAATTTTGATTCCCAAGAGATGAAATGTTTTTTGGTTTATTATTCTGTGAATAATACACCTATTTATTCGCTCAGCAAAAAATTTTTATAACACCCCCTCAAACTTTTTTCTTTCCCGTTTCAAGGTGCGTAGATTCCAAAAACGCTGCAAAGTCCTTGTCACATGGGTTTATTATTCTATTGGAGTTCTAGAGATTCTTGCTGGCAGTTAAATTTATTGTTTCTTTCATGTGGAATGATTGAATTAGCTATTCCTGATGATTACCACCAATTTTGGCCCCCAAAACATGAAATAGGTACACTTTTTTTCCCCCCAGATCATCTTTGATCATTGGTAGTGCGATTTAATGGTCTTGATTCAGCTGTTTACACTTTTTCTAATGTTAGTATACACATTGATGGTGATTTCAGACAGTTTTCCAGGTTTTTGACTTAAAAAAACCAATTTTGGGAGCTGAACCAATGGTAAAACCTCAATTTCCGCGTCTTTGGTCAAAATCGACTTCATATTCGGTATTCTCGTCCCCAAAAACATGGAAAACGATACCTCAAAAGCTCATTTTACTAACATGTTGCTAAAACGCAAAAAGTACCTATTTTTACACACATTTTCACTCATAACAACCCTGGGTATATTCCGATCGGGCTGAAAAGTTTCGGGACACAACTAGGGCCCAAATGGAGCATGTGTGCGAAAGAACGACTTTTTTAGATCTAAAATGAAGCCTGTACACGTGATACGGCGTACGGCGGACGGCGTACGGCGGACGGCGGACGGACATTGCATTTTTGGAATCTACGCACCTTGAAACGGAAAAGAAAAAAGTTTGAGGGGGTGTTATAAAAATTTGTTGCTGAGCGAATACATAGGTGTATTATTTACAGAATAATAAATCAAAATGCAATGTCCGTCCGCCGTACGCCGTATCACGTGTACCGGCTTCATTTTAGGTTTAAAAAAGTCGTTCTTTCGCACACATGCTCCATTTGAGCCCTCGTTGTGTCCCGAAACTTTTCAGCCCGATCGGAATATACCCAGGGGTGTTATGAGTGAAAATGTGTGTAAAAATAGGTACTTTTTGCGTTTTAGCAGCATGTTGGTAACATGAGCTTCTGAGATATCTTTTTCCATGTTTTTGGGGACGAGAAGACCGAATATGAAGTCGATTTTGACAAAAGAGTGGAAAATTGAGTTCTACCACATGTTCAGCTCCCAAAATTCATTTTTTATGAGTCAAAAACCTGAGAAATCGTCTGAAATCACCATCAGTTTGTATAATAGCACTGGAAAAAGTGTCAACACGTGGATCAAGACGATTAAATGGCACTACCAATGATCAAAGATAGTTAAAAAAAAAAAAAAGCGTAAGTACCTAATTCGTGTTTTAGGGGCCAAAATTATTGGAAACCATCAGAAATAGCTATTTCGATTATTACGCGTGAAAGAAACAATAAATGAACAGCCAACATTTCTGTACGTATGTCCAGTAGAATAATAAACCCATGTGACAAGGACTTTGCAGCGTTTTGTGTTTGCTGCTGTGCTGCACGTCTGATTGGCCGCAGCATTACGCGGCACGTTTGACCTTCAGAGTACTCCGCCACGTGACCGTCATCTTGAAGAAGCACGTTCTCCAGACACCCCTCAGCTGGTGATGGATGTTGCGGTGGGGGGGGGGGGTTGTCTGAGTGGTGGGGGTGCAGGGGGTGGGCCGACGCCGCCCTCAACGCCCGTCACCAAACGCCGCCTCTCAGTTAAAGGAGGGGACGTGAAGGGGTGGTGAAGGGGTCAGTCTCAGTCAGGGGGCAGAGCTCAGTCATGCTCAACCTGTACAAGTCGCAGCTGGGGCGGTCCCGCCAGGAGTACACCGGCCACGACAGGTTCTCGCAGCATCATCCGGACCGCAGGAAGAAGCGGCCGGTGCTCTATCAGCGCTCCGCCTCGGCCTCGGAGCTCCAGCCCCTCGCGAAACTCTTTTCCTGCGTCGCGAACTCTAAATCCACGCCAAACAACGACAGCGACAAGTGAGCCCCCCCCCCTCCCCCTCGCCATCACAACATCAAAATATCCGACCCAACAATGCACAACTTCCTCCTCGTAGCATCAACTACCTCCGCACCCTCCCGCACTAGAATTACGTAGACGACAATAGAAAATATAATTATTATATTATATTTATGTTCAAATAAACTAGTGGGTCCGGGTGCCTCTCGCAGTTTTGTAAATAGGCTCAATAATAGCTGTTTTGGTTTATTATTCTGTGAATAATACACCTATGTATTCGCTCAGCAAAAAATTTTTATTATACCCCCTCAAAATTTTTTCTTTTCCGTTTCAAGGTGCGTAGATTCCAAAAAACGCTGCAAAGTCCTTGTCACATGGGTTTATTATTCTATTGGACATACCTACGGAAATATTGGCTCTTCATTTCTGTATCATTCATGTGAAATAATTGAAATAGCCGAAATAGCTATTTCTGATCCACAATTTTGGCCCCCAAAACACGAATTAGGTACGCTCCTCTTTTTCCCCCACATTCTTCCACATTGGTAGTGTCATTTAATCGTCTTGATCCACATGCTGACACTTTTTCTAGTGTAATTATACAAATTGATGGCAATTTCAGACGATTTTCCAGGTTTTTGACTCATAAAAAAATCAATTTTTGGAGCTGAACATTTGGTAGAACTTCAATTTTCCGCTCTTTGGTCAAAATCGACTTCATATTCGGTCTTCTCGTCCCCAAAAACATGGAAAACGATAACTCAAAAGCTCATGTTACTAAAACACAAAACGCTGCAAAGTCCTTGTCACATGGGTTTATTATTCTATTGGACATACGTACAGAAATGTTGGCTGTTCATTTATTGTTTCTTTCATGCGTAATAAACGAAATAGCTATTTCTGATAGTTTCCACCAACTTTGGCCCCCAAAACACGAATTGGGTAGGTTCATTTTTTTTCCCAAATTATCTTTGACCATTGGTAGTGCCATTTAATCGTCTTGATCCACCTGTTGAAACTTTTTCTAGTGTTATTATACAAACTGATGGTGATTTCAGACGATATCCCAGGTTTTTGACTCACGAAAAATCAATTTTGGGAGCTAACATTTGGTAGAACCTCAATTTTCCACTCTTTGGTCAAAATCGACTTCATATTCGGTCTTCCCGTCCCCAAAAACACGGAAAACGATACCTCAAAAGCTCATGTTACTAACGTGTTGCTTAAATGCAAAAAGTACCTATTTTTACACACATTTTCACCCATAACACCCCTGGGTATATTCCGATCGAGCTGAAAAGTTTCGGGACACAACCAGGGCCCTAATGGAGCATGTGTGCGAAAGAACGAATTTTTTAGACCGAAAATGAAGCCGGTACACGTAATACGGCGGACGGCAGGCGGCGTACGGCGGACGGCGGACGGACATTGCATTTTTGGAATCTACGCACCTTGAAACGGAAAAGAAAAAATTTTCGAATTATTTCACGTGAAAGAAACAAAAATGAACATTCAACAACAGTTCTGTAGGTATGTCCAATAGAATAATAAACCCATGTAACAAGGACTTTGCAGTGTTTCTTGTAGCGTTTTATGGCTAAATATTTATCAATTGCTGATGATTGATATCCATTTAATATTTATATTTACTTAATATTTATCAATCAAGGATGATTGATTGAGCTTGAAAAGTTATTCAATTCGATTCAGCGTGCTGGAAAACATGAAAAACTCTACCAAATACACGTTATTCAGACGGATGGTGCCAGCACGATGCCAGGGAATGGCGCCACGCCGAAGAACTACCTGTATGAAAACCGAACACACCTTTTTGAGGGAACCACTGGGAATGGCGCCACTGTGTTCCCTGTCGCCATGGTGGCACCAAAAACAACAAATGCTGGAGGCCTGAAAGCATTTTTCTGACAGATGGCACCGCTGACGCCAGCGAGGCGCCGTTCCCTGGCACCAAAATACATACAGCAAATTCTGGGGGCCTAACGAGTATACCCTCGAAATTTCAAGTCAAAATACCCGAAATTGTACGCTTTTAGCGCGGTACAGGCATTACTATGGCTTTTGGTTTATTATTTTCAATAATGAACCATTGGAATCGAGCATGAAAAACAAAAAGTCTAACCCCCCCCACAAAATTTGATGGTTTACGTTTCAAGGTATGTAGAATCCGAAAATGCAATAAAAAAATTTCTGTCTGTCCGCCGTGCGCAGTACTGGCCAGTTTTCTTAGTTACCATGAAACAAAATTGATGAAATTCGGGTTATAGGTTCCGTTCGGGGTCTAGTTGGTCCTCGAAGCTCGGCGTTACTGTCAGTCATCTCTAAGGGGTTCAAAATAGGGGTTGAAATTTTCAGAACGCCGTAGCTCAAAAACTTTCGATAGAAGGGTATGATTTTTTTTAACGTTATTATTACACAAAATTATTACACAACGGTAAATTATTACAGAACGGTAAATTATTACAGAACGGTAAATTATTACAAAACGGTTCATCTACCAAGAAGGGGCCGGATTTTGTTGATCGATACTTTTGCAACTCGACCAATCGTTGAAGTATTATTGATAGGCAAGTTATTGCACAACGGTTCATTACACTTGACCAGAGGGTAGGTACTGACCACGGAAAACAGTGATCTACGCAGAAGCCCCTTCTATTTCACTCCACATCAACAATTTTCCTTCAGAACTTCATTATTTGCGTTTCTTTTCGCCGTTTTAGTTAGGTACTGTTTGTCATCGAAAGAATTATTTTAGCAACATTTAACTCGTGATTTAGGTAGGTACCTACCTAGTAACGAGTACGGGGTTAGCAACAGAGGGTCTGCGATCTACATAATATGTATAGACTAATTAGTACATATTGTATAGACAGGTTATCTATACAGAGAGCTGTGATCTGTAACAGAAGGGTATTCAGTACAAAACAATAAACCGTTGTGCAGGGATTTGCAGCGTTTTCTAAATTGAATTCAGCGTTTTCCAAATGGACTTCAACATTTTTCCAAATTGCATCCAGCGTTTTCCAAATTGAATTCAACATTTTTCCAAATTGAATCTAAAAATTCCCAAATTTAATTCAAAATTTTGCCAATTGAATTCAAAATCGCGCGAGGTTAAAACAAAATGACCCAAAATAAGTTTACAAAAAGGTAAAGCCATAATTGTAATAATTCTGAAAACAGTAGAGAAGTTATTTATACCAAATTATGGAAGCTCAGAAATGTCGCAGTTTGATTTACTATAAGAAAATTTTAAAACCACCAGAACAAGCAAAAAGCAAAAAAAAAAAATTTTTTTAATTTAAAAAATAAAGTTGCGCTGCAACAAAGAAATGTGCACAACGGGACATTGAAGGAGGCTATTGCCCGAGGGTTAGTGCACTCACATCCACGGACTGCTCAAACTGTGAGCTTTCATGATTTGTAAAAATAACTACTGTTTTCGGAGAATTATTGCAACGAGGGGGAATACCCTGTCTTCCGTTTATAATTTCACTGTTACACTTAAAATCAGAGGTTCGAATCCCGGTTGCGGGACCGAATGTTTTTCACTTCACATCAACAGTTCCCTTCAGAACTACGTTTGTGTTTCTTTTTGCCATTTTAGTTACTGGTTGAACATTTAACGCATGGTATTAATTTATAGCGGCGAATAGATGCGGAGGATTTATTATTCTGTGAATAATACACCTATGTGAACCTACTTTCGTCTAAAACTGCGAAAGTAATACAAACATAAGTCATGGATACTCCTCTTTAGTACTACCTATGTTTGAACTTATTTTGGTTCCTTTTTTTTAGAAGTTCGCATAATGTTGGATTTCGGAAAATGTTGAACTCAATTAGGACCGTGTTGAATTCAATGTGGAAAATGTTGGAATCTATTTAGAAAATGTTGAACCTTGCGTAATGTTGGATTCAATTTGGAAAATGTTGAATTCAATTCGGACCATGTTGAATTCAAATTGGAAAATGTTGAATTGAATGTGGAAAATGTTGAACCTGGCCTAATGTTGAATTCAATGTGGAAAATGTTGAACGCAATTTGGAAGTGCTATACAGGTGTAGGTAGTTACACGCAAATGTCGTTGGAGTCTGTGACACGAATATTAATTGCAAATAGAGGTTGCTCTACGCGGTATTGGTAGTTTCGTCCAATTCACGTATGTATAAACGGCGCAGGTTTCATCGAGATATTGTTTGCAAGTGGAACATTTTAGCGGGGTTTGCTTTTGATTATCGGGAATTAATTAGTCACAGATTCCGCACATTACGTCGGTTGGAACGTCTAAGGGTCCCATCTTTGGCGTTTATTTTCTTATTATTGTTTTTGATTGTGGTTTTGAGTGATCGGTTGTACACAATTTGTCCCTATCCTTGTCGCTTTTACAGAGAGGCCAGGCTGGGGGGATTATGCAGATAAAGATGAGTAGGGATTGGAGAAATAATTTTATTATTCTAGTTGTCTCCAATAAATTTGTCGCCCCAGTTGGGACGAGAATCGGTAGATTGAAAACAAGATTTGAGTGGAGGCGATGGGTTGAGCTTAGTAATCGAAACATTTATTCTGATTTATGTAAATATTTATGTACGAAAAGGGAATTTTCGAATAAGTAAAAAATGAAACGATATGGAATGATCTATACATTTCTAGCCATGGTATTGGTAAAGTAGTGCTAGAATATTCTCACTATTAATTTATGGTACTTCTTCATTATCTGGTATACACCAAAAAAATTCTCAAATTTTGATTAAATTATTTAATAACGTTTCTCAACAACAATTACCATTATCTCAAATACATCGATTGTTCAGTCAGACAAGACGGTGGGTGTACAAGAAGTTTAGTTCCCATTCCGCCGCTCGCATTGTCAAGCGATCTGGATGCTCGCTAGCGCTCGCATCTCAAAAAAGATAAACAATCCCAGAAACTATCCCGTGAATGAGCAGGTTGTTTGGGACTTCTGAATAGATGGTACAAGTATGCAATAGTTGTTTTGTTGTTGAGAAACGTTATTAAATAATTTAATCAAAATTTGAGACTTTTTTTTGGTGTATACCAGATAATGAAGAAGTACCTAATTTATTTATTTTTGGGAAGGATACCGGGTTAGTGGAGGTGCGATTAGAATAACTGAATAGCATCAAATATGTAGAAGGGTTAACGAGGAGCTCACCAATAGGAAGCCGGGAGGCAGAATAAATTGTGAGGCCTTCAAGTTGATGAGGAGTTAAGGAAAATATGCTCCATTTATCTGTGCACTATGTCCCTTGTCCCGCAACCCGGGAGACGTTCCGTCACAAGTCTTAGTAAGAAGCCCCACTGACGTTCGACATTTAGCTAATAAAACCAGCAGTGGGTAGTTTCACCGGTTTCCTTTTATTTTCTCAGTAAAAGATCTCGGTGAGAGCTTTCTGAGAAGATGCTATATGAGGGGTATCAGGTGATAGTGGGCGATAAACCAGTGGAAGGAAAGCAAAATGACGTCATAGATAAAGGCCCTCACTCTTGCGTCCGTCTGGGGGAAACCCTCCATATGACGTCTTTTCGTTTTCTTTCTATCCGTTTTTTGCCCAAGCTACACGGAGTTTTGAGATGCAAATGGCAGTGGGGGGTTTTCAGGGGGGTGCTAAATCCGATTCTGAGATCAAAATTTTAAAAAAATTTCTACACAGGGAAATTTCCCACTGAAATCTCTGCTTCCTGCGATAACAATTCATCAAGACAGTACACAGCAACATGCATACGAAAATTAAAACTGGAGTTATTGAAATGTCGCCCAGTTCTACCAAGAAACTAATACACGGTTTCGGTGATCAAACTGAAATAACAAACGGTGCGACAACTCGTCAGTGACAAACAATAACTGTTAAACTATTATTAGTTAAAATTCAATTACGCGTTTCACGTTGGTTACGCGCCCATGTGAACCAGCCTTTACACATCTGTACGCGGTACCCATGAAATGCCCCTAACTATTATACGAAAGGAAGTCATTTATGATCTTGAGGTAGATGCGAGCTTGTCCCATTTGAAATTCATCAAACTCCGATTGTAAGATCGTGAGGGCGTGTGCCGAATTTTGCCTGAAAACTCCGTAGATTGAGACAGAATGTAGAGGGTAGTTGAGAACATTGCCCAAGAAAAAATAACATTCATAAATACCTATGTACATAATGGTGTTTAACACTCGCTCAAGTGCGATTTGTTATAATTCATCAGACATCCGTGCACATAAATTAACCTTACATACTTCCATACCTTCCATACTTCCCTCGGTATAAAATTAATATTGTTTTTTACGTCTATGTTCACGAAGCTATGGAACTAAGAACTAAACTCATCTTCCCCTCGCATCTCATGATATAAGGTTAATTTCCGTGCACGGATCTCTGATAAATTATACGTCATAAATAAATTAATAATTCTAGCGTGTAATTTCCCATAAATTATACGTCATTTTTTAGGTGCCTCATGGATACCCCACAACTGAATAATGAATACTGGATGATTTTCTAATCTCAACAATAATTAATAATAATTAAATAATTAAATTCGTCTTTTTTTCGTTAAATTGCTGCATAGTATCTTACTTCAGAAGTAGAAAAATATGATGACTTCCTAGTTGGAAATTAAAAACGCTTCAAATTATTATAAAACGGTTAATAATTTCACCTCATCCCCATAATTTTCACCTAATTTGGATAATTCGTTTTGCCGTGAACAATAAACTTGTACCTATCAGCAAATAGGTTTAAAAAAAATTACCTATCAACAAAATCCAAAATAACCATCTTTTTTCAAGTGGAATAATATCACGGAACAACAAACTTGGTTTGAAGCTGGGTAAAGGTTCGCGTCAAGCGCGTAATCGTTGGGATATAGCTTGTGTTGCAGCCTCCGCCTGCGCATAACCCCACGCGAAGATCCGAAAAGCTATCTTTGAAAAAATATCTAGATTTTTTATCTTGGGCCCTCTGGTTCAAAATTCGTCGCGCGAAAAGAGCATATGTCTGATGAGCCAATCAAATTCAGTTACGCGCAATTTTGCTCGTTTTACGTCGATTAAGCGTCAGTGTGAACATGGCTTCAGAAGCCCGTATGGGCGATTATAATCAGCTGTTCCCAAATTTCATTCACGATCATGTTGAAGAAGCAATCAACACATTTTTTTGAATTCCATTTTCGGATTGTACCTACCTTGAAACGGAAACCATAATTCTTTCATGCTGGATTCCAAAGGTTCGTATTTTAGAAATAATAAACCTCTATTTGAACAGTCCAACATACCTATCTGTTCCTTCAACAGTGATCAAATTCTTCAATTCTTTTAAATTTACAGAATTTCAACGGCAGTTCACAAAATTACAGCTTCATACCTACTTCTCCCAATTTGTGTCCGGTATCTGATACCTAGATGTGTTTACGATGAAATCTATTCACTTTATTATTCAGTCCAATAAAAGACAAGTGAGCTAAAAGCGATCGAACACCTTGTATGATTGATCACTGACAACTGATAATTAACAAAGTGGTTTTCCTCTTATTTATTTGTTTAGTGATATCCTTGAAAGTTGACAGGTAGTGAATAAGGAGACATCATCGATCTTGAATCAATTCCCGCTCTTTCCACAAATTGTAATCCGATGTTTTGATTCCGATGTCTCGTAAATAACCTGATTGCAAGTTTCTTGAATAACTCATCAATCGCTAATGACTTATCTTCGAACCAACCACTTCCTCAACCCTTCATTTTAAATAGAAGTTCATCTTCCCGCTGACCTTTCGCTCTGTGGAAGATAAGATTCAAGTTCCAATGAAAAATGGTTGAATTGCGGCTGCCGGGGAATGAAAATAAAAAATTACCGCCTAGTCAGAACCTTTGGTTTTGTCCAAGCAAATCGTCAGCCGGTTTCGTACAATTGGAGCAAATGATACGAGGATCCCAAAATGAAAAATGGATCAGTGAAACGAGGCAATGGTTTCACCTAACCGTTCTACTAGGGCTGGGCTGGGAAACGCCTGAGAAAAAGATTTGTTCTAAAACTGTTTGGCCTAAAACTCCTTGTCGATTTTACGGAATTTAATCCAATTTTGAGTTGTTTGTTTTGCAGTTTGAAAAAAAAATCAATTTTTGATTGTTTGCAACAAAAAAACTGTTTCATTCATGTGCAACAATTTATTGAAATAGCAATTTTTGATGTTTCCACCAATTTTGGCCCCCAAAAACACGAATTAGGATCCTATTTTTTTTACAAGTTAGCTTTGATAATTGATAGTGCCATTTAATTGTCTTGATTCACCGGTTGGTGCTACTTCTAGTGTGATTGTACAAATTTATGGTGATTTCAGACAATTTCACAAGTTTTTGACTCATGAAAAATGAATATTTGGAGCTGAAACTTCGCTGCAACCTCAGTTCTTCCCTCTTTGGTAAAAATCAACTTCATATTCGGTCTTCTCGCCGTAATAAACATGGAAAACGATACATCACAAGCTCATGTTCATTAAAACCTCAAAAACCTCGGAAAACCCTATTTTTACACTCATTTTTTCACCATAGCACCTGTGGGTGTATTCCGATCGGGCTGCCAAGCTTCGGAGCACAACTAGGATCCCAAATTGGTCTCATATGGGGACCCAAACTGTGTACAGAAGACGATTTTAGACCAAAATTTAGCGTAATTTTAAGGCTGAAAATTCGTTAGAACCTCAATTTTCCGCTATTTGGTTAAAATTGATTTCATATTCGGACTCCTCGACATAAAAAGCATGGAAAACGATACAAGTTCATGTTACTGAAACACCAAAAAACCCTATTTTTACACCCATTTTTCATCCATAATACCTCTGGGTGTATTCCGATCGGGCTGCCGAGCTTCGGAACACAGCTAGAATCCATATTTGTTCCCAAATGGGGACACAAACTGTGTGCGGAAAAACGACGATTTTAGACCAAACTTTAGCGTAATTTTAAGGCTGAAAATTCGTTAGAACCTTAATTTTCTACTGTTCGGTCAAAATTGATTTCATATTAGGTCTCCACGTCCTGAAAAACATGGAAAACGATACCTCACAAGTTCATGTTGCTGAAACACCAAAAAACCCTATTTTTACACCCATTTTTCACCCATATTCCGATCGGGCTGTAAAGTGTCGGTACACAACTAGGGCCCAAATGGAGCCTGTGTGCGAAAGAACGAATTTTTTAGCCCGAAAATAAAGTAGATAAGGATGATACGGCGGACTGTCATTGCACTTTTGGAATCTACGCACCTTGAAACGTAAAAGAAGAAAAGTTTGAGGCGTGTTATAAAAAATTTTTGTTGAGCGATACATAGGTGTATTATTCATAGAATAATAAACCAAAAGCACAGCGAAATCTGATAGTATAACGACTACGCAACGTCTAAAGTGATGAGGGGGGTGGATATTAGTTAACGCCCTCATTTTTAATGTCACCGTATTGCCAACATTCCCATGAACATGAGGATGGCGAACAGGTTACTATAAATGGAATATTTGATGGGGGACTAAGCCGCGGTGACGGAACAGCCGCGCTCGGGGCTCAGGGCAACGCTCGGAGAATCCTCGTTAAGCCTGATGTGACATCCCCGAGCTGTGTGCCCTTATCACAACGTAACACGTCGCACGTCGATCCTGTTGAGACCAGAATGGCACGTCGTGGAGAAAAATCGTCAAGAAATCATTTTTGGGTGTTTTGAACCAAAACAAATTGTGATTTTGATCACTAGATGAAGTTTGAACGTGTTGAAACTACTCGCAATCGATTCAGGGACCATACAAACATGATAAACGACTCCTCACATGCCTACATAAAAAATATCCATGGTTTTGGGGGGGGGGGGGGGTGTTGGACTACAATTTTGTATATTTGGTAGGCTGGGTGCGCCTAATCGGGCCGGGACTAGTTGTATTCTATCAGCGCCCCAGATAACATGTTTGACGAAACCCCACATGCCTAGGTTGTTGAAATTTGTTTTGTTCTTATTTTTTAGACCACACTAAAAAATAAGTAAATTTGGACCGCTGCGCACTGTGCGATCGGACTGGATATTGATATCGAATTTTTTACCGTGGAAATTAAAGAACATCGTGCGGAATGTTAGATATAGTTATATCAAATGTATATAATAAGTATACAAAAAATTGAAAATATGCCATTTTGATTTCCGATGCATAAAATGGAATTTGCAGGGTTTTCCGGGTGCACGCGGAGCATCTCTGAAATTTTGGAACGAGCCAAATAGCTACATTTTCTCTGAAAATTCGCAAAAAGTGAATAAAAACCTGTGGCGTTCTAATGAAAACAAACTAAACTAGGCAGTTATCGTGTATGAGAAAATACTATTTTTTCTGTCGCTGTACTTTTATTTGGACTAAAATAACACGGTTATAACGAAGAAAGATTACCTACATCGTAACGACAACTCGAACACTTTTTTCGGGCATTTGCGTCACTGTACCATGACGCCATGAGAGGCGGCTCCCTTTTTCATGTCACTGTCCCGCCATTGGATAAATTTTAATAAATTTTCTAAAATTATAGATACACTGTTTTGGAGCCAGAAAGGAACCTAGAAAAACGTGTTTGGGTGGGTGACGGTTCGCGTAATTTATCCGACAACAGTTTCCTTATATTATTATAGGGTAACTTACCTAACTAACTATAAAATATATCCTCAGCAGGAAACTGGTAGCAACGCGTCAGTAGCTGAATTTAGAACGTTTCTCTCTCTCCTCAGTGTTTCTGACTATTAGCGGAACATAATATACTATTAGCAGAAGAATCGCACACTTGCAATAAGTGGAATAAGCAATACAGGGAAATGGTTAACAAGTGTTGTAGGTTGCGATCGATATCTGCCTTCTGAACTATCTGTTACAAACGAACTCTTTTCAAATCCTTTCACCATTTCTATTCCAGACTCGGGGAAGAAGTATTTCCAACTGCAAATAAATACTAGGAAATCATCACTTTTTTTCCTTCGGAATTCTTATCGCATTTCAAAAGCATCTTGAAACTTCCCAGGTACCTAAATATTTGTACGTCGACAAAAGATGAAGTTGAGCATAATCAAGGAAATATCCCTCTTCAAGCCAAAGTTCAGATCCACGTTCCCAACTTCCCGTTGTTTACAGCTAATTAGAGGAAATAAACTTACTAGTGAACTTAGTAAGGAATAATCTGCAAGGAATCGATTGTGCAACGTTCTCATGTTATCTTTATTTCAGTACATACAATAGTTTCAGTCGACAATTAAAAAAAAGTAAAATCACTGTTTCTTATATTAAATCTAAAGGGTTATTTCCGCTAGTGTTAAAAGTATGGTAGGTAATTTGCTGTTTCTTAAGTTTCTAGCGTCACGTTACTATTTGAAAAAAAAAGGCTAGGATAACGCGCAAGCTAGAACGATTTATCCATAAATGCGCTTGATGATTTTCTTTTGCAGAGAGGAAACTCCTCCTTATTTTTCATGTATTGATCTGTTGCGTATGTGTGTGTTGTGTGGTATCTGTGTTGGTCTGTTGTGTGAGTTTTGAATTGACCAATTAATTTAAAAATATGCCCCTTAATAAACGCGAGTCATATAATTAGCTGATGTTGTCTCTCCTATTGCCGAGTAACTATACGTCAATTTATCAATAAACAACACCCCCAGCTAGGCATCTATAAAACCTGGGCGAAACAGGGTCTATTTCCACGGAAATCTTAGGGGTTTATGTAGGATTTCAAGACGCGCATGTGCAGAGCCCATAGCTCCGGTAAGTTGAGCTCTCAGAGCAAGATTTGAGACCCTAGATACCTGCATGTCCCCAGAAAATGTCACCGGAATCGTTCGATTATATTATTTTTAGTTCTCGTTGTTTGCGCTTGAGTCATTACTACGATTGTTATCGGATTGAAATTTATATAGATCATCCAGGACCTAACCTACACAACCCCCTGAAAATTGGTGGAATAGATTCGAAGATACTAATATAAGCGGTTACGGAGTTAGTCAGCCTGCTCGAACCCTGAACGATTTTTTCATGCAGTTTTGTTAGTTGTCTACTATAGTTATTCTCAGTCCTTGTCTGAAAACTGTACTGGGGAAAAATACATTTTATTCTTCTTCTGCTTACGTTGATGGGGTTTATTTTCTTGAAAAATCAAATAGAAGAAGAAAACAAACCCTTGTGATATAGTTCTTTGTCCAAGTTTTTGTATATTTTACGGTACAAGTATGTTATAGCCCCGCCAATATCGATTGTATCGATTATCTCAAATACATCGATCCTTGTGGTATCGATGACGGCTCAATATGGCGTCCCGATGCCTACATCCCGGGTGCCGATATCAACTTTCAAAATGAATACGGGAAGACCATTGTAAGGACACCAAAAAATAAGAGTGACTATAACATACTTGTACCATCTATTCAGAAGTCCCAAACAACCAGCTCATTCACGGGATAGTTTCTGGGATTGTTTATCTTTTTTGAGATGCGAGCGCTAGCGAGCATCCAGATCGCTTGACAATGCGAGCGGCGGAATGGGAACTAAACTTCTTGTACACCCACCGTCTTGTCTGATACACGTCATCGATACCACAAGGATCGATGTATTTGAGATAATCGATACAATCGATATTGGCGGGGCTATAACATACTTGTACCTTATTTGGCGTCGGGAAGGAACCCCCCCCCCCCTTCCTTTTATTAATCATATGACTAAAGTTCCAGTCATGCAGCATGGCCGACACCATGTGAGTGAAGTTACCATCCTATTCCAGTCTTTGTTAATTTTGAGTTGTCTTGATGATTTTTCAGATCAGATTTTTTTTTTGAATGGCGGAATTCTTCGTTCGAAGGAGGTTGGTAGTGAGGGAAATGAAATTGAAAACTCTTCCGATTAACAAAATTCTTTGCATTCGTTCAAGTCATTAGTATTGAGCCCAAAAATAATTGTTTGGTCGTAATATTGAGTCGAAAACTAAAATGGGCAAAACTGTTTGGCCCATTTCTTCCTCGTAGGCTATTTCAGGGTGAAACTAGTCGAGTAACAGTAATACGAATTATTATTTATTATTTTCTATTTTCACATGCAGTGCCTTACAATAATTGTTTACAATTATTACTTCGCTATACGTGAAAGACCTTGGCTGGTGGGCTGTCAGCCGGAGTACGCCGTTATATCAGTATAATTTAACCTACATAAAACGTGCTGGTCCAATGCGGGATTTTCCTAAATGACTAAAAATGGCAGTAAAAAATTAATATTGGGGAGTTTGGCATTAGTAATTTTGACGCTAACAATAGTTGAAAAATTACATGAAAAATACAGCAATGATCAACAACAAAAATAACCTAATATCTAATAACCATAAATTAAAGCCCCATCATATATTAAATCATCATTCCAATAACGACAGTTGTTAAAAAATAAGCAGCTCCAATAACAATCAAACGGATACTAACTAGAGTAGAACACTGGCATTGCAGTTGATTGTCGAACAAGATTGCACTTAATTATAATTGAATTCCTGCACAAGAAAACTACGATACGCCCAAGCCTCTTTAAAATAGCCAATTAGGGACCTCCACTGCTGGCCATTTAACATGTCCACAACTTCTTTTCTATTCTGTTCCGTCCGAAATACTTGAGACGTGAGACGATAGGGTTTCAGGATTGGGCTTCTTCCTATAACGTGCTCCTTGTCCTATTTTTCTCTCATTTTGCACAATAAGCATAGCAGTACTCTATTCTGTATTCATGGCTGAAAGTTCAAATTCAGAAGCTCTGCTCTACATTTCAGGACGACAATCACCTCCCTCAGGTCCCTATCCAACCGAGAGGTCTAACCCCTTGTGATACCCAGCCTCCCTGACTCAGTATCCACCTTGAATTTGTTACCTAAGCCCTCCATGATTGCTGGTAACAATGCCTGAAATTTTCCAGGGTCCTCCCAATTCATACGGGTTCCAGCGTGCTCCTGGGCTAAATTCTCCCATACCCTGTAAGAATATCTTCTACTACAGCGTCTCTGTGATGCATGCATGACCTACTCAACAATATAAGTTCCTCCCATTCCTTAAAAAAAAAGTGTGGATGGGGGCATACGGCCAGAAATCTGTATATTTGTAGGTGACTCAAAAAGTACTTCGCACTACAAGTACTACTTCTAGAAAGGTTATAGTGTAAGCGACACGCACACGCACACCCCCTCCCCACCAAGAAAGATCTCCTGGATTTGTCTCCAATTGTGGAGGAACTAGGTCCTACCTAAAAGAGTCGACATAATTAAATAAATGGACTCGATCCGGCTCAGGACGGTCACGTTCTCAACTCCAATTCATCAGGAAATACCAACCGTTTCGTGCATTTGAAAATATGAGTCCCGCAATTCCTCCCGTCCCTTGAACTCTATTTCTTCTTCCAAGAGACATTCCGAGTTTCTTATTCCCCTCCGAGGGTTCAAGGTCTCGTCATTTTTCTCACCCGTACGATTTTCCCATTTCTCGCTTGACGTGTCCGGTGATTTATAAGGGAATATAATTTTTACGAGATCATTTCTGGGTGGTCACGCGACGACCGAGCCTTCAAATATGACTCATTCAAAAGGGCACTCGTTTATTAGGACCCTACAATTTATTTTTCGGCTTATCCACTTCCCTGATTGAATCTAAGCCTGTGACATTGAAAGTCCGGAGTTATGAATTCATTTTAATTTCAAATAGAACACAACGCAACTCCATTACTTCGCCCGTTTCCAGAGCAAAATTATATTCAGAAGTTGGAATAATGTCAGCTCCTAGTAGGTACAATTGAAGTAATTGAAACTGGGAATGTGTATTCTATGACTAACACAAACATAAGAACAAAGTTACTGGAAATGAAAATAATTTACAGAGCACATTCCAAGTTGGAAAATTATAATTGAAATGTTCAAGTACACGTTTAGTCGTTTCTACAGAAACTCCATTGTAAACTTTGAGAAGATAATATATATAGGTGTGTATAATGCCGGCCAGTCGAACGGAAACTGGTTAAAATTTTCTTAACTGAGGGTCACACATGAACGGTTTTTTAAAATAATGGGCAATTTCCGTGTGTAAGAATTTTTCTATTTTTGATCTCAGAATCGGATTTAGCATCCTTGACAACCCCCCACTGCCTGTTTGCATCTCAAAACTCCGTGTGGCTTGGGCAGCAAACGGAAAGAAATGAAACGAAATGACGTAAGTGGAAGGCGCTGAGGGTTCCCCCCTTTCGGACGCGGGGGTGAGGGCCTTTGTCTATGACGTCATTTCGCTTTCTTTCCACTGGTTTATCGCCCAGTTTATTTACTTAAGAAAAGAAAATAAAACAAGCGAAATTGCCGATTAAACAGTTTTTGAATGGTTTTTCAAGACTATAATGTCCATAGTCTTGAAATGCGAGTTGGTATATTTTATTTTCAGAACTATAATAATTAGGTATAGTCGGTTCTCCTGAACCTGAATAGAAAATTTCTAGCCGCAAGACCAAAATTTAATCCCCCCCCCCCCCCCCCCCCCCGAGGGATTAAATTTAATCGACCGGAACGTCGTTTTCGGCTTAACAAACACATTGTGGAACAATGCCGTCCGATTCCAAGTAGAAATGTTGAATTTCTTAGCGTACGATTGAGTCTGAAGGTATAAAACACGCTTTTCCTGAAGGGCGACTGTAATAATCAAACCTTTCACAAACTTAAGGCTTTAATAAAATAAAACCGATACATAGTGTAAGAACATGGAACGAAGAATTATAAGCGTAGAATTTGTGATAATAGCAACGATAAACACGCGATGACTGCATAACAACGGAGTTATAATAAACACGTAATTAGAATGACTTCGAACTTTCATACCTTTCATACTGCAGTTTGTCCTGGCAGGAACTTGGAAGATCAATACATTACGTATATTCGAACCCGCTGCCGCCAGTTTTGGCCGGGGGTTCTGCGAGCCTCTTGAATATAATATTTTAACCGAACTTTTCGCATCAACAACCAACTCTCTCCACAGCCATTACCTGAATGTAGCTTGTTCATGTTTACCCTACGAAAGTCCGAGAAGATATTCATATTTATTTATGTAGATGCATGCATTTGGTTTTCATGAGATTTAGAAATGACATCTCTTAAGTACATATCTCCTGTCTTCATCACTGTCATTTTATAATGAAACCTACATCACAACTGATCTGTAACCTGTTTGCTTACCACCGAACATGGAATAACCCCTGATTACGGTGCCCTCGAACAGTCCACCACAACCTGGACATTGAAGAAGACTCAAATTCAGATAGGCCCCAAGATTTCCTGCGAATCCTCTCTGACAAATGTTACTGTGGTTGAACCAATCGATGGGCTGCAACCTCCTCCACGCCTCGTGTAAATCAGGGCAACACTTCCTGCCGTACTTCATTATTTAGCACAACTGTAATGTTTACTATAACATCGTGGTGGCTAGGTGAGAGGCGAGGTGAGGTGAGTGAGTGTGATGGAGGAGAAGGTTGCTGGATCTAGCGTCTAAAAGTTTACACCTTTAACCGAAGTCAGGGAGGTTACCACCACTAAAGACGCTAGAGGGAATATGCCCAGTGGTTACCACTCAAGGCTGGTTATCACCAATGCCGGTTCCACCAATCTGGGATCTTTTGTGAGAAGAGGTAAGGAGGCATGAGTGAGAGATAAGTCGTCGACTAAAGGAGAGCGTAAAATGAGGCGACAGGCGCAGCCGGCGAGTTTTTATATCCCCCAGTCCACTCTCCCCCAGTCCGGGAGGACTGGTGGGGAGCTTTCGGGTCTCTGCGCTTGTGGTCTCATACGCCACCTCACTCGTTGCGTTCATTACTTGAACAATCTTAATATACAAGATTTGATGTTCTGGGAGGATCACGATAAACATAATATTATAACAGTAAAGTGTTATCATAACAATAAAAAGTCTTTATAGTATAGAGATTCTAGAACATTTTATGAATGATTGTTAAAGATTTGTCCACATTTTGAAGTAGGTCTCCTACGAGCTATGAATGGATTATATATTTTTTAAATTGATGAAGCTGAAGTCCAAACGATTTCATGGTCCAGAGACGTGTGGACAAACGAGGCGCAGGGCGAAGACGATCGATATTGCGGCTAGAAGTAAAATTTGAACGAGACGAGGGTTTACTTGTGAGGCGTTGGGTTTGTGAGGTAAACAGAATCGTGAGAAGGGCTCTGTTGTTCAAGTGAAGGTTTTGGATCCTCGACGACCCGTCAGCGGCCACCACTTGTAATGCTACTAAAGCCTGCCTGGCTCGGTAATCATCCTCACTCACCTGCCCGTCAGCATCCATGATGGACCTCTCACCTTTCTGCAAACACGGCCCACAGATTCCACGTGTAATAGGACATTCCTATATTGACGAATAGCCTCCTTTCAACGGTTTTCCTCATTATATTCGAAGGACGTGGTTTTTTAGCGTTAATACCTAATTATCAGTAGAATCATAACTATCATTCAGTTTGTCATTCAACATGCCATTCACTTCAATCTATCTTATCTTCATCTAAGGTATCTTTATTTTCTCTAATGCCAAGTTTTAAAAAGGTTGGTACCTACTAGGTACGTGAAAAATTCCAGTTTGGGTATTTGAGAATCAAGGTTGATGTTCACTGAGTTCAGAAAAAGTTGATTCTCGATTACACTTCAATTTAGCTTAAAATTTGAATAATTAAAAAAGTGATAAACCATTCGAAAGCTTTCCCATGTCCTTACTAATTTTCTACGGTAAAATTCAGGTTTGTTTGTAGCCGTCTGTAGTTTGAGAGTTGCAGCTTCCACGTCATCTCCTACGGAGAGGATAGCCGTATCATCTGCAAAAGTAGCAACTATTGTGTCTTCTTGTTGGGGTAGGTCTCGCGTGTATAGTAGGTAAAGGAGTAGTCCTAGGACACTCCCCTGCGGGACCCCTGCTTTTATGGGCTTTAAGCCAGAGTATTGGTCAACTTGCTTTACCCTGAAGTGTCTATTTTCTAGGTAGGATTTGAGAAGTAAATAATACTGTTTTGGGAGATCCCTGTGCAGTTTATACTCGAGTCCTTCGTGCCATACCTTGTCAAAGGTCTGAGCCACATCCAAGAAAACGCTGGCGCATATTTGCTTCCTTTCTAAGGTCTCTTCAATTACATTAGTGATTCGATGTACTTGATCTAACGTAGAGTGGCGTTGTCTGAAGCCAAATTGGTGAGTTGGTATCAAATTTCTATCTTCTATTATTGGATTAAGACGTTTAAGCAGCAACTTTTCGAACAATTTCGACATAATAGGGAGAAGGGATATCGGTCGATACCTATCCTGCCTTCTCATTTAGTGATTTTCCTGGTTTAGGAATCATTATGACTTCTGCAACTTTCCATTGGGATGGTACATGTTTCAACCGAAACGTAGCATTGATAATATGAAGCAATTTCAGTACAGCTTTTTCGGGCAGTTCCTTCACAATTCGACCTGTAATCAGGTCGTAGCCGGGCGTTTTTTTGCTTTTATGTTGCGCTTTATTTCTTCCTTAAGTTCCTTCAGCGTAACAGGCAGTATTTCGAGCTCCTCTGTTTTTTCCATCCGAGTTGTATTTTCGTCAGATGATAGTTTTGGTATTGGTTGAAAGGTATTGCTGAGGTGTTCTGCAAAAAGCTGTGCTTTTTCCAGGTTACTTCTGGCCCATGTACCGTCCTCCTTTTTGATCGGAGGAGAGTGGACTTTAGGTCTTCTGATGTTTTTAGTTACCTTGTACAGTTCCGTATCTTTTTCAGCACTTAGATTACTCAAAAAGTGTTCGACGGACTTGTTTTCTACAGTTTTAATAAGATCTTTAAGCTTGTTAACGTATCTGTTAAGGATAGTTTTGTTTTCAGCAGATCTACTGCTTTTCCATTCTTTCCTAGCTTTTCGTTTTGCATTCAATAGATTCAATAGACATATCAACAATTAGAGGACGAACTTGACCTATTTATTAATAACATACAACAAGCTGCTTGGCTAAGTACCCCATTGAATCAAAACAATAATTGTGAAAGTAGACCGAAATCATATCCGCTAGAAATTCAGGTGAAAAACACCGCTAAATTCGTCGAGAAATATGGTGATGTTTATGCTCGAAGGACGCACAATAATTCTTAAATTTGAGAGGGTCTGCCTTTCAGCAAATAATGTTCTTTCGAATGGTCCAAAATACCAGCGATTTGTTGATAAAATACGTCGTGCTCGTCACGGTAAAAAAAAGGGGGGTTTCGTGAAAATTGAAATTGAATATTTTTTAATAGAAAATTACTCTTGGTTGTTGAATTGATCTCAAAAGTGCGGTTTCAGGACAATACTACCTAATAATTATTAATAATATCTGTATTATATACCGACTGCTTGGTGTACAACTAGTAGCAAAAACAATGTACTGGTACCGGCCCTTGAGAAGGAAGTTTCGAGAAAAATAATTTGTTCAAATACATGTTGTCCCTTAGTTTGTACTGTTTTACAATCACAGCCCAACTGTTGCGTGTTTCAGTTGAGGACTTCCGTGTGCATTTCATATGTGTGAAATCGAGTGGATGGTAATAATATGGAATTAACGGCATATTCTGCTCATTAATAAATCGTTACTGTTGTGCGGTGAATCATATAATTAGGCTATTTTTGCTTTCTCAGGGAAAACCTTTATTGTGGGGTTTAGACGAAAGCTTAAGCTCAAGTACCATAAATCATTCAAACACCACATTGCTTTGGTATGTACCACTCCAATTCCATCGCCTCTATCTAATGGCCAAGGCCTACCTCGAAAAGAGTACGGAAATCAGAATTGATGGGAAAACTTTCGTAATAGTTGAAACCTTCGGACCGTCCCCGTGAATGATTCGATAAGCTCTAGCTATGGATGATGGGTTTTTAAAAGAGGAGAGATGGAACTGAAATTCAATAGGACGTTTCAATTCCCCACTGACCGTTGCATCGTGATGGGCAGGTGCTTCACGAGTTTAGCTATCAAAATATTACGTTTGGCAGAGGAACTGATGGAGCTCGGGTGCGAGTACTTGTCCGAACTAAATCACTCGCGATGAAATCGTGGAGATCCATTTCAAAGAAAAAGAAAAACGGAGTTGTTGAAAGGTTTTCTGTTTCCACTAATACATGAAAAACGCGAAAAATACACAGTTATACCGGTTTCGGCATCGTCAGTGACAAACAGTAACTCAACAATAACACCATCATCAGTAACAAAACAGTTGTTGTTTGTTACTGACGATGGTTTGATCACCGAAACCGGTGTGCCAGTGATTTTTTCGCGTTTTTCGTGTATTAGTGGAAATAGACAACCTGTCTTCGAGCACTTGTCGCTGGTATCACGGGATTTCGGATTATTCTAGAGGGACGAATGGGTGAATTGAAAATCAACATCAGCAACCTTTATGAGACACCACATCAGGAGGTTAACAATCATGGATTCTATCGTTTGAGTTGTCGGTTATAAAATTTTTTGGGGCAGATTGCTGCTCTGATAATGTTTTATGTATTTGTCAACGCTTATACTCAACATACGAGTTGATAACCAACCTGCTTATGTACTTTCAAGAGACTAACGGCTGAATTCAACAGGCTTTAGTTCATTATTTGATTTGGCGCCTACCTGTTTTCAGATTTGTTGTGGCTTGCTGTAGATGTATGCTTCTAATACTTCAGTAGGCCCGTAGACTCGTGGCAGTAGACCAGTATATAGTAGATAGTTTCTGGGTTCCTTCGGAAATTCGCTTCAACATTTATTTTGATTCCTCATCACATAAAGTAGGAAAACCTTGAATTCATGCTAGAACCAAAAAATCAATATCTAAACAATCAGAAATATATTTCAAATAAAAATAAAAACGTCAACTCGCTTTGCGTGCAGTTCCAAATTTGATTATGTGCCTGTCTGCCTGTTGGGGGTTCCACATAACCACTAATCACGACATATCTAATGAAAAACCCATCTTTTATGGGTTATGCCCGCGACTTATGACCCTATGAATTTCTTTGAGATTGGAGCAGTAGCGACTGCGCGCAAGGAAAGTTTCGTCACCCATGACTTTCTGGAACTGTTCATCTTGAAAATATTTTTGCGTTTACATTGCAAATGTCTTTCTTTCTGTGTTTGCACAAACTTGATCCCGGAGCAAACTCTCATTCAGTCCCGATTTTGAGTTTGATGTGTAGTTTTTGAGTGGTTTTAATCATTTATGTCCATAGGTCCTCCTATTGTATAGAAATTGTGACCCACTAGTCATTTATACGGAACACTTTGACAAAGTGAGGAAGCCAACAGGCCAGACTTGGCAGAATTTTCATTTCATTTTCGTTATTATTATTTTGGTCATTTATTTATTTTTATAATTTTTTTCATTCCTTATTTCTTTCACTCAAATCATTTTCATTTTCAATATCACTGTGATCAGGAGGAATGGGGGGACCTGCAGAAGACGAAACTCGGCCGCCGCGCTCCTCCAACCAACTGAGCGGCAAAGGGAGCGAAAAAGTTCTACAGGCGAAAGGAACCGGGGAAGCCTGAGAAAGTAAGGAGAGTTGTTACTGTTAATAGCAGAGCAGTGGGTAGGTATCTAGTGCTTTCAGACCTAAGTAGAATCCTCAGATTGGGTTTTAACCAGATCAAAAGGCCCTCTTAGTTACTTGGAAAATCGGATTAGAAACCTACTTAGTGGATTAGCTTAGAGGCCCATTCGTGTCTTCTTTTAATGTCCTAGACATTCGTCTCTGTACTGGTACTACAACTCCTCAAGATCTATTTCAAAAATGACTTCAGTAAAACAAATTTATTTACAATTAAATGATACAGACACTTCACCTACAGGGCGTTGTCCTTACTCCGCCACGATCACTTTCCTCTTCACTTCATCGCCTACAAGTCAGTTAACCTGCAAGATACATACCTAATTCTCCTACTACGAGTTACCCCGCGAAAATGGAGTTCATCTACAACATCCAAAAGTTGAAAATAATCCAGGCTTCATTAAGTTGTCATTAGATGCTAAAACTATTATTCTAGGTTTATGTTTATATTCATCAAAATCCTCCTCGTTTTTCATATTCATTGCTGCTTGAGGTAGAACATGGACATGTAACAAATATCTCACTCACTGGCAGTTGACTGGTGTTATTGTTCAGCTACTCTTTTCAATGAATTGATAACTTAACGAGCTGAAATTGCAAGATTAAACGCGATGAAACATGGAATGCCTTCTCTTGTCACGAGGGGTTAGCTGGGCTTGCAATTTCTTGACGCTATAGAAACAGTTTTGAATTGCATTGCGCTTGCGGATACAAGATCAAGGTATTTCATTTTGGTCGGAGTGGTACCGAACATAAATCTTTTTGTATTGCTTCCGAGTCTGCGAAGCAGCGGAAGCCTTGTGTTCACTTTCGTGAGCCAAAAAGTTTTTGTCTTCAGAAATCAAAATTTCCACTTGCATTTTGCGTTTCAAAGCCTACTGAACAAATTTGGTTCCGTGTCTGTCGGTCTGTGGGTCTGTGAGTCTGTGGGTCTGTCCGCATTTCCTTGTTACAGCCATAACTTCCACGATTTTGAATTGATTCAGTTCAAATTTTTAGGGATGGTGCGGATAAGGCCCCTTGAGGTCCCATACAAATTTCAACATGATTGATCCAGCGGTACGCCCTGCGCATGCGCTAACGTTAAATTCAACAAACACGCATAACTTTCACAATTTTGATTCAATTTCGCTCAGATTTTCAAGGGTTGTTTGGACAAGGCCTAGTGAGTTCCAGTATGAATTTCAGCATGATCGGACCCTCGGTGCGCTCTGCGCATGCGCTGGCGTGAAATAGATTCAATTTCCTTGTTACAGCCGTAGTAACCAAAGATTTCACCCAATTTCAATGCAATTCTCAGGGATTAAGCGGGTAGGGCCCATTGAGGTCCCATATAAATTTCAACATGATAGCCAGCGGTTCGCCCTGCGCATGCGCTAACGTGAAATTCTTCAAACACGCATAACTTTCGCAATTATGTATAATGGACGTAATGTATTATGGACGTAATGTTATGTAATATGTATATTTCATGTAATGTTATGTTATGTAATGTAATGTTATGTAATATGTATATTTCACGTTATGTTATGTAATGTAATGTAATGTAATGTTATGTTATGTTATGTTATGTTATGTTATGTAATGTAATGTTATGTTATTTTGCTTCCGAGTCTGTTCTATTTTATAATGGGTCACTCTGATTGTGACGAGGAAGCTCCTGTGCCATCACCTTGGCAGTGTATTTTTTGTTGTGTGGAAACGGCAGAACATCACCATCATCTGCTCATCACATTAATCTGTAGGTGAAGCGCTGTGGGTAAAATGACACTTAATCCTCGTGGATGAATGAATGAGTAAAGATTTTACTGAAGAAAGTATGTAATCATAGAAGGTACCTGGATTGCATTCATCACTGTCATTCGTCAGTTGGTATGTCAATGCGTTTTTTTCCATTCTGGTCCGGAAAGCTTTTGATTCAGAAACCCATGATCAACTGCAGCCACAACCGGGCTTTGTCAGTGTTCGGTTGTCCCTGAATTTCACACCGAAATATGGCTACGGTGGTGTCCAAAACACGCAAGAGCCTATGAATTAAATTAAATCGGAGAAAGGTACCTACACAGTTTTCTCGACATTGTCATATCCAATTCATTCATTCATGCTGGGATTCTGTAAGTGGTATAGTTGATTTTAGGGATAGTGGGGGATAGTAGGGATAGTGGATTTTAGGGATTGTAGATATTTTAGGGATACCTCCTTAGCGAGACTTTGTAGAGTAGTCCTTTTAGAATATTTTCATGTAATTTATAGTAGAAGACGTACGGTATATAGTCAATCCCGTACAGACGAGTAGATTCGAGAATTCGTTATAAATTATTTTTATGCATGAAGTACAACGTGTAGTTTGGAAAAAGTTGGAGATATTTTATTGCTAATTAAAACTGACGAAATACGTTTCCTTAAAATGTCATAAAAATCGGGCCTTATGTTCGTGAGAAATGAGTAATTCAGATTTTGGTGCACAGTGGCTACCTGCCAGTCATCCTATCGTTCTGGAATTTCAGCACCCCCCCTCCCCCCACACTCCTTCTTTTTATTTATTTATTTTCTTTATAGCTTCTCGAATAGCTTATGTTATCTTTATTCGTTTGTTATTATCCTGTTATTTTTTTCTGTTTTAAAAACCCACGAGGCCTAATTGTAACGAGAAAAGCCAATGAAGAATTATTATTATTATTATTATTATTATTATTCAGTACCTAGGTTTTTAAGCCTGAGTCAAAATAAAGTAAAAAGCTCTGCAAAGTCCTTGTCACATGGGTTTATTATTCTATTGGACTTATATACAGAAATGTTGAGTCTTCATTTATTGTTTCTCAAAAACATAATTAGGCTCTTTTTTTCACATTATCTTCGGTCTTTGATAGTGCTGTTATACAAATTTATGGTGATTTCAGACAATTTCCGAGGTTTTTGACTCATAAAAAATGAATTTTGGGAGCTGAGCCTTCGTTACAACCTCAATTTTTCTTTTTGGTCAAAATCAAATTCATATTCGGTCTTCTTGCCCTAAAAAAACATGTCAAACGATACATCACAAAATCGTGGTCACTAAAACCGCAAAAAACCTCGAAAAACCCTATTTTTGCTCCCCCATAACACCTCTGGGTGTATTCCGATCTGGCTGCCGAGCTTCGGAGCACAACTGCGACCCAAATGTGTTCCCAAGTCGGGGTGCAAACTGTGGAGAAGAGCGACGATTTTAGACCAAAATTTAACGCAAATTTAAGGCTGAAACTCCGTTAGAACCTCAATTTTCTAGTCTTTGGTCAAAATCGACTTCATATTCGATGCCCTAGTCCTTAAAAAACCTGGAAAACGATTCTTAAGAAGCTCATGTTACTAAAATACCCTGTTTTTCACCCTTTACACCCTTCGGTATATTCCGATCGGGCTGCAGTTTCGGGTCACAACTAGGGCACAAATGGAGCCTGTGTGCGAAAGAACCAATTTTTTAGACAGGAATTGAAGTACATATGGATGATCCGGCGGACGGACATTGTATTTTTGGAATCCACCCACCTTGAATCGTAAAAGAAAATTTTTTGAGGGGGTGTTATAAGAACTGTTTGCTGAGCGAATACGTAGGTGTATTATTCACGAATAATAAACCAAAATCACTGCATTCAATAGTTAGTAAACCAAAATCACTGCATTCTATAGTTTGTGGTAGGATAGTTTAGAGCGCATTACGTTATAAAGCGTCTCGTGATTTCAGTCAACTGAAATGGGACGGTTTTTCAGGAGAAACGAGGAGCGAACGGAAAAAGTTTTAATGAGGAGGGAAAAACTTATTTTAAATCATAATCAATCGGCGAAGTCCTCTAGGACTTCGTATCTCCTCCCCGGTGTATTCATTAGGAAAGTACGTCATTCAATATTTTATTAAAGAAAACGCTCCACCAATCCATCCATCAATCAATAGATATGCTACTTCCTGGATTCATCAAATATTGAGAAACACGCAGCTTTGGGTATTTTTCATTTTGAAATTCGAAATAGGTATTTGAATTCAACTACCTCGACCTAGGTTTATGAGGGGAATGTACAGTTATACACTTTTTTGGTTATTAGCGATTTCACCCTCTCAGGCATTCAGTAAATGCTAACAATCGTAATCTGACGGATAATAACTATTCTGTGAAATTATCATCCGCATTCATTATTCATGATGTTGGAAGTAATGCACGACAATACCTCGTTAACGCTATGTTTTGATGAGACGCTTACGTACACTTCATATTCACTCGTTCATTTATATTCACAAACAATCATTTACATTAACCTTGTCAGAAACAGCACGATAATATCACATATCTAAATGTTCATATTATCCACCACAAAAATCTGTCCGAGAATCATAGTTTTACCTACCTACAATAGAATTATTCTTATATTCGGATTCTAATCAAATTTCAATTAAGGAAGCGTGGGAATGGAAAATGTATTTCTCCGTCCATTCCCAAGGGTCGTTATTGAAAATAATATCACAAAATGCAATTTTTGTACTGAATACATGTGAACGTTTAAGATATAAGCAGGATCATTTTTTATGTTGGTGAGTTTTAGCAGTAATTATTATGAACGTAGCTACTACATTCCACCCACGGTTCCACAACCTCCTTTGTTATTACTTAATTTGGATGAGCCCCATCACTGGATGAGGTTCCCATGTCAATGAATGTTTGATCTCGAAGTGCAGAATGCTCACGTGGAGTGATTTGGAGTGAGCTGCTGCAGATTAATAGTAGGCTTGATTTTCACTCCCTTTCAAAACGGCGTCTGCAATGCGGTGTTAACACGGAAAATGATTGGTCTCTTGCACGAAATATTCTAGCTACGCGAACGAAAGATTCCTCCTCACGCATAACCGCTGGGTTCGTTCGTGCTGCCTTCACCGAGGCCTTTAAAAGGCCTAATTCTAATCACACAAACGAAATGTAGCAGGTTCACTTCATCGGACGACGGCCGAACCTTCAGAGCAGATGACCAGTAGGAATTCATCACCACGGGCATTGCCCATATAGGGGATTAGTTTTCGAGTAAACTATGTATATATTCTTTCTGTACAGTTTTGGAAAATGAACGTATTTCATCATTCATCTATTCAGAACGCTGTGCGGTCATTTGTAATCGAGAGGATCGGAAAATATTCCGTGCCAGAAAGGAGATGCGAAAGTACGTAGTTCCCTACTGCAGAAACGCAATCAATTTTCATCATTTTTTTAGAGGCAGGGTATGAAGGGGTGAATAATAAGGTGTAGAATTGTTAAGGCATCATAGCGAGCATCGTTTCTGTATATATCTACATGATATATCCCGGAATAGGCCTGGTTCTTTGCTGGAAATTTCATGAAGTGAGCCATTTCCAAACTACCGTCGTCTACGCCTTTGATCAGTAGGACAAGTTTTCCAGGGAAACCTTTCGCAGACGAATCCTGCAGTAGAATTATTTTTTCTTGTGGTGGGCTCATGTTAGAGCCTCATTGTAGACGTCCTAAACCTTCAGTGACTTGGTGGACCATTTCAGTTAATTATAAGCTCAGGATCGGATGTTGCTTTTGCATCGAAAGCGAGTCTACCAAGGTAGCGGATGCTTTATTTTCACTTCTGAAATAATAACATTTTTGTCTCCAAATCGAAATTTCCACTCGCAATTTCCGTTTTAAGTAGATCTTTCTGAACTGCTTTGGTTCGGTGTCCGTTTGTCCGCATCGTTCCAAACGCCTAACTTCCTCACCAGATTATGACTAGGTGGTCCTGGTTCAGTGGGTGGTTGGGGTGCAACTCCTTGTTTGTCCCCAATGAATTTCATCGCGATCGGATGATAGGTTACACTGCACATGTGCACATGTGAAATCCGAGCTACTCAGCTACTCAGTTTCTCACGAATGGCCCGATTTTGATGTCTTTTTCAGGAATCATGGAGGTTTGGCCTTAGTCTGTTCTAAATTGATTATTTATCATACGCACAGTTGGTCTATACGATTATGTTATCGATACGAGGAAGCTCTGTGCCATTTAACTTGGCAGACTTTATTTAATGTATTTTAGGTTCGGCCAACTGGCGACCCAACCCGATACACTTTCTTGAATTTTCTTCTGCTCAACATACTTTTCATTAAATTGACATTTCAAGGGTATTGCATACACAACAGTGAACCTAAACAGAAGGGTTCAGCATGTAGAAAATAATAAACCGCCCCTAAGAAATTTGCTGCGTTCTCGAAAAATATATAATGATTGATGCGGAGGTGGTCTTATAAACGTATCAACTGCTGTGAAAATATAAGAGAAAATTTAAGTGATTCATTGTCGTCCATAGAAACGGAAACATCTGTCAGAACTGTGGACAAATGGCTATGGAATCGGAAATGGGCGGGAAGAAGGGTTCGTATTTTCGTCCATTACTCTTTGTGGGAAATGTTTTAAGGTACAGGACTCGAGCTTGAGGGTTTTGACAGGGCCTGCAAGCGTCGGGTGTCAAATCGGCCTATATTACGACCTGACGGGGACGGGTGCTTAACTTGCTCTGAGCCACCTTTCAACCATCTATCGCATCCGTTTGACGAGGGAATACATCACGTTCGCTTCTCCTCCACCAACTTGGGATGTTAACCTGACGGTGCTACTTATTAATCTCGACGTTGGGATCCGGCGTCTAACAGAAAGATAATAATATTATCTGGTTATAGGTCCATGTCCACCCAGGAGGAATTCTAATCCGAGCCCGTATACCTTCCCTTTGTCTACCCGTCGCCCCCGCTTGTCTACATAATATCAAGAAATTAACGGTTGCTCAAAGCAATTTGGATTTCACTAAAACGAATTATTATACTGGTGTCTTCGAGCGCGCCCACAGAATCAAATATAATATAGCCGAAAGGGTTTCGCTAACCTTCGTGATCACACATGGTGTAGTTTTGATTAATTCAACACCGCTTAATTCAACGCAGCTTAAACCTGGTATCAATAAATCCTGGATTCAAATTTGATCTGTGGTTCAGAGTTTCGACAGTTTCACCAACGTTTTTGATCCGCGGTTTAGCCGAACTTGGGTTTAAGCCGAGATTGTTCAGTTTGCATCAGCATTGCTATCCCCAGAAACACAAATCCCGTATTACAGATGACATGGAGGAGAGATGCTCATCCATGAGTGGTGGATCTGTGATATTTCTTCTATGGATACTTACGTTTTGTCCGCCATCCACTATTGTGGAGACATTAAACTGTATAATAGTAACCAGGTACGGAAGTTTCGCGATTTTTTCTGACTAAATGCCTCTGTCATTCTGAGAACTTCCACTCGACTCCACTCTGTCATTACTATACTACAAAAGATCATCTTACATCTTTCGAGACAGCTCTTGTAATAAATTATAGATAGCCTACCTAGGCTCTTTTATAAAATGTATCTACTTTTTTACAATAGTTCGCTGTATGCAGAAGAAGTTATACATGTACTTATTACCGCAGTCTGCAAGTACTTACCACGTACTATGAAGGTTTGTTTACCTACTCAAAGAAATAAATAATGATGGGTCCGACGTTGTTGCCTACCTGGTTTGGTGTAAAATTATATCTATTACTCATTTTTGGTTGGACTCACCGTTCTGTTTCGAAAACTAGGATTTCTACTGCATCGAGCACGAAGCTCATCCCTTCCTTGGGAAGGCGGAACCTCGCGAAAAAATCGCCGTCATCCCACTTGTGGAAATGCTCGACCCTTTCGCGAATTATCGCCGTCTGGGCGCGGCTACTTCCAGAAGTTCATTGAAATATTCATAGTAGGATGACTCAAACACTTCAGTGAAACGATTCATCGCACTAAATGTTGATGCAAGTTGAGAAGTATGAAAAACACTGATAAAATAGATTTCAAAATGGCGATGGCCTGGCGGAGAATCGGAGATCAACCGTAGATGAGAGGTTTAAACCACCTGAAACGAGGTATTCTAGATTAAGCGTTCGTGAAACTGTCTTTTCTCAGAATCGATGGCTTAAACCTCAGCCGAGATTGAACTCTGGATAATCCGCGTTGGTGAAACCGGCCCTTAGATTATCACAATTTTATTTATTCAGTATGCTACAAAGCTTTTCGCACACTTCGAGGGCATCATAAGGCGTACAGAATCACAGGTGATGATGCCCTCAACGAGGGTGCAAAGCTTTGTACTATGTTGAATAAATAAAATTGTGATAATCTAAAAGATTATAAATTAATCAAAATTCCATCAAATATAATAATTACTATATTCTGATGTACAACAATATAATACACCTACTGGGAAAATCTGGTGAAACCACTGACCAGAAGCCTTACGAATACCCAGAAAAACCTAATATGATTGTCGTGAGTCCCTCCCGGGAACACTCCACTAGTAACTTTAAGCTCTCACCAACATTCTAATGCCAAACTTAGTTTCCGTCAATAAACAAGTGAGTGGGGAGACAGGCCACAGAACCCGGGGTACACAACCTGGGGCCCCACCACCAACCCCTAACAGGGGGTTGGAGGGAGAGGCCTCCAGTTCCTATAAAACCCTGGATCCTGGGGCTTTAGCCTCAGTCGACACTTCCTCTAACTAGCTCTCTCTCTCTTCTCTCCTCTACCTTGCTCCTCCTCTCAGATGATCGGTGGATTACCGCCGCCTGGGAAAACCCCTCTCCTCTATGTCTAGATGATCGGTGGACTACCGCCGCCTAGACAGCACCTCCTCTCTCAAAAGAACCTAGATGTCGGTGGATTACCGCCGCCTGGGCAAATTCCTACACTCACCTCCATCTCCTCCTAAAAGTCGTAGATGATCGGTGGACATCCGCCGCCTGCGTCTCTTCCTCACGCCACCGTGATGAACCAATTTCTAAATTCATCACAATGATAAATCGGTAGGTCGGTCTTTGGCACCAGTGAGAACCATAAACGACTCATTGTGTTATCAGTTTCTCAAAAATCGATAGTTCCGAAATCCAGAAAATGAATTACGTACGTAGGTACTAGTTTTACAAAATATATTCGCCCTATTTTATCGCGAATGGTCGCTATATAAATCTATAAAAATTTTCAGAAAAATCAAATACAAATAACTAACAATTTTGGTATTGCAAATGCTTATGTTCATCACTATAAAATTGTAAGTTAGTACTATTGGTAAAAATTTCACAAGAAAAACCCTGAAATAACCTTATTTATGTACCTACATCAAAGATATTAAGCCAAAAGAATATACAAGTATCTAACTGAAGGCATTCAGCTAATACCAGTCCATTTATACTTATAACAGTATAAGTTTAACAGGCAAAAGATGAATATTTTACAGAAATTGTACTAAAGCGGATGCTCAATGAAGTGCTTCCCCCATTATATACCTCTGTTTGCATAAGGTTTTCTGTTGGTGAAGTTCTTTTACCATTCAAGTGAATATTCTCAAGAGCACTCGTCAACATCCAACTTTCCAAAAGATTTGTGAGGTTGCGAAGATGAAAAGGAGGTTGAAACGGATGATGTAAGCTGATGATTGAGCACATCCAACACATTTGAACTTCTCGGCTGAGCCAGTGGAAAAGTTCTCTCGATGAAACTTGGCTCGAGTGGGCGTAGGCCCCTGTTAGTCAACGTTTTCTCGCTCACCCCCATTTCTGTGGAACTTCCTAATTTTTTTAAGCACCCACGAATTTACTTTTGCCAAGTGTCATCACGTTATAATGAGTTTCTTGTTTGGAGTGACATATCTTACATATATAATTTTCATGTCCTCTTACCATGATAAATTTATGCAACGAGGGAATTGCGGGCTTGACTCGTGAAAATAAGCAGGTGTGTTAAATGACTTAGATACGAAGATTATAAAAAACGACGTAATACCATTAAGTTTTGTTCCCACTTCCCCCAGAAATTGTTGGAGAATATTTTGAAGAAACCTGTGATGATGACGTTATCTACAAACATGAGGTCCATGCATCAAACGTCATTGCTATAGGGACACTAGGTTAATGGTTTTATTAATTAATCTATTACTAGGTAATGTAATGTCACTAATCTTACTAATCCATATGGATTTAATTGAGATTATGGACTGGATACGCAAACGTTGAGTCTACCTAAAACCCCAGTTACCGATGAAATAATGAATTAAGGGACGAAGGGTACAAATCTTAATTATTGTCCCGGATTTCCTAGGAGTTTGACACCCTTATTTTTAAAAATCTCCGTGTTTTTCAGAATACCTACGCTGGCGTAGATAAATAGCCATTAGGGTTCACTGTTTTAGAAAATCTCATTTATACTATAAATAATTGATGATTCTGTTCAAATCATGGAAAAACGGCTTGACGGATTTTTATGGGGTTTTTCGCATAATGCTCGGAGTTGGCCGGGGAAGGTTCATATAGCCGGTCGTATCCTTTTCGGATTTCCTATTTCTTTGTAAAGCGGCCATCCCTAGCAGCTGCATCTTGGCAAAATTATTCGGTAGGTAGGTCATCGCGTTTTTGTAAACTGAAGGTTTTTCCCTCCAATTAATTTAATTTCGCTTGCCTTCTCCGCCTGGAGGGCGGGTAAGTTTGTTAGTGAGAACTAATTTATTCATCTACAGTGATATTTATATTTTCTTCGGTGAAGTTGCGTCTGTAAAATCTCTTTTGACGAGAAGCTCATTTGTAAATAACGAGCACAGTAATTACCAAATCCATAATTTATAATGAAATCGAGTGAGCACAGAGTTAAAAAGAATTAGAATATGCGCCCTTGGGCTGTTTTTTAACGAAAACCTTTTATAACTCTTACGAGCTGTTTTGATTGTAGGCATTAGATTTCCTATCTAACTGTATCTCCAACTTTTTAGACCTACGTTCCAAAACCTTTTCAGGGCCCATTAGGATGTTAAAATTGCCATATGATGATCGTATGATGCTTTCATAGGCGATGAACAAGTGCATTTGGGTCGGAATTTATGTATTTTGACCTCGAATTAGGGAGTGCTCAACGCCAAACACATCTGCGAGCCAACTTTCAGCTCCAAATTCCAGGGCAAAAAAGGGGAGGGGGGAGGGAGCGAGAGAGAAAGAAAAATTATTACACAACGGTTTATTATTTACCTGTATCGATGCCCCTTCTGCGTAGATCACTGTTTTCTGTGGTCAACACCTACCCTCGTGCTCTCTCCAGGAAAGCCGTAAATCGAGTAGTTATTATCATAAATATGCGGTGAATCCAAGAAGTCTGCCGTTATTTACCTGTTGTTATTCATGAAGTATAATAACGTTTGTTCAAGTTACAAAAGTAGATACCTATCAACAAAATCCAAAATAACCCTCACTCTTCAAATGAATACCATGAAACAACCTCGATTTCATACAGTCATGCGTGATTATAATCAGGTGCCCTAGCGACGATATCTGGGGCTGGGTGTATACCATTTCATTCACGATCATGTTGACGAAGCTTTTTGGTGCAAACTTCGGGGCTTTATTGTGTGGAGTTCAAAAGTTCAACATCAATTATTAATAGTGTTAAAAAATTCGAGATAATGGCGTCCTGGAAATGTCAACCCCCTATTTTTCATCTCTTAGATATATTATGATAGACAGTAACGCCGAGCTTCCAATGAAAAATGTTCTTGCTTGATTCCACTAAAAATAGTGAAAAAAAACCCAGCAAATTATTACAAAACGATTCGTTATTTTCAATAATGAACCACTGGAATCTAGCATGAAAAAAAAAAATTCTAACCCCCCTCAAAATTTGATGGTTTGAGTTTCAAGGTATGTAGAATCCGAAAATGCAATAAAAATATTTTTGTCTGCCCGCCGTACGCCGTACTGGCCACATTTCTTAGTTACCATGAAAGAAAATTGATGAAATTCGGGTTATAGGTTCCGTTCGGGGTCTAGTTGGTCCGCGAAGCTCAACGTTACTGTCAGTCATCTCTAAGGGGTTCAAAATAGGGGTTGAAATTTTCAGAACGCCGTATCTCGAAAACTTTCGATAGAAGGGTATGGTTTTTTTACATTATTAAATTTGTCTTGAGCTAAACAATTTTTTGAGATCATCCCGAGCATTGTACGTCCAGCCGTTCGTGTGCTTCAAAAAGCTTCGTCAACACGATCGTGAATCAAACAGTATTAATCCGGCCCGGATATCATCGCTGGGGCGCACCTGATATAATCAAGGATGGCTGTATGAAGTCGATGATTGGTTGTTCTGCGATATTATTTCATTTGATAAGTGATGAACTATTGGATTTTGTTGGCATGTACTTCTGAAACTTGAACAAATGTTGAAGTATTATTGATGGGTAAATTATTGCACAATGGTAAATTATTACAAAACTGTAAATTATTACACAACGGTAAATTATTACATAACGGTAAATTATTTCACAACGGTAGATTATTACACAACGGTTCATCTACCAAGAAGTGGCTGGATTTTGTTGAACGTTAGTTTTGCAACTTGAACAATCGTTGAAGTATTATTGATGGGCAAGTTATTACACAACGGGTCATTATATGTATTGACCACAGAAAACTGTGATCTACGCAGAAGGGGCATTTATTTCACTCCACATCAACAATTTTCCTTTAGAACTTCATTATTTGCGTTTCTTTTTGCCGTTTTAGTTACTGTTTGTCATCGGCTGTATTATTTTAGCAACATTTAACTAGTGATTTAGGTTCCTAATAACGAGTACGGGGTTAGGTACTAAACTACGGAGGTCTGCGATTCACATATTATGTATAGAGTAGTACATAAATAGAAGGGTTATCTATGCAGAGAGCTGTGATCTGTAACAGAAGGGTATTCTGTACAAAATAATAAACCGTTGTGCAGGGATTTGCAGCGTTTTCTATGTATAGATCTTCTGCTTAGATCACTTGATCAATACCTACTACTTGATCAATACCTACTACTACTTGATCAATACCCTCGTGCTTCCCTTAAGAACTTCAGGGCCCTAACTATGAAAGAACGGCTGGAAGTTCGATGTTCCGGGTGGTCTTGATAGAGCTAGCTCGGAATCAATTTAAGCAAAAATTGATTGCAAATTTTCTATCTACGGCGTTCTGAAAATGTAAACCCCTATTTGTCACCTTTTAGATATGACTTACAGTTCTGCTTCCCGGACCAGCTAGACCCCAATTGAGACCTACAAAACAAATTTCATTAATTTTGGTTCATGGTACTAAGAAAAGTTTAAAGTAGGTACGGCGTACGGCAGGCGGACAGAAATTCTTTTTCACCTCAGCCGGGATTGAACTCTGGATAATCCGCGTTGGTGAAACCGGCCCTTCCATTCGGATTATACATACCTTGAAACGCAGACCATCGAAGTGTGAGGGGGTGTCAACTCTTTTCCTTTTCACGCTCGTTCCAAAGGTTTATTGTTGAAAGTCGCAGCCCCTCAAACCCCGCTTATGGAAGCTCACGCCGAGCTCTTTCATTTGGAATAAATCAAAATAACCCAATTCGGACATCCAATTCGGTAGAATTCTTCATGTTAGGGACTTTCACAACAGTAGAAGGGTCAGGTTGAAAACGTTCCAAACGCCGAATGGGGCATTGTAGAGGTAGGTGACATTTCACTCATCTCTCGCTATAATAGGCGCCTTTTTTTCTTCTTTTTTTCAGACAGCTTTTCTCAGCTGGTAAGCAATACGGGGTTGTAATTATTGCCAACGGAAATCGTTTTGCGTTGGTATGCTAGTCTCCCACTTGGCCCACTTTCTTGACAATTCCAGGGCTGCTGTGCTTTACGTGCCGAACTCCTACTGGTAAATTATTATTTGTACGTGGACTGTCATATTGCTTTGACGGGTACAAATAGTAATGAATGAAACTTTGTGGTTGTTGACGATGAAACTAGGTCGATCTGTTTGAGATGGTGGGGGCGATGGGGAATGGATTGGAATGGCAACCGGTCTATTCATACGAAGAAGGTCGGCATTTGCATTATTTGATTCCCTGGAGGTGACCGAGAAAATACCTACTCTACGGGTATCCGAGAATCCCCAATGTGGAGAGGCGCGTCTGATTGGGCGAGACGGTCCCGCCGGATGTGGCTGGAGAAGGAGAGCACTCAAGCAGGCCTCACCCAGCTGTCTGCTTCGTAAACACATGAGGGCGATGGATTTCCACTTTATCCCCGATCGGTTTTGCCTCACACCCTCCTTCTCATTTCGTTCATCGCAGAAAATAATGTAAAGGACGACTGACCCAATCCTCAAGGAGAAACTCAGGATAAAACGTTACGTTTACTGAAAACGAACAATAATTGAAACCGGTTATGTGATGATATTCACAGAAGGTACCGCGCATCTTTATAATATTATAATGATTTTGTGATTACTCGAGTTTCGATCCGGAGAGATAAAAATCCGTTTTTAGTTCACCGGATCGAAACTCGAGAAACCACAAGATCATTCGTCTGTCCATCGGTCGAGAATCTCTCCATCACATAATACATTTCTTATAATCTGGGTGTCATTTTTTCTGGGCATGTGCCATTATTTCCCCAACATTGATTTGTTTCATTGATTTTATTTTATGGATGTGAATGCATTTAGTAGTAGGTAGCCATGCAGTTTGCATTCCTGACTGAGATGTCAATGCGATCACTTTTTCCTCTCGTCCGTAGATTAAACCTCTCCTCTCGAAAACAGTGTGGCACATCTCGTCTATAAACCTAACTCACAAGGTCTATCGTGTGACAGCTTGAGTGATACTCAAGTGCTTTGGAAGCCCTAACAGTACAGACCGAAGAATGAACGGCCACGTGGATGAGCGAGAGGAGCCAGTTCAGAAAATATGGCTTAGTTCAAAAGGACATGCAACTCCCCAAGTAATCTTAATGCGTGATTAGTATCCAAAGGGGCGAAATGTCACTAGAAAAGGTTTCACCGGTGTTGGTGGAGGCCGGAACAGCCGAGTTGGCGTGACTCGGAGTTGCTAATCAACCGGTAGGCATCGCCTCTGCCCCAGATCTTGGGCTTCGCAACATCTCTCATCGTGTTTGCTTCGAGTACATCGACCGCCGTTTCCACGGAGTCCAGATAAGCTGCGGGAGGTGATCATTGCTCAGTCAAACTAATGGGGCGCCACCACCGGCAGACACAGGATCGGATATTCATGGACTGCAAATTCATAGAGCTGAGCACACTTGTTATGCGGAGATGATTCCATCCGTAGCAAGGACTTTCCCGATGGAAAAGAACTCGGAATACTCCTGCCATTCGCATCGTTTCAGTTCAGATGGCATGAACAGGTGCGAAAATGCTGCAAATTCTTACACAGCTATTTATAATTTGATGTTTAGATCACTTTCCCGTGCGGTGAGTTAATACCTCTACTAAAAGCATTTTAGTCCATATACTCAACAGAAACAAAACGTTGTAATGTTTATAATTTTGGCCGTCCTAGATTATAGAAATCTAGGAGGGCCAAAAAACGAATAGATCGTTCTACCTAAAAGTGCCGACCTGACAACACGACTTACCTGTACAACGCTTCCGTCAGAAGTTTTGAGATGGAAGTTCCAATCCTGGTACGTGTAATTTATTGTTTTTGTTTCTTACCATTCAAAAGCGCTGAAGATGATTGATAATAACTCAGTTAGCAACAACTAGACGAGCAGAGGCGGATTTTGTATGGGGGAAAAACACACAATAATTAAGTGCATAGACGCCTTCACTGAATACGAATTATAACGTATTCTAGGATCGCCCAGCGAATGGTGTTCGAATTACCAAGTATATTTAGAAGTAATCGATTTATACGTAAGACGGCACATAGGTATTCGATTTGACAGTTCTCCAAGCCAGTTATCAATAATATTATGAATTACTGAGAGTCGGCTTTGCTAATTTAGTATCGTAATTCCTTCATTTTGAGATGTTACTTCGACCTCTTTCGAAATCGGAATCAGGGGAATTTATGACATGCGATCGTATGTCATAAATTCCCCTGAATTAAATTAAAAACTGTCACCTCCCAGACTTTCGAAAAATTGAAAACCCATCTCGTGGGAAAATTTGAACTGTTTGGGAAAAATACCAGCTGGGAGCCATTTCTGTGTGAACCGTTCGAAACGTGATTTTTCCATTAAGTAGTTCAAGGATGTGGAATTACTCAATCACAAGTAAGTTTAATTATTCATAACCCAGTTTTTAATGCCCTGTAAGGCCTCCACTCAGTGTAAATTGGTAACTCGTTTCAACAACATAAACCACCGTTTATCCGCTCATCTATCTACGGATAACGACTCACGCGATCTCGGAACTCAAATGAAACATTGACCTAGTGGAGTATTCTACACATCCTGAGGGAGCTACAGCGACACGGCATCGCACACAGGCAGGTTCGCCTCAACCACTTATGTCTAACACGGTACTAGGACGTTACTAACCCCGAGGGAGTCGAGTTAGAACGGAACATGATTTTGTGATCAACCTCCATTACCGTTCCGCTCGCACTATATTGTTTCATAGTGACCTCGACGATATGATTGCAATAGGCTACCGCGGACGTTACACGAAGCTATGGCGATGAAGTTGTGCACTTAATGATTACAGCCTGTACCCTTGCTCCACTGTGTACTGTTTGCACCGTCAGCAAGGCAGTAAATTTCATTATGCTTCAAAAATACGGCAACGTACGATGAAATATATACCTACCAACACTTAGCAAGTACAAAACGCGTTTCAAGATGAGGTCCTGACGTGAACTCCGATGTAATGCATACCGCGATAGATACATAAAGAATAGATTCATATACCGTTTTTACGGTGAATGAGTGGCATCGATATAGTTTTCTTACTTCGAATGTTGGTAAAACTAAATTTATGCAGATCTGACGCTTCGCGAAGCATTTTTATTCACACCTGCAGTAGTGATCCAACAAATTGTTAATGTGAGGAGCTAGAAAGAGTAGAAACTTTCAAGTATTTAGGTATACATATAGATGCTAAGTTGTCCAGGAAAGGTCATGTTGGTTTTTTGTATGACAGACTCAAGGAATTCTCATCTCTCTTTTATAATATCCGCTCCGTTGGGACTGCCTCAACTACGCCTTACATACCATAGTTCAGTGCAGTCGGTTATACAATATGGAATACTAGTTTGGGGAGGAACCTACCCAACAAACTTGGAAAAATTACTAATTTTACAAAAATCAATTATTAAAATCATCCATAGGAAGCCCAAACTATTTTATAGTGAGTCCGTTTTCAAAATTTCCAAGTTATTTTCTGTGCATCACTTATTTTTGAAGAATTTATTGTTCTATTATCACAAAGCTCCTTGCTTAATTAGCGATCAACCGGCTCACGATCATAACACTCGATTCCAAGTAGCAGGCAATGTTGTAATTCCTTGGAGCCGCGTCTTTTGGTTTATTATTTTCAACAATGAACCATTGGAATCGAGCAAGAAAAAACGCTGCAAATCCCTGCACAACGGTTTATTATTTTGTATAGAATACCCTTCTGTTACAGATCACAGCTCTATGTATAGATAACCCGTCTATATAATATAATATGTACTATTCTATGCATATTATGTAGATCGCAGACCCTCCGTAGGTTAGTACCTAACCCCGTACTCGTTACTAGGTACCTACCTAAATCACGAGTTAAATGTTGCTAAAATAATTCTGCCGATGACAAACAGTACCTAACAAAAAGAAACACACATAATGAAGTTCTGAAAAGAAATTGTTGATGGGGAGTGAAAAAAGTTGCAAAAGTACCTACCAACAAACTCCACCCCCTTCTACGTAGATGGTATAATGAACCGTTGTGTAATAATTTACCGTTGAGTAATGATTTACCATAGTAATAATTTACCCATCAATAATACTTCAACGTTTGTTCAAGTTTTACTACCTACCAACAAACTCCAAAAGAGCCATCATTTTTCAAACGAAAAAATATCACAGAACAACCAACTCGACTTCATACTCCGCCAATATAATCAGGTGATCCCTACCAATGATTGGCCGTATTCACAAATTCCTATTGTGGGCGCGTCTCTGGTTACGAGATTTGGTTTGAATTGTATACAATTTCATTCACACTGGAGTCGAAAATGCCTGTCGGTGCAAACTTCGGGGCCTTACTGTGAACGAACGGCTGGACGTACGATGCTCCGGATGGTCTTAAAAAACTCGCAAGTTCAAAAACTATTTAAAACCGTAAAAATATTTACGTAAAAAAATTGTATAGGCGTTTTGAAAATTTCAACCCCTATTTTGAACCCCTTAGAGATGACTCACAGTAACGTCGAGCTTCGAGGACCAACTAGAAGCCGAACGGAACCTATAACCCGAATTTCATCAATTTTTTTTCATGGTAACTAAGAAAAGTGGCCCGTACGGTGTACGGCGTACGGCGTACGGCGGACAGACAGAAATATTTTTATTGCAGTTTTGGATTCTTCATACCTTGAAACGTAAACCATCAAATTTTGAGGGGGGGTAAGAATTTTTTTTTTCATGCTCGATTCCAATGGTTCATTATTGAAAATAATAAACCAAAAAAATTCTTACCTCCCCTCCAAATTTGATGGTTTACGTTTCAAGGTATGTAGAATCCGAAACTGCAATAAAAATATTTCTGTCTGTCCGCCGTACGCCGTACTGGCCACTTTTCTTAGTTACCATGAATAAAAATTGACGAAATTCGGGTTATAGGTTCCGTTCGGGGTCTAGTTGGTCCTCGAAGCTCGACGTTACTGTCAGTAATAGGGGTTGAAATTTTCAGAACGCCGTATGGCTGTACGAAGTCGAGTTGTTTGTTCTACGATAATTATTTCATTTGGCAAGTGATGGACTAATGGATTTTGTTGGTAGGTACTTCTGAAACTTAAACAAACGATGAAGTATTATTGATGGGTAAATTATTAAACAATGGCAAATTATTACACACCGGCAAATTATTACACAACGGTGAATTATTACACAACGGTAAATTATGACACCACGGTAAAGTATTACTCAACGGTAAATAATTACACAACGGCTCAACTACCCAGAAGGGGCTGGATTTTCTGGATAGGTACTTTTGCAACTTGAACAACCGTTGAAGTATTATTGATGGGCAAATTATTACACAATGGCAAATTATTACACAACGGCAAATTATTACACAACGGCAAATTATTACACAACGGTAAATTATTACACAGCGGTAAATATTATTACACCACGGTAAATTATTACACAACGGTAAATTATTACACAACGGCTCATCTACCAAGAAGGGGCTGGATTTTGTTGATAGGTACTTTTGCAACTTGAACAACCGTTGAAGTATTATTGATGGGCAAATTATTACACAACGGTTCATTATTCTATCTCCGTAGAAGGGGAACCTATACAGGTAAATTATTACACAACGGTTTAGGTAGGTACCTAGTAACGAGTACAGGGTTAGGTACTATCCTACGGAGAGTCCGCGATCTACATAATATGTGTAGAATATTACATATTATATTATATAGACGGATTACCTATACAGAGAGCTGTGATCTGTAACAGAAGGGTATTCTATACAAAATAATAAACCGTTGTGCAGGGATTTGCAGCGTTTTTAACATCAAAGAGCCCTCACTATATTCTTCATGTGCTGTACAACAAATTGAGCGGGGAACTTAAGTCGCCAACTACTTGTTCAAAGGCCAAATATAAGGCTATGGTAATTTCCTACGTGATTTCGCTGAATCTTGTACAGTCTACTTTGATTTTGGAAAGCGTCCCTATGTTTGTTAGTTTAGCTATTTCTTTTTTTTTTTTTTTTTTTTTTTTCTACCTTTCGATAGAGTTTCAACCATAGAAGTTTTTTCCGGTCACTTGTTTTCGCCCCAGTTTGTGTCAACAGTTGTTTTCGCTTATATCGACAGAGATATTCCATTGTTGTTGTCTCATTTGTTTTCTTATTTTCTTTTTAAATTTATAATTCTATACATGGGGTCCTGATTAGTGACTCTCGACCCTTCGCCACGGGCTGAAGCCTTTAGACGGGCAATATTTGTTCTGTTCTGTTGTTCTGTTCTGTTTGCATTCAGTCTTTCCCTGACTAAAGTGTCTCCACTCTCCAATCCAGAGACCAAGAAGTTTTCTGAAACTTGCTTTTTTGTGTTTGATCTTCATTATTATAGGTGCTGGAGTACCCATGTCAAACGGTTTCTATGGAGGTTTGTCAAATCAAAAACAAGGTTTTCAGATTTGACGAATAGAGTTTCCCCTTGACTATTCAACCAACGACAAGGTTATATGCTGAGAAGGCTACTTCACTCGTAAATGCGCCGCAAAGAAAACTTTACTGCGCCGTAACTTGGCCTCTAGATTTGTAGGTACCCTGAGAAGTACGTTAGGTAGTCAAAGAAAAGAAGAAAAAGAATAATAATAATAAAGTTTAAACCAAATATCCTTAAGACCTACGTACTCTCTTATGTATGACACTTAATGGTGGGTCAAAATTTTACGCACGCGCGATGTCATCTCAGAGCCTTCTAAAGGGACGAAGGTTCCCTCTCACGAGGCTATTTTTTACGTAGTATTTTGATGATTTTCCGAATTTGTGTGGTACACGGTGTTCACAGTTTAGTGACCCGGCCATTTATCTCCGGATTCAAGTACTGGGTAGTTTTGAAACACTTCTTCATACGGTAACCCAGCTTCATTTTTCACACACGCCCTTATGCGCCAAATGTGCGCAGCCCACACTAACTTCGTTTTTTTCAAATGTCAATATAAGAAACCTAATAAAGGATTTGGCTCGGTCTACTGACTTCAGTACCGAAAACAAGGAAGTAAACTGAAGAGCCTTGTTAAACCTTTTATTCCCCTTTTTAAACATATTTAGCCTGTCCCATTCAGTCGATGAATTTGAAGAAAACCGGCGATGAATAATATAACTCTTGAATAGAAAAATACTCTTACTACTACTACATCCTTCGATTTTTATTTATATTGAACATCAGTTTCAGATCATAGAAAATTAGAAATGGTGCAACAAGGATTTTGGTTTATTATTTTCAATAATGAACCATTGGAATCAGCATGAAAAAAAATTCTTACCCCCCTCAAAATTTGATGGTTTACGTTTCAAGTATGTAGAATCCGAAAATGCAATAAAAATATTTCTGTATGTCCACCGTACGCCGTAACTGGCCACTTTTCTTACTTACCATGAAACAAAATTGATGAAATTCGGGTTATAGGTTCCGTTCGGGGTCTAGTTGGTCCTCGAAGCTCGACGCTACTGTCAGTCATCTCTAAGGGGTTCAAAATAGGGGTTGATCGGGTTGGTTTTCCGTGATATTACTTCATTTGAAAAATGATGGATCTTTTGGATTTTGTTGATAGGTACTTTCGCAAGTTGAACAAACGTTGAAGTATTATGGGTAAATTATTATACAACGGTAAAATATTACACAACGGTTTATTATAATATCTACGCAGAAGGGGCATCTGTACAGGAAAATTATTACACAACGGTTTATTATGTACCTTATGCTTCATGAATAACTACAACTAATTAATGACTGAATTATTGTCCTGTGCATTTGTATGAAACTTTAATTCCGGGGCCGGCTCCAGCACTCGATTTAGGGTTTTCCTGGGGGGGGAGCTCGAGGGTATTGACCACAGAAAACAGTGATCTACACAGGAGGGGCATCTATACATGTAAATAATAAACCGTTGTGTAATAATTTGCAGCATTTTGTTCTTCGTAATTACCTATCCACCAGTCTTGTAGCTGTACTCACATCAAACCTCATTTCCCACTGGGACTGAAAACTTTCTTTTTACAGTAAAAACTAGGGGTTGAATTTCCGCAAATGGTTGAGAAACGTCCAAAGGGGTTTGTCTGTTTGAACAGACAGCAAATCGAGACGAATGAACAGGCACAATACGCATCAACAAACCTTGAAATGAGAAAAAAAGGTACGTATAAATGTCATAAGGTAGCTTGATCTTCGAATGCCGTAAGGGTTGATTTACGAGGACAAATAGGCGGATCGGCTAGCAAGAGAAGAAAACAGTTATGTCTAATACGAAAGAAGCCCTACAACTCGAAAATGGGCTGACAAGGAGTTTTCCGTTACACAATCATTCAACATCGCTGAGACGCCGAGAAATGACGCATCCGATTTCAAAAATGTGTTTGCCAGTGTTGAATTACAACGTGTGAGATGGGGAATAAACAATTTTGCAAGAACGCGGGGTAGGTTAGTACCTAACCCCGTACTCGTTACTAGGTACCTACCTAAACCGTTGTGTAATAATTTACCTGTATAGGTTCCCCTTCTCCGGAGATAGAATAATGAACCGTTGTGTAATAAGTTGCCCATCAATAATACTTCAACGGTTGTTCAAGTTGCAAAAGTACCTACCTATCAACAAAATCCAGCCCCTTCTATGTAGATGAGCCGTTGTGTAATAATTTACCGTTGTGTAATAATTTGCCATTGTGTAATAATTTGCCCATCAATAATACTTCAACGGTTGTTCAAGTTGCAAAAGTACCTATCAACAAAATCCAGCCCCTTCTGGGTAGATGAGCCGTTGTGTAATAATTTACCTTTGTGTAATAATTTACCGTTGTGTAATAATTTGCCATTGTGTAATAATTTACCCATCAATAATACTTCAACGTTTGTTCAAGATTCAGAAGTACCTACCTACCAACAAAATCCAATAGTCCATCACAATGAAATAACAAATAAAATAATAACAAATGAAATAATATCGCACAACAACCAACTCGACTTCATACAGCCATCCTTGATTTTAATCAGGTGCTCCTTAGTGATGATGATATCCCGGCCGGATTTATACCGTTTGATTCACGATCGTGTTGACGAAGCTTTTTGGTGCACACGAACAACCCCTATTTGCTCTGTCCATCCCATTACAGTTCCTGGCTTGATGGCCAAAACCATGGCATCTAAAGCATCAAACTACCTGGGTGCACAGGGGTACTTGGCAGTTCATGAGCCCTATGCGTATGCACTCCGTTACCAACAGCTCCTTAGCACCCTTCATATCCAGTGATACAATGGCAAGTCACAGTGTTCGCTCGTTAGGTTGCGTGACAAAAACCTTCGTCTGCTCTTCTGCTCCCTTCAGCCTTTCTGATAGGGCCTCTTTTACCTCCTTTTCGGTGGTAAAGACGTCCAGGTCTCTGATCTCCACTGAGGCCTGAGGCGTCAGCTCTCGGACATTCCCTGCCTCGCCTACTGCTCCTTTGTGAAGGTTACTAAAGGCGACGTTGTCCTCATCCTGGTTGAGCTCTATGGACAGATCGCCTCTCACAGTTCGGCGCATTCCGCGTACACCCTTCCCAATTTGTTCTGGCTTTACGTTCTGTCTTACCTTCTGAAGGACATCTGCATAGGTCTTCCCATCTCCCACCTTGATCATGACAGCTTCCGGGCGCGATCTCACCCTCTTTTTCTTAGGGGCCCGCTGCTGCTCCTTCCATGGGGACTCGGACTCGGAAACCGAAGGCTTTGTGGTTGGCGCTTTATCCTTCCTCGTCTTTTAGCGAATTTTCAAAGAAAATGAAGCTATTGCAATGGCTTCGAAATTTAAATAATATAAATTTTTTGAAATTTTCTTCATAGAAATCCGTTTCAGACCATTCTAAAACGATTCCTGAAATTTAACACTTTTTTATATGTATATATATATATATGTGTCACTCCAGACGATAACTGTCGATAGAATTGAGATAAACAGCTCAAATTTGCACAAAAAATCTATCTTGGCAATCGAAAAGCTAAGTTCGAAGATGGGCGAAATTGGCCTACTCTAAGGAGGGTTTTGGCGCATTTAAAGTGCGCAAAAATTACCCAAAAATCCCCAAAATGTTATTTTCCAACAAGTGACCCCCTCATTTTAAAGGTTTTTGCACGCTGAACACGATGGTGGAATCGGATTTTAGATATCTTGATCCGTTCTCAAATTAGAGCATTTAAAGTGCGCAAAAATTACCCAAAAATCCCCAAAATGTTATTTTCTAACAAGTGACCCCTCATTTTAAAGGTTTTTGTACGCTGAACACGATGGTGAAATCAGAATTGCGATATCTCATTCCGTTCTCAAACTGGAGCACTTTGAAGATTAAGGAACGTGGTTATTTCTTCGAAAATTCGCTCTTATAGCCATGCTGCATGACTGTGGTTTTTCAGTTTCCGCTTAGGGGTCTCCTCTGGGGTGTTGGACTCTCCATCAGAACTGCTGTCCTCCTCACTTCCCCTCTTCCCAGGTGCATTTGGGGTCTCGACAGCTCTGCGGACAACAGGAGTGCTGGGGCCCCCCCATACCTGTATGCTCTAGGGCTGTCAATTTTTCCCTGTCAGATGACTGACATTAACGCCTTCGCGGACCAACTAGACCCCAAACGGGACCTACAAACCAAATTTCATTAATTTCGGTTCATGGTCACTAATGAAAGTGCGAATTACGGCGGACAGATGGAAATTTGTTAATCGCATTTCCGGATTCTACGTACCTTGAAATGTAAACCATCAAATTTTGAGGGGGGGGTTTAAAAAAATTTTTTTTTTTTTCATGCTCGATTCCAAAGGTTTATTATTGAAAATAATAAACCAAAATATATGCATGTTATCGATTTTTGAGTAAAAACGTACGGGTTGAGGTAGGTCACGGGAGCTATTCAGTAAAATAGACGAACCCGGGAGACATTATAACAGACTGTCTCCCGAGGGAGACTATCTCTCCTGGGAGATTTTCAAAATAGATCATCCCTTTTCACTATCTCTTTTAGTAAATAGGCCCCCAGAAGGTGCGAGAAAGCGGCTAAACTCTTTAACATTTCCACGCGTTTATCGGTCCTTGTCCTCTGATTATCAAGACGCCCTTTCCCGACAATGGCGAAAGGTGGCGTGCGGCAGTTTACCGGGAGAAGCCTTTGACGGGAAAATTCGCGTTGGAGTTCGACAACGATTAGGGGATGAACAGGAGGTGGAATGGGGAGACTCTGTTGGGAAGGTCAGATGTGTTTGGTGTGACCCTGGTGGAGTCGGCGATGATTGAGGACGGGGCCAAGAGATAACACACGAATTCGACTTCAATCATCTAATGGCCGACGGTGATCGCTGAGGTGTTGGGCTGTCGTACGCTTTGTCCAATTGACCCCCCCACCCCCCACCCCCCCTCCCATCACGTTCCATATACAAATTGAAGGTTCTGACATTTTCTCGGTTCGTTTCCGCTAAGAAAGGGCGGATGCAGTCGATTAATCGAGCTGTTTATTCTACCGCTCCCGAAGGAAAACAGCTGTACTTAAATATAACATCGTCAGGGGACGAAATGGCACCTGAATCAATACCAAGTGTGATCGTCGTCTCGATCTCAAAATGGTCGAAGGAAACCAATAAAAACGCCGCAAAGTCCTTGTCACATGGGTTTATTATTCTATTGGCTGTTTATTATTCTGTTGGCTGTTCATTTATTGTTTCTTTCATGTGCAATAATTGAAATAGCCATTGTTGATGGTTTCCAACAATTTTGGCTACTGATTATCTTTGATCATTGAGAGTGCCATTTAATTGTCTTGATTCACTTGTTGATACTACTTCCAGTGTTATTATACAAATTTATGGTCATTTTAGATAATTTCCCAGGTTTTTGACACATAAAAAATGAATTTCGGGAGCTTAACCTTCGTTACAACCTCAATTCTTCACTCTTCGGTCAAAATCAACTTAATATTCGGTCTTCTCGCCGTAAAAAACATGGAAAACGATACATCACAAGCTCATGTTCACTAAAACCTCAAAAGAACCTCGAAACCCCCTATTTGTACACGCATTTTCTCCCCCATAACACCCCTGGGTGTATTCCGGCCGGCCTGCCGGAGCGCAACTAGGACCCAAATGTGTTCCCAAATGGGGACCCAATCTTTGTGCGGAAGAACGACGATTTTCGACCAAATTTAACAAACATTTAAGGCTGAAACATCGTTAGAACCTCAATTTTCCACTCTTTGGTCAAAATCGACTTCATATTCGGTCTTCTCGTCCCCAAAAACATGGATAACGATACCTCAAAAGCTCATATTCCCAACATGTCACTAAAACACACAAAAATACCTACTTTTATACCCATTTTCACTCATAACACCCCTAGGTATATTCCGATCGGGCTGAAAAGTTTCGGGACACAACTAGGGCCCAAATGGAGCATGTGTGCGAAAGAACGAATTTTTTAGACCGAAAATGAAGCCTGTACACGTGATACGGCGGACGTGGACGGACATTGCATTGTGCCCTGCACAACGGTTTATTATTTTGTATAGAATACCCTTCCGTTACAGATCACAGCTCTATGTATAGATAACCCGTCTATATATTATATGATATGCACTATTCTATTATATACATATTATGTAGATCGCAGACCCTCCGTAGGTTAGTACCTAACCCCGTACTCGTTACTAGGTACCTACCTAAATCACGAGTTAAATGTTGCTAAAATAATTCTGCCGATGACAAACAGTAGGTACCTAACAAAAAGAAACACACATAATGAAGTTCTGAAAAGAAATTGTTGATGAGGAGTGAAAAAAGTTGCGAAAGTACCTACCAACAAACTCCAGCCCCTTCTACGTAGATGGTATAATGAACCGTTGTGTAATAATTTACCGTTGAGTAATGACTACCTACCAACAAACTCCAAAAGAGCCATCATTTTTCAAATGAAATAATATAACAGAACTACCAACTCGACTTCATACTCCGCCAATATAATCAGGTGATCCCTAGCAATGATTTCATCTCCGCCAAATTTCCTATTGTGGGCGCGTCTCTGGTTACGTGATTTGGTTTGAATTATTGTATACAATTTCATTCACACTGGAGTCGAAAATGCCTGTCGGTGCAAACTTCGGGGCCTTACTGTGAACGAACGGCTGGATGTACGACGCTCCGGATGGTCTTAAAAAACTCGCAAGTTCAAGAACTATTTAAAACCGTAAAAATATTCACGTAAAAAAATGGTATAGGCGTTTTGAAAATTTCAACCCCTATTTTGAACCCCTTAGAGATGACTGACAGTAACGTCGAGCTTCGAGGACCAACTAGACGCCGAACGGAACCTATAACCCGAATTTCATCAATTTTCTTTCATGGTAACTAAGAAAAGTGGCCCGACAGAAATATTTTTATTGCAGTTTTGGATTCTACATACCTTGAAACGTAAACCATCAAATTTTGAGGGGGGTAAGAATTTTTTTTTTCATGTTCGATTCCAATGGTTCATTATTGAAAATAATAAACCAATAGGACACGGAGCAAATACAACAAAAGCAAAAACGCAAAAACGCTGCAAATCCCTGCACAACGGTTTATTATTTTGTACAGAATACCCTTCTGTTATAGATCACAGCTCTATGTATAGATAATCCGTCTATATAATATAATAATTATGTAATATTCTACACATATTATGTAGATCGCGGACTCTCCGTAGGATAGTACCTAACCCCGTACTCGTTACTAGGTACCTACCTTAAACCGTTGTGTAATAATTTACCTGTATAGGTTCCCCTTCTACGTAGATAGAATAATGAACCGTTGTGTAATAATTTGCCCATCAATAATACTTCAACGGTTGTTCAAGTTGCAAAAGTACCTATCAACAAAATCCAGCCCCTTCTTGGCAGATTAGCCGTTGTGTAATAATTTACCGTTGTGTAATAATTTACCTTGGTGTAATAATTTACCGTTGTGTAACAATTTACCTTTGTGTAATAATTTGCCGTTTTGTAATAATTTTCCGTTGTGTAATAATTTGCCCATCAATAATACTTCAACGGTTGTTCAAGTTGCAAAAGTACCTATCCAGAAAATCCAGCCCCTTCTGGGTAGATGAGCCGTTGTGTAATAATTTACCGTTGTGTAATAATTTGCCATTGTGTAATAATTTACCCATCAATAATACTTCAACGGTTGTTCAAGTTGCAAAAGTACCTATAAAAAAAATCCAGCCCCTTCTGGGTAGTTGAGCCGTTGTGTAATGATTTACCGTTGTGTAATAATTTGCCGTGGTGTCATAATTTACTGTTGTGTAATAATTCACCGTTGTGTAATAATTTCCCGGTGTGTAATAATTTGCCATTGTTTAATAATTTACCCATCAATAATACTTCAACGTTTGTTTAAGTTTCAGAAGTACCTACCAACAAAATCCAATAGTCCATCACTTGCCAAATGAAATAATTATCGTAGAACAACCAACTGGACTTCATACAGCCACCCTTGATTACAATCAGGTGCTCCTTTGTGATGAAATCCCGGCCGGATTTATACCGTTTGATTCACGATCGTGTTGACGAAGCTTCTTGGTGCACACGAACGGCTGGACGTACAATGCTCCGGGTGGCCTAAAAAAATTGTTTAGCTCAAGACAAATTTAATAACGTAAAAAAAACCATCCCTTCTATCGGAAGTTTTCGAGCTACGGCGTTCTGAAAATTTCAACCCCTATTTTGAACCCCTTAGAGATGACTGACAGTAACGTCGAGCTTCGAGGACCAACTAGACCCCGAACGGAACCTATAACCCGAATTTCATCAATTTTCTTTCATGGTAACTAAAAAAAGTGGCCAGTACGGCGTACGGCGTACGGCGGACAGACAGAAATATTTTTATTGCAGTTTCGGATTCTACATAGGTACCTTGAAACGTAAACCATCAAATTTTGAGGGGGGGTAAGAATTTTTTTTTTTTTGCTCGATTCCAATGGTTCATTATTGAAAATAATAAACCAAAAAAAATACACTGCCAAGGACATGGCAAAGAAGCTTCCTCGTGGCCTTCACAGTGTCACCATTAAATTTTCAGAAAACTAGAAATGACAGGTTCGCCATGCTCATGACGATAGAATGCTTGGCAACCAAAAATTTAAAAAATCTTTATTTTTGGGCAATACAAGCACGGGGGCAAAAAAGATTTAAACGTTATTATGGAAATCCGTAGCCATAGAGAACCCTAAAGATGGTGGACAGGATTGCTCGACGTTTGGAATGTGCCCGGTGGTGCCAGTGCCACGTGCCACTGCCACCGTTAATTCAATCATGATGAATGTCGTATTGGGACCTCAGGGGACCTTACCCGCATCATCCCTGAAAATCTGTCCAAAATCCATTCATAATAGATGGGAGTTATGACCGGAACAAGAAAATCTCGTTTGCGCCTGCGCAGAGTCTACCGTTGATTCGATCATGATGAAATTGATAGGGGACCAACTAGCGCTAAACCCACAGAATTCCTGAAAATTTGATCGAAATCGGATCGAAATTGTGGAAGTTATGGCTGTGGCAAGGAAATGCCGACAGACAGACACGAAACCAAATTTTTTTCAGGAGGCCCTGAAACGCAAAATGCAAGTGGAAATTTTGATTTTGGGGCACAACAAATTTTCATTTCGAAAGTGAAAACAAAGCTTCCGCTGCCTTGCAGAGTCGGAAGCAATAAGAAGCGAGCTCAGTTCGAGAAATCCTTCGATATAATCATTGTAGGAAATGAATTCTACGTCAAATGTGAGATACATGACCTTGATGCCCTTTCGGTTTTCAGTAATTATTTTTCAGCGGTTCACAGAATTAACACTGAATACCTGACGTACGTCTCATTTGTTCCGATTTCAGTTTTTGATGTAATTAAGTTCCTCTTCCATGTAACACCTTCAATGTACTTGTGTGTATATTTGGCCTAGAAAAATTATGAATCCCAAACTATGAAATTCTATACGAAACTTCGAAAGTTCATTAAAGTCGAAAACATACGTACCTCGAGGGCTCAACTCCATCTCATTCAATGCAGACTTTAATTTCCTACAGCATTTAATTAAAACCGTTTTTTCCTTGGGCATTCTTTTTTCTCCCCCCACGCCAGAAAAAGAACCATTCAGAAAACGTCAAAAAATTCATCAGCGTGAGATTTCCGTTTAAAAACCTACAAGTAATGGCATTCAGTATGGAACCAACCTGTATAATTATGTAGATAAATATTATATACGTAGGTATATAATTTATATAATGAATTTTGATTACTGGTGGTAGAAAATATTGAAAATTGACAGATAAAAAACTTAATAATTTTAGAGGTAATATTTCGCCTGCGGCATCTTCTGGCGAAATATTCCCTCTAAAATTATTGTGAGTATTTTTATCTGTTAATCTTTAGTATTTTCTACCACCTATCACCAAAATTCATATATCACCAAGAGTGTTTTCCCGGTTTCAACTCTGCATATAATTTACTTGTGTTCTCATAAATATTCCTACTACAGGTAAATTTTTGACCCATTGCTACCTTTTGACGAAATATAAAGCGAGTGGAAATTCAAACAAGCTGAAATTTTGAGGTTACGTGCTCATATTGTAAAAATGGTCAAATATGAGTCAAAACCCAACAGTAACTTCCCTCTGCGCTTGCTTTTTGATTTGTGCAGAACAACTATTTTGGTTTATTATTTTTAATAATAATCTTCGGGTTTTTTAATTGATTCCGAAGTTCAGAAATTTTTGAGACCACCCGGAGCATTGTACGTCTAGTTTTTCGTTCACAGTTAGGCCCTAAGTTTGAATCGAAAAACATCAGCAACGTGAGTGCGAATCATACGTTGAGTATCCAGCCCATAAATCATTGACCACTGAACAGGTGATTATAATCACGCATGGCTTCATGAAATTGAGTTTGTTGTTCTTCAACTTTCATTTGAAGAAAGATGGTTATTTTGGATTTTGTTGCTAGTTTAGGGCTTTTTTGGGGGGGAACACGAGGGTTGTTATTGACCACAGAAAACAGTGATCTACGCAGGTGTACCTTGCTATACAGGAAAATAATAAGCCGTTCCGTAATAATTTGCATAGTTTTTTGCTCATTGCAATAGCCTAGATTCTTCAAAAGTTCGCTAAAAATGAACCGTTGTTAAGAATTTCATCGTTTTTAATAGTTGTGAACTGATTAAGGACCCCTTAACAGTTCATTTGGAACTACTTTACGTAAGTTGGTACCTACTTCGTCTATCACTATTAATCAATAAATGTGTACCTACCTAGCAACAGTATCTCGAACAGCCCTTCCGTGGGCTTTACGTTTTCTGGGATCCGGAAGGTTGATCTCACGAAACGAAAACCAGGCTGAAACAGACGTTCCACCATGAAAAGTGAGCTCAAATTTACCCGCTTGACCATGGTAAAATAAATTGTTAGAAACCTGCGATTTTTATATATTATTCTGTGAATAATGCGCCTATGTATTCGCTCAATAAAATATTTTGCCCCCACCCCCCCCCCCCCCCCCCCCCCCCCCTCCCCCCCCCAAATTTTTCTTTTACGTTTCAAGGTGCGTAGATTCCAAAAATCCATATCTACATTATTTTCGGTCTAAAAAATTCGTTCTTTCGCCCACGGATTCTATTTTGGCCCTAGTTATGTCCCGAAACTTTGCAACCCGATCGGAATGTACCAACGGTGTTGTGGATGAAAAATATGTGTAAAAGTAGGGGTTTTTGACGTTTCAGTAACCTGAGCTTGTGAGGTATCGTTTTCCACGTTTTTTAGGGGCGAGAAGACTGAATATGAAGTCGGTTTTGACCTTAGAGTGAAGAATTGAGGTTGTGATTAAGGTTCAGCCTCCAAAAATTAATTTTTTTATGGGAAATTATTTTTTAACCTGGGAAATTGTCTGAAATCGCCATAAATTTGTGTAATATCACTCGAAGTAGTATCAACAGATACATGTATCAAAACAATTAAATGGTACTATCAATATTAGTAAAGATAATTTGTCAAAAACAGGTGTCTAATTCGTGTTTTGGGACCAAAATTGGTGGAAACCATCAAAAATACCTATTTCATTTATTGCACATGAAAGAAACAATAAGTGAACAGCCAACATTTCTGTAGGTAAGTCCAATAGAATAATAAACCCATCTGACTTTGCAGGGTTTTTTTCCCTTACGTCGATGAATTCTGAGGACTTGAAATAGTCTGGATTCGTGGCTTTGCCTGTTCCAAATGAACATAATATGAACCAAAACAGAAACAATGCTGACTCGTTGTGTATTTGGCTCGCGGTACTATACATGTACCCCCCCGATCTTTGTATTTTTATTTGGTGCTTAATTACATCCAAATCACTTTAAATCACATCAATTTCCTTCCAGATCATCGGCATTTCCTGTCTCAACCCCCTAAACGACAATTGACCGCTTGCGCTAATATGAGGTAATTCCATGCCTGTTGCTAGTGACGTAATGACGTCCTCCAGGACCGCAAACCGCGAATAATTTAGATGGCAATTACATCGAACGAGCAGAGGGGCCTACATAGTGTGATGAGGGGATAATTATCTAACCTCGTGATGTGTACCGCGTCAACGATATGCAGCTTGATTTAGCTCAAGACATTAAATTTTATTTGTATCGTAAAGAATTAATGCGTTGATAGTTGATTAAAGGTGATGAGATCATTTTTATTCCAGCTACCCTGAAACACAGAAAGATTTCGTGACCATTAATAAAAACTAGGGCCGCCTATAAGATGATATTCCTGCCTGAAACATGAACATGAAATCAATGTTGTTGCCAAAACTAATTTTGTTCGTTTTGGTTCTTCAAACTAGGTATTATGAGTTTATTCAAGTATTTTGACGAAGTGATGCATTCAAATGGTGTAGGTACTTACTCATTTCATAATTATCAAAAATAATATTTTATCTGGAATCTATTGTGGTTTTGAAGGCGACATTTGAGTACCTGTTTGTTGAAGATAAACACTGGGTGTTGGATATCAAAAAACGCTGCAAAGTCCTTGTCACATGGGTTTATTATTCTATTGGACATACCTACAGAAATTTTGGCTGTTCATTTATTGTTTCTTTCATGCGTAATGATCGAAATAGCTATTTCAGATGGTTTCCATTAATTTTGGCCCCTAAAATACAAATTAGGTACGCTCCTTTTTTTTTTTTTTTTTTTAAACTATCTTTGATCATTGTTAGTGCCATTTAATCGTCTTGATCCACGTGTTCACACTTTTTCAAGTGTTATTAAACAAACTGATGGTGATTTCAGACGATTTCCCAGGTTTTTGACTCATAAAAAATCAATTTCGGGAGCTGAACATTGGTAGAACTCAATTTTCCACTCTTTGGTCAAAATCGACTTCATATTCGGTCTTACCGTCCCCAAAAACATGGAAAATGATATCTCAGAAGCTCATGTTACCAACATGTTGCAAAAACGCAAAAAGTACCTATTTTTACACACAATTTCACTCATAACACCCCTGGGTATATTCCGATCGGGCTGAAAAGTTTCGGGACACAACTAGGGCCCAAATGGAGCATGTGTGCGAAAGAACGACTTTTTTAGACAGAAAATGAAGCCTGTACACGTGATACGGCGTACGGCGGACGGACATTGCATTTTTGGAATCTGCGCACCTTGAAACGGAAAAGAAAAAACGCTGCAAAGTCCTTGTCACATGGGTTTATTATTCTACTGGACATACTTACAGAAATGTTGGCTGTTCATTTTTGTATATTTCATGTAAAATAATTGAAATAGCTATTTCTGGTGGTTTCCACCAATTTTGGCCCCCAAAGCTTGAATTAGGTACGCTCCTTTTTTTTTTTTTTTTTTTCAAATTATCTTTGATCATTGATTGTACCATTTAATCGTCTTGATCCATGTTTTGACACTTTGAGTGTTATTCTACAAATTGATGGTGATTTCAGACGATTTCCTAGGTTTTTGACTCATAAAAAATCAATTTTGGGAGCTGAACATGTGGTACAACCTCAAATTTCCACTCCTTGGTCAAAATCGACTTCAGATTCGGTCTTCTCGTCCCCAAAAACATGGAAATCGATAACTCAAAAGCTCATTTTACTAATATGTTACTAAAACACAAAAACGCTGCAAAGTCCTTGTCACATGGGTTTATTATTCTATTGGAGTTCTAGAGATTTTTGTTGGCTGTTAAATGTATTGTTTCTTTCATGTGGAATGATTGAAATAGCTATTTCTGATGATTTCCACCAATTTTGGCCCCCAAAACATGAAATAGGTAGGTACGCTTTTTGGTTTATTATTCTGTGAATAATACACCTATGTATTCGCTCAGCAAAAAATTTTTATAACACCCCCTCAAAATTTTTTCTTTTCCGTTTCAAGGTGCGTAGATTCCAAAAATGCAATGTCCGTCCGCCGTACGCCGTATCACGTGTACAGGCTTCATTTTCGGTCTAAAAAAGTCATTCTTTCGCACACATGCTCCATTTGGGCCCTAGTTGTGTCCCGAAACTTTTCAGCTCGATCGGAATATATCCAGGGGGGTTATGAGTGAAAATGTGTATAAAAATAGGTACTTTTTGCGTTTTAACAACATGTTAGTAACATGAGCTTTTGAGGTCTCTTTTTCCATGTTTTTGAGGACGAGAATACCGAATATGAAGTCGATTTTGACCAAAGACGCGGAAATTGAGGTTTTACCAAAGGTTCAGCTCCCAAAATTGGTTTTTTATGAGTCAAAAACCTGGAAAACTGTCTGAAATCACCATCAATGTGTACAAAACATTGGAAAATGTGTAAACAGGTGAATCAAGACCATTAAATGCCACTACCAATGATCAAAGATGATCTTTAAAAAAAAAATAAAAGCGTACCTATTTCATGTTTTGGGGGCCAAAATTGGTGGAAATCATCAGGAATAGCTATTTCAATCATTCCACATGAAAGAAACAATACATTTAACAGCCAACAAAAATCTCTAGAACTCCAATAGAATAATAAACCCATGTGACAAGGACTTTGCAGCGTTTTTTTAAGATCATCTTTGATCATTGGTAGTGGCATTTAATGGTCTTGATTCACCTGTTTACACTTTTTCCAATGTTATTGTACAAATTGATGGTGATTTCAGAGTTTTCCAGGTTTTTGACTCATAAAAAACCAATTTTGGGAGCTGAACCTTTGGTAAAACCTCAATTTCCGCGTCTTTGGTCAAAATCGACTTCATATTCGGTCTTCTCGTCCTCAAAAACATGGAAAAATATACCTCAAAAGCTCATGTTACTAACATGTCGTTAAAACGCAAAAAGTACCTATTTTTATACACATTTTCACTCATAACACCCCTGGGTATATTCCGATCGGGCTGAAAAGTTTCTGGACACAACTAGGGCCCAAATGGAGCATGTTTGCGAAAGGACGACTTTTTTAGACCGAAAATGAAGCCTGTACACGTGATACGGCGTACGGCGGACGGCGGACGGACATTGCATTTTTGGAATCTACGCACCTTGAAACGGAAAAGAAAAAATTTTGAGGGGGTGTTATAAAAATTGTTTGCTGAGCGAATACATAGGTGTATTATTCACAGAATTATATACCAAAAGAGAAAGAAGGGGAAAGGGGTCCGCGGAGTGGCGGTAGTTGGGTGTAGTTGAGAGGGGAGCGATCGAAAGTGAGAGTGATGGTCCGCCGAAAGAAAATGACAAGAGGGGTTGCGAGAAGTTTGAGGGAGATTCCATATCGAGAAGGAAGCATGAACTTCGGAGTTACGTGTGTGATGAATTTAAAGGATCAGAAGGTCGTGTGAGGTTCGGGAGATCGAGAAGGACGCGTGAATGTTGAGGGAGCAGAATGAATGAATTTAAATTTGCGTCAGGCAAATTTTGAATTTAAAATTGGTCAGGTGAAGTTTGAATTTAAAATTTAAAATTGTGGGACTGTGATGAGTTGAAAGGGATCAGAAGGTTGTGTGAACGTCGGGTTCATAATTGTGATGAATTTAAAATTGTAAATGAATTTGAGGAATCAGAAGGTGATGAATTTAAGGGATCAGAAGGTTGTGTGAACGTCGGGTTCACCACTGTGATGAATACAAGGAATCAGAAGGTTGCGTGTTCAAATCACGTCGGGGTCACCACTGTGATGAATTTAAATTGGCGTATTTCATCACGAGTGATGTGAGGATATGCCCAGGCGGGTTATGAGCGAATCACCACCCTTTCCTGGGATCTTTTTGGATGTTGTTGCCTAGGAGGTTATGGGCGGTCCACCACCTTCATCTAGGATCTTTTTGGATATGCCCAGGCGGGTTATGAGCGAATCACCACCCTTTCCAGGGATCTTTTAGGAGATTTGGCTGTTGGTTATGGGCGGACCACCACCATGCACAGCATCTTTTAGGAGAGGAGAGAGAGAGATGAGGTAAGGAGGAGAGAGAGTAGTCAGCGACTAGAGGATACCGTAGAATGAGGAAAAAGAGGCAGGCGCCGGGGTTTTATAGACCCCGGTAGCCGTCTCCCTCCATCCACTAGTTGGTAGGGGATGGTGGGGAATCAGGCTGGGCTTTCATCCCCTGCGTCTTTCGTCCCCACTGCTGCGTGTTTATTTGCGAGATCTAGTTAATATAGTGGTTGTGGGTCTGGGAGGATCCAGGACAGGGGTGTTATAAAATTTTTTACTGAGCGAATACATAGGTGTATTATTCACATAGGTGTATTATTCACAGAATAATAAACCAAAAGTTTGAGCGGGTGTTATAAAAATTTTTTGCTGAGCGAATACATACCTAGGTGTATTATTCACAGAATAATAAACCAAAACCAACTTGATGAAAAGTTATCAGCATGACGGAGTAGTGTGTGTGTCAAAAGTGTTGATAGTTTTTCGTTATTTTAGGAAAAACCCGATATGTCTCTTTTATCGATGCTAAAATGGGTCGTAAAGCCGGGGGACTGCTGTGGAAATGAGTGGCTGTAGACCGTCGGGAATACGCTTTGCTGTGAAACAAAAATTTTGCGCTTTTCAGAGCGCAGAGAATAAGATCGTCCATCTCGACGGTCTTATTCAGCATTTACGGGCAACTGAATTCCCATTTCAACCGCTTACTATTGAATTCCGCAGGCTTGCCAACTCAGTGACTTTTCCTCGAACGGTAGCGGATTTTTACGACGAATGTGTTTTATCGCATTTGGTTGACTTGGAATCCGATTTCAGATTTTCAGATTTCAGATTTAGTGCCGTCGGATTGACGTTGTACGTAGTTACTTTAGAGCCCCGGTACCTCAAAGTCTACTTTATTTCAGCTTCAGAGACAGAATGTTTTGAAAAATCATGTCCTTTTCCGATCCGATTTACCTAGTAACAAAGTACCTACGTCAGGATGACGAAAATAAATTAGAATAGCTTGGGTATGAATGGGTATAGAATAGCTTGGGCCTACCTGGGGGCCTATTCACTAAAATAGATAGTGGAAAGAGATTATCTATTTTGAAAATCTCCCGGGTGAGATCTCCCCCGGGAGACAGTCTATTCCAATGTCTCCGGGGTTCGTCTATTTTACAGAATAGCTCCAGTGAACTTGAGAAGGAGATAATATGGATCCTAATGCTTGAAAATCCCATAGTATCCATGAAGTGCGAGATGTTTGTGCCCCCGGGAGTTCAATTCCTTTATAATGAAAGCATTTCTTAGTAATACCTATTCAATGGGTACCTAACTGCCTCAGTCCATACTTGGACGTTTTTACTCACGAATCATACGTATATATTTTTAATAAAAACTGACTTACCTTTATGAAATGGAAAAAAAAACACGATCAAAATTACCGGTGTGGTTGTGGATGAACGAGGATATTACACGATTTATCACTGTCAAACAAAGGAGAAAAATATACTCTCTCTTTCGAGGAAAGACACCTAATTAGATGTCTCTCTGAAAGAGACCAAAAATGCCAAGATGGCCGTCAACTGTCTCTTTTAGAAGTTGCTGAATAACCCTGTCATGGATAATATAAAAATCTCTTCTGCCAAAAGAGGGAGTCGGACCGAAAAGAGTGAATAGGCCCCCTGTAGTTTCAGCACCCTACAGCAATACAATATTTTTGCTTTATTTATAACCCTGCAAATAACTTTCTCGTGGTAGCTAGGGGAAAGTATTACATAGTTGAGTTAGAATTTGAAATATTCTATACAGGATTATAGCAGAATTAAATTCATGGGGGGATGGGTGGGGGCTTGAGTTTACAAAACTCAACCGCAAAATGAAATACTGACCGTTGCTAACAATATTAACAGCGTGCTGACAACATAAACACTTCACAACAGAAACAAATTGACCCGGACGTCGCTAGGGATGGCTGGTTTGACGGATAAGGAGGAATTCAGAAGGTGAAACAAGCCATAAACCTTCCCTGATGGGCAGTTCCAGTCATTTTGCAGAAAACTGCACTACAATCCGTCCAACCGCTAAAGCGTGAACCTGTCAGAACAACCTACTAAATTATTGTGTAGAATGCGAACTAAATCACTCGCGAAGAAATCGTGGAAACCCATTTCAAAGAAAAATTATTGAAAAAAATAGTCCATTTCCACTAATACACGAAAAAACGCGCGACCGGTTTCGGTGATCAAACCATCGTCAGTAACAAACAATAACGTATCGCTATTGTTGTTATTGTTCTTATTTTTGTTGTGTTAACTTATTGTTATTGTTTGTTACTGACGATGGTTCGATCACCGAAACTGGTATAACAGTGTTTTTCGCGTTTTTTCGTGTATTAGTGGAAATAGGCTCCACGTGTGTGGGTCTTGTAGAAACGTGTTCAGACTGTCATCAGAACCACTCAGGTATTTTAGGCGGCGCTGCGCTTCGCCCCGGGCTTCTCAAACGCGGAGCCTCATCCCAACAAATTATCCGGCCAAGTCAGCATTAATTTCAAACCACCGGCTTTGGAAAAATATTTAAACAGTGTTTCGCGCTCGCTTAGCGACTTTCGCTTACTTTGCAAAGGAAATCAGAGTCAACACGGTTACTAAACCGCCAACATCAACATCCGACTTCCAACTATTACTCGGTAGGTTTGAATTTACTGGTGCTGGTCCCGGGTAGAGGATGAGTGAGAGATGGTGAGGGGAAGGTTGAAAGGGATTTTAAGGTTCGTCAAGTGGGTCGGTCAGTCGTAGGTTTTCCCGCCTTTGAAGTTGAAGTAAAAGGTCAGGAGGTGAAGGCGATGAGAGCCCGATGCCGCCGAATCAATCATCATCAAGGCCGACGCGATAGCGATAACCGGCATCCAAGTAACGATTTATCGTAAGATCTATCGTACGATTTACTGGTTCAGTGCATCGATACGACGAATCGATGCGTCTATGCCGACTAAATCGGCCGTTCTCCTGGCTTGCGCAAGCCTTCGATTCGGAATGAAAAACGCTGCAAATCCCTGCACAACGGTTTATTATTTTGTATAGAATACCCTTCTGTTCCAGATCACAGCTCTCTGTATAGATAACCCGTCTATATAATATAATATGGTACTATTCTATACATCTTATGTAGAGCGTAGACCCTCCGTAGGTTAGTACCTAACCCCGTACTCGTTACTAGGTGCCTACCTAAATTACGAGTTAAATGTTGCTAAAATAATATAGTCGATGACAAACAGTAACTAAAACGGCAAAAAGAAACGCAAATAATGAAGTTCTAAAGGAAAATTGTTGATGTGGAGTGAAATAGATGCCCCTTCTGCGTAGATCACTGTTTTCTGTGGTCAATACCTATAATGAACCGTTGTGTAATAACTTGCCCATCAGTAATACTCGTACTTCAACGGTTGTTCAAGTTGCAAAAGTACCGATCAACAAAATCCAGCCCCTTCTTGGTAGATGAACCGTTGTGTAATAATTTGTCTTGTGTAATAATTTACCGTTGTGTAATATTTTGCCGTTGTTTAATAATTTACCATTGTGTAATAATTTACCCATCAATAATACATCAACGTTTGTTCAAGTTTCACAAGTAGGTACCTACCAACAAAATTCAGTAGTTCATCACTTATCTAATGAAATAATATCGCAGAACAACCAACTCGACTTCATACAGCCATCCTTGATTATAATCAGGTGCTCCCTAGCGATGATATCCGGGCCGGATTAATACCGTTTGATTCACGATCGTGTTGACGAAGCTTCTTGGTGCACACGAACGGCTGGACGTACAATGCTCCGGGTGGTCTCAAAAAATTGTTTAGCTCAAGACAAATTTAATAACGCAAAAAAACCATACCCTTCTATCGAAAGTTTTCGAGCTACGGCGTTCTGAAAATTTCAACCCCTATTTTGAACCCCTTACTGTGTCGACTGACAGTAACGTCGAGCTTCGAGGACCAACTAGACCCCGAACGGAACCTATAACCCGAATTTCATCAATTTTGTTTCAACTAAGAAAAGTGGCCAGTACGGCGATGGCGTACGGCGGACAGACAGAAATTTTTTTTATTGCATTTTTGGATTCTACATACCTTGAAACGTAAACCATCAAATTTGGAGGGGGGGGGGGGGGTTAGATTTTTTTTTTTTTTTTTTTCGTGCTCGATTCCAATGGTTTATTACCAAAATCAATTCCGATGCACTGCAGATTTGCTTGCTGTGTAGCGAACCCTTTCGATACCGGCTCCGATTTCAGGAAGACGAGAGGTCAGACGTACTAAGAACTAACTCTGAGAGTTTAGTTGTACGGACTAGACCTGACTTCGATTCGTTTTTCAGTTTGCCCAGTGTCTTTGTGGATGTTTTATGGAAATGGCGTTCCGAAAGCGCAATCAAAATACTGAGGAGTTTATTGAACTGTATAGGCCACCACCTTATGGCGTGTGAAAAGCAAAGAATACCGCGACCGTTCATTGAGAGATGCTGCATATGAAAATTTGGTGATGGAGGAGTCGGAGCCTGAAGCAACAAGGCAATCGGTAATTTAAAAAATTAATATTTGAGAACGTGCTATCGTAAAGAGCAGAAGAAAAATGAAGCGTAAAGAAGTCAGCAGTGTCAACTGATGACTTGTACAAACCAAACCTTTGGTGAAAAGAAATCCCTCTCCAACGGACATGCTCGGGACCTCTTGGAAATGTCCGTTATGGAGGGGTGCCCGCTGGTGAGGGGTTAGATAGAAAAAAAATGCTACAAATTATTACACAATGGTTTATTATTTACCCGTATAGATGCCCCTTCTGTGATCAAAGTTTCATACGAATGCGCGGGATTCAATAATTCAATCATTAATTATTTGTAGTTATTCATGAAGCATGAGGTAAATAATAAACCGCTGTGTAATAATTTACCTGTATAGATGCCCCTTCTACGTAGACAGTATAATAAACCGTTGTGTAATAATTTACCCAATAATACTTCAGCGTTTGTTCAAGTTGCAAAAGTATACCTAATCCATTTTTGAATTGAATAATGTCACAGAACAACCAGCTCGACTTCATACAGCCATCCTTGATTATAATCAGGTGCTCCCTAGTGATGATATCTGAGCCGGATTTATACCGTTTGATTCACCATCATGTTGTCGAAGCTTTTCGGTGCAAACGAATGGCTGGTCGTACAATCTCCGGGTGGTCTGAAAAAATGCTTTAGTTCAAGATCAATTTAAAAACGTTTAAAAAAAACATACGTTCCTACCCTTCTATTAAAAGTTTTCGAGCTACGGTTTTCTGAAAATTGCAATCCCTATTTTTCACCCCTTAGAGATGAATGACAGTAACGCCAAGCTTCTAAGACCAACTAGACCCCAAACGGGACCAACAAACCAAATTTCATTAATTTTGTTTCATGGTAATAATTAAGAAAAGTGCTAAGTACTGCTTACGGCGGACAGATAGAAATTTGTTAATGGCATTTTCGGAATCTACATACCTTGAAACGTAAACCATCAAATTTTGATGGGGGGGGGGGGGGAATCTTCTTTTTTTTCATGCTCGATTCCAAAGGTTCGTTATTGAAAATAATAAACCAAACCCAAAGTTCTTTTGCCATCTTTCCGCCAGAACAGGGCTCTCTTTTACAGCAAAATGTTTTGACCGGCAAAGCTTGGTAAACTAAACCTGTTTCATCCGCATTGGAAATGTCTTCTTCCTTAAAGCCCTATGTATAATCAACAATTTTTTGTTTGAGGGACACAAATTTCCGCGAAGTTAGAGGAGGCATATTCGGTGCGAACAACGCAATCGTCTCAAGATGTGTTTGAATCCATTCGTCAGGGTCCATGGTGGACTAGTGTAAGCAACTGAGCGTAGAACAAGCTGGGCCCCGTTCAATAAAACTACAATTCACAATTTACAGGGATATTTTTTAACAAATGTTAAAAATGAGAGGTACAAGCGTTCATCGAAACTACAATTGTGGACTTGTAAGTGCAGGTGTATTTTAACAATTCTACAGGTAGATTTCGCCTGTTCTACAGGCGTTCATCAAATTTCTAACAAGTTTACAAATGTGCAATTGTAAAAACGGACTACAATTTAACATAACTCCATTCTCCTGTTAAAAGCTAACAAGTGAGCCTGCAATCGCGATTAGTCCGAGTTGCTGTTGTTTTTGTCCCCGTTTTATTCATTTATTTGTGTCATGATGTGAATCTAACAACAAACTGTTCCTATCAAACACACGTATCTAAGTTTATTTCTACCCGTACGATCAACTGTTGTCCGTTAAAGGTATTAAGGGGTAAGGGGGTTAAGGGTATTAAAAGCATTTTGGGGAACCGAAAATCTGTCCGTTTGAGAGGGTGTGCATAGTAGAGGGGTCAGAATGCATTAGTTTCCCTATCAATGACGCCGGGACCGGGAGTGTCCGTAAAAAGAGGGGTGTCCGCTAGGCAGGAGTGTCCGTAATGAGGCGTTCCACTGTACTATGATTCATTTGATTTCCGTGAGGATCCAGACATTCCTTGTGATCGACTGTGGATGCCGTGGCTGGACTGAAGGGATCGCGGAAAATGGAATCGTGTAGAAGGCCAGAACTTCGCAGATTTCATCTACCGATTGATCGCAGACGAATGATCGTACGACAAAGCGGCGTGAAAAACGGTCTGTCGAGACCTGATGGTTCGCTCATACCTTCTAGTTACGCGCAATAGCTGAATGATTATAGCGAATTTTCATAGGCAAATGACTCACTACTCGGTTTTTCTTGTAAAACTATATCTTAGAATTCAAATCTGCAATAGAAAATGGGGGTTCTTGCGCGTTGTGCAAGTTTTCCACATAAGCACATGCGCAGTGTCATTTTTATAATTATAATATACGTCTCAACTTATATAATATGTAAGCTTATTTATCTAGCTTTAATAAATATCACCCCTTTTAGATTATCAAAAGTTTTTATTGAACGAACAAAAAGTTGTTATAATCTAGAAGGAGTGGTGTTCGACATCAGATAATTAATGTGTGATTATTAAACAAAGTCAAGGGAAACCCTTTCTGCTTCATTTCAATATGGTTACCTATGGAAGTTTTCTCAAGCCCCGTTTAATAAGCTTCAATTTGGGTGGGTCTTAAATTTTTGCCACCTTGAACCTATCAAGAACTCCAATAGTTTTGATCAATGAAACGACAGTGTGCGTAGACTGAGTTGAAATTTGAGCACTTCAGGAACAGAAGCTCAATAAGTAAAGTGTAATAAAAATAATACTGTGAACTAACAGGTTACAGAAAAATGGCCAGAAAATGTTGCAAGAAGGGCTAAGATAGCAAAAAATAAAGTGTAATTCCTACCTACTGTTTCTCACATTGAATTTGGGGCGAGACAGCTGTGGATCATTTTGACACATAATGCTTGTTAACGAGTTAAGGGTGTCAGTATTTGGTGATTTTATCCTAAGAGTTATTATAATTTTGGCAAATCCCAGCCATTGAATGGAGTGAATAAAACAAACGCTATGGGTTGACTAACTCAAAATTTAGCCACGAGGCTTCAAACTTTTGCATACGAATATTATATATATCCAGCACCATGATATTACTGACCTCCATGTATATTCTCCGAGAACCTGACCTTTTCTACAGGGGAAAATTGAGGGAGCTCGTTACATTTATAAGCCTCCCGTACAATTCCTTTTCCCGTGGTTCCATTGTTCTTCTGCTGCTCATTGTGCAGCCGCCATCGCTCTCCAGAACTTTCCTCATTGACCGTCTAACCGCTAATAGAGCGGTAGTTACGAATTAGTTGCGAGTAAATCACTTCTTCAGTTTTTCCCTCTGCTCCCATGAGATCTCCACCCCCCAGAAGTCGAGACTTCCTTTATTCGCTTGATAAATGAACTTCCCGCCCCGCATTCTCTTGAGGAGCCCAGACTTCTTCTTTTTGTCGGGCGTTCTTCCCTCGGGTGATAAATGAAGGGGGTTTTGAGGTCCGATGCTAAGTTTTATTTTTCCAAGTTGGAAGTAAGCGGTGGATTGATCCCTGGGAAGGCCGACGAGCTGGTTTTTTCTTTCTTGTTGGTGGAAGTGGTATTTTCGACCGTCTAAAACCTTAGATGGCACGGGATCCTGCGTCACGACACCTTTCCGCACGAATGCTCCAATTTCACGTTCAATTCATTCTTGGATTTGTTTCGGAAGAGGTCGAAGAAAGTGAGAGTATGTAATGGTGCCGGCTGAGTATAAATAATAATTTCGATACAAAGTGCAAAGTTTACAATGACAACTTACCCACTTAATAATATGTGAAATAATGAATCTTTGGAATCGAGCATGAAAAACTCGGCGCTGCGCGCCTCGCCAGGGGGCAAGCCCCCTGGACCCCCGGATGCTTACTGCTTACGGCTAAAATTCAAGAAACATGGAACATGCTTTAGCCGCGTTCCGAGTTTTTTCAAACAAAAGATTGAAACATATTCATTTTGCTGAAAATGTTAACTTTAGAGTAGATAGAAACTTGTGAACGGATGATAAATAAATACTTTATTTTTATTTTTGTTCCATACAATCGTTAGAAGTTACGACTAATATACGGCTAATGATGACTCACCACTACGTATCTATAACCAAGTGACTACCAAACAAGCGTCATTGTTTACTATCCATTTATAACATCCATTTATATAGTTATAGTATGAAACTAGGAAATAAATACCAAGAACAAATACGAAATAAATTCGTGATAAATCAAGAGCTTTCCAACGAATGGAAAACGATTTTTGTCCCATGAAAATGAAAGAAGTTTCATTTCCCTAGCAACTACTCGGTTGTACGTGAAAATCATCGTTAAAATTTCGTTCCACTTCCGCGTCACCCATCCCGCGTAACGTTTTCCGGCTAATTAGTCCAAGGCTAAAGCATGTTCCATGCTATAGCTCATGCTATAGCATGTTCCATGCTATAAACGTAATAATACGTGAAATAAGCGTACTACGATTAGAACAGAAGAGGTTGACTCCAGTTGATCCCTAGTTGCTGTAAACTATTTTAAATTGTTTATGACGGCTGGTGACGATTTTTGAGAAAAACAACCATTATAATAATAGCTTGGGGATGGTTGTCCTTCCTGGTTCCCTAGGGCCGACCAATAAATTCCTTGTGGGCAATTCGCCCATCATCGCATTTTTCCAGCTGGTGCCATAATCCATAACTGATGGATCCAAGTTCAGGTTGGTCCATACTTTCGGAAACAAGCACCTAATTTATGGTGCCAGAGAACGACGTTCATGTGAATAGTTCAAAATTGAGAACATTAGCAGAGACCTCGGCTGCATCCGTGAAGGGAAAGCCTGAAAACGGCGTACCTACGTACTTATCGAAATCAAAATTAATCGCAAGTACGGTTAAGGCAACAGTTTTTTCAAACATCGGATTTTGCCATGTAAAAAGCTATATGTGTGCTAATTGCGCACTAACATGATTCGTCATTTGGATTCAACTATGAAAATGCACTTTGACTCGCAAGAAAAACGGGGGAATCAATGACTCGAGGCGATGGCGCTATTCTCCGATCAATCAATCGAAATAATTGTGATAATAAAAATAAGAATATCGACCGGATCGACCGTTCAAGGACGCGCCCTCTACGGAATTCGTAAGTAGCAAAAATCTCTTTAAAAATGCTCATCCCATAAAACCCGTCTCGGTATAAATGGAATTATTCAGCAAGGCTCGCAGTGTTCGACCTTTCATTCAATTTATCGTATATTTTACTTTTCAAGATCGTTTCGTGACGTCCACAGTGTAATAATAGACATAAAAGGTGGTATCGTTAGAGGAGTTCAGTACTCGCAGATGCAGTTTTGCAGGTGAGGTTCTATGGTTTCCAACAATGGGTAACCTAACATCGAGTGCCCATTTCCGGCAAAACATAAATCGTAACATTTCAAGGCATCGGGGGCCTTGAACTTTTACCTACTCAGTACTACCTACTTTGTACCCACCCACTCAGTACTACCTGCGTAGTACCTACTCAGTACTACCTACTTTGTAGGTACCTACCCACTCAGTACTAACTGCGCAGTACCTGCTCAGTACTACCTACTTTGTAGGTACCTACCTACTCAGTACTACCTGCTTAGTACCTAATCAGTACTACTTACTTTATACTCATTCAGTACTACTACCTACTTAATAGGTAATTACTCAATACTTCCTATTTAGTACGTACTCAGTACTACCTACTAGTAGGTAATTACTCAATACTACCTACTTAGTACGTACTCAGTACTACATACTTAGTACCTACACAGTACTATCTACTATGTACCTACTCAGTACTACCTACTTTGTACCTACTCAGTACTAACTACTTAGTACCTACCCAGTACTACCTACTTTATACTAACTCAGTACCTATTTACATCTTTTGGTGGGTAAATTTTTGCGACGGTCTGGGAGGATGGGATATCACATATTTTTGCATTGATTGATGAAGTAAACAGTAGGTACCTTCCAACATTTTTCCTACGTTCCTAAAATTTTTCAAAATGTGAGGGGGGGGGGGGGCAACATTCACATAACGCACGTCCTTGGAGCATAACGATTGTGGGTGCAAAATTTCATCTCGATCCGTTATATCTGTGAGGCTGTAGCCCTCTCAAAGAACAACAATGACAACGACAAAAACGCTGCAAAGTCCTTGTCACATGGGTTTATTATTCTACTGGACATACCTACAGAAATGCTCGCTGTTCATTTATTGTTGCTTTCATGTAAAATAATTGAAATAGCTATTTCTGGTGGTACCACCAATTTTCCACCAATTTTGGCCCCCAAAACTTGAATTAGGTAGTACGCTCCTTTTTTTTTCAAATTATCTTTGATCATTGGTAGTGCCATTTAATCGTCTTAATCCACGTGTTGACACTTTTCCTAGTGTTATTATACAAACTGATGGTGATTTCAGACGATTTCCCAGGTTTTTGACTCATAAAAAAAAAATTGGGAGCTGAACATCTGGTACAACCTCAATTCTCAACTCCTTGGTCAAAATCGACTTTATATTCGGTCTTCTCGTCCACAAAAACATGGAAAACGATACCTCAAAAGCTCATTTTACTAACATGTTACTAAAACACAAAAAGTTCCTATTTTTATACACAGTTTCACTCATAACACCCCTGGGTATATTCCGATCAGGCTGAAAAGTTTCGGGACACAACTAGGGCCCAAATGGAGCATGTGTGCGAAAGAACGAATTTTTTAGACCAAAAATGAAGTCGGTACACGTGATACGGCGGACGGCGTACGGCGGACGGACATTGCATTTTTGGAATCTACGCACCTTGAAACGGAAAAGAAAAACGCTGCAAAGTCCTTGTCACATGGGTTTATTATTCTATTGGACATACCTACAGAAACGTTGGCTGTTTATTTATTGTTTCTTTCATATAAAATAATTTAAATAGCTATTTCTGGTGGTTTCCACCAATTTTGGCCCCCAAAACACGAATTAGGTACGCTCCTTTTTTTTCAAATTATCTTTGATCATTGATAGTACCATTTAATCGTCTTGATCCACCTCTTGATACTTTTTCTAGTGTTATTCTACAAATTGATGGTGATTTCAGACGATTTTCCAGGTTTTTGACTTATAAAAAATCAATTTTGGGAGCTGAACATCTGGTACAACCTCAATTTTCCACTCTTTGGTCAAAATCGACTTCATATTCGGTCTTCTCGTCCCCAAAAACATGAAAAACGATACCTCAAAAGCTCATTTTACCAACATGTTGCTAAAACGCAAAAAGTACCTATTTTTACACACATTTTCACTCATAACACCCCTGGGTATATTCCGATCGGGCTGAAAAGTTTCGGGACACAAATAGGGCCCAAATGGAGCATGTGTGCGAATGAGCGAATTTTTTAGACCAAAAATGAAGCCTGTACACGTGATACGGCGGACGGCGTACGGCGGACGGCGTACGGCGGACGGCGTACGGCGGACGGACATTGCATTTTTTGAATCTACGCACCTTGAAACGGAAAAGAAAAAATTTTGAGGGGGTGTTATAAAAATTTTTTGCTGAGCGAATACATAGGTGTATTATTCACAGAATAATAAACCAAAATTTTGAAGGGGTGTTATACAAATTTTTTGCTGAGCGAATACATAGGTTTATTATTCACAGAATAATAAACCAAAAGAAGAAGGGGAGGTAGAAAAACGTGGAAAATAGCGATTTTCGAACTTCCATAACTACGGCACCGATGGTCCTGAGGGTTGAAATTTCGTACACAGGGGAATGGGCGGGAGAATGGGTGTACCAAAAATCAACGCCGGAGACTTCACGGGTCCGGGGGGATGTGAAAACCCCTACTTGTGTTGTCGTGTAAACTTTGTCTTGGTCGCTGTAGGGAGGTTTTCGGTTTCCCCGGCGTGGGCCAAGCTCCCGCGTCCCACATAAACAATAAAACAAAGTTGATGCCTCGATATTTAGTAACTCGCTGGCCAGTTTTGACACCCAAAATGGGTTAACACACATACATTTTTTTTCAAAATCAAGAAGTCACCAAAAGCATACGAGCCGGCGGACTTTCGAGTGACGTTTCATTGACTCGACCAGCGTTTATTTCGAGGTGTTTCTTGGTTTTTGCATTCCTATTGGCGTTGTTTTCTAAAAGCAATCGAAACACGTTGAAAAAAATTGGATTGTTGTTCAGTATCCATTTATTGTTGAGTAACCTTTCCATGGTAGGTACACCCACTGTACGAAGTTTAGATTAACTCGTATTGCAGTTACTCTTAGTTTCCTGGGCTAGTGACTGACCCCACCATCCCGACTTTAATCCGCCAGGTTTTTCAGTTCCTTATAAATTGACCAGTTTTCAAGCCCCCCCCCCCCCCCAACAACTTCCACTTTCAAAATTGATTTCGACTTTCCCGAAGTTTGTGCACAACAAGAACTAAAACGCGAAGAGCCTCAGCCGAAACCAAAAGCCTTGGATTATACGTCGTGTCTGAATTGGTGGGTGGGGGGCTCTCTTGAAAAGGTTGAACTCTCTTTTTGTTCCTCGATAAAAGGAAACGAACTGCTTCCCGGTAACAACCATAAATATTTATCGGGGGATCCGGGAGAGAAAAGAACATTGTGAAAGTCTGGAAGACGGCCAGACAAAGGGACGCGCGAAAAATTCGTTGACTTTATCAAACAAACTGGAAAACTCGGGAAGTACAGTAGTGGAAAACTGCTCAGCCTGAGGGGGAGATGCACCTCAGGGCCTTGTTGGGTAAAGTGACGGGAAGAGATATGAAAAGGAAGGGGGATGTAATGTTTCATTTTCCATTTCCTTGAATTCCCCTCCAGCTCTGTTGCTGATTCTTTTTTTTTTCTTTTTTTTCTCTCCTTACGATGGAAGCGGAGGAAGAGTTCATCAATTCCCATCCAAAGTATAGGGTATCACTACATTTTGTAATTTTAAATTACTACAATCACTGAAAGTTTCATCAAAATTGGTTGAATAGAAACAGAGTTAGAGGAGGTTCATTTTGAGCTTGCACTGACCAAAGATACAGTTGGATTTTGATCAAATTCATGTGGTAATCATATGGTGGTGGTATTCATACCATTTTGGGCCCATCCCGTATGCCCTCCTTCGGTCCATTTGGTTGGACTGTTATTTCAGTAAGATAAATTTTGGTGTCAAGGAATTGAGTGCAGACTGACAGGCGCGGAACCGACTGTGTTCTTCGATGTTTGAAATGCAAAATGCTAGTAGCAAAATATCTAGAAAACTGGTAGATTCTTGGGAAGGGGGCAACCAGAACCTCCCTTGTCTTCATGTCACCACGATGTTTCAATTGGATGAGGATTTTCTGGAGAAAATAGGCTCCTAAATCAAAACAAAAACTGAGACCGCAGTGTTGCTGCTTAAGCAGTAACCGAAGCGGATAAGGAGAATTTTAATGTTACCACTGACGCAGTGCAGTTTGGCTTGTCCCTGGGTTCGATATATTTGATCTATACTTGTCGGGGGGATCGGATAGGGTTTTTTTCTGCCAGAAGGATCGAGCTCCCTACGTATTCCGCATCTTTGTCCTCTGGCCTTTCTATCTCTATATTTTTTTCTCGCTCCAACCATCCTTCCCGTACCGCCCTGATATTCTTTGGCTTGTGATATGACGGGGCTGGGTTGGGCCAGCCAGAAAAGTCATCGTAGATAATACATAGGTAATATAAAACATACACATTCCATTTCTTTTCTTCCTTGATTTTTTTCTTTCTCTGAATAAATTTCTCTCCCCCCTAGTCCGTCGGTGGGTTCTAAGATGAAAACATCCGGCGTAATCTCTCAGTCGCCGATCTGTCAAGCGACCCTCCGGAAAATATAATAAATCACGAGATAAGTAGGCACGTTGGGCTCTGATTCATTTTGTTTTCGACCTGAAGATTTCGCTTGACTCGCTCTTTATTCCTTAATCGTCAAATATAAGGTTAGAGCACTGGAGCATAATTCAGCTGTATCATTTAAAAATCTGGTAACCTTCGGTGAAACCGACTGGGGATCTCGGCCTCAGCAGGGCCTCTACAGTATGTAGCTTGAATCGAGACAGTTTTCTCTTCTACTGTAAATAGCCTTGTTCCTGTCGATTATTTCAATAATAGGTAGGTTTACCAATATCTCGTAGGTTTACCAGTATTTGCCAAATGTATTACCGATGAGGAATCGTTAAGCAAAAGAGAGCGTGGACAAGATGATGAACGTAAATTTTCTGTTTTTGAATTAGGTAGGTACTAACTAGCTGGATGACCCATGCGTTACACAGTATACTGATGGTTTCAGTTGTGTTGGTATCATCCAAAGTCCACCTAGTCAGGCTGGGATGTACATTTCAGTAGGTACCCATTTCTTAATTCGTCATCGTATGGTTTCATTGCCCTGAACTAAATTGTGCCTACCTCAAAGGTATCAAAATGGTTCAGTATTCAAAATAGCAAGCCTATTTAGGACATAGCAAGAATTTATTTTTCAACATGAAAACTGTCTAAATATGAATAAATTATTACATATAATAATTATCAAAAGGTGGTCATCGCAGGATACAGGTGCATTATTGCTTAACCCCCATCAACCTTAGACATTGTTGTTTACTGTATTTGAATAACGGAAACGTTCAGAGGGTTAAAAACTGTTTATTCAGATTTTTAGGGACGCCCCTCAGAAAGCACGCTTTAATATGAGGAGGGGCATACTGTTTTCAATTTTTAGGGAAGGAATACGATAAGGAAGGATCGTTGGGGGAAAATAAAAAAATTTCGTTAGGCCATTCTCACAAAGAAATTTCAAATTTCTTTTTTCTTCGGTTTTAGCCAAGGATACATTTGCTCAATTTTGTTCTCGTAAATTATTAGAGTTATTCTCAGACTGTAAATCTTTTTCAGGGGTAATAATTAGGCGTCAGCGGAATTCTTTATGGATTTTTAAAGTGATGCTTTCAATTTTGGTCCAGGTATGTAAGAAACTTGTCGGAACCAGTCTAAATAAATGCAGTAAAAGAAGTAATCTAGACATCAACCAGTGGATGTCCCGTCCTACATTATTCTACTCAACTTGAGGTTTTGTCGTTGGAAACGACGAAAACGGTCATTAGGTTGACAGTACTTTACTACGAAAATTCCCTCGTTGGGGCATACTGCATTACAAGGCCACCAAACTATAAAATGCACCACCGTCACGTTGAGTTTGAGTGAACTGCTTCTTGAATTCGAGAACTTGAGGGAATTCCTTATGGCATTACTGGCGACCGTACGAAATTACTTCCACCCCACTTCCTACTTACAACGAACATTAGATTATGGTAGAGAAGTGAATTAAAGTGTAATTGGAGGTGAAGTCATCTTCCTGCCCCGAAATCCTCTCAAGTGAATTTGTCGGGGCCAAGGGATAGTTGCAAATGTGTTGGCTGTTCAAGCTCAGGTGTTGACTTTCAAGGTCTGGGCCCAAAGGGGCGCGATCCAATGTCGTCCACTCTGTTCCAGTTGTCTTCTAGTGGAGACCATTAATAATAACTACGTAGGTACTCATTATTAACATTTGCGGAAATGTTCATTTTCGGAAAATGGCGCCCCTTCAACAGTATTCAAGTGTCCATTAAATTAGAATATTGAGCCAAGATTGCGTAGAAAGGAAAACATTAGCAGAAAAACGCTGCAAAGTCCTTGTCACATGGGTTTATTATTCTATTATTTTATTGGTCTACAGAAATGCCGGCTGTTTATTTATTGTTTCTTTCATGTAAATTAATTGAAATGGCTATTTCTGGTGGTTTCCACAAATTTTGGCCCCAGAACTTGAATTAGGTACTACGCTCCTTTTTTTTCTTCAAATTACCCTTGATCATTGATTGTACCATTTAATCGTCTTGATCCACGTGTTGACACTTTTTCTAGTGTTATTATACAAATTGATGGTGATTTCAGACGATTTCGCAGGTTTTTGACTCATAAAAAATCAATTTTGGGAGCTGAACATCTGGTACAACCTCAATTTTCCACTTCTTGGTCAAAATCGACTTCATATTCGGTCTTCTCGTCCCCAAAAACATGGAATACTATACCTCAAAAGCTCATTTTACTAACATGTTAGGTACTAAAACACAAAAAGTACCTATTTTTATACACATTTTCACTCATAACTCCCCTGGATATATTCCGATCGGGCTGAAAAGTTTCGGGACACAACTAGGGCCCAAATGGAGCATGTGTGCGAAAGAACGATTTTTTTAGACCGAAAATGAAGCCTGTAGACGTGATACGGCGTACGGCGGACGGCATACGGCGGACGGACATTGCATTTTTGGAATCTACACACCTTGAAACGGAAAAGAAAAAATTTTGAGGGGGTGTTATAAAAAATTTTTGCTGAGCGAATACATAGGTGTATTATTCACAGAATAATAAACCAAAATGGGTCAAGCCACAAGGGTAAGGATGGCTGAGAATGCGAATGAGTTTCGCAATCGCACGGGCAGCGTCTCTGTGTATCAGAGGTTCGCGGAAAAAGGTGGATATCCGCAGAAGAACTGACAGGGTTTGGGGATGGAGCCGCTTAGGGACATGAGACTACAGCTGACAGCAACTGACAACAGAAAAATATTTTAAAAATTTTTGTTTAAAAAAAAATTGATTCGTGAAACTTTGTTATACCGCTCGGCTGAAAACGTTGCAAATGTCTCTCTTCCTCCTCTGTGGTTCATTACTCATTATTTTCTGCTGAAATGCTGATAATAACTTGGGACCGGATTTTCAAATCACTAAAACAATACGTTTTACATCTACCTGAAATAATGCCGTAAAAACTATAAATATGCACTAACACAACTAAAATAAAATGCTCATAAAAACAACCAGTGGGAAATAGGCTATTATTGAAATCTCAACCACAGATTCCAGGCGGTGTCCATGCTACGTCCGCAACACTCATAATGTTAGGCTGTAGCTGACAAGTATATGCTAAGATTCTGAAACTTGTTTGGTGACATCGCAGATTGTTTACGCTATGCCAATCCCATTAGATAGGTACCTACCTACTGGAGACGTATTCGTCCACCTAATATCCTTTACCCGAGGTAAATATTAAATCAACGAACCAATCAATGTTCGTGCCACAAACTTTGTGTGGAGATACCGAATACTCCCGTCAGAAGACAGATTCACCTTCAAGGCTGAAGTTTAAAGTTGAGCTCGAACGTTAATGCTTTTTAGAAGTCGACGACCGAGAAGATATTGAAGGGCTGCATATCCGATTACAGTGAAAATGGAGGTTTGGTGTGGTGTAGGGAGAGGGTTCGCCCTTGAACCCCCGTTATTGGACACTCCGGTGAGGACTTAATAGTACACTATCAGTCTTGAATACCACATTTAAAACATAGAAAGTTCAACAGACATTATTATAATAATTTATAATAATCATCATGTCTCATAGCTATTCACTACGAAAATAATTGTTACCTACAATGATTTTTAGCCACAGAACCTCACACTCGTTTCGCATCTGTTTCAAATTGCTGGTCTACGAGCTTGCTTTCCCCTGTATTTGCCGATATTTAGACAAAATCTGAATCTCAAACTAGTAGAGAAAGTAAAACAATACCAGAGGCTCTTCATTGATCCCATGATGAAATTTTGCATAAATTTCAATAATTTAGAAAATCAGCAATTTCAGAAATGAGGAATTAAGTAAATAAAATTAAAATAAATTTGATTACAATAAATATGATTGCTCTGAAATTAATCATGAATTGACTTTTTGACTGAAATGACTAATTGCCTGAAATTATTAATTACCATTATAGAGTATTATAACAATAAATTTAAGATTTTGGTTTCTTCGCAAATTTTCAAATACCTGCAATATCAACATGCTCGTTGGTTTGTTTGATGTTTCAAAACAAAACCTTCAAATCAAAATAATTATTTACAACATCAGTTGGGAAGTTGAATCGGTACGAAATGAACTTGTTTTCACATACATTCGCTTCGACACGGAATGGGTACCGTTCGGTAATAAAATGTAAAATACCAGGAACAGGGTCAAAACTGAGAAATTAAGCCACCCATTTTCCATTCGCTGCTGACCCTGTTCATTCGTTCGTGGCAGAACTCATTTTGCCATTACTTAGATATTTCTATTACAAATTCTAATAGTGGTTATGTTGGTTTTTGATGCAGGCATGGCGGAAGATACGAGTATATGGCACTCGAGGCGGAGGGAGGTGGCGCCGAGAGGTTGGAAATGGAAAGGAAAGCGAAAGAAGAAGCAAACACAGCTTGCAGTCACTATCTCAAAGGCTGTCCCCGATACACCTTGCTCGAGCACCTAAAAGACATTGGTGAGTCTCTGTGATTTTGGTAAGCAGTAGCTCCTGGACTTGGCCATTTAGATATAACCCGTCGAGGATTTAAATATCAGGTATATTAATTTGAAACAGGTGTCTATCAAGTATCTTTTTGTCTTACATCAGGTAAAACATTCTGCTGAACTTCGGAGGGGGTTGTACAACTTGGTCTCTGGCGGCTAATTTGGAATCTAAAAACGTCGTTAAAAACCCATTCCCTTCCGTTGAAGGTTTTCGAGCTACGACATTTTGAAAATTTCAACTCCTATTTTTCACCCCTTAGAAATGACTGACAGTATCGCCGTTCTTCAAAGACCTGCTAGACCCCAAACGGTACCTATAAACCAAATTTCATAGCGGACGGGTTATCCAAAAATGTTTTTATTCCGTTCTCAGGTTAGAGTTCTTGAAACGCAAACCAGCCAGTTTTGAGGTGATTTGCAAAAAACTTTTTTTTTCATGCTTGATTCCAGTTATTGAAAATAATAAACCAGAACACAGGTGCCACTGATTCCTGTCTAAAATTAGTAGGTAACCATATTTTTTTCTACCACTCTAAGCCCAAATTGTCAACCCGCAAAATTGTCGGTCTGTTGTACGTACAAAGATACCTACCGTTAAGAAACCCACCTTGATGTGTGCAGTACTGCTATAATGTACCTCCTGGTACCTTCACCAGCAATTTCTGGCCTTGAAATGTGTAGTAATGAAAGCCTTTGGAAACATAGTTGCGCATTTTTATGAAACTTTAATTCCCTGGCTCCAGTACTCCATTTAGGGCTTTCCTGGGCTTTGTCCACAGAAAACAGCGATCTACGCAGAACAGGCGCGGATCCAAGGGGGGGGTCACAGGGGTCATGACCCCCCCCCCCCCCAGAATCAGCCTGCATTTCAAAAAGCAGAGCTGAACGAATTGTTCACAAACCCGAAAACAAAAAAAAACCAAACGAAAAAAAACCCAGTTTTTGTGAAATCAAAAACCAGAAACAAACCAAACGACCAAATGGCCACATGGTCTTCTCAATTTTGCTTCATATACAACTGTGTATTTACCATAAAACATCCGTCAAATTGAAATTCCAATGTCCTCGCCACTAATTACTGTAATTTCTAATTACACAAACAGTAGACAGTGTTAAAAAAACTGAAAACAAAAAAGAACTATAAAAAATCTAAAAAGATTCGATCAAAAATGTCAAAATTAGTCGGCTATAATCGTACACTTGGTCCTACCAATGTTACTTTATATACAATTATGTCAATAAATTTACCTTGGTGTATCCGTCAAATTACACCTTGTTTATTTCTTCTTATTAGCGAATTTTCAAAGAAAATGAAGCTATTGCAATGGCTTCGAAATTTAAATAATATAAATTTTTGGAAATTTTCTTCATAGAAATCCGTTTCAGACCATTCTAAAACGATTCCTGAAATTTAACACTTTTTTATATGTATATATATATATATTTATTTATATATGTGTCACTCCAGACGATAACTCTCGATAGAATTGAGATAAACAGCTCAAATTTGCACAAAAAATCTATCTTGGCAATCGAAAGGCTAAGTTCGAAGATGGGCGAAATTGGCCTACTCTAAGGAGGGTTTTGGCGCATTTAAAGTGCGCAAAAATTACCCAAAAATCCCCAAAATGTTATTTTCCAACAAGTGACCCCTCATTTTAAAGGTTTTTGCACGCTGAACACGATGGTGGAATCGGATTTTAGATATCTTGATCCGTTCTCAAATTAGAGCATTTAAAGTGCGCAAAAATTACCTAAAAATCCCCAAAATGTTATTTTCTAACAAGTGACCCCTCATTTTAAAGGTTTTTGCACGCTGAACACGATGGTGGAATCGGATTTTAGATATCTTGATCCGTTCTCAAATTAGAGCATTTAAAGTGCGCAAAAATTACCCAAAAATCCCCAAAATGTTATTTTCCAACAAGTGACCCCTCATTTTAAAGGTTTTTGCACGCTGAACACGATGGTGGAATCGGATTTTAGATATCTTGATCCGTTCTCAAATTAGAGCATTTAAAGTGCGCAAAAATTACCCAAAAATCCCCAAAATGTTATTTTCTAACAAGTGACCCCTCATTTTAAAGGTTTTTGCACGCTGAACACGATAGTGAAATCGGATTTTAGATATCTAAATCCGTTCTTAAATTAGAGCATTTAAAGTGCGCAAAAATTACCCAAAACTAGGATAATCTTTAAACTCTTACCCCCACCCCCTTAGAGTGGTCAGATTGAAAAATGTGAGAAGTATTAATTGAAGACGAGAGTTCGAAGCAAAAAAGGGGGAGGCAAACGATTAGTACAACTCCTTGAATTTACCCACAGCGATCAAATAAATAAGCACTTAGTACAATTACGTAATAAACAAACGGTAGAATCAGGATGGACAAAACGTACAAATTAAAATAAATACGAAGAGAATATACATAGAAAACCAAATTTTAGACCGAAGTTTTCCTTTATTCAAAACCATAGCCATTAATTCGAATATTTCTTTGAAAATTCGCTCATTAAGTCATGCTGCATGACTGATTTTTTTTTTGTTAATTATCATCTTGTTTTTGTTTCGTTCTCGTTTTCTTTCCTGCCAAATTCAGTAAAAACGATACTGAATTCACTGAGATCAACAATAGATTGTTGTGGTTTCAATGTTTTGATTTGCAAACTCTGAAGTTAGCTACGCTGCCATAAAATGCGCCAATTTGTTTGAAAACACATTAGGACAATTTTTTAGAAGAAAATTGAAAATAAATACATTTATCAGTTAAATAATGAGATATTGAAAAATATTTTTTACATAAACAATGAATTTTATAAATAAATACAATTAATTTTGTAAGTAGACAAATTGGACCAGTTTAGGCATAAGGTTGAAAATTCGGTTTGTATTGTTCGTTTGGTTATTTTGTTATTTTTTGTTATTTTTTATATTGTTCTACCCTATGACCCCCTCCGGAAAAAAATTCTGGATCCGCCCCTGACGCATAAGGGGCATCTACACAGGTAAATAATAAACCGTTGTGCAGCGTTTTTTCTACGGGCCGATCAAAGCAGCTTGGTAAATGAGTAGCCAACCGTTCAGTTCCTTTGAATCAAGTAACACTCAACCGTTTTCTTCACCGGTGGTGTTTTATTAATCAAAACTGTTGTCGTGCAAACCGGTTAGAAAATGAATGTTTGTATCGATCAGAAGTTAATAAATACAGACCTCGATGTAATTGAAGTTCCATAGGCCCTTGTATTATTCTCTCTGCTTTTTTCTCTTCGTTTCTTTGTGCTCGTTTCATATAGCGGCAGCCTGAATGTATTACATATTCCAAGAGCTCCCGATACCCCTCGATGGACTCTTGGAGTTACATAACAAAGATAGGATCGATAAAATAATCGGAAGAAGCTATAGTACACTGATGAGAACTCATACAAATGCTCTCCCAGTTCATTTGTCTTACTACTTGCCGAAGTCGAGGAAAACAATCAACTCAACGTATATTCATAGTGGATGATAATAATTAGGTGGCACTTACTTCACTCTGAATAAAACTGTCATTAACTTGAGAGGCTGACGCTTACTTTGGCTCGACATTTTCTCACGTCACACTCCCAGGTGTTATAGGATAGTACTGAAAGTATTTTGTACTCCCGATGTGTTTACCTCCGTGGGTAGGTCTCACGAATATCCCTTCCCACTTTCACAGATTTAGGAGTGTCTGCACTTACCTCAGGTGGATGTGCAGGTGTGGTTAAAAATTGGTGATTCGATCTTCGCTATTTATCCTATAATATGTAATACCTTATAAATAATTATAGTCTTCAATTTTATAAATTATTTTCTGATTGGAAAATCGTAAATAATTTTAAACAAGGACATCTGAAATGACACGTATGTATTATATATATATATATATATATATATATATATATATATATATATATATATATATATATATATATATATATATATATATATATTACACGGTGTCCGGAGATCGATTCTGGAACTACTTAGTTTGAAATGTCACCAAAAATTATGATTACATCGTTGGAGAGCTCGAGTTGGTCACATGTTTGACGGAGAAGTTTATTTCTCCGACGCATTTCTTACATAAGATCAGTGTGTTGTAATTGTTACCAATGGGCTAAAATATTAATGTTCAAGTTTTGTGTTTAGGAAAATGCTGAATGCTGTATATATTATTATTCTGGATACAAAATTTTAGTGTTGGCCATAAAGGCCAAAATTGTGGGGGGGGGGGGGCAAGCTTTTGTTTCATAATTATAGGGAATTCCTAGCGTATTACAAATTTCGAAGGAAAATAAAGCCATTCATTCTCAACAAGCCTCATGCTCCTGTTCCTAAAATGGACACGGTAACATTGGGGAATTTGGGAAATCGCCAGAAACCATGACATAATTGTTGGTTGCATTTGACTTGCACTTATTTCGAATTTGATTGTCTACAGCTTTTACATACGAAACCAGTTTGTTTTGTACCAATGGTCGGAAATGAGAAATTTTGCAATTCTATGATAAAATAGCGGCTAATAAGCCTTTTTAGATTTAGGAACTTGGTGTATTTCATTCAGAACCTGTACAAAATTTTCATGTAGCGAAGTTAGTTTATTTCATCCGGCCCCACTGTGCGGCGTTCGGGAATTTCTTTGTTATATTTTGGGATTCTCTGGAGGTACCTTGAATGATTCCTAGAGTTCGCTTATTGAAAATAATAACCCAAATGGTCGTAAAAAGCTTATTCATAATATTTTGTATAGTTACTACTTCATAAAATTTGGGATAATAATGTATGGTGGCTTTGGTTTATTATGTTATAGCACTCAATGCTTTCCTTGATTTCTATGGTAGATGAGTTTAAAAAAAGTAATAACGTGATTGCTTCAATCGAAATTTTATTCCACGCCAATTGCCGTGCTGATTCAGGTTCCAGAGTGGATAAACACTGGTTCGTCGTGCGAGACACCTCTGTGAAGACTGAACGACTCCTCACCTTAGTGCCCAAAAGCCCGTCGTGCCCCGTGAAAACCGGTAAGAGAATGAAAATTACGAATCAATATTTTAAACAACTAGGTTAATAATATTATAATGCATAATTATTTCGTCATAAATTAATATTAACCCGGAGTATTAGCTGCTTTGAATGCGGGTAGTGTATAACGCCTTTACCGCGGCTCGAATAATTAGGCTCCTGTATTTGCATAACCATATTATTTTGTGTTGATATTCATTAGATTCCCTCTTAGATGTCTTCAATATCGTTCCACGATCAGTATTACGTGATTTCCACATTATACGTAGCATTCATATTGACGACTTGCCAACTTCATCAATGAATATTCATTCCAGAAAACAGTTTTATGACATTCAAGTTGATATGTGTTTGGTGTTAGGATCCGTATAGAAACAACTTTATTAAAAACAAAGTACGCAGCCCTGCATCGGCTTAAAAACTCGATTCTGATGCTCAAAAAATACTACTTAACCAAGTACATAGGTTGTTGACAAAAACACCAAGGATGGATCCTGGAGAGGAATGTGACCGAGGGATTGCTGCAGGACTTCGATGGAGTGACGTCTGCCCTTCATGATCTTGGGTTAAATTATGAATGGGAAGCTGATGTGTATCACATCTCCACAGAGGGTGAATGAGCCAATTGAGCTGTGATCCCACTCCTGCATAAGCAACAGTGGGCAGTCTACATTTCATGGAGATTGTGGAAAAATCAGGGGGGTCAGAAGCCACAAATATCTGGGTGGGACGGTGCAAAATAATTTTAAATAGGATACTCATATAAAGATTCCCCGGAAAATGAGGCGAGGTATTGGAAGCCTATGGGTTATGAAAGGAAATGTGAATAAGACCAGTAAGCCTGGTCTTCCATGCAGTTGTGCAGTCACACCTTAGGTATGTTGTAGTAACCCGGAGTGGCTCACCGAAAACAGTAATTGTTGACCTGCCTTTAAATGAAAGAGTTTCGCTCGATTTTGGAAACCTGTAAATAGCTTTACTCCTGCTGAACTGGATGGGGGATGGAGCTAGAAGGCGGTTGGGTGTCATGGCAGGCAGAGGGACGTACACACTTTCCTTCTGAAAACACGGGCACCACAAGACTTTCACTTCGCTCCCTTCCCCTTTCACCTTCACAACCAATCCCAGTCGACCACCTTTCATTTTTGGGACTATATGTATAAGCTTACCTCTCTCCAATGTGCCTTCGGTGATTGTTTGTTGCTGACGGTGGTTTGATTGGCGCAACCGGTATAACAATATTTTCATTTGTGTGTGTATTAGTGAAAATAGACAGCCTGTCAATAACTCCGTTTTGTATTTTTAAAATGGGTTTCCACGATTTAATAGCGAGAGATTTTAGTTGATTATCATGACTTTTTTATTCACAAATTTAGAGATAGTGACTCCAGGGTCTTGAAGAACGCACTAATTGTCGTTCATTCGATTTTTGTTTGTAATTAATGTTTGTTTATTTTACTTGGTATTTCTAACAAGACGAATGCACCTTGCACCAAGTAACCCCATGCCTTGTGGGTTCAGAATTCTCAACCCTTTCATGCATCTTACACCATGTAACCCCAATTATTGTGTGAACTCTCTTAAATTTCATTGATCAATATCTTTGTGGGGTTTAAATAAGGTTTTTGAAGCATTGTCGTCTCCGAGGGCAGGAAAATGAGTGGTTTCATATGAAAATTCTTGAATTGATCGGAATAGAGAACTTAATATTTAATTTTCGAGTACGGAGGGTTAATTCTCATTTGCACAAATAGGTACTCGCGAATCATTCGCATCCCTGAAATATGCCCAATCATAATATTGGTATTCCATGTTCTGTCCGGTTCATTCGTCTGTATCGGTGCGAGAGATGGTTTAAAATTGAGCGCAGTAGAGGAGGTCCAACGAAGAGGAGCAGAGCACTACTTCCACAAGGGATATATTGATAATTGTTTCTGCGGTACTTTCATCCAATTTGAGTGGATCATGTAGTTTATAATATGTTACTGTGAAATTCTGACGTGCGGTAACACCTGAGATTCACCGGTAAATGTCTGGAAATTCGATGAGATTAGGACTTCTCTAGGGACGCGGGAGCTGGAATTCGGCACACTTGATGTACACTGGAGCTTCCTGAGGAAATGTTCACAATCTGAACCCGATCGTTTTAATAGAAACCGAGTTATAACTTAAAGCGCTGCAAATAACCTGATTGACAATATCACGTTTGGAGCGCTGTAACTTTCGGGTGTTATACTTTCTGCGGCGCTTTTTAAAAAAGAGTTGAAAACAAATTTTCAAGAAAATTGTCAAAAAATTGTTTTTGAAAACTGCCAAAAAAATTGAAACCAATTTTTTCAGATAATTATTATTTTTAAATGTAAGCGTAAATCATTTACAAAAACCATGCTTGTTGGGTATATCAGTACTTGTTATCTGATCGGTATGTTTTACCTCTGCAGATCAAGAAACGAGAAGTACGATATTGGAGCTTCTCTTGAACCTCCAGCACCCTTATATCTACCCCGTTCTCGATCTGGAGTTCACCGATACGGGTCCAAACGGCCACGGAACCTACATTGTCCTCGTTATACCTTACAACTCCAAGGGCAGCCTTAAAGACTTGATATACAAGGTTAGTAGGATAGAAGTAAGATTTTACAATATTTATGATTAACTGATTTTGTGGCATATTTATATGTATCCGTACAGGTGCAAGAATGTTACGTACTAGTCACGGAGCCATAATACGTATATATTTTGTCAAATGTTGATATACGTAATAAAATAGGTATGTTTTGGTGCCTACGTGATCTTCGTGGAACCATCATAGGAATAAATTTGGAGTATGCATAAAACTTTTAGGACGATACTAATAGTTAACAGTTACTTACCAAATTCATCATACTTTCTGGTAACTAATATCACAGATGTTTAATAAACGGTGATTTTAGAGTGTATGGCAGGACGACTGGGCGGATAAATACGGTGAAAAATCAGAGGGTCTGCCTGCATCGCAAGTGCAGCGGTTGGGGCGACAGATTCTGGAGGCCTTATTATTCCTCAAAGAGCGAGGGTACCCTTCCTGTTCGCACCTCCACAGCGGTAATATCATCATACAGAATGGAGTTGCCAGGTAATTTCTTTATATAGGTAATTTAAGATGCTTATGTGAGAGAGTTTACGCAACCATAATAATCGTACGTGAGAGTACGTAAATGAAAAAGTTACAGCGTAGGGTACGAACGTTTTTAGTGTTTTCTATACTATGCACTCTTTACGTTAGTTGGACTCGTTTTACGTAGGTACCTGGTTCACATGGAACTTCGTATGTTTAGTGAGGGGTCATCATTCTCCGCAGATAACCTTGTCGTTTGTTTCTTGGAGGCATAAAGGCTATCTTTGCGAAATTTGAAAACCTTGCTTGTGATATGACTAACCCCTTTGCACTAATATACATTAAATGATTATAGTGATATAATAATAACGATATCATACCTATAATAATTATAAAGATCACTAACACGTCTGCCAAGATGTTGCACTAAGCTTCTTCATCTCATAGCATGATCACAAGTACAATAATTCTACATCATTTGGGTGGATGAGGCCCTACAATCCATTCTTTCGCGTAGTTATCCGCGTTACAAGGATTTCATGTTTGCGCATGCGCATACGAAAGTTACAGTTGAATTTGGATGAAATTCCTATGGGACCACCTAAGACGTAGTCCATCCAGACCATCCAGTTTCACGCTTTCATATAGTTATGTGCGCGTTACAAAGATAAATGGACACAGATGCACCGACAGCAAAGGAACCAAATTTGTTCAAAAAGGTCGCGATGGAAATTTTGATTTTGGATTACAATAATTTGTCTCCACCCAAAAGTGATTACAAAGCTTCCGCTACCTCGGAAAACACGGAAACAAAATTAACTTGTAGGAAAAAGGGTTGAGATGTTATAGGTAAATTTGTTTCTCTTGTGTAGGTATGTTTAAATTCTCAAGGTCTGCATTTCAGTTGCCAAAGGATTGGCGCGGGGGCATACCTTCTCCTTATTCCTTCTCTGACGCTAACGTATCACGTATTCGTTCGCGAACTTTTGACCCCAAATTCACTTCAACTTGCGTTGTTAATTTCGTACCTACCTAGCTGATCACTTTCGCTGTTAGTAACCGTGTTTGCCCCGCAAACGAGGTCGAGCTCAAACTCTAAAATGTTCTAAGATTATGAGAAGAAATGAATGGACATCAATGTTTTCCATGTTGCAGGTTGAGCGGGCTGGAAAACGTTCTGTTTGGCTTCACATCGAGAATATACCCCGTCATATCCAAGAGCTTTAGATCCGATCCGTCTGTGATTGATGTGGTTTGTTTCGGTGAGTATCATTCATTCAAACTACGAGTTCCTCCTCACGAAACAACGCACACAATATTTTACAGTAATGCATGAATTTCATATACGTTCAAAAGCTTGCTTGACATCAGTGAAAGAGAGCTTTTCAGGATCTTATACAGGACGTCCATAAACTAGGTAGTAACTAGAGTCGAGAAAATGGAGGAAAAGGCCAAAAAGCCCTTCAAAGGGCTGCAATTGGATGGATAGGGCTAGTTGGTCTAGAAAGGGCATGTACGAAATTTGAGGCTGGTCCGACAATTAGGGCGGCGTGGAGGGGGGAAATAGTGAAAATAGCTCTAAAGCGTTGTTTATATACGAAGACGTTCGATCCTGTAGTGTAAGTGTCAGAGTATGACGAATCTCGCCTCTTCAAGAACACAGAAAATCCGAAATATTGGTCGGTAGGGCTTGGTCTAGAAAGGCCATGCATGAATTTTGAGGCCAGCCCGACAATTGGCGGCATGGAGGCGGGAAATTGAAAGGTAGGTATGAAATACATAGATAATATTTTTTTGGAAGTTTCTAGTTTTTCATTCATGTGATTGAATTTACATAACGCTGCGAATTATTACTCAACGGTTTATTATTTTCCTATTCCGATACCCTTCTGCGTAGGTACCTATTAGTTTGCGCATGCGCAGTGGCCGTACTCATCAGTTCTGTAATTTTCATTAGGGACCATGTACTACACCCTTTCTACCCACCAAATTTGACCCAAATCGGGCCTTTGGTTCCTAATAATTTGATTACCACTGGTTTCGCGTTTGGGAATGCGCAGTGGCCGTACTCAAGACCCCATCGTTCTGTGACCCATAGAAGACGACTTAGCGCCCAACCCGCATGATCCCTGAAAATTTCAGCAAAATCGGATTCGAATTAAGGATGTTATGCATGTGGCAAGGATTTGCGGACGGACAGACATACCTACACCGAACCAACTTTGTCCAAAATTACCATCCCTCATGTTGACGAAGCTTTTCGGTGCAAACTTCAGGGCTTTAATTTGAACTAATGGGCAATTTCTGTGTGTAGGAGTTTTTTATTTTCGATCTCAGATGATCCACCTGTTGACACTTTTTCTAGTGTTATACAAATTGATGGTGATTTCAGACAATCTCCCAGGTTTTTGACTCGTAAAAAATGAATTTCGGGAGCTGAGCCTTCGTTACAACCTCAATTCCTCACTCTTTGATCAAAATCCACTTCATATTCCCTAAAAAACATGGAAAAAGATACCTCAACAGCTCATTTGACTAAAATACCAAAAAACCCTATTTTTACACCCGGTTTCACCCATAACACCCCTATATATTCCGATCGGGCTGCAAAGTTTCGGGACACAACTAGGGCCCAAATGGAGCCTGTGTGCGAAAGAACGAATTTTTTAGACTGCATTTTTGGAATCTACGCACCTTGAAACGTAAAAGAAAAAATTTTGAGGGGGGGGGGGGGGTTATAAAAAACTTGTTGCTAAGCAAATACACAGGTGTATTATTTATAGAATAATAAACCAGAATGAAACGGTGAAAAATATAAGTTCGTACCTGCCTACCGAGGTTTCCCCTCCCACACCCAGTCGCTACCCCTTTCCCCTTTCTATGATAGTCTTCCTATCACTCTCGCGCTGGTGGGTTCGTGGTGGTGTCTCCTCAAAATTCATCTCTGACGAAGAATTCCTGGACTACATTATTCTTGCGTGTTTTCTTCTCGAATCGCTTCGGTATGATCCCCCAATTATTGATCGGTATGTTGGCCCCCAAAACACGAATTTTGTGCGCTCTTTTTTTTTAGCGAATTTTCGAAGAAAAGGAAGCTATTGTTCTCGGTCCAAAATTTTTAAAACTCGAATTTCCGAAAGATTTTTATACCAAAATCCGTTTCAGACCATCCTGAATTCACTGCCAAAAGACACCAAAAATTATATATATATATATATATATATGTATGTCATTCCAGACGATAACTCTCGACAGAATTGAGATAAAAAGTTCAAATTTGCACGAAAAATCTGTCTTGGCAATCGACAGGCTAAGTTCGTAGATGGGCAGAATCGGGTCACTCTAAGGGGGAGTTTTATGGGGGGGGGGGGGGGAATTACCCATAAATTCCCAAAATGAAACAGTCTGACAAGTGACACCTCATTTTAAAGGTTTTTGTACGCTGAACACGATGGTGAAATCAGAATTGCGATATCTCATTCCGTTCTCAAACTGGAGCACTTTGAAGATGAAGGAACGTGGTTATTTCTTGAGATAAAACAGTTTTACATAAAATCAGTTATTTCTTCGAAAATTCGCTCTTATAGCCATGCTGCATGACTGTGGTTTTTTTCTCTTTTCTTTCACATTATCTTTGATGATTGGTAGTGCCATTTAATTGTCTTGATTCACCTGTTCACACTTTTTCTAGTGCTATTATACAAATTGATGGTGCTATCAGACAATTTCCCAGGTTTTTACGCATAAAAAATCAATTTTGGGAAATGAACATTTGGTAAAACCTCAATTTTCGCCTCTTTGGTCAAAATCGACTTCGTATTCGGTCTTCTCGTCCCAAAGACATGGAAAACGATATCTCAAAAGCTCATGTTACTAACGTGTTACTAAATCACAAAAAGTACCTATTTTTATACCCATTTTCACTCATAACACCCCTGGGTATATACCGATCGGGCTGCAATGTTTCGGGACACAACTAGGGCCCAAATGGAGCATATGTGCGAAAGAATGAATTTTTTAGACCGAAAATGAAGCCGGTATGGAATGCGTGATAAGGCGGACGGACATTGCATTTTTGGAATCTACGCACCTTGAAACGTAAAAGAAAAAACGCTGCAAATCCCTGCACAACGGTTTATTATTTTGTACAGAATACCCTTCTGTTACAGATCATAGCTCGGGTGGGGGGGGGGGGGGGTGAATTGGTGGAAACCATAAAACTATTTCAATTATTGCTCATGAAAGAAACAATAAATGAACAGCCAACATTTCTGTACGTATGTCCAGTAGAATGATAAACCCGTGAGACAAGGACTTTGCAGCGTTTTTATAAAAATTATAAGATGCTTTGGAATTCGACCACAGTCGTTCCGTTATTATATGAAATACCTTCCTGGATACCTTTCTGCAACCTACGGTATTACCTATTCATTTTTGAGGGTCTAAGTAGATAGTATCTACCTGTACCATCCAAGGTCTGTGGCCATTTTGATTTAATTTATAGTTCGGAAACCACACGTTTCGGTTCGTTCGGATTGAACCGTAGGTACATTCAATGTTCCGTCACGCTCATGTTTGGCTACGATTTCTATGATTTTCGCTATTGACTCCTGGAATTCTTCCTTGGAGGGCGATTGTGACCATACACTTTCAGCCCTTTCAGCCCTTTCTGGACCCTTCCCTAATTGTCGGGCGACTCTGATTTTGGTTCTTCATGGGCAAAGAACTTTTCAGCCCTTTCTGGGCCCTTTGAGAGCGATTGTGGCAAGACTTGTTTCTCTCCTACTCATCAACGATGACTTATGAACTTGCTCATGGACTTTCTTCAAGTTATCACCTTTTGGATGAGCAAAAATGGTAAAAAGTGGAGGTTTTTTTTTCTTTTGTTTTTTGACGAGGGAAAAACAGTGGGAGAATCTTGAAAAAGACTGGATCGTTGGAGGGTCCGCACTCCTCAGCAGTGTGGGGTTTCACACTAAAACCCCACTAACCTTGACCTAATCCACATCGGAATCACTTTTTCAGCATTACCAAAAAATTGAGGTAGTAGGTACGTATATTGGTATTTCCTCGGTTATTTGGAACAGGTACCTATTCGGTCAACGATGGGTGGTTTTTTTTAGATTAGAGATCACATACTGACCAATTCCAGTCAAATAGTTCGAAACTTGGAAGTACCTACCTGAATCAGGAGAATCGAGACTCAGGTGGCGCACTCTACCTATTCCATGTAGATTAACCTGTGCATTTCCTTGATTATTTGGGACAGGTAAGAAAACGGAAAGACAATGAGTAGTCAGCTAAAATGAAACGGAAAACTATAAGTTCGCACCTACCTTCGGATCTTCCACTGCTAAAGTTACGTGCGTGCCACTTCGTTAATTGGGTTTATTTTAAGTAATATTTTTTCACAAGAAGTTAAGGATAACAAATGCTGATTTTATTTAGATTCCAATTTGTAGGATTCTCTAGAACGCCACGAAGTTTTGTCTATACGGAACACAAAAAGGGTTATCTAGACAGAAAATAATAAACTGTTACGGAAGGATTTGCAGCGTTTTGTTCTCTTGATTCCTTCAACTTTTTCGCCTTTCACCCATTTCTCTGTCACGGCTTGGAAATAGGTAACTTTAGGGACCAAGTTACCTACGCACGAACTTCAACCTACTGTATAGACGGTAGGTACGTACATAAAATCGAAATTATATGTAAAACTGTGTGCAGGATTTTACGGTAGGTACATATACCTACCGTATATGTACCGCATCAGAACAGGCTTACCTAAACAATCGTGGCAAATTCTGCCCCGCTTTGTACGCATATTCAGTTCATGGGGATAGTATACCATTACTATGTAGTACTCATACCATACAGGGTGGTGGCCAGTGACGTAGCCAAGGGGGGGGGGGGGGGTTAGTGGGGGTCATTACCCCCCCATTGGCTCGAAAACTTTATCACAAATTAAAATTAAATCTTAAGAATGATAACAATCACAAAAGTAACAAACAAATACAACTATAACAGATTAAATGGTAAACCAAACATGATTAAACAGTTAAATAATATTACGTTTATTTGATTACTAATGATCTGTCCCAAAAATGTGATCCAATCTTTTTGACAAAAATGCTTATAGTCCCTCACCGTCACCATCCCACACTTCAGGTGAATAATATTGATTTTAGCCCTTAATACCAATTGTTGACCCCCAAAACTCCTAATATTAGATCACCATTCTGTGTAAAAAACAACTGAAATGGTGTTTTTCTGTAGTCACTAATATATATCAATTTCAGCCGTTTTTACCAAGTTTTGACCCCTAAAAACTCAAATTTGACTCCGTTCGAATTTTTGAAAATTGCTCTTCCTTTTGTTTGGCAATAAGAACATTTTGGCGAAATCTGGAATTTTTATCACATACCCAAGGTCAGATATCGTCTGGAGTGACACAAATAAATATATTATAATATACGTAACATTTTTGTTGAAATCTACAGATACATCAGGATGCTCTGAAACGGATTTGCCTGTAACGTAATTTCAAAAACTTATTTTCTGAAAATTTTGGACCCATTGCAATAGCTTCATTCCTTGGAAATTCTCGAACATTGTTGCCAAACAAATTTTTTATTTCATCAATTTATCTTACCTAACGTTACCTGTAACATTTAGTGCTTTGTTAAATTTAATTTAAATTCATCTTTATTTGTAATGTCAAACCATATTAACGAATTTTTAAAGGAAATGAAGCTATTGCTATGAGTAACGTTTTCAGAACATGCATTTTTGATATATTTTTACAGGCAAATCCGTTTCAGAGCATCCTCAGTTCATCCCTAGATTTTAACAAAAATGTATGTATTATGTATATATATATATTTATGTGCCACTCCAGATGATATCCGTCCTTGGGTACATCATAAAAATTCCAAATTTCTCCAAAACGTTTGAGTTGTTAAACAAAAGGATGAGTTCGAAGATGAGCAATTTTCAAAAATTCCAAGGGGGTCAAATTGAAGTTTTTATGGGTCTAAAGTCGGTGAAAACGGCTAAAATTGCAAAAAAGTGACGTAAAATCACTGGAATGGTATGGAAGGGTGAGTAAAGACAGAAAAATACCATTTCAGTAGTTTTTCACACAGAGTAGGGGTCAGATTTTGATTTTTGGGGGTAAAAAATTGATTAATGGCTAAAATCAATATCAATTCACCTGACGTTGTGTGGGATGATTATTCGCGACGGACGGACTGTTTGGATGGTAAAACTATTTATCTCAAAAACAAGTGGGTAAAATTTGACTTTATTAGGTTCAAACATCGGTAAAAATTGCTAAAATCACGAAAAATTATATAGTTTTAAGAAAAGTGGTATGGTTTCTCGCTATATCATCTTTTTACACGATAGCAGGAATATTTCTTTGAAAATTCGCTCTTATAGTCATGCTGCATGACAGGAACTTTTTTTCGTTTTCCGATAACCCCCCCATTCAACAATCCTGGCTACGCCACTGGTGGTGGCCATTATGTTTTAATTTGTATGGGTAGAACCACAAGTTCACAACTCGATAGAATCGAAACTCTCCTTATACTCAACGCTTAGAGGCATTTACAGTATTTTCCCCATCCTAGGCTCCCTAATTGCCGGACTGGGGCTCAAATTTCGTACATGACCGAGCCCTATCCACACCCAATATTTCGGCCCTTTCTGAGCCTTTTGAAGGCTCAGAAAGGGCTATAGTCATATGATTTAATACGTTTGAAGGGCTCATATAATTTACTCTACTAACTACGCCACAGCATGGTTTGTCATTATTTTCGAACTTCAAATGTTTTTAAACGATTGGGCTGTTTTCGACAGGTCACGTTCTCTTCGAAATGTGCGCCGGTTACGAGCTTACTGTGGCCGTCCCCACCACGGCTAACCTCCTGGATATTGCATCTTATCCACAAGTAAGATTGTTTTGTCATAATTCTGTTCCTTTTTTTTCCAACTTTGCTGGTAGATCCAAACGTGTTGTGAATATTATGACGTATTAGGGTTTCACATGCCGATGATCGATGTTTTCTACATCGATGAAAAACAACCGATGATCCCCCCCCCCCCCCCCCCCCCCGGAGTCAATGTTTTTAAATAGGTATTTATCTTTATTTTCTTTAATTTTGATAAAATGATGATGAATTGACATACTGAGTCGGACACAGAACGTATTGACACAATATTGCTTTCAACAAAACGTTGATGATTTTTTTTTTGTGGATTGCAGTTTTGCTGATTTTTCAGTCCGTGAGTTGAGTATAGGTACCTACCGTTGGAGGCAGGGGCCGTGCTCAGCTTGGTCGTTTCCACCAGCCCACCCCAGTCAAGCGAATAATAATTTTTTTTAAATAGTTAAATGACATACATTTTAACCAGAACTATTCTTTCTGTAGGCCTATGTTTTATCGCTAGACCAAAACTAAGGAGCAATGGAAATAAACCTTCTTTTGACAAATAAGATTAATAGCCCTACCTTGATATAATATCTAAGATATAATTTCATTTACAGCCTGATTTGTCAAAACGCTGATTTTTTACATCGATAACCTAGTTTCGTGTAAATATTTTAGTTTATTTGTGAATGTTGCCTAATTTTTTGAAGCCATGTCTTGTATAAACATCGAACATCGATTTTCGTCAAAATAAATTGATGTTTTCAGGTCGATATCGTCACATCGATGATTACCGGTTTTAACATTGTTTCCTTTAGTTCCGTGTTTTCAGCGAAGAATGGGACTTCTTGAAACGAAATTGTTTCAAGTTCGTTTGAAACGAGTTTGTTGAGTCCATTTTCGCTTCATCGTTTACGGCGCAATTAGCTTCGTTTCTTTCATACGAAATCAGGTGGCGACCCACCTACCAAATTGTAACTTCTTGAATATTAATACTTATACAGCAGTATCCCAATTCCCCTCCCTCCTTATACCTACCAATGCGTCACATTTAGAAGCAGATAGGGAATTACGTTAAGATGCACATATGTAGTACCTACGTCGGATTTTGAACAGCTGGCATCCGCTCTGCTCATCCTAGCTTTCGTATATCTTTCTGGGATTGGATTCGGGCGATCATAATAATTATTATATGCAGTAGGACAACAAATATAATGATTTTTTAGTCTATATACATAATACAAGTTCTAAACTTATATGGGTTTATGGGTCAATGAACTTAACTGGGCAGTGAAAATCCCTACTCAACAATACAATATTAAGGACGACCTTTTTGTTAAATTTCAGTCTTATACGCCATTTATGGAAGTCGTAAATAAAATTATTAGGTAGGTACCGAACATTTCAATCGAACTAGGTAACTTGCGACCACAAAACCATGAAGAATCGAACTATAACGGTAGGTAAATGTAAATTTCCGCACCCTTTTGACTGCGGACATTTGCCTCCAGAACAGTGCGATGAGTTATCCCATATTATGATGGCGGCACCAGGGTGATACTGACTTCAGTGAACGAAATAAAATGTGGATATTTTGCCATAATTTCAAAGCTAAACAATGGCCCTTTTATCTAAAACAGAGACAGAATTAATAAGTGTAACCCTTCTTCCATAAAAATACAGTCCGTTTTCACTGGCAACTGGTGTTTGTGAAATCTATCTAGGGTGGTCTTGGCGGCAAAATAGTCTATTGTTATGATCGAAAACTTGCGGTGCCCACATTCTCCTTTCCCCTACCCTATTATTATTTTTTTTTCTCTAAATCTAGACGTAACAGAACACGGAAAAATATTGAAACATGGATAAGTATTTTTGATTCGATTTACTTCGTTGGTACACACCCTCCACGTTGGTAACCACTGTAAACATAAGCTACGCATACCACTAGCAAGTAAACACCTCCGCAATTACAAAAATTTTATTAATAGGTACAGCGTCAGAGTTTCTGTCATCGATTTTTTGAATAACAGACTATTGCAATGGGTCCAACATTTTTATTGCATATTACTAAGAGTTTTTGTGTCGTTTCAGGCGAAATAAAAATGACCACGAAAGTCTGAGTTCGAAAGTAGGTATTTTTGGATACATGAAGTCGATCAAATTTGAGATTTATTGGTCAAACAACCCTCGCTATCGCTAACAACCCGGTTAAAATGGCTAGAAATCACCTGAAATTGATTTAAATCCACCAAAAGTGGTTTAGAGTAGTGGTACGAGAAAGAAAAAGACATTTTCAAATGAAAATTGGATTAGATTTTTCAGTTTTAAGGGTAAAAAAAATCTTCATAATTGGCCCAGAGTCGTCAAAGTTTTGTTGAAAAAAGAGCCAGTCCATTTTTGTCACAAATTACTGAATTACTGTCACAAATTACTGTCACAAAAGTGCTTTAATTTGTTTTGAAATATACCTAAATACTCGTAATAAACCATTGTGGAAAATTAATTGCTTTTTCGTGGTAGGAAGTTCACTAATTACGCTTAGGTACTTCACATTACAGTTAGTGAACCTAAACTGTATCATTTTCATTATTCAAGACGATTTCCCTTCGTGTTTCGCATTAACTCGTGGAATAGTAACACCTGCAGTTCTACATAGCTTCATCATCTAAACTACGGATGTATTCTTGGTATCCTACACCAAATATGTATTCATTATTTAAAAATGTATTCATGTTTGTTGCGTAGGTAATGAAAATGTATAACGCTTTGTCTGTAGGTGGTGGAGGTATTAGAATTCATTTTCAATAACCCCAAGCAAAGGTGTCCGTCCATTGAAGAGCTCCTTCTCTCAGATTTCTTCAGGAATATCGACTTGAGGGAGATGAGAGCCACGTCGCTTCCGGTAGGACCTTCTTTCCGCACGGTTCGCATATTTTTTTCTGATCTTCTCCCACTCTTCCCTTCGTATAATGAGATATCAATGACTCACTGCGTAAATCCACTGTTACTTCTCTTCCACACATCTACTTAACCCACGTAATAGACCTTATCATGAAGTCTGATTAAATTTATGACGTTTCGTAATATTTAGGTGCAATAGCTCCATCAAATGATGCAAGTCGCATCATAATGGTGTCGTTTCGGATTATGATCAAGGATTGCAGAACATTTCCAGCTCAGTCAATACAACTTTTAAATGTGCAAAGTGCGCAGTATAGCATCCTAACTTTATTTGATTCTTAATATAATGCATATGTAGATGTATCCGATATTATCATTTCTACAGTACCCATATGAATATAGTACTTACTAGCTGGGGACTCGTGCGTTGCATTGAGCAGCGGTATCTATGTATTATTGTACATTGGGTACCTACACCATGACTTTCAAACTCGGCTATTTTTACTCAAACAGAAATTAAGCTGTCTTTCCATCTCAGCGATTTGATCTCAAGAATACATTACACAAGTTTCATTCAAAAGGGACGCGATCAGGGTAGATATCATTGAAATTCATGCCAGCTACCTAAAGTAGAGCTGGAGGCCCTGGAACTAAAACTCAATAATCCTGAAGTTAATAGAGCCCCTTTGAGATAGAGGGTTTTCATGTTTCCAGATCTCCAGTCCTTTTACAGACGTAAACACGGGGAGGTATTCAGTTATGAAATTTTTTAGTTATTTACCTAATCTTCATTGCTAAATCAACGTCCCTATGATGAGTACCTTGTTGATCGGTCGTCTTCTGTTCACAAAATCTTAGCTAGATCTTGCCTCAATAGTAATATCCTGTATTGTTTTGAACTAAAACATCTTCAAAAAGTGGAAAATACAAACATTGCTAAGTATGCTGGAAAAAATTCTGAAATAGGCTTGGAAAATTCTGGATATGACGAACAATATTCATAATTTGAACAAATTCAACTATGCTGTACAATTGAACCACACGTTAATTACCTTTAAAACGTGACTGAAATTGGACGAGCACACGAAATGTTAATGGTTAAATGTAAATTAATTTTTTGGATAATTACAAAAAGATCACAAGATTTAAATATCTTGGTAGCGTTAAATAATACAGAAAAAGAAAATACCAAAACTTAAGTCATAATTCTCCACTATGATATAATAGCAAAAGAAAGGACACACATTTCAAAGTATTATACTGGATAATCCGTATGAATCGTAACGATCTAAGAGAAGCTATTCTTCCTATCCGTGTTTTCCTTGGCAGTTTCCGTGATTGTCGTTAAATGCGTGTTGTACTCTGATACGTACCTAAATTATTGCGCAGCGTTGCGCTAGATCAGCGCAGTGCGTCAATGATAAATGGTTTGAAATCATCCCGAATATCTCATTTACCTGCAACCAAGGTAATAAAGTACCCCAATATTACCGGATACGGATCGTTCTCTATCCGGATCCGGATTAAGTACCACTTTTGCGGCAAATCACTTACTTACCAAATAATTCTTTTGAACTAAGTAGTACCCATAGTATAGTTACCTTGTAGTAAACGTACTTACATAAGATGCATCATAAGTCTCCCTATTGGAAGCATTGAAAGCTGTAGTTTTAATCTTGTTACATGACGGAAAAGTAAAAACCATACACCTACTAATGAGCAACGTCATTACAGATATAATTACGTGTAGTTGCGTTATTCAAGGGTGGCAGAGTATGCAGTTGTAATTATCATGTTAGATCTAGAGCATGTATCCACATATTCTTTTGTACTGGGTCAGAAAAATAATTTTATAAGCAAAAACGCACTCAAACGCCGTTTCCATTGTTTCAAATAATAAGGAACTTAATATATTATTGCACATTTGGATTCTAAGCGTAATTTCAAGTTGGGTCAAAGGACCCAACGCTCGCTTTTTGTATGTATAACGTGCAAAATTTTGTGATAGTACGAGCAATTCTAGGCCCTACATCTGACCCCCGCATCATAGTGCTCGTGATTTTGCTGTATTCTTGAACGATGAATCATGTGAGGGGGACCTCTCATATCGGAACTTACCTCAGACAAAAAATAATGTTAGTGCCTGAGGCTTGACTGTAAATCGGATAGATTGGAGGGGGAGGGGATTAAAATAGGCTTAGGTAAGTTCTAAAATTAGATAGGTATATATATTACTTTCACCACCTGATTCGGCGATCAAAATTTCTACAATATTATGTGAGATATATGATGTTGGGGTTCAGAGGTAGAATCTTTTGGGCTCCCACCTAAATTGCGCAAATAATGTGACATTACATGAAGAAGAGCTGTACAAATCTGTTGGAAAAAATATATTGATCAAGTTTTGGTTCATTTTATAATTAAATTTCACCCAGAATTAAAATTTGCCGTACAAAATGGGGTTGAATGCTTCATGTTCAAATGATTTACCGCTTTAGGGACGGATATTTTTAATTCGGCCAATTCTGCCCTACTAGGGAGCTGGGCTTTTTAAATTAGATTCATATAAATCATTTCAGTTTAATTAATTTTCTTGAGACCCATCAGTCTACTTGCTCCCCAGTTCGCTCATGTCTACGAGTACATAATATAGGTAGTAAATCAGCACTGCACTTTCTTTATTGCAACACAAAATCACGATTTTAGCATGATTTGATTGGTGTTATTGGGATAATGCTTAGCAGTCTCCTCCTGTTTTTGGGTGTATGTGAATCACTTTTCAACCCCAATGTCTGATACAAAATTTTAAACTGTTACAGAGTATGCAAGCATGCTTACTGTGTGGATATGCATTTTTATAGTTTGGAGAAACGCCACAAGAAGTTGTTTCTTTCAATAAAATTGTACATGACATCGTTTTAAAGTATGAGTTCATCAGTTTTAATTTTTTTCAATTCGATTGTTGGCTTTATAGAATCCTGCTACATCTTTTTTACGCAGAATATTGTCGTTTGACAATCGAACTCGTGTATTCAAGTTCGATATTTGGGAGAATTTGTTTTGAATTTCCGAGGGCAGTCAAATACTTAGCGATCTCTCAAAATGTCATCAAATAGGTAACACATGTTTTGGGAAAATATTGGGATTTTAAACGTTTGATCCCAAATTTCAAATACCTACAGCCAGAAACCTCAAATCGTAATTCTGTTTTTCTGTGTATTGATCAGATTTAATAAACATCACATTTTCTTTTCAGTTGTATGTCATTTGAAGATCAGCGACATTATCTCCATTTTCCTCTATCTCTGAGTTTATTCGCTCGTCGTGGCTATACGAATGTTCCGAATTAGATGAAACCCGGGGCTATCTGTAGAAGGCATAGGGTTGTGGGAAATGGGGGCTTGGCGAATGAGCCACTAGGGGGAAATCACACTTCAGAGATGGCTGATTTACTGCCTGACAATTAATGCCCGATTTAAATGTAGTAAAATGCCTACCTAGGTGTTCAGTTTAGGCTGAAACTTGGGGATTGTGATGGTTCAGGTAAATGGACGTCTCAGCGTTAGGAGGTTTTGGGATTTTGTCAATGTATTGTCGCAAATCAATATCCTGAGTAACGCCAAGGACATCCTGAATGGCCAATAATTTAGATACCCGAGTTCGATTCTTAAGCAACAATAAACAAAGTGTAAATACGTTAATTTATGATGATTGGATATTTGAAATATATTGAGGCCTTGCGCAAGTTGAATGCTGAACATTCGGGGTCAGTGAAACCAATTCCTATGGTCGATTGATCCAATGATTTTAATCGACGGTTTTAAATTATCTTTGTTGTGATTTTCTGACCTGCTGGATTCCATCAATTTCAGTAGGTGTCAGCAATGATTAATAATCGAGTGAGCCGATTTTGCCAGTCGGCGTTGTTAATTTTGAAAGACTCACTCTGTGGCTTATCGTCAAGTGTTGAGCACAGAACGAATATGACTACAACATTCATAACGATGAATGTTCTCATTTTGTTCGTAGATAGCCATGCTTGGTGTAATCATGAAAATAAATAGGAAGGTGAAATCGGCCCTAAAGATTTAGTAAGCAGAAATCCCCGCTTTATTTCATTTTTAGCTCCCGATAGATAGTTGGTAATTAATTTTGCTTGCTAGATCTTATAATAGGGTTTTTTTTCTGTCCACAGCAAGTTTACCATGCACATTTGACCGCCTCTACCATTGCTCTACTGAACGACATTAAGAGACACCAACGGCCTAGAAGGTGATATAGATCGTTTATCTATATTAATGTCGATCTTATGATTCACTATAAGTCAAATGCAGGTCGTTGCATTGAGTCCTGATTTCCAATTGCCAACTTGATTTTCTAAACTGACAGGATTCGTTCGGTCATGTTTCCTGTTCCCTCGCCACCCCTGACTGTACTGCTATGGTTGACTGAGATGTAATGTTGTATTAGTATAATTGATGTGGTGGTTTACTGGCGATGTTTCGATGGTAAACTGAATCTATAAATTCATTTGCAGAGGGAGAAGATCCCAATCGTCTTCAACAGAAGCAGCGTCTCCCGCAATATCTCAACAACACAGGTGAGCTCGTGGCTCCAATAATCAATTTTTGATCACTTTGGACTTTGGCAATACTTTCTTACCCGCTTGTCTGACCTTTCGTCTTCTTGAACACTTTAAACGACGCTAAACCCACAGCTGCCGTGATCCATTACACTTTGCTCTGTTCGACAATCACTAACACTTCTTTCCTTTGTTTTACTGTTACGAGTAAAAGAATGATTTCTAACTTCGTAGGTGAATTTCATGGATTGGTACATAATTTTCTTCCTTCAAATCCCTTCTTGAAGAATTTCCACATTCCAAAATCACCACACTGAAAATGCACTCATAAACTATCGGTACCGTCAACGGGCTTTCCGAAGCTTCTCTTTCGAGTAACCAATTCTGCACGGTGATACCATAATATTCATAATACTTATATTAGGTATATAGCTTTTTTCAATTAGTCATTTCCTACTGCGGTCTCATAAAATATGTCTCACAAAACATGATCCCCTGTCGTGCCCTACTGTATTCCCTCAGATAGCTCTTTTGAGCACCACTGCTGGTAGTTGGTAACTGGCTCTATTACGGACTCATAAAACGATCCCCGGTCGTACCATGCTGTAATATAATATGGATTTTTATACAATACCATAATTCTAGTATCAACAGTGCTTCTCTATTTTCTGAACAGCAGCCGATCTCAATCACTGAGAATTACCGTGGCTTAGTGTAGGTGCTTGCCATGTATTTCAGTACAGGAAATTTGATATGAATGAACTACTAGGACCAATTTGAATTGCCGATTCTTCGAAGTGAAAATTTAGCTCAAACGCTATGCATTTTTGAACTTCTGAACTTTCAACCCCCATTATTTACTGATTTCGGTTAACTGCTGGTTATGATGTAGGATCATCTCTGGAAAATGCAATATGCCTACATAAATATAAAACAGCGAGGCAACCTTGAACTATGTTACCTATTATATTATCGTGCTCTTAGACTGGACAAATGCACATTGAATTCGTGTATGACTGGCGATAAAGTTTGAAATACCTAATATTATAGAGTCTTCATCACCAGTTGACCAGTTCGAAATACATTCAAATGCATAACACCCATACACAAAGTATTGAACAGTTTCAAATCGAAAAGAAAGTAACTCGAGTCTCCTTTATCTGCTTACAGATATAGAGATGGAGTTTCATTGGACGATTGTAGAATAGTGCCATCAAGGCATGAATGGGAAACACGAGTTTAATATTAACTTGCCGTTATTTGACTTTTTTTAATAATCTCAAATTTAATAATATGGAACAAACTAATAATAAGAATGGACCTGTAGAGCTATAGAATCTTAGGGCTGTATTGGTTCCTATTATTTCAAAGAAAACACGAATTGAATTATTAAGTCAAATTTAAAACGAATGTTCGAAAATGAGTTTTCTCTTATTATACGAGCTGCACGGTTGTTTTGCTGTTTCTCAAAACCTTTCGACTTCATCTTGGGAACTTCATAGTTTTTTCTTTCTTTCTTCGATTTCATTTTTCGGTTTGCATGTATATTTTCTCTGAAAGGTGCACATTATTGGAGTGGGAGTTGAATAAAGAGCGAAAGAAAGTTTATTGTGAAAAAAAGAATATAGTTACATTGTTAACATCGATCACAATATAGGCGCATCAAAGTGACATCCATCGGCACCTGCTTCAAAGAACACCAGAAAACAATGCTAAAGAAAAAAACGCTGCAAATCCCTGCACAACGGTTTATTATTTTGTATAGAATACCCTTCTGTTACAGATCACAGCTCTCTGTATCAGCGTTGGCCAATAGAATTGCAGAACCATTTCGGACCATGCCAATGCGCACCATACCAATTAGACAATTCGAAATGAATTCCAATTCAAATTAATTTGAATTCAAATTAATGAATTCCAATCCAATTAATGAATTCCAATTCGAAATCGATTGAATAAATTGATTGATTGATGGAATCGAGCGCTTCCCTGGTGACGAGCGCACAATGCCAATAATTAGGCAATTCGAAAAAAATTCCAATTCGAATTAAAGTCCAATTCATTATACCAATATTGACAATTCTAAGTGAATTCCTATTGCAATTGAAAAAACTTTGCCAATTTTGGCGAATGTGGAGTTATGTTTATATGATTAATGTGTCGGGAATTTAGATGGGGATGTTAGGTAGATTGGTGAGCAGTGGCAAATTGCAATTCAAAATCTAAGTGAATTCCAATTGCAATTGAAAAAATTGATCGATTGATTGCTCGATTGATTGAATAAATTGATTGATTGATTGAATCGAGCGCGTCCCTGGTGACGAGAGTGTATACAATTTCATTCACCCTGGTGTCGAAAATGCCTGTCGGTGAAAACTTCGGGGCCTTACTGTGAACGAACGGCTGGACGTACGATGCTCCGGATGGTCTTAAACAACTCCCAAGTTCGAGAACTATTTAAAACCGTAAAAAAATTCACGTAAAACAAAGGTATAGGCGTTCTGAAAATTTCAGCCCCTATTTTGAACCCCTTAGAGATGACTGACAGTAACGTCGAGCTTCGAGGACCAACTAGACCCCGAACGGAACCTATAACCCGAATTTCATCAATTTTTATTCATGGTAACTAAGCAAAGTGGCCCGTACGGCGTACGGCGTACGGCGTACGGCGGACAGACAGAAATATTTTTATTGCAGTTTTGGATTCTACATACCTTGAAACGTAAACCATCAAATTTTGAGGGGGGGTAAGAATTTTTTTTTTTTCATGCTCGATTCCAATGGTTCATTATTGAAAATAATAAACCAAAACCAAACTTAAACGCATGAAATAATAGTAGGCACAAAAATTGATAAATTTGTTGCGAATAGGTAAAAGAAACAGCTAACCACATAATTATCATTGTTAAAATGGCCATTGTTGGTTAATTTATTTCGTATTTGTGATGAATTTAAATTTATCATCACGGTGGCGTGAAGGAGTGAATAGATGAGAGCGAGGGGAATTTCACCTAGGCGGCGGTAATCCACCGATGTAGGTGAGAGGAAGGAAATTCACCCAGGCGGCGGTAATCCACCGATGTGAGTGAAGGGAGGAATCTCGTCTAGGCGGCGGTAATCCACCGATGTAGGCGAGAGGAAGGAAATTCACCCAGGCGGCGGTAATCCACCGATGTGGGTGAAGGAAGGAAGGTGCTTGTCTAGGCGGCGGTAATCCACCGATGTAGACAAGAGGAGAAGGTAGGAGGTGAATTCCCAGAGCGGCGGATACCACCAGGCATCTGGGAGGAGGAAGGTAGAGAGAGAAGAGAGAGCTGGTTAGAGGAAGTGTCGAATGAATCTAAAGCCCCAGGATCCAGGGTTATATAGGAACTGGAGGCCTCTCCCTCCAACTCCCCTGTTGGGAGTTTTGGGGGGGGCCCAGGTTGTGTCCCCTGGATTCTGTTGCCTGTCTCCCCACTCAGATGTTTATTAGCGGAAGGTAATTTTTACATAGGAATATTGGTGAGAGCTTTAAGGTTGTAGTGGAGTGTTCCCGGGAGGGACTCACGACAGAGGTCCCCCCAGTTCGAACCAATGTTTGAGGTAGCTGAAGGCTCAAGTTGACAGTGGCTGAGGGCTGCGGAAACAAAAAGGGGAAGCTGAAGGCGCAAGGATACAGGAGCTGAAGGCTGAAACAAACAATTGCAGTGCTGAAGGCAGAAGAGTGACCGGAGGTGTCTTAAATCTAGGGTGATATACAAGTAGTAGAATAAGTAGGCATAAGTTGACATAAGTAGACATAAGTAGGGCTAAGTAGACAAAAGTAGACATAACGTGACATAAGTAGAGAAGTAGATGTAAGTAGATGTAAGTAGATGTAAGTAGATGTAAGATATAAGTAGAAGTAAGACATAAGTAGATGTAAGTAGATGTAAGTAGACGAAATTTGATGATGGGAAACATATGTACAAGGAGGGTGTGATGAAAAATTTGATGAAGTGACAATATTTACAAAGGTGATAAGTTCGATGATGATGATAAGAGGGGTGATAGTCAGATAGATAGCTAGATATTTACAGGTGCAAGGTATTTACAAGTAGTATTTACAGGTATGTATAGGTATTTACAGGTATGTACAATTTTGGTACGGTTTCAGGGGAGGCAGATCGGAGCGGGGTTGTGAAATCCGCCGTTCCCTGGGTGTGGACAGTGTGCAGTGTAATGTGGTGAGTGTGTAATGATGGTGAGGTGATGGGGTGAGGGAGGCGACTCCCTCTAACAGTCTTCACGTTAGTGAAGACTGACAGAGGGGCCCCTTCACTGCCGGGGCGGTGGCGAAGGGGAAGAGCCGGTGGGAGCCGGTACCCGGGACGTCGCGGAGGTGGGTGGCGACGTTGGGGTCCGGCGGGCGAAATGGAGGTGATGTGTGGCGTGTGTGGTGTAGGGGTGGTCGGGTGAGTGGTGTGGGGCGAAGTGTCTGGGAGGACGGGGGCTGGTTTACATCGGGCGAGGGGTACAGTGTGGGGCTTCCCGTCAATTAACAGGGTAGCCGTGGTGTTTGTGGAGCGGATGACGTGGAAGGGCCCGGCGTAGAGAGGTGAAAATGTTTTGTGGATGCCGGGCTCCTTCAAGTACATGTGAGTGGCTGTGTAAAAACGTGTGGGATAGGTGGTGTCGTTGTGTGGTGTTGTTGTGCGGAGTGGTTCCCTGTTAATTGACGGGGTGGGGTGTGGGGTGAAGATGTCGGCTGGCAAACGTAAAGGGTCACGAAAAGCGTGTTGTGCGGGACTTGTGTTGTCTGAAGGACGGGCGGAAGTGCGGAGGCTAAGTAGAACGTAGGGGAGGGTTTTGGTCCATGAAGGGGAAGTGGCTGATGTGGAGATGGCTTGCTTGAGGACCGAGTGCCACCGCTCTATTTTCCCGTTGGATTGGGGGTGATAAGGAGTGGTGCGGATTTTCTGAATCCCGAGGGAACGGAGCAGGTCGGCAAAGTGGGCTGATTCAAATTGCCTCCCCTGATCGACCGTGAGTGTCCGCGGACAACCGTAGCGGCTGATCCATTGATTGAGGAAGGCCGCGGCGACGGCGTCCGCGGTAATGTGGGCGAGTGGGATACACTCTACCCAATTTGTCGCACGGTCGATCATGGTGAGGCAATACCTCTTCCCCTCGGAGGGGGGAAGAGGGCCGACCAGATCCATGTGGACGTGTTCCCACGGGAGAGAATCGGGGATAGGTTGAGGAGGTACATGGGGGTGAGCCGAGACCTTGAATTGCTGGCACTTCTGGCACCCCAGAACCCAGGTACGTATATCCGTGTTCATATGGGGCCAGAAGTACCGCGTTTTGATGAGGTCCCGGCTCGCCCGAATGCCGGGATGATGGAGGGAGTGGTAGTGTAGGAACAACTGCCTCCTCAGCTCCGGTGGGACGTACGGGCGCGGTGTGTCGGCCGATACGTCGCACCAGAGGTCTAGGGGAGGCAGCTGTTCCAATTTTGAGGCGGAGATGAGATGGGAAAGAGCGGGATCGGAGGTAGGAGTTTGATGGTTTTTGAGGGTTTGCGGGGAAGGGAAGGGCAGTAGCTCCGCCACCGGCGCAGGGGTGGGGCGGGAGAGGGCGTCGGCAACGCAGTTGTCGGCCCCCGGCAAATAACGAATATCGGACGTGAATTGTCCGATAAATTCGAGTTGCCGGAGGCGACGGGGGGAGGCTGATTTTCGATTTTGGAGGAGGGCGTGGGTGAGGGGCTTGTGGTCGGTTATGACAGAGAACTGCCTGCCCTCCACGAAGTCACGAAAGTGTTTGATGGCTTCGTGGATGGCGAGGAGTTCTCTGTCAAAGGTGGAGTAATTTTTTTGTGTGGGGGACAGAGTTTTGGAGAAAAAGCCGAGAGGTTGGGGGGTGGCGCCGGTGTGTTGGTGGAGTACTGCCCCGATGGCCCAGTCGGACGCATCTGTGGTGATGGAGAGGGGGGCATGGGGATCGGGATGGGCCAATAGAGCGGCGTCAACTAGGTCCTGTTTGCATTGTTGGAAGGCGGTAGTGAGGGCGGGGGTCCATGAAATGGGGCGTTTATCGTTTTTTTTAGCCGGTTGTGGGATAGCGTGTATGAGTGGTTGTTGGTGTTGTGCCGCGTGTTTGATGTGTCTACGGTAAAAGTTCAGCATACCCAGGAAACGGCGGAGTTCTGAGACAGTGTTGGGACGTGGGAAATCGGTGAGGGTGTGAACCTTGTCTGGTAGGGGTTTTATTCCTTCGGACGAAACCTGGTGGCCGAGGCAGCGGACGGAGGGCTGGGCGAGGACGCACTTTGGAGTGTTAATGGTGAGGCCCTCGGCCGCGAAGATGTCAAGTACTTGTGTCAGGTGTGCGAGGTGTTCGGTTGGGTCTCGGGAAGCGATCAGTACGTCGTCCAAAAAACAGAAGACGAAGGGTAGGCCTCGTAGTATGTTGTCCATGTAACGCTGCCATGTTTGGGCAGCGTTACGGAGGCCGAAACCCATTTTGATATACTCGAACAGGCCGAAAGGGGTGATGATAGCTGTTTTAGGAACGTCAGGGGGGTAGATGTGAATGTGATGGAAGGCACGGGAGATGTCGAGTGTAGAAAAGATGGTGGTGTTGTGCAGGTGGGAAGAGAAATCCCTGAGGTGCGGGACGTTGTAAAGGTCTGGGGTTGTACGGGCATTGAGGCGGCGGTAGTCGCCGCATGGGCGGATATCCCCGTTAGGCTTCTGCACAATATGTAGTGGAGAAGCCCACGGGGATTTGGAGGGACGGATAATGCCGTCTTTGATGAGGAGGTCAAAATGTTTGCGGGCCTGTGAGAGTTGGAGGGGGTGGAGGCGTCGGGCTTTCGCGGATATTGGGGGGCCAGAGGTTTCTATGAAGTGTTGGGTCTGTGAGATGTGGGCTGAGGGGCGGCGCTGGGGTTTGTAGTTGAGGAGGAGTTGTTCAAACTTGGAGGGGGGTCGATCCACCGCATGTATGAACCCGGGGATGGGTTTCTGGGTGGAGGGGTCGAGCAGGCGCGCGTTACGGACGTCTACCTGGAGGCCGAAATATGCGAGGAAATCGGCCCCCAGGATAGCTTTCTCTACGTCCGCCACGGTGAATTCCCACTCGTACGCGAGCCCGCTCATATGAATTGATGAGCGGTACGTCCCGTACGAGGGGATGGTAGTACCGTTGGCGGCGTAGAGGAGTTGCCGGTAACAACGCGCCTGTCGCCGGAGTATGTTATTGGGGAAGATAGAGAGCGCCGCCCCTGTGTCAACGAGGAAGGGGACGTGCGTCTTTGAACACTTCAGGAACAGGCGTTGATGAGCTGGGGCGGAGTGAGGTAAAATTGGCGAGGTGTTGGAGTCCGTCGGAGGGGGGGGGCTTGGTTCGTCCGAGGTGATGGGCGGGTGCGATGGTGGTGGTTGTTCCCCCGCGAAGGAGACGCGGGGTGATTTTTTGCCGTTCCGGGGAGGGGGAACGGTAGTGGCGGCCGGAGGGGTGGTTGTCTTGGGGGCGGGGTTGGAGGGGCCGTTCCGTGGTGGGGGAACGGTAGCGGCGGCGCTAGTGGCGGCCGGAGGGTTGGCTGCCCTGGAGGCGGGCTTGGAGGGGCCGTTCCGGGGTGGGGGAACGGTAGCGGCGGCGCTGGTGGCGGCCGGAGGGTTGGCTGCCCTGGAGGCGGGCTTGGAGGGGCCGTTCCGGGGTGGGGGAACGGTAGCGGCGGCGCTGGTGGCGGCCGGAGGGTTGGCTGCCCTGGAGGCGGGCTTGGAGGGGCCGTTCCGGGGTGGGGGAACGGGAGCGGCGGCGCTAGTGGCGGCCGGAAGGTTGGCAGCCCTGGAGGCGGGCTTGGGGGGGCTGACTCGGGGTGGGGGAGCAGTTGATGGAGAGGTGGGGTGTTTAGCGGCGCCGTCAGATGCGGTCGGGAGGTTGGCAGCCGTGGCGGCGGCGTAGGAGGGGTAGCGAGGCGAGGTGGAGGTGGTGTGAATGCGGGCGGGGAGGGGTTGGTGGTGGTCCCCCCCGTGTTGGCGAGGAGGGGGGCCCGCCGGATTTACCGGCGGGCGTCCGCGTTTCCCTGCTTGGAGGAGTAGGAGCAGGGGGGCTGGCATTTGCGGGCCTCCCCACCGAAGTTCACATGGTAGAAACATCGGTGGGGGGGGTCCGCCGGGAGGTAGGTCCTGGTGGGGCGCGTGGAGTTGGAGTGGGGCGCCGTTTTTGGGGACCTCCCTCTCTGTTGCTGGGAGGGGGAGACGGTGCGGCGGTCGGCCGAGCGCTGGCGTCGGTGGTCGGAGGAGGGGGTCGGCCGGCGATCGACGGAGAGGGAGCGGCGCCGGTGGAGGGAGGGGGGCCGGCGGCGCTCTTCAGACGGCGATCGGTCCCTGCGGGGGGTGGGGAAGTGGGGTGCGGCGACCTCCGTGACGCTGGCGGCCGCGGCGAGGTCGTAGACCGTGTCGGCCAGACGGAGAAGCGGCTCGTCCGGTCCGTCGAGGTGGCTGGCGAGCGCCATCTGGATGGGGTGGGGGAGGGCTCGCAGCCAGAACGTCCGAGCGATGTCGGCCGTCACGACGTCGTGTAGTTGATGACTTAGGCGACGGTACAGGTGGGAAGGTTTCAAATCGCCGAGATGTTGGGGCTGGGACAGCGCTGCGACACGTGCGATCTTGGAGGGCTGGTATAAGTTGATGAGGCGGCTGCGGAGGTCGTCGTAGGCGGCCGTGGCGTCGGGGGAGATGTCAGATGTCTGCAGGAGGATCTCATATGGTAACAGGGAGATGATGCGTGAGTAGCGGGTACGCTGGCTGCGGATGTTGGCGGCAGAAAACGCAGCGTCGACCTGGAAGAACCAGAGTGCGGGGTCGTGCGTGTAGAAGGGGGGTAGCGACAGCGGGAACGACGCAGAGGCCGTCGTGACGTCGGCGGCGGCGGCGGCAGCGGCGGCGGCGGATGCGGTGGAGCCGGGTGGTGAGAGGCTGGTGAAGGGGTTGTCGGTTGCGTCAGACGTCGCAGCGGTCGGCGGCTGCAGCAGGGACGGCCGGAGGAGCGGCGGTGACGGCGAGTTCGGGTCCATAGTTGAGGTGTCTGGAAACAAAATTCAAATTTGTTGAGGTTTTGAATTTTTCAAAATTCGCAATTTGCGGCGGCGGAGGTGGTTGAGAGTTGTGTGAGCGGATGCGGGTGGGCCAAAAATTGCGAATTTAAACTGACTATTTTAAATGTGAATTTAAAATGCGGGACACCGAACTAGACTGGGGGCGACACATGAGGTGGTAAGAAGGGAGGAAGGGTAGAAGGTTGGATGAACGTCGGGTTCACCACTGTGATGAATTTAAATTTATCATCACGGTGGCGTGAAGGAGTGAATAGATGAGAGCGAGGGGAATTTCACCTAGGCGGCGGTAATCCACCGATGTAGGTGAGAGGAAGGAAATTCACCCAGGCGGCGGTAATCCACCGATGTGAGTGAAGGGAGGAATCTCGTCTAGGCGGCGGTAATCCACCGATGTAGGCGAGAGGAAGGAAATTCACCCAGGCGGCGGTAATCCACCGATGTGGGTGAAGGAAGGAAGGTGCTTGTCTAGGCGGCGGTAATCCACCGATGTAGACAAGAGGAGAAGGTAGGAGGTGAATTCCCAGAGCGGCGGATACCACCAGGCATCTGGGAGGAGGAAGGTAGAGAGAGAAGAGAGAGCTGGTTAGAGGAAGTGTCGAATGAATCTAAAGCCCCAGGATCCAGGGTTATATAGGAACTGGAGGCCTCTCCCTCCAACTCCCCTGTTGGGAGTTTTGGGGGGGGCCCAGGTTGTGTCCCCTGGATTCTGTTGCCTGTCTCCCCACTCAGATGTTTATTAGCGGAAGGTAATTTTTACATAGGAATATTGGTGAGAGCTTTAAGGTTGTAGTGGAGTGTTCCCGGGAGGGACTCACGACAGTATTATTATTATTTATTTATTTATTTATTTATTTCAAATGTTACCTCTCACGGTCTTCTAGTTCATTTTGGTTTATTATTTTCAATAATGAACCATTGGAATCGAGCATGAAAAAAAAAATTCTTACCCCCCCTCAAAATTTGATGGTTTACGTTTCAAGGTATGTAGAATCCAAAACTGCAATAAAAATATTTCTGTCTGTCCGCCGTACGCCGTACGGGCCACTTTTCTTAGTTACCATGAAAAAAAATTGATGAAATTCGGGTTATAGGTTCCGTTCGGCGTCTAGTTGGTCCTCGAAGCTCGACGTTACTGTGAGTCATCTCTAAGGGGTTCAAAATAGGGGTTGAAATTTTCAAAACGCCTATACCATTTTTTACGTGAATATTTTTACGGTTTTAAATAGTTCTTGAACTTGCGAGTTTTTTTAAGACCATCCGGAGCATCGTACGTCCAGCCGTTCGTTCACAGTAAGGCCCCGAAGTTTGCACCGACAGGCATTTTCGACTCCAGTGTGAATGAAATTGTATAAGTACAATTCAAACCAAATCTCGTAACCAGAGACGCGCCCACAGTAGGAAATTTGGCGGACATAAAATCATTGGTAGGGATCACCTGATTACATTGGCGGAGTATGAAGTCGAGTTGGTTGTTCTGTGATATTATTTCATTTGAAAAATGATGGCTCTTTTGGAGTTTGTTGGTAGGTAGTGAAACTTGAACAAACGTTGAAGTATTTTTGATGGGTAAATTATTACTACGGTAAATCATTACTCAACGGTAAATTATTATACAACGGTTCATTATACCATCTACGTAGAAGGGGCTGGAGTTTGTTGGTAGGTACTTTTGCAACTTTTTTCACTCCTCATCAACAATTTCTTTTCAGAACTTCATTGTGTGTGTTTCTTTTGTTAGGTACTGTTTGTCATCGGCAGAATTATTTTAGCAACATTTAACTCGTGATTTAGGTAGGTACCTAGTAACGAGTACGGGGTTAGGTACTAACCTACGGAGGGTCTGCGATCTACATAATATGTGTAGAATAGTACATATCATATTATATAGACGGGTTATCTATACATAGAGATGTGATCTGTAACAGAAGGGTATTCTATACAAAATAATAAACCGTTGTGCAGGGATTTGCAGCGTTTTTGAATAGGTAACCGGCAGTCGGCCTCTCTATATTATTTTGTTGTACCTGAAGGTTTCTATTTCAACAATGAAACCATGCAGGACAAGGGACATCCACTGAATGATGTGCAAGTAGGTAACACCACATTCTTCACCTCAGTTTTACTCCATTTCCTACCTGACCATTGAAATTATATTTTCTTGACGAGCAGCCTGAGTCAAATCACAAAATACTCAAAAAGTCGAGTAACACGAAAATTTAAGACAAAATATCGTAGCCTAGTTACAAACAGTGCAAAACCTCATTTAATATTGTTCCCTTCCAAACTGCCACATAAAACGTTTCCAAAGTTTGTTTCAAAATTATAACCATAACTGAGTCGATTGCTAAACCAACCGTAGAAAATGTATGTCTGGGTATCTCAAAGTGGATGTACCTCCTCCTGTTCCCTCTCGTCCTACAAAGTCGTATCCTGTGAGGAAAATATGTACGCTATGATTATTGAAAACTAAAGAGAAATTCATTTATTAAATGTGGTACTTTTTAGGACGTCCCTCAGTTGTAAGAGACGTCCTTATGTATTTGATCTGGTCAGAAGAGAACAACGCTCAGCCGACAATGAAAAGAACCACAGTTTCAGACCATTCTGAATCCAAATCCTTGAAAAAAGGGGGAAAACAGTGCGTGTGTTTTTATATGTGTGTGACAAAATCTTGTGCGCGCTGCCCATTCCGCAATTCTCAACCGATTTGCATGGTTCTTTTTTTCGATGCTGAAAACTTTATAGTTGTGCACTTCATCGCCGGAATTTCGAAATTTACTTCTTGAAGGGGGGAAAGGGGTTAATGCTGAAGGAAATGTTTTCGGCTAAATCTTGTGTGCGCTGCTCAGGGCTTAATTCTCAGTTGATTCACTTGGTACTTTTTTTAACGCAGAAATCTGTCTGGTTGTTTAGTACATCGCCGGAACAATTTCAAATTTATTTCTGTGCGGGCGGGGGATGGAAGAGAACGCGGGATAAGATTATCTATACACCACCATGTGAGGGAAGTCCACTGTAATGCAAGCACTACTCGACGGGATGTTCTTCTACGTTTATGCGAGCCCCCCCTCCCTAACATCACAAATTGACATAAATATATCGGCATCCCAAAGTAGACAACAGCGAACAGATTAGAAAAGCAAATTCATTTGTATACTTGGAACAGGTTATGTAGGTAGGAGGTACAGTACCTACTTCAAAGTGCCTACCTCTTATTTACGGACCTCCATCACACTGTAATTTTGGCTCACCTCCGACTTTCTGATCAAATAAATTATGGTACCCTACCGTGTTCGAGAATAATTTTTGGGAAACGTGTCGATAACGGGAAAACAGAATTTGTTGCTCCGAAAATGAATAGGCGGGTTGGACACACAAACAGTCAACGACTACTGTGCAGCTCGTGATATTTCCCTCGGGAGTCCTTCTCGCATGATATCGATGTCTTGATAGGTAATCTTTAATTTAAATAAAGATGAAAATAATAACTACGTAATTCAAAATATTTACATTTGGATGAGAAACCATAATAAACTGTGTTCTATAAAGTGACTTGCTATCAATGACTTATTAGCATAGATTTTTTTAAACAGATTGTAAACCGATGGCAATTATTTGAAAAGGAAGAATAGGTTCTAGGCATATCTCATCATCAAAATAGTAATTACCTATATAAATCTTCGTATATATTTTTAAGAAACAAAAATTAAACTAATAGGATATATTTTAAAGATGGAAATGAAAATGTTACTATTAGAAGACGCTAGTTTCAGTATACTAATATTGTAGTTGTTTGAAGAAAATGTAAAGAAATTATAAAATGCAATATGTTAAAATTTTATAACTTTGTAAAGGTTGTTAAATATGAAGAAATATTGTAAGACTTTATGAAAGAAATTTAAAGTAAAATAATTTTGTTGGAATAACGTTATTTCTTATATCGTGAGGTTACCCAGTACCCCCCAAAAACAAGGTAGGAGCAAGCTATTTTCACGTTACTCTAATATTTTTACTAATAATGCTTATAATTGGAATTTTATCTGAGTAAACACCTTTAGGAGTTGGATTAATTGACTCAAGAAATCTAGTTTAGAGTTCCAACTTTTAGTACCTTCAGATTCAACAAATAGTGTGGATATAAAAATAGGGTTTAGGCAGAACAAAGGAGAATAAAATGTAGAGAGAATTACACACAACATACAATAGCGGCTTCACCTAGTGAAAAGTAATTTAAAAAAAATACTAGCTGAAAATATTGTAGAATTGCGGCTGGTAGTACATTTCAATCTTGAGATGAAACACTCGGAAGCATGATCAGAGATACGAGTTAGTTATATATTATGAACAAGAATGTAGAGATATTCTGGTTGTAAAATTGTTTGATCAGGCATGAATGGAAAGCATGCGTAAACTGAGTTCAAAATAGCTTTATTTCATAGAGAAATTAGTATTGTTAGATAGTTCACAGGACATGAGTATTATTTGTTTTACGTTTTATTTATTTTTCTAACCTGAAGCATGTTAATCTCGTGATTTTCCGTTGCACCAGCCTTCAAGTTGGTATTTCCGGAACTCTGTCCGTGCATGAGTCTGTAAAGATACTTTGCCACCAACTGTTATGTGAGAAACTTTGCACATTGCGGTGATGGTATGTGTCAGAGATCACGAGAGGTAAGTACTTTTCCATTTCTTTGCAATTACGGCATACACACCTACTACTTTAATGTTAGATATGCCTATATATATGATCGGAGGTAGTAAATTCTTGGGTGATTTCTCGTGCTGAAGCATGCGGGAGATGTTATCGTAACTCTTTGATTGAACGATGAAGCATCTCAACACATTGAGCTATAAGCCAATAAGAAGATGAAAAACAGTCCTTGAACACGTAGCCCCAAATCAATCGATAAACTTTGGATGATTTTAAAAGAGTTTCTAAATTGGACAAAATATTTTCTAACTAGGTAATCGGTAATAAAATAGGTAGTCGAAATTATTCGTTCACCTTCTTTAAATGTATAATGAAGCTGAGTAACGAGTCGTTCTCCAATGGATTGGGATTTACCTTCTCAGTTTACAAAGCGGGTAGGTATAGGGGAATGTCATGAGTCATGAGGTAGCGTCGTAGACCCGTTGCGTACGATGTTTCTAGAGTTCACCCAACCATTTCCTTGCATTATGTGCCGTAGAGTACTTACCTACTCTTTGGGCGAGAAAACGTGGATGTGCTAACCATTGTATAGTGTACATCAACAGTATGCAAGTCACGTATGTAAGTAGGTGCGAAATGTAAGTCTGTTCAAGTCGAAGTGGCGTTAGCGTCAGTGTGCACGGAGAAGGAACACGTGATATACGTTTGTGCCGGAGAAGGTATGCAGCGTCGGTCATTCATTCGCGTACTCATACAGAAGAGATAGGTACACCTAACAACTTGCATCTAGCACTAGCGTTCCCCGCAACTCTTGATAGTCCTAATTTTCCTCAACTCTCGTTTAAAACTTATCTTTTCTTGTCTTATAGGGTGTCTATTGTAGGTACGGTTCTACTGAGAAGGCTTTCTCTTTACTAACATCGAATCTGCATGAATCGGTGTTTGTAAAGAGAAAGCCTTCTCAGTAGAACCGTACCTGCAATAGACAACAGATAAGACAAGACCTTACTAGTAAACACAAATTAAAGACAAATTAAAGGCTAGTATATTAAACACAAATTAAATACCTTACTGGTAAACACCCAGATAAGGAAGCCCTTACTCCTTAACACAAATTACGTATGACGTAACTACCATTCGTAGGTACCATAAGTACATACGTTCAAAACGCTAATAACCTACGCATGCCTAATCTACGTTACTTTTGGTGTATTATTCTGTGAATAATACACCTATTTACTCGATCAGCAAAACATTTTTATAACACCCCCTCAAAATCTTTTTCTTTTACGTTTCAAGGTGCGTAGATTCCAAAAATGCAATGCCCGTACACCGTACGCAGTATCATCCATATGTACACAGGCTCCATTTGGGTCCTACTTGTGTCTCGAAACTGTGCAGCCCTATCGGAATACATCCAAGGGTGTTATGGGTGAAAAATGGGAGTAAAAATAGGGTTTTTTGGTGTTTTAGTAACATGAGTTGAGTAACATGAGACCGAATATGAAGTCGATTTTGACCAACGAGAGAAGAATTGAGGTTCTAACAAAGTTTCAGCCTTAAATTTGCGTTAAATTTTCTCTAAAATCGTCGTTCTTCCGCACACAGGCTCCATTTGTGTCCTAGTTGTGCGCCGAAGCTCGGCAGCCCGATCGGAATACACCCAGGAGTGTTAAGGGTGGAAAATGGGTATAAAAATAGGGGTTTACGAGGTTTTTTGAGGTTTTAATGAACTTGAGCTTGTGAGGTATCGTTTTCCATGTTTTTTTAGGGCGAGAAGATAGAATATGAAGTTGATTTTGACCAAAAAGTGAAAAATTGAGGTTGTGACGAAGGTTCAGCTCCCAAAATTCATTTTTTATGAGTCACAAACCTGATAAATTGTCTGAAATCACCATAAATTTGTATAATAACACTAGAAGTAGTATTATCAGGTGAATCAAGACACTTCAATGGCACTGTCATTGATCAAAGATAAATTGTCAAAAATAGGAGCCTGATTCGAGTTTTTGGGGCCCAAAATAGGTGGACACCATCAAAAATAGCTATTCCAATTATTGCATGGGGTAGGTTCCGTTATATGCCCCCAATTCTTAAACATTTTTCTATTAACTTTAAACCTTATAAAAATGATGTAGTCGAGTAACTGAACTAACATTCCATCAATCAACAAGGATTTACAGGTATTCCGGTCAGTATTGTTATCGCTGTTATCTTATCTTTCTCGGGAATTCCGAATCTATTCAGAAGTCCCAAACAACCTGCTCATTCACGGGATAGTTTCTGGGATTGTTTATCTTGTTTGAGATGCGAGCGCTAGCGAGCATCCAGATCGCTTGACAATGCGAGCGGCGGAATGGGAAGACATTGCGAATTTTTGGCCACCTCAGTAAGAACTTTTAGAAAAATTTTTGTGTGTTCATTTTGGTGTGGGAATTAAATGACTCGTTGATTGTTATTGTGTTTTTCATATATAAGCCTTTTTCTTAGCCGTTTCACAAGGTTTAAAGTTAATAGAAAAAAATTTAAGAATTGGGGGCATATAACGGAACTTACCCATTGCATGTGAAAGAAACAGTAAATGAAAGCCAACATTTCTGTAGGTATGTCTAATAGAATAGTAAACCCATGTGACAGTGACTTCGCAGCGGTTTTTATTTCAATTAGGGCATTTAATCGTTCCATTTTGAGTGTACTCATTTCATAGGTAGTGCTATAGAATGTATAAAGCTTGAATGATCTAATGCTAAGTGTGACTACACCTTATTACGGTACCCTACATCTTGATTCTTGAAAAATCTGTCTCGTGAGCTGTAGGTACCTACCTATTTATTATAGACTTACCAAACTTATCTTTTTTTTTAATGATAGAGTAGGTATAATAGTTTACCGCATCTACAGTAAATCTTCTTAATTTAATGGCAGTGACTCGGAGGAAGGGAAGGACAGCGACTGCGAAAGAATGGACGAAGAAGAAGACGTCACTGGAGGATCACACGAGGACTCTGATACAGATACCCAAACCGAATACGTAGTGAGTAATTCATTATTAGTCAACTACTTGGATGAGCCGTGCGTTGATCAGGAATAGATAAGTTGGATTTGATAATAACGTAGTTATGTTTCAATCACGAGAGCTGGAGTCCAAGAAGTCCTAGTATACGTACTTGGGCTCTAGAACCTGTCGCATAGTGGAGCCGAGATGAAAATAAACTTAAGCTCAGCTGCATGGTTATAGGAAATTTCGCGCTGGTTCAGATTATACGCAATGTTGACGTACGTCATGATTATTTCCGTTAGTGTGAACCAAACTGGTTTTTGTATAGAAACAATTTAGAGGCAGTCAAATTCTGTGTCGAATGAGGGCGCTTCGAGCTTTACCTTGTTCAAAGTAGATAGCTAGGCCAGCAGTGATGATCGTCATCATGACAGTCATGATGATTAATGATCATTTATTAGTTTATTTATTTTGAAAGCAGCTGACCCTCTTCTGTTTCCCTATGTCCCAGGAGCACCGTCATCTGAGCCTTCATCTCTACCAGAACTTGAGCCCCGTGAAATTGGACGATGACAACGAAATAATCAGATAGCAAGCACTCACCAGGCGTAGGGTCTTGTCACAGAGCTAAGCTCACTCACATCATCGCTTCCCGTCTCTTTGGTTTGCAAGATCATCCCTGGTTAAACTCTAACGATATTATCTTTATCAATAAGGGCTTTTTTAGAATGGCTGAGCTAGAAAGAGCATTCGAGTGTTACTTATGTAGGTACTCGAACCAGACATACGCTTGCTTCTATCAGTAGGTTCTCTGTATATAAAGTTGGATACTTTGAGAAACCTAAAATACCTACTTGCAAGGTAGGCACTGTCGTGCGCGAATGAGACACAAACGAATAAATGCTATCTTACCTTTGTTTGACAAAACTCAATACAACGTGCTTTTCAGACATCGACTCTCCTGGATTTAACTCAGACGGTCTAGCATTACGTTGAAAATGTACGAAGCCATTCTATCATTTTATCTCGAACAATTTTTGAATGAAGTTCAATCAGTAAGGAAAGGGAGCTTATACTGAATTCAGCACTCAGGATATTGGTTGATGGTAACGCAATAGAGCAGTGAATATTATACAGCAAGGAATATTTATGCTGATGTTAGTACCTACTGTTCATTATTGTTCCCGTCATTGTTATAATGGGTGATACTTTTATTTTTGTTCAGTTTGCAGGGCTCAACAGCATTCAAGTAATATTGGTACTCTTATGTGCCAAAATGTTACTAAAGACCTAAAATTGAAATTACCCTGTTTGAGATTGATTGAATGGAAAAAGATCGAATAAATGCAGTAATGCAGCGTTAATAAAATTCATTCCTATTGGGTGATTAGGACACCCTTGAAATATGAGACGCTAATCGTTTTTATTGTCAATTCCTCGGAAGATTCGATAGAACCCCTGGCGAGGCATATCATCATATTTCACCATGTTAATTAAGCCTGTGAAACGATGTTGATATCAAACTGGATTGTGTTAGTGTTTATATCTGAGAACTCCGTAACACTGAACAAATTGATATATTTTTACTATAAAAGACAAAAAAATCGCAAGGTTTTCTAATGTTCTAGTAGATTCGCTGAAATCACCATGAAGGTAGGCGTTGCGAAACAGTTTACTACATTCCTTTAATGATTTGATTATTATTTCTGTCTACCCAGTTTTTTCATATTTAGCATGAAAAATAGTACCTGCTTTTTGAGAAATTCGATCCAATTCGTGCATTTTATTTGTGCATTCTCATCTTTTTGTTAAAACTATTTTACAAAAAATGTACCTACAACTAAAAATAAATAAATCCTATAAGCAACGTGGGGTTATTTTCGAGGTACGAATTAGGCGAGGAAATACATGAAAAGTAAAAAAGTGAAATACGTAGTATACTTCCATAATGGCATTGCGTAGAGCAATAATGCACTGTCACACTTTTGACCTTCTGCCTTTTGTAAAGCTTTAAAGCAATAAAATTGATGATTATGTCTACTTACGTTCAGCTCTCGCGAAGTGGTAATTTTTCATACAGAATTTGTATTTAAAACTACCTTTTAGCCTTCTCCTGGACTGATGATTAGCTTTGAAGTAGGGAAATATGTAGTGCGGTTGCTGTATAAGTAGAACGTAGTCATGTTTTGAAATGTGAGATACTAATAATACAATTTCCAAACTGTTGATGTTCTGTAAGAAGACAAAGTAGGTACCTGTCATCGTTTATGACCATGTAGTTTGTTCTGTGGCGAGTAAAACAAATCAAGTTTAAAACCAACAAATTAAGTCAGTATAATCTTACATTTTAATGGGAAAATTATCTGTGCTGCTTAGCATGAAGTCTTCAATTCACTTCAAATACAGACATTTCCATTTTTAGAAAAACGGTACATAAGCCACTCAATAACTCAGATGTAAAAATGTAGGTAATAACACTTTTTAAGCTTTGGACGAGTAATCTAGTTATAATTCAAGAACTTTACTCATTTTCATAACAGTAAATTTGTTAATCTTCATTATAAGCCCAGGATACCTGGACATTGGAAACTTGAATAGTGCGACGAGCATGTTGGTAGTTTCACTAACATCATTCAGATCTACTCAGCAAGTAGGTTCTTTCATACGTAATCTTGTACCTAAAATAACAGTTTTCCATTTTCACTACGAATCCGAAATATCTTCCCGAACTTGCTCTGATAATAAAAAGACAATGAATTGATTCCAGCGAAAATGGCGCTAAAACCAGTGTTTAAAAACAATATGGGGAAGTTGGAACACTCTTCACCCGTCGAGTTTCCGTCCTTCGTTCTGTAACAGCTCGTCCGCGATTCTCTCACTATACCGCCTAGTAGTAATAATAGTTTGTATTCTCCAGTAACACCTAATTAAAATTTACATTAAAAGGCTCTCATTCTAAAGGTTCGTTCAGCAGACAGTCCTGGCCCATTCCGGACCGTTCTATCCAAGCCGCGCCCCTTTTGTGCGTTCAGACAGCACCAGAACTGGTCCTGGATCGAGAGTTGGCTGTTCGGACTGACAGTCCAGGACCATTCGGGACTTGTTCCAGGAGTCATGGATTTTTTTCGAGGACTGCTGATCCTGCACATGCGCACTCGATGCTTCTACCTTCAGCTAACTTGGGAGGGTAGAATGCTTCAGGTTGTGCTTTCGGAATCATCAGCGCGCGTTCGGACAGACACAGTTCTGGACTCAATTCTGGACCGTTCTATCCCCTCATTTTCAGAACGCAGTTCCATCCTGTACTGGTCCAGGATTGCCTGTCCAAACATACCATAATGCTACGCACAGTTAGTAGGTAATGCAGGTTTTCCTGTCAAGGTTAGGCCTTTGTGTAAAATAAACGTCGCTGCTCCAAAATTATAATTTTCCAATGCTGTGTAGATCAGCTTCCGTTCGGCCAAATCCTACTTTTCATCCTGAAAGTATTTTAGAGTTTTGGGGGAAAGCCTTTCTAATGTAGAGAATGTACTAAATTTCAGAGTTTACTAATGGTACCCCATAAGTTACGTTTGATGAATCGATTAGAGAATATATTGTAAAACGAAAAGCAATTTATACATTATAAATAAACCATCAGCATGAGTTTTATTCTTTGAAAATACATTTAATTATGAAGATCTACTCATTTCATTGTTTCACCTAACTGATACTGATATTTGCTCAGAATACTAACACACTCTGTCTCTCTCTATGTTATGCAGCTGTTAGGTACCCAATTCAGGTTCTAAAAAGGGAGATGCATATCTCTGCTTACCCTGGCACCAGAAGAACTTGAAATATATAACTAGAACAGTCAGTTTGAACGAGAATCGGGTGTTGTTAATTTAGTAGGGGCCCTTGTTTTACTCTCCTGTACGTACCTACCTTGTACACTTGTTGTAATTGGCTGGTTTTTGACAAGAATCGTTGGAATAAAATGATCGGTGCGTTTATCGATCCAACATAAAAAAGTGATGAAATACCGCAATAGATCGGTACAGTTCACTTGAAGGGGGCGCATTCTTGAATGAAGACGGGAAGAATGTGATTGTGCCTAGAAGTTATTCTCAAAAAGTAACAATGTTTCAACATTTATGTAGTTCTTATTATCAAACTGGTGTCCCTAGTTCAATGAGTCATACATCCGATCTTGATTCATGAGAGGATGCCATTCCCCGGGGCTCTTTAGTTCATCTGAAGTGTGTTGTAAATGTTGCCAACCAGTATTTTCGACTGATCTGTCACCAGCCCGACCATGTAAAACACAAAAACTCCTATTTTTACCAGCCCGACCGATGCTCCCCGTAAAACAAAATATTGTGTTTTAAAAACGGTAATTTCGGTGTGGTTGGCAACACTGTATTTACAGCGCAGTATATGGGACCGTCGTCGTATGGGACAGTATATGACTGACATAAAATGACATCATATTATACAAATTATGTGCGTATATAGAATTTATTCATGTACATACATACAACTGTGTAGTACATACAAAGATGTACCTACCAAATATTTTCCCCACTTACAGTAAGAAGCCGAATTCCTAACCTTTTTTAAAGTTATGAAACCAGCCTACACTAGCTTTGAAGTTGTCTTCTTTTATACATTTTTTGGTATAAAAACTAGGCTTTTAGGCTATTTATGTCACCGGAGAGTTGTGTGTGTCTAGCATGCTCTTGAAGGAACCATGTGAACAACGCGTTTTCACCTGATTTCAGAGACTATGTTTCAAACCCAATTCCGCAGTGCGTATGAATGTCAGGACCTTTTCACGGTTCTGCCGAATGACATGAAAAAACGCCGGGTTACTGTGTGTGCCGGACTGCCACAGTTTCGGATTATCGAGAATGCTCTGTTCTAGGAGCATCGGTCGGGCTGGTGACAACTCGCACTGCACATGCGCCATCCAAACAGTCAGACCAATAGCGGAATCCATACGAACTCAAGAGCCCCCGGGATCGCCATCCTGTCCTTTTGTATCTGGATTCTTGTTCGGCTGAGAGGTACAGGATCTTGAAATTATGCAGCAAAAATTTCGATAAATAATGTTATCAATTGAACATCAATCAAGACCGGGGATAAGACTAATTGAACTAGGGAGACCCGTTTCATAATAAATGCCACATCACACAAGCACTTTTTACGCATTTTCTTGTTCCCGAACGTGAAGTGGAAGAACTGCACTTTTCTCAGGGTTACCCCCTCCCCACCAATTGCTTGGTGCGCATCCTGGTAGAGCAGTGTTAAGCTCACTGAGATATTAGGACAAGTTTCCATTTTTCTCTCGACGCCATTTCCTGCAAGAAAAATGCTAAAAACGTTGTAACCCCGTTGTCACCTTCTCCATTTTCCAGCTTTGAGAATGGGACCTGTCATTATGTGATAATCAAAGACTGAGTCATTAAGACTGATTAATGCTGCACGATAACGTTGCTTCAATATTTCAAGCCCTAACCTGACACTGGTGATGTTTCAAGGGCAGTATTTTTGATAAAAATATGTACAGCACTTATTCCTCTTCAACATTCACGTTTTTTACTCTTCTTCTGTTGCTAGTGTTGAGTTCTAAAAGGCGGACAAACTTCTCAGTGTGATAGTTATGGCCTTAATAATACAAGTTGAACCATTGCCACTGTTTGAGAATAACTACTAGGGTGTAGTACAAGCCTCACTTCCTAACAAAGTTTCATTTTGAGTTTACCTTCAGTTCGAGATTTCTCCTTATTTTGTGTGAAGTGGTCTGGCTCAATCTGTAGAGACATGAATTTTTTAAACGACACTCAAGTTTTCTAAAGTGTTTCATCGTTACTGTCCTTGTACCCACCATACTTTTTGACTACGTACCTACTTACGAAGTACTTCATGAAGTAGAGCATGGACAAATTGTTTTGGTCGTTTCAGAAATGTCGATTTCCAATAGTAGGTATGGCGTTGAGGCTGAGAAGGCAAAAAGAAGGTATTTTTGTGTTCCGTGGGGGCAAAGAGGCAATCATGGAAAAAGGTGATAGCAGTTGCATAGGTATGCTGCCAAGAATTTCAATACTTGACATTTGCTGAGAAGAATGGTAGGTAAGTGGTACGCAAAATTATAGATGTTACTATTATTATTTTGCTTCCGAGTCTGCGAAGCAGCGGAAGCCTTGTGTTCACTTTCGTGAGCCAAAAAATTTTTGTCTTCAGAAATCAAAATTTCCACTTGCATTTTGCGTTTCAAAGCCTACTGAACAAATTTGGTTCCGTGTCTGTCGGTCTGTGGGTCTGTGAGTCTGTGAGTCTGTCCGCATTTCCTTGTTACAGTCATAACTTCCACGATTTTGAATTGATTCAGCTCAAATTTTGAGGGATGGTGTGGATAAGGCCCCTTGAGGTCCCATACAAATTTCAACATGATTGATCCAGCGGTACGCCCTGCGCATACGCGAACGTTAAATTCAACAAACACGCATAACTTTCACAATTTTGATTCAATTTCGCTCAAATTCTCAAGGGTTGTTTGGACAAGGCCTAGTGAGTTCCAGTATGAATTTCAGCATGATCGGACCCTCGGTGCGCTCTGCGCATGCGCTGGCGTGAAATAGATTCAATTTCCTTGTTACAGCCGTAGTAACCAAAGATTTCATCCAATTTCAATGTAATTCTCAGGGATTAAGCGGGTAGGGCCCATTGAGGTGCCATATAAATTTCAACATGATAGAGCCAGCGGTTCGCCCTGCGCATGCGCTAACGTGAAATTCTTCAAACACGCATAACTTTCGCAATTATGTATAATGGACGTAATGTATTATGGACGTAATGTTATGTAATATTACGTAATATGTATATTTCACGTTATGTAATGTTATGTAATGTATAATGGGTCACTCTGATTGTGACGAGGAAGCTCCTGTGCCATCACCTTGGCAGTGTATTTTTTTTATATGTTTATTATTTGGCATTCATTTCTTATAAAGCCATTGATGATTATATTATTTCTAGTTTACATTTCTTTATAAATATACATAAGAATCCAATAACAAAATTGAAGATGCCCTTATAAAATAAAATAATCGTTCTTTTGCAACAGCGTTACATAATTGAAAGGAAGAGCTACATTATTTCGAACTGCTTCAGAGGGACTCGCGTTGCACCTGGTAATCTGGGCACTTCATAATCAGGTGTTCTAGCGTTCTATTTGGATCCCTATTCCCCAGACCGTCTGCACTTCAGCATTCCGGCGTTGTTTTGATGTACTTACCTACCTTTCCAAGAGATGTATGAGAATGAGTCACAGAGCACGGACCCCATGGTTTTTTCTTAGTCGGAAAATAATCCTCCCGAAATCCATTGGTACGGGTCTTCTTCTTTGTCTTTCCATAATGGTCTATAGTGTTTCAGGATAGTTATTATTAATTAATATTGTTATTTACTTGGGATCAGTGCACTCAGGTTTGGAACAGGCTGGGGAGTGAATAAATCAAACTGTTTTTATTGGGTTCTCAATCATTTTAGGACCCTCAAACTAGGTTTGTCTTGGATTGCAGCTACTTTGACTTACGATACAAAAAGTGACAATGCAATATTAGAATAGTCAAAGTCTTGAAAATAGAGTTCATGCACAATTCGTCGTACAAATCGTTGATCTTGTCAGGAAGGGGCTTTCTAATTTCTATTCGTATTTAATATAGTTCATGCTGCCCATCCGACTCGGAATACGAGTGGGTAACAGCGCTTAGAGCGAGCACGCAAAATTTGAAAAGAAATACGTTTTCCACGCCTTGTTCTACGCCTTGTTCTAAGTTGAACATTTTGTTTACGAGCAACACAACATACAACATTTCCGGGTTCCGTTCTGGTAACCCGAATTGCCGCTTGGAAGTCTGCATGAGCTCTTGTTACTAGTGTTACTTGTTAGTAGTGTAGTACCTACTGATGATGATGCCGCCTCCGATTGTTATTGTGATATCTGTAATTTCTATTACTGTAGACCTGTGCAAATAAAATTATAATAGGTACAAAATTGCCTTGAAAAAGTCACCAGAAATGTTATAGGATAGTACTTCAAAAATGTGGTCATATTTGGAATTTTTTTAATAATTATAACAATAACAATAGCATGTAGGTTATAACAATAACAATAGCATGTAGGTAGGTATCTATAAAAAGATTTTTTTATTAAGTTAGAAAATCGTATAAATGCATAAAAGCGAATTGCTAGCAACAAAAACAAAATAACTCGTAGGTGTGTTATTAAATGCTATTGACTAGGAATAGTAATTTTACAATTTTCACAAATATTGTGGTTTCGGATTTATAATCTATTTTGGATTTTAGACTCGAGATTAGGGACGTGGCCTAGAACCAGTCCAAAACGTCATTAGAATTTGGTTTATCAGGTTTCTTGCCGTTAAGGAGAGGCAGGAGGACGTTGTCTACGTAGTCGCTGAGTTTGGAACATTTCTTGGGGGTGTTGGTGTCCTGAGAAGAGCCCCATATGATGACTCCGCTCGCCCCTGCTCGCCGCGGAACTTCCAGACTGCTCTTCATGTCACCCTGTTGGAACAGGATGACGGATTTGTAGAGGTGAAAGAAAGTATAATTTTGGTTTATTATTTCAATAACGAACCTTCGGAATCAAGCACTTCCCTCGTACTTTCCTTATTTACCATGAACCAAAATTAGTGAAATTTGTTTTGTAGGTCCCATTTGTGTTCTAGTTGGTCCGCGAAGCTCGGCGTTACTGTCAGTCATCTCTAAGGGGTGAAAAATAGGGGTTGAAATTTTCAGAACGCGGTAGCTCGAAAACTTTCAGTAGAAGAGTATGGTTTTTTAACGTTTTTAAATTGAGCTTGAACCAAAGAATTTTTTTTGAGACATCCCGGAGCATTGTACGACCAGCCGTTCGTTTGCACCTGAAAGCTTCGTCAACATTATCGTGAATGAAACTGCGTACATCCGGCCCAGATATTACTAGGGAGCACCTGATTATAACCACGGATGGCTGTATCGAGTCAAGCTGGTTGTTCATATTATTTAATTTGAAGAATGATGATCATTCTGGATTTTTTGGATAGACGTAATTTTGTATGCTTCATGAATAACAACAAATATTAATAATTGAATTATTGAATCCTGCGCATTTTTATGAAACTGTAATGTTACTGGGCCGACTCCAGTACTCGATTTACGGCTTTCCTGGGGAATCTCGAGGGTAGGTATTGACTACAGAAAACTGATCTACGCAGAAGGGGCATCTATACAGGTAAATAATAAACCGTTGTGTAATCATTTGCAGCGTTTTCAGTTTGCTGCATGATCAGGGCTGAGTGGTGTCACCTAATTTGTAATATGTACTAATATGAACTTCATGCTACTGAAGTACCTATACGTAACTAACTGTGGGAGGGGGGGGGGATGGCTTGAGAAAGGCGTCGATTATACCCTACCTTCAATACCGTACCGTATTGCGGGTTAGTATGCAGTCCATCGTCAAACTCGTCGTTTTCATCACTCCGTCATTATTGTCACTTGCTGTCGACAATTTTATAGCTCATAGAAGAGAACCGTTCATCGTAGGAGAGTACGGTTGGTCTCAGAACTCTTAGATTGGAACCTACTTTAATTCAAAAATATAAACTGAAGTCATGGGTACTCCTCATTTGGCCGATCTGTTCCTTTAAAAAACTCGGCGCTGCCAAAGTATAAAATATAGTACAGGATCTTACTCACGCCCCGTCCCACAGTAAGGCCAAAGGGAGAACTGAAGAATCGCTTCGAATAGCGAATTACTTTATTTTTTATATTTTATGAAGAAATAAACATTTTCAATCCACTATGCCCCAGCAATTCCTCTCGACGGCATCAACATTTTACCAGCTTTCAATCGGACTACCGTATTTCATTTTTGCCAGGGTTTTCAGATAAGAAAGTACCTAGTGCAGAATTTTCAGCAGAATCGAATTACTTTTGCAAGAAACAATTCAAAAATTTGAAGATTTGCGAGTTAGTTTTTACGTGTTATTTCACGCTGAGTCGAACGACGACTGTGCTCCGACTGCGTTATAACTGAGTTTAACCCCTCCAGATCTTTCGGTACCACTGATGAAGGTCGATAACCTCAAAATCAACTATTTAACAAATATCCATACGGTCCATGGAAAACGTTCTATGTCTAGGCCTCTTTGCACTGAACATCGAATTTAATGGAGAAAATTACGTGGACTGGAAGAGCTAACATGAGCTTTCCAATAGTGGTTAAATTGTGAATGAGTATTTCCATGTTCACAATCCGAAGCCTTATAGCCGTGGTATATAGGTCTATGAGTAGAAACCTCAGTTTTCACGCAGTTGGAGGGCCTTTTCGATGTCATTATTCCACAACGTCTCATATTTGGCCCCCTTTTTAGTGAATTTCTTAGATTATTGAAAGAAGTATTTTTATGCCTTGATTCACCATTTCCGTGAATTTAGATATCAATTGTTGGCGGTTTCAAGCTATTTTTTGACCACTCAAATTTGACCCACTTTTTATTTATAGGAATTTCTCATCTTTGAACTCACCCTTTCATATTCCGGTACATTTTGGCGACATCTGACATTTTCTATCTCGTAGCCAAGGTCCGAACGACCCGCACAGATAAAAGTATCTCTTACCTATGTATGAAAAGTCAAAATCTATGATTCAATTCAAAATGCTCTAAAACTAAAAAGAATCGAATAAAATTTTCATAAATTCATGTAGGTACCAAACATTTTGGATCCATTCTAAAAGCTTATTTTCTCTGAAAATCTCCTATAACTGACTACGATATCCTCAGACCGAAAAGTGTTACATACAAAAATACCTCGATTTTTCAAATGCGAAAATGGAGATGCTGGAGAGAAACTGTATGAAGTCATGGAAATAGTGGGTTGAAATACCTACTATTGAAGTTCATCAGAAATACTTTAATCGACATATTATTAAATTTGCACTTGGAAAAGCCCTTACGGTTTTAACCGTACTCATTTTTTCTCATCAAGTAGGTATTTTCGAAGTCGTAACAGAAAAACTCTTGTAGTCAAAATTCTCGAGAAACCGAGAAGAGGCTAAAGAATAATTAATATGCCATTGAAGTTTGATCGTATAGTTCCTACCCACCCTGTATGTATCAAACCTGAATCCCTTTACCTTCGAAAGAAATGAGTGCGTGTCCTGATATTTGCAAGACACGTAAATGTACGAGGGAAGAGCCGGAGATTTCTTTTCAGCCACTCGCCGTCCCTCTACCGCCCTTCCTTCGATCATTTTCGCCCTTTTCGCATCGGGCAAGTTCTTTTCGTGGATGTAAGCCGAAGGAAATAAGGCATTTCCCGTTTTCCACATCCAGTACGACCTGCGATTGAACGATAACTTGTTGATGAGTAAGTAATATGATCATAATAACTAGTAGTTAATTATGCCATGACACTGCCAGAGGGAAAACTACGAGGAATTTGATCTTCTACAACTCATCTTTATATCAAAATTAGTATGGGCAACTCCAATGGGTAAAAATGGAGATTTTTAGGAAGGGGTATTATCATAATTAGTATAAATGCATAAAACCTAATGATAATTTCCTATTAACATGGAGAGGACTGCCTGCATTGATGGGCAGTAATATAATTTTGGGTCTTGGACCCCTGGAAGTATTCTACTTCTGTTGGTTTTTGATGCTGTTCAAACATGCTTAATGACTCCGACGAAATACGGCAAAATCTTGTGCAGTGTTTATATATAGGAAATCGGACAAATTAATTACTGTGCAACCATCGAAATTTCGCACGAAACACTTATAGTACGCTTTGTGAAGCTGGAACTGTCCTACCTTGAGTAATCTCAATGAAATTCCACGTGAAGTTTGAGCGTGCAGTTAAAAATCAAAAACCTTATGAAAACAATGTTCGTTACGCACATTTTCCGCGTGCGGGAAAAATTACATTTTATGTGTCCTCATTACAACATGTGTGGAATCTGTAGGTGCATTTTTTTCAAAAAAGGTATTTTGTCAAGCAAGAGGTAGGTACATAGTTCACTGCGCAACCATTAATTAGCTGTATAACTAGGCGGACACCCAAATCCATTGTACGCCATAATATGGGGTCATTTTAATGACAAGAACAAGACGAGTTTGGTATTGCCGTAAACAGAATTTCGGAATTCATCATTATTGTTTCTCCAAACTTCAAAATACATGATTATGTCGCAATGCGTCACAATTGGCGCACTTTGTGCCAGTAATGCCGTAAAATACATGCACAGTTATTTCCGCGCATGCATCCGAAAAATTGACTGTTTTACGATAGGTACCAACAAGTTGAATAATGTGCGTACATCGCTACGTTCAAATCATCTGGAGTGCGCAAGTTTCAATACTAACCCGTCGTTGTCTTCTTTCGCCTCAGTAGAACATTTCATGTAGTTGTTCTTAGGTGTGAAATTGAAACAATAAGGAAATGCGTAGTATCCCCACCGTCCCTTCGGCCGGAGTTTCCTGGCGAGGGAGAGTGTAGAATCCATAAACGTCACAGCAGCTTTTTCGAATCTTGTTTTCGCCTAAGAATCCGTAATATTATTATCTCACACATTACAATCAAAAGTCGCATCACCATTTCGTGCCAGCAAGTTATCAATCCTACAGACAAATTTGCTTTTTATGTAGGTTATCATAGAGTTAGGTAGGTACTTATCTCAATATACTGGTAGGTTCAATATGTCTTCTATACCTATTGAGTTACCTAAATATTTTGGATGCTGCTTGGTAATGCTAGACATGTCAAGTGGTGTCAGTCGAAAAATTGCATGGCGATATGCTTAATTTTTCATAGAACAAACTGTTGGCGAATTTTCGGAGCCAACATGGATGGCTCTGGCTGGGCCAACATGGATGTGGTGGCCTCATCGTTGTGGTAACAAGCTGTGTCCATAGGAAGGTGGCAATGCCGTCATCAAAACGTCTACTTATAATTTAAAATCAACTAATTATGTCTCGCCCAAATGAGAAATACGTAGGTATGTACCACTCATCCAAATGTCCACTTTCAAATAGTAAAATAAAGTAAATACGTGGGTGTTTCCCAATCTCCTTATAAATAGCAGACACGGTCTTAAACATGACAGGAAAAGTTGAAATCCGTCCTTTCATAGGTATACCTACTAATCCACGATATTGGACATGGTAAATACGCCTGAATGAATTCCACGCTTCTAATAACGACGTAAGAACTGAACAATTATTGAGAAAAGTTGCTTGAAAAGTGTCAGAGCGTGATTCACAGGATACATTCGACCTAACCCCCATACAGGACACATTCATTCCCAGGATACATTCAAACTGACGCTTCAAGCGGGGATCACCAGACATGCAGTCCAATATGTCACTTTTTTGTTTTCATCTATCTTCATAATTTATTTACCTACATCTTGGAATTGTGCAGTTCACAACATGCATACAGTAGTTATGTAGGCATAATGTGATTGTTACCTACATGCAAATGTTGGCAACTACCAAAATCGATTTTCAAGTGAAGTTCCTCGCTGGACCAAATGGTCAAAACCCGACCAATTCAGTCGTTAGGTAAGGAAAAAGTGCGGTTTTCATCAGTAATATTTTGTAAAATCCGAACTTTTTTGTTTTCTAAAAATTCTAAATTTTTGGGAAGTAGGGGGTGTGTAAAATTGCTCCTCGATTTCTCTCTCCCTCTTCTAAATGGACACCTCTGAACGGAGGACGAGTTTGTCAGCCCGCGCACTTTCCACTGATTGGTAGGTTCTTTTCCACTAACTGAATATTTATGACGAGTCCCTGACCCTTCATAATCATCTCTCTCACTCGACGATAGGTGGATATAAGCATGGAATCATTAGCTCTTGCTTGAATGTTTTCCTTTTGCCAGTTCCAAGTAGGTACATAAATGGGCCAGGGTGGCCGAGTGGACTCGGGGACTGGGTTCCTTATCTCACGGGAGATAAATATTCCTAGGGACCGTGTTCAAACCTCGGCCAGGTAGCAAAATACAAACGAGAAAAACTTGCATGTAAGTATGTACTTTGTTATCTTGATAGCTTAGCTCTTCACCACTGATCCAACCAAAGATCAAGTGAAGCCTAAAACAGTTGGGTTACGAGTGCATGATTAAAACGCTGCAAATCCCTGCACAACGGTTTATTATTTTGTACAGAATACCCTTCTGTTACAGATCACAGCTCTCTGTATAGATAACCCGTCTATATAATATGTACTATTCTATACATCATATTATGTAGATCGCAGACCCTCCGTAGATTAGTACCTAACCCCGTACTCGTTACTAGGTAACTACCTAAATCACGAGTTAAATGTTGCTAAAATAATTCTGTCGACGACAAACAGTAACTAAAATGGCAAAAAGAAACGCAAATAATTAAGTTCTGAAGGAAAGTTGTAGATGTGGAGTGAAATTGATGCCCCTTCTCCGTAAGATCACTGTTTTCTGTGGTCAGTACCTACCCTTTGGTCAAGTATAATGAACCGTTGTGTAATAACTTGCCCATCAATAATACTTCAACGGTTGTTCAAGTTGCAAAAGTAACGATCAAAAAAATCCAACCCCCTTCTTGGTAGATGAACCGTTGTGTAATAATTTACCGTTGTTTAATAATTTACCGTTGTGTAATAATTTACCATTGTATAACAGTTTACCCATCAATAATACTTCAACGTTTGTTCAAGTTTCACAAGTACCTACCAACAAAATCCAATAGTCCATCACTTGTCAAATGAAGTAATATCGCAGAACAATCAACTCGACTTCATACAGCCATCCTTGATTATAATCAGGTGCTCCCTAGTGATGATATCCGGGCCGGATTTATACCGTTTGATTCACGATCGTGTTGACGAAGCTTTTTGGTGCACACGAACGGCTGGACGTACGATGCTCCGGGTGGTCTCAAAAATTGTTTAGCTCAAGACAAATTTAATAACGTAAAAAAAAACATACCCTTCAATCGAAAGTTTTCGAGATACGGCGTTCTGAAAATTTCAACCCCTATTTTGAACCCCTTAAGCTGCGTCCACACTATGCCGGGTGGCCAAGCCGCCCGGCGTTGCGTTCGGGCTGGCACGTCCACATTGTACTCTGCAGTGTGGACGCTCCCGCGGCTCGGCTTGGGCTTCGGGCCGGCTTTTACGGTCAGTCTCATCATGAGTGTCAACGACGACGATGCCGTTCTTGCTACTGCAGGTGCAGTGATCATCGCAGCTGGAGCTCAAAGCCTCCGAAGAAGACCACGGTGGATTTTTCTTTCCACCTCATCCTTGTCTACACCAAACGACACTGCGATCTCCATGAATCCGTCGTGGCGTTTGTTTTTCTCCTTGTACTTAGTCGCGGTAGGAACTGTCCCACAAGTTGGGACGGTCCCTGTAGAGCTCGATGAGCGACAGAGTTTCCTCATCGGACCACTTTTTCACCATATTTCTCAAACGCTGCAAATCCCTGCACAACGGTTTATTATTTTGTATAGAATACCCTTCTGTTACAGATCACAGCTCTATGTATAGATAACCCGTCTATATAATATGATATGTACTATTCTATTATATGCATATTATGTAGATCGCAGACACTCCGTAGGTTAGTACCTAACCCCGTACTCGTTACTAGTTACCTACCTAAATCACGAGTTAAATGTTGCTAAAATAATTCTGCTGATGACAAACAGTACCTAACAAAAAGAAACACACATAATGAAGTTCTGAAAAGAAATTGTTGATGAGGAGTGAAAAAAGTTGCAAAAGTACCTACCAACAAACTCCAGCCCCTTCTACGTAGATGGTATAATGAACCGTTGTGTAATAATTTACCGTTGAGTAATGATTTACCGTAGTAATAATTTACCCATCAATAATACTTCAACGTTTGTTCAAGTTTCCTACCTACCAACAAACTCCAATAGAGCCATCATTTTTCAAATTAAATAATATCACAGAACAACCAACTCGACTTCATACTCCGCCAATATAATCAGGTGATCCCTACCAATGATTGGCCGTATTCACAAATTCCTATTGTGGGCGCGTCTCTGGTTACGAGATTTGGTTTGAATTGTACTTATACAATTTCATTCACACTGGAGTCGAAAATGCCTGTCGGTGCAAACTTCGGGGCCTTACTGTGAACGAACGGCTGGACGTACGATGCTCCGGATGGTCTTAAAAAACTCGCAAGTTCAAGAACTATTTAAAACCGTAAAAATATTTACGTAAAAAAATGGTATAGGCGTTTTGAAAATGTCAACCCCTATTTTGAACCCCTTAGAGATGACTCACAGTAACGTCGAGCTTCGAGGACCAACTAGACGCCGAACGGAACCTATAACCCGAATTTCATCAATTTTTTTTCATGGTAACTAAGAAAAGTGGCCCGTACGGCGTACGGCGTACGGCGGACAGACAGAAATATTTTTATTGCAGTTTTGGATTCTACATATCTTGAAACGTAAACCATCAAATTTTGAGGGGGGGTAAGAATTTTTTTTTTCATGCTCGATTCCAATGGTTCATTATTGAAAATAATAAACCAAAAACAGCTTATCCCTCGAAATTTAATAACCCGCTGGACATAATTTGACACCCGAAATGGGGTAAACACAAGTAAACTATTTAAAAAACGCTGCAAATCACTGCATAACGGTTTATTATTTTGTACAGAATACCCTTCTGTTACAGATCACAGCTCACGGTGGTGTGAGGGAAGTGTCCGGGCGGTTATGAGCGAATCACCACCGACGTCTGGAATCTTTTGGTAGGTGTGCCTAGGCGGTTATGGGCTGACCACCACCGTCATCTAGGTTCTTTTAGGTGTAAGGAGGGAGCAAGGTAGGAAGAGAGAGAGCAAGCTAGAGGAAGTGTCGAATGACCAGAAGGGCGCAGGATTCGAGTTTTTATAGCCAGGGAGGCCTTCTCCCTCCAACCTCTGGCCAGGTTGTGCACTCGGGTCCTGCGACCTGTCTCCCCACTCGTACTGTTTATTCACGGATACTAAAGTTTGCGGACAATGTTAGCGAGAACTTAATCTTTACGTTGGAGTGGTTCCCGGAGGGGCTCACGACAAATTTATATACTAGTCTATACATATTATGTAGATGGCAGACCCTCCGTAGGTTAGTACCTAACCCCGTACTCGTTACTAGGTAGGTACCTACCTAAATCACGAGTTAAATGTTGCTAAAATAATTCTGTCGATGGCAAACAGTAACTAAAATGGCGAAAAGAAACGCAAATAATGAAGTTCTGAAGGAAAATTGTTGATGTGGAGTGAAATAGATGCCCCTTCTACGTAGATCACTGTTTTCTGTGGTCAGTACCTACCCTCTGGTCAAGTATAATGAACCATTGTGTAATAACTTGCCCATAAATAATACTTCAACGGTTGGTCAAGTTGCAAAAGTACCGATCAACAAAATCCAGCCCCTTCTTGGTAGATGAACCGTTGTGTAATAATTTACCGTTCTGTAATAATTTACCGTTGTGTAATAATTTACCGTTATGTAATAATTTACCGTTGTGTAATAATTTGCCGTTGTGTAATAATTTACCCATCAATAGTACTTCAAAGTTTGTTCAAGTTTCACAAGTACCTACCAACAAAATCCAATAGTCCATCACTTATCAAATGAAATAATATCGCACAACAACCAACTCGACTTCATACAGCCATCCTTGATTATAATCAGGTGCTTCTTAGTGATGAATCCTCGGCCGGATTTATACCGTTTGATTCACGATCGTGTTGACGAATTTTTTGGTGCACACGAACGGCTGGACGTACAGTGCTCCGGGTGGTCTCAAAAAATTGTTTAGCTCAAGACAAATTTAATAACGTAAAAAAATCATACCGTAAGAAAACCAAAGTTTTCGAGATACGGCGTTCTGAAAATTTCAACCCCTATTTTGAACCCCTTAGAGATGACTGACAGTAACGCGAGCTTCGAGGACCAACTAGACCCCGAACGGAACCTATAACCGGAATTTCTTCAATTTTTATTCATGGTAACTAAGAAAAGTGGCCCGTACAGTGGACAGACAGAAATATTTTTATTGCATTTTCGGATTCTACGTACCTTGAAACGTGAACCATCAAATTTTGACGGGGGGTAAGAATTTTTTTTTCATGCTCGATTCCAATGGTTCATTATTGAAAATAATAAACCAAAAAATATATATATAAATAAATAAAGAACGAGTTGATTATTACTTGCTAAATAGTCATTACTTACCTACCTGTTTCTCAAGTGCGCTCTTCGTAGCCAACGGATTCTTCTTTTTCTCAATGTCACGAGATCTCTGTCGATATATGTCCAGTCCTGACCAATTCTCCCTCCATACTGGACGCCAGTGTTCGAAGTCAATCACCCCGATCCCTGCATCATGACAAGTACTAGGTAGGTACCTGTACGTTTATCGTCGTTACAAAGCAAGAACCGCTAAGTTTGAACGTCGTGAATGAGATTGCTAAATAGGTTCACAGCAGTGGACACGTACTGCACGCCCATCCTTTGTATCTATTCGAGATGATCACCAAGTGGTATTGATACTTGCTCCGGGGGAAAACACTTAGGTACTTGAAATGGAGCAGCACTTATGTGATGAATTTAAAATTCTCATCACGGTGGCGTGGAAGGAAGGTGAGTGAGTGAATTTAGGTAAAGGATAGAAAAGGAGGAAAAGTCGCAGGCGGCTGTAGTCAACCGAACATCTACGACTTTTGGAGGAGAGAGAGGTGGTGTGGAAGGAAGGTGAGGAAAAGTCGCAGGCGGCTGTAATCAACCGAACATCTACGACTTTGGAGGAGAGAGAGGTGGATGAGGGAATTTCACCTAGGCGGCTGTAGTCAACCGTTCATCTAGGTGAAGGAGAGGAAAGGAGAGGTCCCTTGTCTAGGCGGCTGTATTCAACCGATCATCTAGACAAGGGGGGAAGGAGGAGAGAGGAGAGAGGAGGTGAAATTCCCAGGCGGCTGTATTCAACCGATCATCTGGGAGGTAAGGTAAGAGAGAGAAGAGAGAGCTGGTTAGAGGAAGTGTCGAATGAAGCTTGAGCGCCAGGATCCGGGGTTATATAGTACTTGGGGGCCTCTCCCTCCAGCTCCTTGCTGGGAGCTGGTAGTGGGGCCCCAGGTTGAGTAACCCTGGGTTCTGTCGCCTATCCCCACTCATATCTTTATTCACGGAGCTTTAGTTTGGCGTTTGGATATTGGTGAGAACTTAATATGATAGGAGTGTTCCCGGGAGGGACTCACGACAGAGGTCCCCCCAGTTTGAACCAATATTTGTGGAGCTGAAGGCGCAAGTTGACAGGAGCTGAGGGCTACGGCAAACAAAGGTGGTGCTGAAGGCGCAAGGTGACAGGAGCTGAGGGCTACGGCAAACAAATGGTGGTGCTGAAGGCGAAGAAAAGGTGACAGGGGCTGAGGGCCGATGCAAACAGAGGAGGTTGAGCTGAAGGCGGTCCTTAAAACTAGTAGTAACATAAGGTAGAGCATAAGATAGATAATAAGGAAGTAGAACATAAGGTAGAACATAAGGCAGAACATAAGGTAGATGATAAGTAAGTAGAACATGGATATAAGTAAGTAGACAATATAAGGTAGTATAAGTAGGATGAGATGGCGAGGTATGTACAGTGCGGTGGTCAGGATCCCTAAACATTTAGCGTTTAGGGAAGTGATCGGCAAGGGCGAGATGAGGAGGATGAATAATATTTACAATGAGATGGAGTATGTACAGAGGATGCATGAATATTTACAGCTGGCAGATGATTATTTACAGATGGCGGGTGAGTATGTACAAAAGGTGAAGTAGTATATACAGAAAATACAGAAGTATGTACAGACATTTGGTTACATGGTGGTAGGCGGTTGCGAGGGTCCGCCGTTTCCTGGGTGTGGTGTGGCGAGTGTTTGTGTGTGTGTGTGTGTGTGTGTGAGTTGTGTGAGTGAGGGAGGTGACCCCCTCTATCAGTCTTCACGTTAGTGAAGTCTGATAGAGGGGTCCCTTCACTGCCAGGGTGGCGGTGAAGGGGAAGAGCCGGTGGGAGCCGGTACCCGGGGCGTCGCGGAGAGAGGCGGCGACGCTGGGGTCCGGCGGGTGAAATGGAGGCGATGTGCGGTGTTGGTGGTGTAGGGCTGGGTGTGGGATTGGTGTGGTGAGAGTGGTCGGGGAGGACTGGGGCTGGTTTGCACCGTGCCAATGGCACGGTGTGGGGCTTCCCGTCAATTAACAGGGTAGCGGTGGAGTGTGTTGTGCGGATGACCTGAAAGGGCCCGGCATACAGGGGTTGGAAAGTTTTATGGATGCCGGGCTCTTTCAGGTACATGTGTGTGGTGGTGAAAAAACGTTTGGGATATGTGGTGTCGTTTGTGGGTGTTGTGGAGTGTAGAGGCTCCCTGTTAATTGACGGGGTGTGGTTTGGGGTGAAAATGTCGGCCGGTAAGCGTAGCGGGTCTTTGAAGGCGTTTTGGGCGGGGCTAGTTTGGTCTGAAGGACGGGCGGATGTTCGAAGGCTGAGCAATATGTAGGGAAGGGATTTAGTCCAGGAAGGGGAATTTGTTGAAGTAGAAATGGCCTGTTTCAGGACCGAGTGCCACCGCTCTATTTTCCCGTTGGATTGGGGATGGTACGGGGTGGTGTGGATCTTTTGGATCCCGAGGGAGCGTAGTAAATCGGAGAAGTGGGCCGATTCAAACTGCCTCCCTTGATCGACCGTGACTGTTCGCGGACAACCGTAACGGCTGACCCATTGAGAGAGGAAAGCCGTTGCGACGGTGTCCGCGGTGATGGAGGAGAGGGGGATGCACTCCACCCAGTTGGTGGCACGATCGATCATCGTGAGGCAGTATTTCTTCCCCTCGGATGGGGGAAGGGGGCCCACTAAGTCCAAATGTACATGCTCCCACGGGAGGGAGTCGGGGATTGGTTGAGGAGGTACATGCGGGTGGGCCGAGACTTTGAAACGCTGGCACTTCTGGCACCCGAGAACCCAGTTACGAATATCTGTATTCATATGGGGCCAGAAGTACCGCGTCTTGATGAGGTCCCGGCTCGCCCGAATGCCGGGATGATGGAGGGAATGATAGTGGAGGAACAACTGCCTCCTCAACTCCGGTGGGACGTAAGGGCGCGGTGAGTCGGCCGTTACGTCACACCAGAGGTCGAGGGGAGGCAGTTGTTCCAACTTGGATGCGGAAATGAGGTTGGAAAGGGCAGGGTCGGAGGTGGGGTTTTGTTTGGATTTGATGGATTGAGGAGAGGGGAATGGCAGCAACTCCGCCACCGGCGCCGGGGTAGGGGTGGGTCGGGATAGTGCGTCCGCCACGCAGTTGTCGGCCCCCGGCAGATATCGAATATCGGACGTGAATTGCCCGATAAACTCGAGCTGCCGGAGGCGACGCGGGGAGGCGGACTTACGATTTTGAAGGAGGGCGTGGGTCAGGGGCTTGTGGTCTGTAATGACAGAGAACTGCCTGCCCTCCACGAAGTCACGAAAGTGTTTTATGGCTTCGTGGATGGCGAGGAGTTCCCTGTCGAAAGTTGAATAGTTTTTCTGGGTGGGGGATAAGGTTTTAGAAAAGAAGCCAATGGGTTGGGGGGTGGCGCCGGTGTGCTGTTGGAGCACTGCCCCGATGGCCCAATCGGACGCATCGGTAGTGATGGAGAGGGGAGCGTGAGGGTCGGGGTGGGCCAATAGAGCGGCGTCTACTAGGTCCTGTTTACAAATTTTGAACGCGGCGGAAAGTTGGGGGGTCCAGGTGATGGGGCGGTTATCATTTTTTTTGGAGGGTTGGGGAATGGCGTGTACGAGTGGTTGTTGATGTTGGGCGGCGTGTTTTATGTGTCTACGGTAAAAATTTAACATACCCAGGAAGCGGCGGAGCTCGGTGACCGTGCGGGGTTCTGGGAAGTCAAGAATTGCGTGGACCTTGTCGGGGAGGGGTGTGATGCCGTCCGAGGATACTTGGTGGCCGAGGCAGCGGACGGAGGGTTGGCCGAGGACACATTTGTCTGTGTTGACCAGGAGACCTTCGGTGGAGAAGATGTTGAGGACTTGCTGTAGGTGGTCGAGGTGTTCTTCGGGGGTCTTGGAGGCGATCAGTATATCGTCGAGAAAACAAAATACGAAAGGCAGGCCTCGCAAGATACTATCCATATAGCGCTGCCAAGTTTGCGCGGCGTTCCGTAATCCGAAGCCCATCTTCACATATTCGAACAACCCGAACGGGGTAATTATAGCGGTTTTCGGGACGTCGGGGGGGTGGATGTTGATGTGGTGGAACGCTCGCGAAATATCAAGGGTGGAAAAGATAGTGGCGCCATGGAGATGTGACGAAAAGTCACGCAGGTGGGGGACATTATAGAGGTCTGGTGTAGTTTTCGAGTTGAGCCGACGGTAGTCCCCGCAGGGGCGGATATCCCCATTGGGCTTCTGTACGATGTGGAGTGGAGAAGCCCAAGGGGATTTTGAGGGGCGTATGATACCGTCGGCGATGAGTTTGTCGAAGTGTTGGCGGGTCTTCGACAACTGCAGGGGGTGTAGGCGGCGGGCTTTGGCGGTGATGGGTGGTCCTGTGGTCTCGATGTGGTGCTGGACAGTGGAGATGTGTGCAGAGGGGCGGCGCTGGGGACGGTAGTTGAGGAGGAGGCGTTCGAACTGTGTGGGGGGGTGGTTGATTGCGTGGATGAAGCCGGGTATGGGTTTTTTGGTGGCGGGGTCGATCAGGCGCGCGTTTCGGACGTCGACCTGGAGACCGAAATAGGCTAGAAAATCGGCCCCCAGGATCGCCTTCTCCACGTCCGCCACGGTAAACTCCCACTCGTACGCGAGCCCGCTCATGTGAACTGAGGAGCGGTACGTCCCGTACGAGGGGATGGTGGTACCGTTGGCGGCGTAGAGAAGCTGCCGGTAGCAGCGCGCCTGACGACGGAGGATGTTGTTAGGGAAGATGGACAGCGCCGCCCCCGTGTCCACCAGGAAAGGGACATTAGTTTTCCCGCAGCGCAGGAAAAGTCGCTGGTGGGTCGGTAGGGCGTTCTGTTTGATGGTGGAGGTAGGGATGTGTGATGGTGGTGGCAGGTCCTCCGCGAAGGAGACGCGGGGTGGGTTGTTGGGAGGTTTGGCCGGTTTGGGAGGGGTAGGTTTCGGCTTCTCCCCGGGTTGGGTGGTGGCTGGAGGGGGTTGTGCCCTGGAGGCGGGCGGGGAGGTTACGTTCCGTGGTGGGGGAACGGGTGCGGCGGCGTGAGTGGCGGCCGGGAGGGTGTCTGCCCTGTTGGCGGGCGGGGAGGTGACGTTTCGTGGTGGGGAAGCGGATGCGGCGGCGTGAGTGGCGGCCGGAGTGTTGGTTGCCCTGGTGGCGGGCGTGGAGGGGTTGTTTCGTTTGTGGTGGGGTGGATTTTTCGGCGGCGCTGCAGGCGCGGCCGGAAGGTTGGCAGCCGTGGCGGCGGCGTAGGAGGGGTAGCGAGGCTTGGTGGTGGTGGTTGTGTGAATGCGGGCGGGGGGGGTATGTGCATGGTCCCCCCCGTGTTGGCGAGGAGGGGGGCCCGCCGGATTTACCGGCGGGCGGCTGCGTTTCCCTGCTTAGGGGCGAAGGAGCAGGGGGGTTGGCACTTGCGGGCCTCCCCACCGAAGTTTACATGATAGAAACAACGGTGGGGGGGGTCCGCAGGGAGGTAGTTGGTTGTGGTGGGGCGGGCCGGTTTGGATGCTGCTGGGGACCGTCCTCTGCGTTGGCGGGGAGGGGATGCGTTGCGGCGCTCGGGTGAGCGCCGGCTGCGGCGGTCGGCGGACGAGTCGCGTCGGCGATCCGCCGACGGGGCTCGACGTTCGTTGAGGGAGGGTGCGCGGCCGCGGTCCCGGGATTGTGTGCGGTCCCGGAACGGCGGGGGGTGGCGCGGTGTGCGCACCTCACCGACGGTGGCCGCAGCGGCCAAGTCGTGTAGAGTGTCTGCGAGCCGTAGGAGGGGTTCGTCGGGGCCGTCGAGATGGCTGGCTAGGGCCATCTGGACGGGGTGGGGAAGGGCACGTAACCAGAACGTGCGGGCGATGTCGGCGGTCATAATACCCTGCAGCTGGTGTCGCAGCCGTCGGTAGAGGTGGGAGGGCTTCTGGTCGCCGAGGTGTTGAGGTTGGGAGAGGGCGGCGACTCGGGCGATCTTCGACGGCTGGTAGGTGCTGATGAGGCGGCTGCGGAGGTCGTCGTACGCAGCGGCGGCGTCGGGGGAGATGTCAGAGGTCTGCAGCAGGATCTCGTAGGGTAGTAACGAGATTATTCGGGAATACCGAGTTTTCTGGCTGCGGATGTTGGCGGCCGAAAACGCTGCGTCAACTTGAAAAAACCAGAGCGCCGGGTCGTGCGTGTAGAAGGGGGGCAGCGACAGAGGGAACGCAGCGGACGCCGTCATGACGTTGGCGGCGGCTGCGGCTGTAGCGGCGGCGGCGGCGGCGGCGTCTGGTGACGCAGAGGTGGGCGGGGAGAGCGTGGAGAAAGGGTTGTCGGCCGGTGCGTCGGATGTCGCAGCGGCGGGCGGCTGCAGTGTGGCTGGTCGCAGGAGCGGCGGCGTCGGGGAGTTCGGGTCCATTTCTGTAATTAAAATTCAAAAATTTGGCGTGGTTTTGAATTTTGAAATTTGCAATATCGGCGGGAGCGGTGGTTGAGTTGAGCGTTGGAGTTGAATGTTGAGAGTTGATCTCCGTGCGGTTGAGGGTGGGCCAAAATTGCAAAAATTACTGAACTTTGTGAATTTTAAATTGATTTAAAATGCGGGACACCGAACTGTTTGACTGGGGCGACACATGAGGTGGGAAGGTGGGAAGGAAGAAGGTTGAGTGAACGTCGGGTTCACCACTGTGATGAATTTAAAATTCTCATCACGGTGGCGTGGAAGGAAGGTGAGTGAGTGAATTTAGGTAAAGGATAGAAAAGGAGGAAAAGTCGCAGGCGGCTGTAGTCAACCGAACATCTACGACTTTTGGAGGAGAGAGAGGTGGTGTGGAAGGAAGGTGAGGAAAAGTCGCAGGCGGCTGTAATCAACCGAACATCTACGACTTTGGAGGAGAGAGAGGTGGATGAGGGAATTTCACCTAGGCGGCTGTAGTCAACCGTTCATCTAGGTGAAGGAGAGGAAAGGAGAGGTCCCTTGTCTAGGCGGCTGTATTCAACCGATCATCTAGACAAGGGGGGAAGGAGGAGAGAGGAGAGAGGAGGTGAAATTCCCAGGCGGCTGTATTCAACCGATCATCTGGGAGGTAAGGTAAGAGAGAGAAGAGAGAGCTGGTTAGAGGAAGTGTCGAATGAAGCTTGAGCGCCAGGATCCGGGGTTATATAGTACTTGGGGGCCTCTCCCTCCAGCTCCTTGCTGGGAGCTGGTAGTGGGGCCCCAGGTTGAGTAACCCTGGGTTCTGTCGCCTATCCCCACTCATATCTTTATTCACGGAGCTTTAGTTTGGCGTTTGGATATTGGTGAGAACTTAATATGATAGGAGTGTTCCCGGGAGGGACTCACGACAACTTAGCTTAAATATAAACGATGTAAACAAACCAAATCATTATCGCACCTGTTGATTATGGTGAGTATAGTCCGAATACCTTCGTTATGTTTTGTGGAATATGCACTCTTGGAAGAATTTATTGCAACAAGCACCTACCTACTTTCCTTTGTACGAGTTGAAGCTAATGTTCGATGTATTGTGGAGGTACTTTCTTTGCACACATCACACCCCAGTGTATAGATACGGTTTACTCATACGGTTTACGGTAGGTATCGGTATATACCTACCAACAATGGTCACTCTCTCTCTGTTTACTAAAATGTTTAGTACTCATAATTTATCAGTTTTACACTGTTGAGCCGGCCACACACGTGCAGGTTTGCCTGCAGGCGTACCTGAACAGGTATACCTGTGCAGGTAAACCGGAGCGTGTGTGGGTACATACCAGGCGCGTAGCGTCAGGGGTACCGGGGGTACCGGCGCTACCCTACACGAAAAATGAAAAAAATTACATTCCGTAGGTAGGTAGCAATTTGAATTGTCCATTCATAACTCCATCCTCCATGACTCTCCCTCCATGAACTATCCTCCAACCTCCATGTCTGCCAGTCATGGACGAAAAACAGCCAAGTATCGATTAGTCGATTAGAATCATAATATATGGTTTTTGGCAGGTTTCGAATATTTGAAATCTCAAGGTCGCTGGGGTACCGCTACCAGTCCTGCGGAGGCCCAGAATCCGATGTGTGTGTGTCTCTACATCGTCTGTGTGAGTGTGTTTGCGTGTGTGAGTGAGTGTCTTACACATCTTCAGGAGACTGTGTTAGTGAGTTGGGCTAGCGCAAATATCCAGCGTATCCAATCTTGGTGAGGAGGGATACTGGCGTATGGATCGATTGTAGCTATCAATTAAAAACTCGAGAAAAAAACTTTGACAACTTGTCACTGTCATCCATTTTGCTTTTCGGAAGCTATTCTTACGACGGCCTGTTTTCTCATAATTTTATTACTTGTAGTTTTCACAATAATTGTTCCTAATTTCAGGTTTAGTTGTTTGAATTCGAATCTTTCCTAGTGTCCTAGTCTCCTCCTAAAATGGATAGTTGTTGCGTTAATTGTTCCGTGGTTCGGCGTTCGTTTAGTTCTCGTAGTTTTAGCGAAAAGAACGACATCATTAGAGCCGGCCGGTCAATCTCAGCGTTGCCTGATTTCAAGAGAGTTGTGAAGGAACGTAACCGTGAGTACACTCGGCATTTCACTGTTGAAACATACAATAGGTACCAGTGGTTATCAGGCTGTAGTTCGAAAAACCTTTTATTTTGTTTGCAAGGGAATGTTATGAATTATTTCTAATGAATTAGGAAGATCAATAATATCATAAAATTCCTTTGACAAACAGCTTGCTAAGAACTGCTTCACATTTACATTTTTAGAGTGTGTGAGGAAGTGTGAATGTTGGTGGGGGGGGGGGGGGTGGAATTCACTGCGGTACCCCCGTCACCAGACACGCTACGCTCCTGGTACATACCTGTACAGTTATTCACCTGATCTGAGACCTGTGCAGGTAAAGTTCGCCTGATGGAAATTCAATTCTTTATACCTGCGCAGGTCGGTAAACCTGAGCGTGTGTGGGGGCTCACGGCTCACCTGACGCCTGCACAGGTTTCAGTTCAGTTTTCATCGTTGGCTCGTTGGGTCTCCTTCGTTAATATACTCTCCTCTTTTTGTATTGTATATGGCGTATGTACAGAAATTTTGTTTCATTATTTTCAATAGCGGACCTTTGGAATCGAGCAAGAAAAAATAAAAAATTAACCCCCCCCCCCCCCCCCCCCCCATTCAAATTTGATGGTTCCCGTTTCAGGGTATGCAGAATCCGAAAATGCAATACAAAAATTCATCTCTGGGATGATTTGTCCAAGAGCTTGTGGTGATATTGCAGTTGAGTATTTGAGGCATTCATACGACCTTCCGCTGGCAAGGAATCTGAGAGTAGCTGCTAATCTCTCATGTGGTGAAATGGCATTCCTCATGACTGTATCTTCTTTTTTTATTATGGGGCACACCATGTCAAGTAACTTTTGGTATACCGATTCACTCATTCTCAAATAATTCCGATAGGTAGTCTTCACCTTCGACTGACAACTCTTTCATTAAATTTACATGAGTGAATCTGTTTCTCTTCAAAAACCACTCTTTTGACCACTTTTGGCGTTGCTTTTTCTTTTCCTCTTTATTTAACATTAATAATAGTCCGATAAACGCAACATCATCGTCGGATGGCATTATGGAGCAAACAGACCTGTCAGGTAGGTATACCGGATCGTGTGTTGGAGTGAGGTTCTGTCAGGTTTACCTGTACAGGTACACCTGTTCAGGTATGCCTGCAGGCAAACCTACACGTGTGTGGCCGGCCGGCTTGAGTAGGTAGGCACCTAGTGTGTCTGATGAATATAGGAAGTTTCTTTCAGTAGGTAAGTAGCAGCGAATAATTGCCAGTACGTGCGAGTTTTTCCTGATTTTCATTGTTATATTGCGTAGAATTTACTTAATTTGGTTTGTGTGAAACATAAAAGCTAGATTGCATAATCGTCGATGAAACAGTGTTCACGCGGTTGATCATCATTATGAATAAAGTTTACTATGAATTTCAAATTAAGGGGCCGTTCAAGTATTACAGACATTTTTTGCGGTTTGGATAATTTAAGAATTACTAGGTCTTACACCTCCCCCACCTGTCAGCAAAATTTAACATTCATTGACTCCCATTGCGTACATTACGTGATATTTGAATTGCATCTAAGTGCTTACCATTAAAATCTTGGGATGGGACTGCTTCTACGAGATCGGTAGCGAATTTCCTGAGGTGGATGTCGATATTCCCTTGTTGCGGTACTCCACCGTTCCTATCACCCGAACTGAGGATGGCGGGGAACAACCCGGGATCGTACAATATTACGATTCTGTCGCCCTTGAAGGGGTCACCGGAATTCTGGAGAATCCCGCCTCTCCCGACTTGCGAGAAATTAAAACCGTGTTTGTGACACATTTCAGTCGGTACGTTCCAAACGACATCGTATCCCACTACACTGAAAATAATTAAATCATGTCAATATAATGGCAATGGCCGGAGTAATAATGAACCAGTTTGAGGCATAGTAAGTATTGTCATATGGCCGTGTGGTCAACGTGAAAACTCTAATTCTGTTGTGTATACATTGCCTAGAATCACGAAACTATAGGTACCTACTTACCTATTTAAGGGTATAGCTTTAAAGTTTAAAAACCTTGTTTGTGATTTGACACAGCTCTTTGGAAATAATATACAGGGCGTCTAACTTATGATCCAAAAAACTTCACCCACGTGTTCTACAACTAATTTCCAACAAAAAGTCTCCTATACAGTTTTTTTGTAAACCACTAAAAACCTGAGTTTTTTCACTGTTAAGATTTTTTTCGTGTTTTCGAACTTTGGTCACTGAAAAGGCCATAACTCCCTTAATATGAAGAGTAAAACCAAATCTAAGTAAACTGTTGGAAAGAGCGTTAAATTTCCCGTCTTTTCAGCCTCTAACAATATTTTTTTGAAGGGAACTCGAGGGTGAAAAATGAGCCCGAAAAGTTAATTTTGTCAAATCTTGAAAACTGCAAGTTTTTCAAACGCTCATTAGTCCTCCATAATTCTGGTGATAAGTCCTGGTGGCCTGTAAGCCTAAAAAATACGCAAAAGCCTCGGCTTTCCAACGGTATAGTCAGTTTTTATTTTTTAGAGGAAAATTGAGAAAATGTTTGAGAAAATTGAGTCTGTATGCGAAAAAACGTGTGAAAAATTAGTTGTAGAACACGTGGATGAAGCTTTTCGGATCATAAGTGAAACACCCTGTATAATAAAATATAGAATACCTATGTATAATACATAACGTATTAAAACATAAAAACCGTATGTTTTAGACAGTGAGAATGTTATGCCTGACTTGAACAAGCAGTTTAGGAAAATGGGAGTAGGCAGATCATGAGTTCATTCATAGAATGGATGGAATAGGTACCTTTCTTTCTTTTCTTTCTTTCCCATGGCGCTACAGTCCTGTAAGGACCCTGGCCTCCACAACCGCCTTCCACTGATCCCTGTCCAATGCCAACTGTCTCCATCTCCATATGTTCAGCCCCCTCAGGTCGTTCTCAACATCTTCCTGCCATCGCGCCCGTGGTCTGCCTCTTAAAGCTAGGTTCACATGGAGACGCAATTCCGGACGGCAATCCGGCACGGCAACGCATTTGCCGGAATTTTTGCCGCAGAGGCGTTCACATGGCAGCGGAGTCATAACAAAATGCAATCGCGAAAAACAAACAGTTGCTCGAACTCGAAACCGCAAAATCAACCACATAATGTCGAATTTCAATATGGCTGAACAACCAAACAAGAGAGGTGTGCGCAGTAACCTCCGCGCAGATCCGGCAACTGATCCGACAGCGGAAAATATCTGGAGATTTTGGTATAGTATCCAAGGCACTGCGTTGCAATAATCCATTTTGCGTAGGCCAATAGAATTGTAGAACGCATAGCCTTGCCGGACTGCCGTCCGGAATTGCGTCTCCATGTGAACCTAGCAGTCTTGATCCTCCCGGTTTCCCATTCATCATCCTTTTGGGCCACCGTTCGTAGGGGCATCCTCTCAACGTCTCCTAGCCACTTCAAACGATAACTTTTAATTATGGAAACCAGGTCTGGTTCATTGGACAGGCGGTTCAGTTCCAGACTAGTCCTAATTTTCCACTGTCCATTAATGGAGACTGGTCCATAGATTTTCCGTAGCACCTTTCTTTCCCATACAGTGAGCATTCTTTCGTGTTCCTCTGTTAGGACCCACGCTTCTGAGCTACGACAGGCCTGACAATCGTTTTGTAGATGACCTTTTTTGCGTGCCTAGACAAACCTGAAGCTCAATAATTTTTGTATGGCATAGTAGCAGCGATTTCCTGCAGCAATCCTAGCCCGTATATCAGTCGTCACATCGTTGTTGCACGTCATTATCGTTCCCAAATACTTGCTCCTCACAACTGGGGAAAGAGTGACCATTAATATCAACTACTTTCTGCTGCAGGGGAGGGTGACGGGAGGTAAGCAAGTACTTAGTATTTTCTTCATTTATTTGCAAGCCACGTAAACTACCTGCTCTTTCAAACTCCTCCAGTGTCCCTGAAAGTGCAGCTTTCGTGCGAGCAACAATCGCAACATCGTCGGCAAAAGCGAGATGCTGGGTCAGTCGATTATATATTGTGCCTCCAGGATTGGTTTTTATAGCTCGGGCTGCCTTTTCGAGAGAAAAATTAAAATGCGTTGAAGATTCAGGGTCCCCTTGTCTGAGCACAATGGCCACAGGAAATTCCCTGGACAGAACACCCTGGAGTTTCACTTTACAGGTTGAGCCCGCCATGGTCATTCTAAGAAGCCTGACCATTTTTCTCGGGACTCCGAGGGGAAGCAAATCTTGCAGCAGTGTAGCTCTGTCAATCGAGTCATAAGCTTGTTTGAAGTCAACATATAGATGGTGCAAGTCAACGTTGTATTCCCATGTATGGAATAGGTACCTGCTTACGTATATGATGTATATATCTCTTCTTATGTTTGTTCCTCTAGGTTAGGATTTCAGTCTGGAAAGGAAAGGCTGGCTAGAGGGAGGGGGAGCATACCTTCTCCGTGGTATTCCTTAGTTCGCTGTAATATATATCACCAGTATCACCACTTCCTCCTTCTCTTCTCTGAATGGTGTGTACGCTAACGTCACTCCAACTTGCGTTGTGGTTTGTGTAGTTGTGTACATACCCAAGACTACTGACTTACTTTTGGTGATCGATCTTTCACATCAGCGCTTGTCCGCTTTAAACAGGGGCCTACGCCCTCAGAGTTAGTATGAATTAACCTGTGCAAGCTCTCTAATCGAATACTTACTTGTAGATCCTTCTTGGTAGATATCGGCTATGCTATGTAGGTTCAACTGGTACCAATAAAACTCTAAGGGTCGAGTGGCCTGGAATTAAGTGGGAAATTTCACGAACTCACCAGTGAGCCAGTTCCCATTTTTTAACGTCTACATTTGGAAACGAATCACTGGTTTTTCAGTATAACGTTTGCTCACGCACGCGAATTTTATTTGACTACTTTTACGTGAGACCAACCTGTATCCTACCTGCTATAAACATTTCATCCTATTAATACGTTCCTGTTGTATAGCAGCATTGCACAGATAACCTATCGCGTACAGAGCAATGGCCTAGGACGAAGCCTATAATGTAGGCCTATATTATACAGAAAATAATAAATTGCTGTGGAAGATTTCACATACAGTCTCTGTCTTTCTGTATGTTCATTTTGCACAGCACGGCTACAGGAATCATCCAAATTAGGTAGGTAGATGAAACTTGGAAAGTGTGTCAAGGAAAGTCCTCTTAAGATTTCCAATACCTAGTCGGTATTTCATAAATCGGATTGTGAGAGGTGGGGGGGATAATATGGTCTAATTCGAATAAAACTTGAGAGATTTATCAAGAGGAATACAATATGAAATCCGCGATCATTTAAAAAAAAAATCAGATCAGCAGGACTGATGAAGAAGTGAGGGGCAAAACTGCTTAGGTACCCACTTACTTGTAGAAGGGAATTTGTCCTTTCTCGAGCTGATGAACATGCCTATTAATAAACAGCCACACTGCTACAAGCATTTTTCGGCAGGTATACGTGCCGTATAGTTTTTAGAATTTAGTGCAATTAAAACATTGAGGTCCTAGCCAAGCTTCGTTCAGTAGGTTCTACTAGTATAGTATGGTATGGTATGGTGTACTAGTATAGTATGGTATGGTTATAGTAGGTAAATGTGCCTAGTTTTTAGAGTTTAGTAGGTTTTATAACTTTAACTAAAATATTGTGAACCTTTGTAAGCTACGAGATGGAACACCTGGCTGTTCCAACACAGTGTTTTTATTTGATAGTTTATCAACATGGTATTCTGTAGGTATCATGACCCACAAACGAGTTTGATAATATATTATGTGTAACGGACAAGGTATCTCTGCAAAACAACGAAATGGAACACGTGAGTTGAGACCGCGTTCCAACAGCTGTAATGATCCTGACCCAGAAATATTTGTTTACATTGACAGTGATACGAAAATCCGAACAAACAGCGGTTTTTGCTCTGTACCAATGTACCATTATCCCTGAGCGTAATTATTCATCCTGTTCAAATCTTTGGACAACATCGTTCATTTAGTACTCAGCTCAAGGAAATTCTGTCTACCAACTACATGCTGTTCTCATTTCGAATAGGTATACTTAGGTAAGATAATTTACCATAACATTATCCTGTACCTATTCTTCATGATTTATGGGTGTAGTATTCCTGAACAAGAGTTTGCTATTATTGAAACGCCTATTCAAAGTTGTCTCCACAATGAGAGTGGAAACGTTTCTAGTACTGAGGTTCCTATCGTTGGTTCTCATTGATAATATGTAAGTTATTGAAGATTAAAAGTTCATTTAGCTATCACACTATTGTTCATGAGTGCAACGGTTTTGGCCATTGTTATTAAGAAAGGGAGCTCATAATGGTGTCGGAAAATATTCACGTAGATGTCGAAATTACTCGCCGTTCTACACAGCCTGAAGTAAAATATTATTATTAGGTGTTGGACTCGTACTAAGTACAACTTTTAGCGGTTGAATGGATTTTTTAACAGTTTTTCGGAACAAAGCCATTTCAAAGCATGCCCCAGATTTTAACATTTTTGATGTAGGTATGTATTTATTTATATGTCACTCCAGACGGTATCTGACCTTGCCTACGAGATGATCAATTTAAAATTTTACCAAAATATTCTAATGGCGAACAGAAAGCCGAGTTCGAAGATGAAAAAGTTATAACAAATAAAAATAGGGTCAAATTTGAGTTGTTGGCTGTCAGAAATTGCTAAAAACCGTCAAAAATTATTGCGAATTCTTATAAACTTGACAAGTTTACACATATAGTCATGTTGCATGAATGGAACCTTTTCTTTAGAAGCGATAAATCCATGTTTTCAAACTGCAAGGGCCACTGACTGTTAAGTTAACCTTCAATTTATAGACGTCTTAGCTCATTTTCATTAATTTCGTATTTTGATGATAAAATAAATGGTAATAGGTTCATAAGTAATATTGGTCTTCGTTACAAAATATGCATGAGGGTGTAGGTAAGTATGTCACAAAAAGAAAACTTCACACCAGGCAATTATTTCAATAGAAGGATACGGTTTCGACCATAATAGCAGACAAATCATTTCTCCGCTATTAGAAGATTCTATTATGAATCATTTTCACCAAGACTCTGGACGAGAGAGAATTTTTTTTTTTTTTTAAATGGAAAAACCCTCAGCACAAGCCTGAATTGAACAGTATATTTTTCGACAGACACAATACCATATTATCTACTACTACTACGATGCATTTAAGTAGGTGGCACCTACCTACTTAGTGTTCAGTGGGTAACGAAAAATCGTCAAGTCTATTGTAATGCACAAATGGACCAAAATATACCATAACCTCAGCAGTGAGCCAGTTCCCATCTGTCCCTTAGGGCAAAAGGAATTTCAGGGAAATCCTTGCCCACAAGTTCCTTCTTCTCTAAATTATTTCACGAGTTCAATATCGTCGGTTCGTTTTTTAGGCTTCGAAAAGATTTGTTGAGATATGATTGATGGAAATTTTTTATAACTACTACAGTTTTCCAGCAGGGGGGATAGCTTAAAAAATATGAAAGGTGAGTTCTGTTAGTTGATTATTGTCAGTCATGACCCTTTGTATCCAACGAAGAAAACGTGTTAGGTATATTTTTAACGCGGTAGATACGTCTCAAAAACCGTTACAGGCCACACTAACGGCTAATAGAACGTAGAATAAAAAAAAGTACGATCGCTCGATAATACCTACAGTACCTGCAATGTGATCGGAAATTTGCCTAGGCATCTGTCAGAAAAATATATGATAGTCGAAAAAAGTCAAAGTGTGGGTTTAGCTACAAAGCAGTCTTTCTGACAACTAAACCAACTGAGTTTTTCGTGTTAGAAATTACTGTAAGGATAACTGTATTTTGGTTAGCAAATGTAATTACTAACAAGGATAATTGTATTTTGGTTAGCAAATGTTATTGTTCTGACATTGTATACCTATACTTATAAACCAAGTTTACATACCAAACACTTAGATAAATGACGGCGATGTTATTGTTCTGACATTGTATACCTATACTTATAAACCAAGTTTACATACCAAACACTTAGATAAATGACGGCGATGAACTGCCACATAGTCATTAAACGTTCCATGAGAAAAATGGTTCGGTGGATGGTCAAATTTCGAATGTCGAAGATGGTTACGCACTCACAGATCGAGTTGTACTACGACAGACAGCTAAAAGGCGACTGGAGTTTGAAGGGGAGCCGGCCCGGCGTGAACTTGTTAATTGGTACCTACCTATGTAAATGGAAATAATGCTGATAGGTACCAAGGCCGGAATCGAACTGAGGAGAGATATCTCAAGAAGTGAAGTAGGTAGTAGTGAGGGGGTTGACTGCTGCAGGTACATCTATCGAGATTTAAAATTCCTCAGACAAATTATTGTACCGATACAATGAAATAAAAATCTGTACATCAGACTTTAACTGCCGCGATTCATCTACCGTCACTTCGTTATTATAACTGGAAATGTGTAAAATAAAAACGTCGGCCAAGGGGTTGGCAGTGTAGCTTCTTCACGTCGTTGCTTTCTTTTATAAAATTAGCTGATGCAGGACGGTATATATAACATTTATATTACGTATATCAAGGTATTACATATATTATCAATATTGCCCATTGAGGAGTATGAGCAAGGTTTGGCAAGCAGACAACTGACACTGAATTTGAGAGTTCGCGTTCTTCGGTGCCATATTATGTTATTTGTTCTTCTGTATGGAGTCATTCGAAATGTGGGCTGAAGGGTGTTGAAGGTTCCACGGGTCGATCGGTTCACTAATGTGGAAATCCTGCGGAGAATGGATAGTGAGGGTTGAGGGCGAGCTGATGAGTACGATGAAAACAATGCGAGCTGATGAATACGATGAACGCTCCAGTATTTCGGCCATCTCGTCAGGAATGATACAAGTTGGTACCTACCTTCTGCTACAAAATATGCTACAGGGCCGGGAGACGAGAGCCTGTTCACTGACGGATATCGTGGTTGAATAGTAACCAGTCAGTGGTTTGGGGAAACCACCACATCGTTATTCCGGAAGACCGCTGATAGAATCGCGATTGAGTTGGTGAACGCCAACGTTCGTCCCGGACAAGGCGCCTAAAGAAGAAGACACTACTTACTGCCCAAGCGTGGACGAAATTGAACGATATAAGGTGAGTCGGGGCAAGTGCGCACCAAAAAATTGAATGTTTGACTTTGGGTGGGTCTAGAAATTCACCATTTGATGATAAAAATGTACCGATTTTTGCAATCGTTGACTACAACCTTCCTCTCTCACAGTGTATATTAAAAAATCACTAAACCTTGAAACCCGATTTCACAGAAATATGAAACTTTTCGAAGTCTCACTTACGCACTTGCCCCGGTGGAATGGGGCAAGTGCGCCTCAACTCCCATCTTGACAAAGTGGACGAAATGGTCGTTTAGGGGCAAGTGCGTGAAGCTCCTGGTTCTGCAGAATCTGTTGCTTTTTAAACATTTAAATTTGGCCCAGAATTACCGATTTATAGACTTTTTAACCCCCGAAACCTTGTGGGCTAGAAAAAGAGAAAAAAAGTCAATGTGATAATCTCATTTTTATTCTAAAAATATTTTCAAAATGTGAAAAAAACTTAATTTGACTGACTAGTAGTCATTTGACTGACGGCAGAGTACCGAGTCTGCACAAGCCCCACCTGTTGCATCCGCACTTGCCCCAAGCATGCATAAAAGCAGGGGGAAGTGCAGACCTGGGCTTAAATCCTGAAGTTCAGAACTTATCGGAATCCTCATGATTTACATTTGAAGAATATCAGTCAGGGTTTGTACTCATCACAAAAAATTCGCCAAAATCTTTTGGGGGAACTGATGTTTTCAGATGATCCTTGTTGTCTCAAACTTGGCTCCATGAGTTGATCTGAAATGGGGCAGGTTATACACTCTATCGACTAGCATTCGAAAGAACAGGTTATTTTGCAAAGTCCTCAACAGGTGGCAAAGTCCAATATTCAGGCTGCTATAGCTCCACTACGCACTTACCCCCCCTCTCCTTCTTCCATGCTTACCCCCAAAACGCACTTGCCCCGACTCACCTTACCCAAGAAAAGTGGATGGGTTTATCGTCGTTTGGGTTTATATCGTCGGTTTGGAGGTAAAAGTGATCAAAAGCATTTTTTTCACAAATTGAGGTTTTTGTTCCTCCAGACAGTATAGAGCCTAACGTATAACTGAAATAAAGACAAAACTAACGAACACGACGATAAAAAAATTTAAGAAATAAATTTTAAATGTTGACCTGAATGAATCAGTGAATTACAGATGATCAAATGACATAAATATAAATACATGTACGATAAATGGTTTTGGAGGCACTCAAAACATAAAAGTTATCAACTGGCATTTGAGCGTCATAACTCATTTATAACTGTGTTTATAAAATAATTCAGTGTAGAGGTAAAATCATTCAAATGCCATTTGATCAACTTCAAAAAATTACTATGGTTAGATCCAATGGTCAGTGTTGCTGGAAACAAACCAAAACCGTTTCCTCAAACTCTTGAAAAACTGTGTAATTATTCATTACTTTTGAAAGGAAAAAATATCTGATGAAACTTTGTAAGGAGACTAACCTAATAATTCCTGAAGAAGTCCTCCATTGGTATGGTAGTCTTCCCACTAACACAAAGAACAAGAGGCAGCGGGTTCCAGAACCATGCATTCTGACGAGGACGTCGACGAAGATGAGTGCTGACTATACATGTACATTGTAGAAATGAGTTATAGTTTGGTGTATTCGTTACTACTAAACTTATTAACCGGAATTTCATAAAATTTGTAGTAATTTATTGATCGCACGATTCGTAGATATATTTTTCGGGTAGACATGATCAAATGCTTCAGCGTATTTTCTGACAAATCTAATGAAAATTTATTGATGTTTTGGTTACAGTGTAACATAACAAGTGTTGATATCTGAAAGTGATGGTTATTAGCAGTAATTTCAGTAATAAATTAATGTTTTATGTAGTGATTAAGTACAGATCATAAATCTTTTTATTCTGGTAAAAATTATCATCGCACATTTATAATTTAAAACCTGAAAAATAGGGATAATAATGTATATTGTACCATATTTTATTCATGTTCCATTTAGAATGGGTATCGGTGAGTTGATTAAACCACAAATAATTTGATTTAACCTAATTTTAAGACGCCGCCTCGCCTTGCTCTTCACCTCGTCGTCTACGTCTCTGTCCATCTTCTCCTTCACTTCATCTCATCGTCTTTACCATCACATGCTAGATTTAAGTTTTTTGTAGGTAACATTTTTTGTAAAAATATTGTTGCTCCCTCAATTTGTTAACTAATTCTAAGACAGCTTCCTTCAGCATTGTTACCCTGCGCCCTCAGCTTTCCTTTGTCTTTCTGTATGCCTTCAGCACTATTGCCACTCTGCGCCCTCAGCACTCAAAAGTTCTTGTTTACCTTGTACAATCTAGGGGGACCTCTGTCGTGATATCCTCCCAGAACATCACTGTATTTCATATTAAGATTGCACAAAATAAACCAGACGAATGAAGTGGCGTAGGTGACTGGCTGCAGGCAAACCCCTACTCTTTCCCAACACCCCTCAACAGTCGGAAACGACCGTCAAGTGACTGGGGGAGGGTGGAAAGGGCCACATAAAAACCCGCCATTCTCGCCTGTTTCTTCATTCTACGCTCAAACCTCAAGTCTATGGGCGACTACGAATTTGCTCCCGCGGGTTGTGATGTGAGCGGCGGAAAAAGGAAGTGCAAGCGGGCCGATACAAGCTTGCTCCCGGTCGACATTGCCCGAACGAATTTGCTCCCTACTCGTGAAGAATACAATAATAGTGAGGAGATAGCCGTGAGTCGACTTTTTTCCTATTTGGCTCGTTTTATCAAATGATACAAGGCGATAAACACAAGAGCAACGAACAAAGGAGGCGCGTGATGAACTGCACTTCACTTATGTTTCGGATGAAGCGCAGTTTCCTCCTGACCTGTGGGCATGCAAATCCGTGGCTCTTACGCGAACGACCAATGCATGCGAGGCATTCCACGCCCACTTTAATAGGGAATTCAACAGCCCTCACCCTAACGTCTACATATTCGTCCAGGTTTTACTCCAGGTACAAACAGAGACGTATGCAAAGCTGAGCTCCATCCGCCATTCGCACAAGAAAACGCCAAAGCCACACGTACTCAAGGGACAAAAATGGGTAGAGAAGTGCATTAGGAGGCAGGAAGAAGGTCAACCCATGTACAAATTTGTGAAAAGAATTTCCTTAAAACTCCAACCACATTTTGACTGATTTTTTTTTTTCAATTGTTTGTTTTTTTCTATGCTTTTACTTTGACAACATCTTCTGGATGGCCACCCCAAACTTCGGGAGCAAGTTAGAACCTCACATTTCTGGGAGCAAATTGGTCATGCGAAAATAAACGAGAGGCCGGGAGCAAGTCAGTCAGTGAAAGGGGCTCCTGGGAGCAAGTTTGCGGACTCCCAAGTCTATGACCTCACTCTCTCTCTCTCTCTCTCCTCTTACGCCTCCTTACCTACAACCAAAAAGATCCCAGAATGGTGGAACCGGTCCGGTGATAACCGACCACGAGTGGCAACCACTGGGCAAAACCCTCTAGCGTCTTTGGTGGTGGAAACCTCCCTGGCTTTGCTATAGGCGTTAACCTTTTAGACGCTACATCCAGCACCTTCTCATCCATCACTCTCATTCACTCATTCAAACCTCGCCATTACCTCATTGATCATCAAGCCACCACAGTGTTATGCTTCATGAATAACTAGAAATAATAATTAATGATTGATGATTTTTGAATTATTGATTATCTCGCGCATTTTTATGAAGCTTTAATTCCCAGGCCGGCTCCAGCGCTCGATTTAGGGCTTTCGTGGGGGAGCACGAGAGTAGGTACTTACCACAGAAAACAGTTATCTACGCAGAAGGGGCATCTATACTGGTAAATTATTACACAACGGTTTATTATTTACCTCATGCTTCATGAATAACAACAAATAATTAACGATAGAATTATTGAATCCCGCGCATTTTTATGAAACTGTAATTCCCGGGCCGCAGCCGCCTCCAATACACTATTTAGGGCTTCCCTGGGGGGAACTCAAGAGGAGGTATTGACTAAGGTAACAGTGATCTACGCAGAAGGGGCATCTATACAGGTAAATAATAAACCGTTGCGTAATAATTTGTAGCGTTTTCTTTTAGGTTGTGCATGAAGAACCCCTTTTACGGCCATGCCGTGAGAAAAAACTTTTACTGTCTAGAGAGAGTGTAAAGATTTTATTTTAAAACGCTGCAAATCCCTGCACAACGGTTAATTATTGTGTACAGAATACCCTCCTGTTACAGATCACAGGTCTCTGTACAGATAACCCTTCTATATAACATATGTACTTGTGATGAATTTAAAATTGGCATCACGGTGGTGTGAGGGAAATTGCCCAGGCGGTTATGAGCGAATCACCACCGACGTCTGGGATCTTTTTGGAAGAGGTTTTAGGTGAATTTGCCTAGGCGGTTATGAGCGAATCACCACCGACATCTAGGATCTTTTGGGAGAGGAGGTGTCCAGGCGGTTATGAGCGAATCACCACCGACATCTGGAATCTTTTGAGAGGAGATAGAGGAGGTTTGCCTAGGCGGTTATGAGCGAATCACCACCGACATCTGGATTCTTTTGAGAGGAGATAGAGGAGGTTTGCCTAGGCGGTTATGAGCGAATCACCACCGACATCTGGAATCTTTTAGAAGAGAGAGAGAGAGCAAGGTAGGAGAAGAGAAGAGAGAGCTGGTTAGAGGAAGTGTCGAATGAAGCTAAAGTCGCAGGATCCGGGGTTTTATAGGAAAGTGAGTCCTCTCCCTCCAACCCCCTGTTGGGGGTTGATGGTGGGGCTCCAGGTTGTGTACCCTGGGTCCTGTGGCTTGTCTCCCCACTCGTATCGTTTATTAACGGAGCCTAACTTTAGTGGTTGAATATTTGGTGAGAACTTAAGTTTACTAGAGGAGTGATTCCTGGAGGGACTCACGACAGTACTATTCTACACATATTATGTAGATCGCGGACCCTCCGTAGGTTAGTACGTAACCCCGTACTCGTTACTAGGTACCTACATAGGTTCCCCTTCTACGACGGTAGAATAATGAACCGTTGTGTAATAATTTGCCCATCAATAATACATCAACGGTTGTTCAAGTTTCAGAAGTACCTACCAACAAAATCCAGTAGTCCATCACTTGTCAAATGAAATAATATCGCAGAACAAACAACTCGACTTCATACATCCATCCTTGATTATAATCAGATGCTCCGTAGTTATGATATCCGGGCCGGATTTATACCGTTTGATTCACCATCGTGTTGACTAAGCTTTTTGGTGCTCACGAACGGCTGCACGTACGATGCTCCGGGTGGTCTCAAAAAATTGTTTAGCTCAAGACAAATTTAATAACGTAAAAAAAACCATACCCTTCTATCGGAAGTTTTCGAGCTACGGCGTTCTGAAAATGCCAACCCCCATTTTGAACCCCTTAGAGATGACTGACAGTAACGTCGAGCTTGGAGGACCAACTAGACCCCGAACGGAACCTATAACCCGAATTTCATCAATTTTGTTTCATGGTAACTAAGAAAAGTGGCCAGTACGGCGGACAGACAGAAATATTTTTATTGCAGTTTTGGATTCTACATAGCTTGAAACGTAAACCATCAAATTTTGAGGGGGGGTAAGAATTTGTTTTTTTTTTTCATGCTCGATTCCAATGGTTCATTATTGAAAATAATAAACCAAAATCCACTTTGCTATCGATTTAAAATAGTTACCAAAATATACATAACCCCGTTTTGGGTTTGGATTTTTCCAAACATTTCCCGCTTTTCCCCACTGCTTTCCAAGTCTAGTTCCGTCATTGTAATAGGTAGGTAGATTATTCAGCTACACTTGATGTCTTCACCAGCATGTTTGTTTTCCCTCATTCTGACGATTGCATGCCTTTGAGACAACAGACTTTTAGGTGACGCTCGAATTGTTTTCAGAGTACTTACCTGTACAATGACCAGAATAAAGTATTATATCGGTGAAAAAAAACAACTCATTTTCAAGGATGAATTTCGAGATGTTGGGCTCCATTTCAGGTTTCAGGGGGTGGTTAGGCAATTTCGTGCACGACTCTTCGGAGTTGTTGGTTGACCCTCAGCGCCGGGGCTCCGTCTACGACCCTCTGCCGATTGACATGACGTATTGCGAAAATAAATATCTTGGAATTCCACTACTAATATTATGGTATGGCGCCGATAGGTCTGGTAAGTACCTTTGATTTGAATAAGGGTAGGTAGATATTATTCAACTGAATCTGTAAGAGTACCTAGGTACATACTAGAAAAAGGTTCCAGTCATGCAGCATGGCTATAAGAGCGAATTTTCAAAGAAATATTCGTGCTATTGTCTAATAAATAATGATGATAGCGAGAAACCATACCACTTTTCGTAAAAATGTAGGCCTAGTTAGAGGTGGCTCTTGAGAGTGGGGGCCAATGGAGTTTACGCGTTTTACTTATAATCCTCAAGTTTTTCGTAACAAGAGTTTAGGTTTTTATATTTACCTACCTATATCATTTTCAACAGTGCCACGTTGTGCCTATAATAAGTAGGTACTTCATTATGGTATTCAAGACTGGACCACCAGTATGGAAAAAATACAGGCTTTTTCTTGCCCGTCTTAAAGACAATCTCTTATCCCGTTCACGCTTTCAACTATTTGTCAAAACAAGTTGGTACATACAGCAAGGCAATAATAATCAAGGAGGGTAAATGAAAATGCCAGATTTAGTACCTACATATGGGGCGGGGATTTTGACAATGTTTGGTAAACGAGTTTTAACAGAGCAAAACTTAAGTTGTACGACACTGCCTCAACAAAGTGGTTGTACGTAAAAACCATCAGAAAACGCTGCAAATCCCTGCACAACGGTTTATTATTTTGTATAGAATACCCTTCCGTTACAGATCACAGCTCTATACGTATAGATAACCCGTCTATATAATTTATGATATGTACTATTCTATACATATTATGTAGATCGCAGACCCTCCGTAGGTTAGTACCTAACCCCGTACTCGTTACTAGGTACCTACCTAAATCACGAGTTAAATGTTGCTAAAATAATTCTGCCGATGACAAACAGTACCTAAGAAGAAGAAACACACATAATTAAGTTCTGAAAAGAAATTGTTGATGAGGAGTGAAAAAAGTTGCAAAAGTACCTACCAACAAACTCCAGCCCCTTCTACGTAGATGGTATAATGAACCGTTGTGTAATAGTTTACCGTTGAGTAATGATTTACCGTAGTAATAATTTACCCATCAATAATACTTCAACGTTTGTTCAAGTTTCACTACCTACCAACAAACTCCAAAAGAGCCATCATTTTTCAAATTAAATAATATCACAGAACAACCAACTCGACTTCATACTACGCCAATATAATCAGGTGATCCCTACCAATGATTGGCCGTATTCACAAATTCCTATTGTGGGCGCGTCTCTGGTTACGAGATTTGGTTTGAATTGTACTTATACAATTTCATTCACACTGGAGTCGAAAATGCCTGTCGGTGCAAATTTCGGGGCCTTACTGTGAACGAACGGCTGGACGTACGATGCTCCGGATGGTCTTAAAAAACTCGCAAGTTCAAGAACTATTTAAAACCGTAAAAATATTTACGTAAAAAAATGGTATAGGCGTTTTGAAAATTTCAACCCCTATTTTGAACCCCTTAGAGATGACTCACAGTAACGTCAAGCTTCGAGGACCAACTAGACGCCGAACGGAACCTATAACCCGAATTTCATCAATTTTTTTTCATGGTAACTAAGAAAAGTGGCCCGTACGGCGTACAGACAGAAATATTTTTATTGCAGTTTTGGATTCTACATACCTTGAAACGTAAACCATCAAATTTTGAGGGGGGGTAAGAATTTGTTTTTCATGCTCGATTCCAATGGTTCATTATTGACAATAATAAACCAAAAGTACCGACAACCCAAAACCAGTCGCGTCTTGAAATGTGTGTATTTATAATAAAAGATGTACTTACTTTGTGTCAAAAGAAAAGAAACGTTCAGTTTGTCCAACTTTCATTCACTGTCTGTGAAAGCCTATTCTTCTCACCCCTTATCCTGCCTTCTATATTCAAATTGTCTCAACTGATCACTGCACGAGCAGTAATGATTTTCAATGATCCAAGGCCTCTCGAACTAATAATAGTTGACGAGCTGGACGCTGCTAAAATGACGTACATTTCCTCCACCTTTTGAGGGCCCACAGTTATTATACCATAGTTGGAGCCCTCACACAAAATGAATGAGAGTTCGTGAGAAGATGAAAATTATAGTCAGAGAAAAAAAAGAGTGTTAAAACCACGTTTATTCGTTTTCAAGCACCTTAAAGTCTAATACATCACATTAGAAATAATATTAATCTAAAAAAAAATTATAAACCGAGAGAAATAAATGAAAAAATTATGACAGACATTTTTCTTAACAATATCAAGCTCACAGCCCTATTACTGCTTCGACGTCTAGATTTCGAACTGACGAAGTACGCGAACATCGCCCTCAAATGGGTAACTAACTGCCTAACAGTGTTTCTTCATCGCCCTCAAATGCGTAACTAACTGCCTAACAGTGTTTCTTTGATTAAGTACCATTATATGTATAATTTATTGAGGGTGGTATACGATGTTGGTTTGTATATTATGCTTGGATTTTAATCTGGCGCACTAAACTAGCATGTTTAGGGGCACTAAGCATAAATATGTGACACCAACTGTTCACACACCAACTGTGTAATTTTGTGAAGTGGTTGTTAGGATCTTCAAAACTACGTATTTATTCTTTCACGTTTGCTTGCAGAAATATCGACGTTTCGCGATCGATTTTTATTAAGAAAATTTTTATAAAGAAACGTCGATATTTCTGCAAGCAAACGTGAAAGAATAAATATGTACATACCTAGTTTTTAAAGCTCCATCTCACATTACAAAATTCCGAACAGTTGGTACCACATATGCTTCGTGCCAAATACTGCCCCGACCCCTTCGCCAGATAAAAATCCAAACGTACTCCAACATCGTATATCACCCTTATAAAACATGTAATGCACGTTACCAAAGAAACGCTGATATACAATTAGTTCGAAACCTGGACGCTGAAGCAGTAATAGGGCTGAGAGGCAGTGTAACGATACTGAGAAAGGCGAACACGAGAAAGATTTGTATGACGGCTGATATTTCGAATTCATGTGCATTTCAACTTGATGTTACCTAATCCTCTCTCAACAAAGTGCAATAAAATTTAACACACCTAACAAACACGTAGTGGAATATATAACTAGCTACATACCATGCTAAATATTATCAAAAAAATTATAATTATATACTTAGTTCTTTTTTTTAAATGATTTTTTAAATTTATTCGGATTTCCATAATTCAGTCTAAACAGCTATGTGATCGGGGTGTCGCTCCGGGAATATGAACAAACGTATCAGGGCTATGGTGAACGTCAGGAAACACTTTCTGATAGCTAAGGCGTAGAATTTACAAGAAAATGAATTATGAAAGAAAAGATTCTTGGGGGAGGAGCTAAATCGTGAAAATTTTCAAAACGGCTCAGGCGGGAGTTCAAAGGTCAGCTCCGTAGACGTTTTCATCGCTGTACGCAATGTACAGGAAGAAATCCTCTTCGTGGTGTTCCTGTAATTAAAAACGTCACGTAAACCAGTGAGTAGAGATAAGCAGTGAGACAAGAATACTGGGTGGACATCGCCTATAAATGTTTAGGTGAGATACATACGACTGTCTACCATTTTACGTATGTGCCAAAGAAAACTCCGCGAATTATTAAACAAAGGTTTTACCATTTCCGTGCACAGATTACCCCTTCGGCGTAGATCACTGAACTCCTAGTAGTGCAGGACCCTGATTTAGTAGGGTCATTTTTTGCGGTAGATACCTATCCACGCACGCGCACGCACACACACATAGCCACGACAAAAATGCTACCAGCGTGGAAAAGCTATGTAACGTTCGGCAATTACATTTACATAAACATGTATTTTTCCACCGCCCCCATCTCCTGTAGCGCGCCATTTCGGCCCCACGAACCCCACACCCGGTATATTTTTGAAATTCTTCCAAATTTTCACCTAATTTGATGATTCATTTGGCCAAGAATAACAAACTTGAAACAAGAAATAGGTATAATAGAGAATCCTTCAAAAGTACTGGACATACGTAAAGAAATGCTGGCTGTTCATTTATTGTTTCTTTCATGTGCAATTATTGAAATAGTTTTTTTAAATGATTTCCACAAATTTTGGCCCCCAAAAACACGACATAAGCTCCTATTTTTGACAAAATATCTTTGATTATTGATGGTGCCAGTTAAATGTCTTGATTCACCTGTTGAAACTACTTCTAGTGTTATTATACAAGTTTATGGTGATTTCAGACAATTTCCCGGGTTTTTGGCTCATACAAAATGAATTTTGGGAGCTGAACCTTCGTTACAACCTCAATTCTTCACTCTTTGGTCAAATCAACTTCATATTCGGTCTTCTCGCCCTAAAAAACATGGAAAACGATACCTCACAAGCTCAAGTTCATTAAAACCCCAAAAAACCTCGTAAGCCCCTATTTTTATACCCATTTTCCACCCTTAACACTCCTGGGTGTATTCCGATCGGGCTGCCGAGCTTCGGCGCACAACTAGGACACAAATGGAGCATGTGTGCGGAAGAAAGACGATTTTAGAGAAAATTTAACGTAAATTTAAGGCTGAAACTTTGTTAGAACCTCAATATTCTTCCCTCGTTGGTCAAAATCGACTTCATATTCGGTCTCCCCGCCCTGAAAAATATGGAATACGATACATCACAAGCTCATGTTCACTAAAACCTCAAAAACAAAAAACCCTATTTTTAATCCCATTTTCCATTCATACCACCCCTGGGTGTTTTTGATCGGGCTGCCGAGCTTCGGAGCACAACTAGAACCCAAATGTGTTCCCAAATGGGGACCCAAACTGCGTGCGGAAAAACGACGGTTTTAGAACAAATCTTAACATAAACTTAAGGTTCTAACTTAGAACCTCAATTTTCCACTCTTCGGTCAAAATCGACATCATATTCGGTCTCCTCGTCCTAAAAAACATGGAAAACGGTAACCTCACAAGCTCATGTTACTAAAATACCCACACAAAAAATTGTACCCCCATTTTTCACGCCATCGGGCTACAAAGTTTCGGGACACAACTAGGGCCCAAATGGAGCCTGTGCGAAAGAACGAATTTTTTAGACCGAAACTGAAGTAGATATGCATGATGAGGCGGACGGCGTACGGACATGGCATTTTTGGAATCTGAGCACCTTGAAACGTAAAAGAAACAATTTTGAGCGGTTGTTATAAACATTTTTGCTGAGCGATTAGATAGGTGTGTTATTCACGGAATAAAAAACCAAAATGAACTAACAACTTGGAACAACCAAGTCGCTTTCATAAAGCCATGCCATCCCTAGGAGCTGTTCCCTAGGAATGATAATTATCTGGACTTGACGCATCGAATGATACATGAGTCCTTCACACTCATGTTGATGAAGCTTTTCTGTTCAAAAGGGTCTTACTCTAAAAGAACGGCCCAACGTACCTACAACGCTCAGAATCCTAAAGTTATCGGAATCGTTTTGAAAACGTCTTAAAAGCCATACCCTTCTACTGCAAATTTTCAACCTAGGGCGTTTTGAAAATGTTCCCCGATTTTTCACCCCTCAACTAGGCCCCAAATGGGACCTACACACCGAATTTCATCAATTTTGGTTCAAGGTATCTACGAGCATTGAAACACAAACCATCAACATTTGCGGGGGTTAATTTATTTTTTTCATGCTTGATTCCAAAGGTTCATTATTGAAAATAATAAAACGTATAATAATAAATCATATAAAGGGTCATTATTGAAAATAATAAAACGTAAAATAATAAATCATATAATCAAATGAATGTATTATATGAATACCTACATATAATACGTAATAGTATACGGCACATAGCCCAAAAAACGCTCTGTATTCCGAACAGATCGAGTTCTGAGCGGTCTGAGTTCAACAAAATAAGTAAGTATCCCGCTAATAGGTAGGGGTTAGGGGTTTAATGGCTATGACCCGGGGTCTACACCAGCGCGCAGTCGCATACCGAAGGTATGCATTTTCTTTGGAGGTCCGACTGAAGAGAAAGTATTTGAGCATTCAATTACAAAGGGGACGTCCAACAAACAAACTGGGCAAACAAACTGGCAAATCGACTGCCAATCATCCATCGAAAATTCAGTAGGCACATCCCTACAACTTATGCTGACATGTGCACAGGAACTACAGGCGAATATTATCGATATGTACTTCCAGGTGAAATTTAAGGTTTTTTAAAACCAAATGAAATAGGAAAACTGTTTCGGGAAACATTGAATTTTGACTTGGAAATTCTATAGACTACACCTAATGGTATCTACTTATTTAGGCAGGTACATAAATAACGTCGCACTGTGACTAATTTGAAATATGACCCAAATGATCAAAACAAATAATAACAATGAATTGTCTAACTTCTAACAATTAAACAGGTGAAATACTCGACACAGTGCGGATGCCACGATTGAGTTGGTCATTGCAAACTAACGCCAATGCAAATTTCCCAAATGTGTGAAACAAAACCGCCTACCAAGTGAACGCTTTGGCAATGGTGAGCTCAAATCCCTATTAGGTACTTCATCAACGCACGAAATTTTCATCCGCACGTACGTCGAATCCCATTTGTCAAACGAAATTACATACGTGTGGAGCCGACTTCGCACTATCACGCTACGACACGGAAAGATATTGTGGCAGAGAAGATAAGAGAGGTCAGACCCCTTTCAACTTCCTTCGCCTTCAGACCGTAACGAAGTGATAACCAAAATACGATAATATTACCAGGAGTGATTAATGACTGGAAGGCAACAAGAAGCTATTCAATTTTATCAAAACTGTGGGTGCCATAGCCTAAACTGACAATAACATTCAAGTAGGCATTCTTCACTGAAACCACCAGCAAGTGTTTTCCTGGACGAAAAAGTACCGGCTTGATGATTTATTAAGGTCACGTTGTGGGTGCAAGATTGCTCCTATGTGTAGTAGAGGTTTCTACGTCTAGCAGTGGTTTTTTACTACTGGGTGTCCATTTTGAAGCAGCTTCTCTTCTTTTTCTTTTGATGGTCTGCTCATATTATTTCTTTTATGTTACACTAGATTTGCGAAGTAAAATCATTAATAATTAGGTAGGTAACAATAATAATAAATAGTATTTAAGCGCTCCGACCACCAGCACAAGTTACCTTGGTAACATTCGTATATGCGTTTTAACGACCAACATGTGATCTCACCGGGGTCGTGCAATCTCAAACTCAAAACACATTTCAGAGCGCAGATTTGTCATTGTGGAAAAACGGGATAAGGCGACGCTGCTTCCCTTAATCAAATCACTCTAGGGCGGCCTACAGAACCCGAAGGATATAATATGTACCCACAAGACAAAGAGGTTTTCGTCCTCAAAAAACGGACGAAAACCCTGACTGCTCTGTATCAGAACGTTCGGGGTCTCAACACGAAACTACCAGTACTGCGCTCCACGGTTCCTTCCTTATCCTACGATTTGATTTTTCTCTCGGAAACATGGTTGAGCGACAAGGTGGATTCTAATGAACTTGGATTTTTGAACTATTCGGTTTACAGAAAAGATCGGTCTTCCGCTACCTCTCATAAGCGGTTTGGTGGTGGGGTGTGTACCGCCGTCTCATCAAGGCTTAAATCGTTTCAGTGGAAAACATACTCAGACGACGTTGAACATGTTTTCGTTATTATTCCTAGCTGCAAACTTGTCGTGGGTTGTGTGTACATTCCGGATTACTGCCCCTCAAACTACTTCGAGAATTTCGGTAACGAGATTGAAAGTATTAGTCTCTCTTATCCGGGTTTTAATATATTTCTAATTGGAGACTTCAACTTGCCTGGTCTTTTGTGGGATAGCACTACTGGTTTACCCCACGAGCACTCAATAGTGAATGAGAAAACCCGCATTATTTCCGAGCTGATCTACTTATGTAGTTTGCGACAGTTCAATAACATACTGAACCCGTCAGGAAATGTGCTAGATCTTTGTCTATCGGATCTACCAGAGATAGAACTGCGCGAATGTGATCCCTTACTAAGGCAGGACGCTCACCACCCGGCATTTGAGTGTTTTTTCTCATGTGAATGTGCCATTGATGATGCGGTTTTTGCACCTTCACGATTCAGGTACAACTTCAAAAGAGCCGACTTTGAGGGCATGAATGATTTCTTCCTGGGGTCAGGATTAGGAGTTCTGTAATCAGTTGCCATTCTTGCAGGCAGTGGATAAGTTCTATTCTGTGGCTGATATTGCCGTTCGAACGTTTGTACCTATTACGTCAGAGAAGAATATTGCATTCCCGAGATGGTTCAATGCTGACATGATGAACCTACTGAGGAAAAAGTTGGCTGCCCATAAGAGATTTAAAGGCACAAGAGCACCTGGAGAATACGAGGTCTTTTCTCAGCTACGTCGTGAATGCAAATCGTTGAGCAGACGACTTTACAAGCAATATATTCAAGAGGTGCAGGTCTCGATTAGAACCAATATTAAAGCATTCTGGAACCACGTTAACTACAAGAGTGGTTCGTCTACCCTGCCAAGCATTATGCACTTAGGCTCGATCACAGCTGAAGCTCCCTTGGAGGTGGCAGAACTTTTCGCTGACTTCTTTTCGTCAGTTTATACTCAGCCTTCGTCTCGACAGTTCCAGTCTGATGATTTTTCAGGGTCCTCCTTCTCCATGAGTGGTTTTGCTGTTCCTGAGGATGTTGTCAGACACAGTCTTCAGTCATTGGACCCGTGGAAGGGTCTCGGGCCCGACGGTGTACCACCGGCCTTATTGAGGAGCTGTGCTGTGAGCATTTCCCGGCCACTGTCGGTGCTATACACACGCTCTTTGTCATTGGGGAAATGGTTCCGGCGTGCTGGAAGACATCGTTTGTGACCCCCATCCCGAAGTCCTGTAGAAAGGCCATGATTGACGAGTATCGACCCATCTGCTCGTTGTCCACGATACCTAAGGTTCTGGAGAAGATCATTGTTGACCGCATCGCTCCCAGTATGGGTCCATATCTTTCGCCTTCGCAGCATGGTTTTGTCTGGATGGTCGACCGTCACTAACCTGCTGACATTTCAGCAATACATCATGGACGCTTTTTGGGGTGACCTCCAGGTGGATGCGGTGTACACTGACTTCGCTAAGGCTTTTGACCGAGTGTCGCATCCCTTATTGCTGGCCAAACTGGAGCGCTTTGGGTTTTGTGGTTCCCTCCTTGAATGGTTCTCAAGCTACCTTTCTGATCGCTGTCTGAGTGTTCGTGTGAAGGATGTAGTATCCTCTCCATTTAAGGCCTCGTCGGGGGTGCCTCAGGGTTCCCATCTGGGTCCTCTGATGTTCCTTGTATTTATTGATGACCTCCCAGACATCTTCGGAAATGGCGTGAGGTGCCTTCTATATGCAGATGATATAAAGATATATTCGGCGATTGGTGACACGGGCGATTGTGAGGCCTTGCAGCACGGCTTATCTGCTTTGGATGCCTGGTGCTCGGCAAATGAACTTTCCCTAAACATAAGCAAGTGCCAGGCCTTCACTTTCTCTCGTAGTCTCAACCCAATTATTTATGACTACTCCCTGGAGACGCATGTCCTGCCCCGTCCACTGGTGATTCGTGATCTGGGAGTGTTTTTTGATAGTGATTTGCCTGTTCGGTACCAACTGGACCAGATCACGTACACTGCAATGAAGACACTTGGTATGGTGAAGAGATACTCACGGGACTTCACTGATGTCAGTATCCTGCTGATCCTGTACAATGCGCTGGTGCGTCCATGCCTGGAGTATGCTAGCCGGTTTGGTCTCCTCATTATGCAAATGGCAGGTGTACTATTGAGAGAGTGCAGGGAAGGTTTTTGCACTTCTTCTCCTTCAAATCTGGAACGCCCTGGTTGGAGTATAGTGCATCCGATTCCTTGAGGGTGAGTGGTTTGATGTCTCTGGATAAGCGCAGGGTGTTAGCAGACATGCTGCTCCTCTACAAACTCGCCCATAATTTAATGGATGCTCCCAACTTGCTCGAGGCTCTGAACTTCTTTATTCCACCCTACCCGACCCGAACGGCACCGACTATTTACATCCGCACCACCAGAACCAACTACCAGTTGAACTCTCCAATGAATCGGATACAGAGAGAATTTAATGCCTTGAACATTGACCTCTTTGAAACCAGCCTTCCTTCTTTCCGCAGGCATGTGATTCAAGTATTACAATGACGTAATAATGTATTTTCTAGTGTTGAAATAACCTCATTTTCGTTCTGCTCAAAATTTTAGTTTTCCTTTGCATTTCCTTTGTTTAATATTTAATTGATATCCAGCTTTTTTATTTTGTTTTTCTGAGTACTGTTTTCTTCTTTGTTGCTGTTTTAAACAGGGCACCAGCCCGTTTCATAATAAATAAATAAAATAAATAAAGACTGTTAACCACTCTGACAATTTTATTGACCCGTTGACTGGCGTTGAAGAACGCTTATGGCGGCATGTGAACTCGCGATAAAATATAAAAATAAATAGAGCCAACAGAATGTCAGTGGAAGAGTGGTGGTCGTTGCATCCAGCGATCATTTTCAACGCCTTTTTTGAAACTACTACTTGAAACGACAGCTGTAGCAATAGACGAGCTTCATCCAGAGCGATGAAGTTCCATATGAATTTCATTGGAATCGTACTGTTGTCACGTTCTCCTGCGCATGCGCGAACATGAAATGTTGAAATGCTTGATCCTATTACGCATATTAGGTAATTTATTACTGCTCTATTTACTGCTATTCAATGATTTTCATTCATAATTTTTTTACCAGCTGATTGTAAACGTCCATGTAACAATAAGCGAGGAAGCTATACTGCCCACCCAACTTGGCAGACGTGTCTAATTTGGTTTTGAGTGAGATCGCATATTGCATCCTCTAGAGTGTCGCGTCGATCGTTAGCCGGGCTGAGATCGCATATGCGAAAGGTACCTTTATCTTAAAGGAGGTCGTAGAACTGTTTACAAAACATGTACCTATTCCATTTATAAATTAATAAACATGTTTAAAAAAAACTCAGGGTTTATCTTAGAACATGAGTTTAGTCCTCCTACTCTTCTTTTTCGATTTCTTTCTTCTTAGGATAGGTTCTTCCCCATTATTTCAAAACTTCTTTATTCTTTTCCTTACTATCTACTCTACCCCTACTCTTCCTTTCGTTTTCTCTCCTGTTCTCCCAACAGTAACTATTTCTTTTTACATTTTCTCATTTTTTTCTCATTTTCTTTTTTTCTAATTTTTATTATACAACGTTTAAGGCCATATAAGAAATCCGTTTTTGTAATGCAAATAGTTTTTCTAGTACAAAGGAATACACGGAAAATGTTTCTGATTTGCTAAAAAAAAAAAAAGTTGTGATTGGCAGACCAACGGAGCTAAGTTAACCGTATACACGGAAAATGTTTCTGATTTGCTTTAAAAAAAAGTTGTGGTTGGCAGACCAACGGAGCTAAGTTAACCGTATACCATCATCAAATGATTCTTGCATTACCTGCCAATACCACCCAACATCCATCATCCATCCCCCCATACTATCCATAACCATCAACCATACAGCTAGAACCTGGAACTGCCACAGATTCATGCCCAACAGTTCCAGTAACAGACAAGGCGCAGCTCAAACGAGAGTAACGTATTTAGCCTGCTTGTAACTATGTTCATATACTTATGTATATGTTCGGGACTCTGCTTATCCCTACCCAAATCATGGTTATACATCCCCCAACAGACGACCAATGAGCCGTCTCTCCAAGTCCCGAGGGTGGCAAAATGACTCTCGCGGGAAGGGGGCGACCCATTTCAATGGGACACTCCTTTTTGAACTTTCTCTTGCTATGGATCAAAATATAACGGCGCCTCATAGCTTAAGTGTGTGTGTGTATGTCTATTTTCCACACCATAAACAGCAAGATGAAGCAGCATTTACTTGATAACGGCCAGCGAAAACAGTCTAAAGAACCAAAAAGCTCTTAGGATGTCACCACCCACCTGGAGGCCGAATGCTACATCTGTGGAATTGGTGGAAGACTACCGATGATACAGATTACAGAACTAATCCTCGTGAATATAAATACAATAAATAACTAAATACGGCTGGTAAGTAAAATGAAGATGACAGAGTGGGTGGCGCTCCGAGGTCAAGAATCAGCTGCATGTTATTCAACAGCTGATTTTTTTTATCCAAGCTTTGATAATCCCACATCAAAACGTTTCGTTTCTTATACTATTTACAGTTCATAGGAGGTTTTACCTGGTAGAGAGAGCCCATGGTTGCAGAGGTTGGCGGAATGACGTTGTTGACGAAGAAGAACAAAGCGTCGTCAGGACGGAGTTGAACTCGCTTGCGGATGAGGAAGTAAAACTGGCCGACAGTCAGATCAGACGGCACGAGATACTTCTTCTTGTCGAGATCGCCGATCCTCGCTTTGGGCGCCTTCTCCACTATCACCTGCAATGGAGAGGACGAGTTAGAATAGCACAGAATAGCTCTAGAATAGAGAAAGCTAAATATCAATTGCAAGACTGTACTTAGCTAAAACACAATGCAAGATTTAATTATATCAATTGAACAGATTCAGAATCGAAAGAAACGGGCTTTCAGGCTAAAATCTGACATGTGCCTATGTTACAAGCCAGTTCGACGGAACTGCTTTGGTAAGCAAGGCCCAGTTTTCCCTAACTCCCCCCAGGACATCGCCCTCCGGTTCAGTCTGCCGTAGCACCTTGCATGCGATTCACACTCCCATTATACCATTGTGTTATTCACCCAATGACCAAATAAAATTAATATTTAGTGTTTTATGTTCTTCTCAACCTCAAATCAACGCTAGGAACTTTACATCTGGCACAGCCGTATGCTCAAGGACTTTAATACGTTCCCAATAAGGAATTCCGCGATTAATTATCGCGTTTCAGTGTTGTGTGCTAATGCAGTTAAGTTTTTGTTACTGCTGTTTCAGAACAACATCGAACTTTCGTCAGAGGGAGTAAGTTGTGCTATCCATTTAGTACAATGGAAGCACCTAGTTGAAGGGTTGAAGGGTCTTTAGCTTCTCATTACCGCCGTACTCTACAGAAATTGGAATTCGTATTGAAAGAATACCATTCAGTACTCTCCTGTCTTCCCAAACTCTTCGAATGAACTCCGAGATCTCTATTTGATGTTAATTAATTCCAGTTTGCTGTGTGTTATTCAGCTTAGCTTCAGTGTATTGTAGTTCACATCTAGGCTGAATTTCATATATACACCTGAGGACAGGTGCTCCTCATAGGGCGAGGTGATGTTAGGAGCCAGTTCGACGGAACTGCTTTGGTCAGCACAGCCCAGTTTTCCCGAACTCCCCTAAGGACATCGCCCTCCGGTTCAGTCTGCCGCAGCACCTTGCATGCGATTCACACTCCCGTTATACCATTGTGTTATTCACCCAATAACCAAATAAAATTAATATTGTAGTGGTCTATGTGCGGGATTTATGAGTACCATCCTTCTCAACCTCAAATCAACGCTAGGAACATTACATCTACAAACGTTTTAGATCACAAACTGGCAGGTAAAAGCCAATAATAGCATCCGTGTATTGTAATGCAATGATCAACAGATCCTGCGATCATATCGAGCTTAAGTACCAAGCGGATGTGGAACTTCCTTTAACTTGCGTGTTACTACTAATTTTATCAATTACGAACAACTCATCAGTATAAACATTCTTTCTGGGCCTGATTCCAAAAGTCCTATTTCACCCATTCCTCCCTCCTCCGCCTTGGGTTCAAAAATAGTTTCAGTATTATTTTTAACTGCAGCTAAGCAGCTCCACTCAAAATATTTACCATCTGTCACATATGAAGAAATGCTGCTTTTACTTAAAAATGCCTATCAAAATAAATTGATATTGTGTTGCGTTCGTTTCTTTGCAACTCAAGACCGGTTAAAACTAATTAATTCGATTAAAAAAAGCGTTAAATACGTATAAACGTACGTTAAATTTCTCTTTAGGTTAAACATCAGCATTATCTAGACCCCAGAGAAAGCAGTGTTTGACGGAGCTCAAAAACAAATTAATCAAGCGGAAACTTTGGAAAATACAAATTACAACTCTCTTTTCAACAGTCTACCTACCTATTTCCATTTTTACAGTAAAAATATTATTTTGAGGGAAATAATTCGTTTAAATACGAGGAAAACGTCAAATTTTTAAATAAACCGAGGGTAGGGAAATTTTACACATTTTGATTACACAAAAATTCTACGTTTGTTCGCATTCAAACACAAAAACTTGCAATAGGCACCTGAAAAAACCTACAAGGTTGGAAAGCTGTCTTAGGAAATTAGCCAGTAGGTAGGAACAAGACACATTTAATAGACCTGCTGATTTCCGATTTTCTTATACTATGTGAGCTGAACCCTATAGAACAGGATTTTTTTGTGCTCCAGGAAGCAATGATGGACGTACCTCATGTGAAATTCAACGAAGATTAAGGTATTAATTTAGACTAATATATTTTGAAATTGAATAAATTTCTCAAAGAAATCAAAGCTATCATTTGATATGTTGCTTCGCCCGATTCTGGACGACTGGTGTAGGTAGTACCTCAAAGAATAGGAAATACTGTAGGAAGATACCTCAAAGAATCTTATTAGGTAGGTACCTACATTTAAATTAATACCTATGTACTGAGGTTGTAAAAATCTAGCACGTTACCTATAATAAGTAAAACTTAAGGTGACAGTTCTAGGTGTAAGTTATCATGGTAAATGTTATTAAAAACCATCTTTGAAACACTGTTTATATAAAATCTGCATAAGACTCCTTGTAACCACCATTATATCTTCGAAGACTATACTTATCTTCGATCCTATTCAACTGATTCTGACATTACGTCAGGATCTAGAGGTAGGGTTCCAAAATACCCCCTACGAACTTCAAAGCAATCAGGGGCCTATTTACTAAGCAAAAGAGAAATCTCTTCTCAGTCCGACTCTTTCTGTTGGCAAAATAGATTTTTATAGTATCCACGACAGGGTTATTCAGTAACTTCTAAAAGAATGTTGGCGGCCATCTTGGCATTTTTCATCTCTCTCAGACAGACATTTTCTCGTTTGTTTGATAGTGATATTGTGTGTGTATCATCCTTCATTCACCTACTATCTACCAAATCCAATCCCCCTTGCCAATTTTGACGTCACTTGTTGTCAAAACTTTGAAAGACCTCCATCGTAGGAGAGTCAAAACTCTTAGAATAGAACCTACTTTCATTCAAAACAAACAGAAGCCATGGGTACTCCTCACTGTTCAAACACGTTAGTCGAAAACCGTGTACCTACGTAGAATTAGCCCAGAGCCAAAAGGGCCAAAGCCAAGGCTCAGGAGCTTTCCAACGGTATTCCTAAAATTTTTCGGAGGATGCAATTCGCTGTAGGAGTAATTGAAGTGACATGGACTGGTATTTCTTCTCGGGATGAAGATAAAAGACATCGTCTTCCGAAAGCGTCTTACCAGGAGACGCTTCACCGCCTGTGAGACCAAAAAGGTGCTTTCCATCCACAACCTATATGGGTTCGGGTAGATGAGTGTATGTACAATACTACGCTACGCAGGTTCAAGCAAGTGCAAAAACCAGCGGCCCCTCGGAAACTTCCTGCGTTGGAACTCTTGAAGCGTTTTGCAGCAAACCCAGAAATCGTAAGCAACAGGAGGCTGAGGAAGTTTTTCCAGCAGTTGGCAAGCTCGTTCCATTGAAAATGTAGACAATTTGTCTACGGCCATATTTCCGGCAAGATCCGGCAACTTACCTTGCAGGCTTTTTCACATTCTTTCTGAGGTAAAATGTTTAATGGAATTCATTATTGATGGACTCGTGCCAACAGAGAGAAAACATCTGACTAATGTTCAAGGTAAGCCCGCAACATTTTGTTAAAAATGGATCGAAGGATAGATAACTTGTAGGTACATCCCAGGTGTCCAGACGTTAGAGACGAAAATACCGATGAGGAGCCCTTATTCACGGGATTCCGACACCTGGTGAAAGATTTGTAAAAAAGGCAGATGGAGTAAATCCCAACTATCATCTGGTAGAGAACTGGTTTGTAACCCAGATAGCCTCAGCGATGACTCGAAGGGTGAAGACGTGTTTCGAATTGTTTTTGTTCACTGACGAATTTTGGCCTCATTCAACAGAGAATGGAGGTCATGATGTCACTGTCTCGTTAGCGATTCCGAGGGGTTCGATCGGCACAAAAGATTACACAAGATATTGTAGAGTCAAAGGTAACGTTTTGTGCAATTCACCGCATCATCTCAATCGACAAAGCATTTAAATCCAGCTTCATGTCGTTCCTATGAACTGAGCAAGCCTAAAAAGAACTGATGTACACATGCAGTTACTGTTCTGATACTAACAGGTACCTACTATTTATTGATGAGATTTAAATTAATATTTAGACGACTACTGTTCCTGAACAGTAGGTACCAACCAACCTACCTAATAAACAGAAGACCTCTATATTTGTACACCTCCACTTTATGGCGGACTTCCCACAATTTACCTAGGTATAATTATAGGTTTATTGAAGCGAGTTGTCGGTAGCTAAAACTACATAACCCATAATAAGGAATTTAAGGAGCGTTTATGTGTACACACCATCTGTCTCCGTAGAAAATGGGTCCCAAGAAAAGTACTCGACAAAGAACAAAGAATTTGGGCTCGTGTTCGTTCAGGTTATTTGATATTGACCACTGCAATGGAATCAGACCAAGAGTAGGTATGAGTGAACCCATACCTACCATATATTATCATGAGTGAACCCTGGAATATTAGAGGTCGAAAATAAAACCGTAATCCCCGTGTTTTGGCACAATAAAAGTGGAAATGTGGATACAGGACGATTGACAAATAAGAAGGCCAATAATAACCAGGGAGTAGAGCAGAAGGCCACTCAAAAATGTCTACAAATCTCCCTGCAGAAATGGGGGATAATAATTTATTATTAAGGTAGCAAGCAATCTCCTTATTAGACATATAAATATAAAGAAAACTGGATGTCAAGAGAGTTAATTTTGAATTAAGTATGTGTGAAGAACAAATCTATTTCAACGTAGGAAAGCCAGTCTGAGTACAATACGATGGATCCAATCGTAGGTAACCATAACAAAGAAGAAACGTAATTCAAGGACGAAATTTTTGATATGACAACTTACAGGAACACGGTCTGCATATTTCCTGCGGATCTTTTCGCCTTCAGCCTTCCTTTTCTCGAACGGGTGTTCTTCTTTGTACTGGAACTTCATCTTGAAAGGATATCAACTCTAGAAAACGTTCAAATTAAGAGAAAATGTAGAGCAAAGTTGACAGAGATTCAGAAACGTAGTGACTTGTTTGCAGTTACCAAGGAATGGCGAACCAGCTTAAAACTGCGCAGTGACAGGTGACAGCCTACGATTACGACAACAAAATAATAGAAAATGGCGATCAGCTGACTAGCAGATGGCGGACCAAGGTTTCTTCATGGTTATGACGTCACAAGAATAGAAAGCATTGATTTGTATGCTAAAGCAGGGTTCACATCCATCCGGAGCCGTCCGGAAATACGGATAGGGGAAGCTAGTGAAAAGCAGTGGAAGGGATGGAGGGGAATCGCGGAAGTTGGGAAGGCGTTCATAACCATCCGGAATTTTGGCTGACAACTCGTTTCCCGCGCTTCCTCCCACAGCTGTTTCGGTTGCCGACGCCATTCTGTATGCGCAGTAGTGAACTGCGCAGATGCGGAGCGGAAAATATCTGAAAAATCAGATGCGTACAGTTCGCTTCAAAAGTGCTTCTCCGGAAAGAATATTCCCCCCTCCCCAGCTGATGTCCAACCAATCAGCTGCTCGTACGCACGTTCCGGATAGCTTTCCGGATGGATGTGAACCCTGCTTAACACTAGTCCTACTAGTAATTTTTAAATTATTAGACTATAATTAAAAATATAATAATTACTTAAGTTGTAGTTAGAATTATTTTAGTTCCAGTGACTCTAATCTACTCTGTGGTGCTCTGGGTGAGTAGGACCAATGGAACAGCATTCTTACAGTAGGTAGGCATGGAAGAAGAGAGATTTCTTTTCTTCCATGAGGTAGGTTTCTAGAAGTAGTCAAGTAGTCTCAGCTCTGCCTGTGTCCGGTGATGAAGTACCTACATAAAACAATCCTATATTATTCATTGATGTGTCGTTTTTAAAAACTGAAAGTGGTGCATTTCAAAAGCCAATTTCCTTTTTTAAGTATAGTTAGTTTTATTTAGTGATATTAAAGAAGATAATAAGTAAGTAGGTACCAATCTTCATCTCTTTCACAGCCTCACTTGTATTTTTTGTGTAATTTCACATCTATCCAAAGGAAAAAAAGCTAGACACACGTACCTAAACAAATCCTGGGACTCCAAGATCTATAAGTACCTACTCAGTTTTAGCATGGTACGCTCTAGCAATGACCCACCGGCCAAAAAAACTCCCACGTTGCCGGTTGTCCTCCATCTCACCACTGGTTCTCCGTTCGCTGCCGTTCCACCACCTCCGTGGTCTTCCCCATTCTAGAGCATGTAATATGTTTATTTTATTTATTTGGTTTCATCACAAAATACAATTTAGGGCGGTTGCCCCATTTACATTGTACCAATAGTAATCACAATTTTGAGTAGGTAGGGTAAAAAAAAGAAAATTACAATTGAAATATTTTTGATAGTTTCTTTTGAAGTAAGTAGGTAAATACACATTATCCGTGGTCAAGAGGTGGAGCTTAATTTTTTCTTAAATTTGATAAATGGGGTTTTCAGACATTTAAAAAAAATTCCTCGCTTGGGGTTAACGAAAATGCGGATCTGTTCGTCGGTAGTATAAAAATATGATGACGTAAAATTGGGGAATCAAAAGAAATTCCGAATTGGGAAAAAGGGGCGACATTACTCTTGACTTTGGATGGATACTATTGAAATGGAGCAGTAGCATCCATGCTAGAAGCTGGGAGATCCACATCCAGACTCCTGTTCTGTGTCCACACCCATCCACATATTAAACTTTCGCAGTGCCTTTAGCGGAGAACGGCCACAACTTGGAAATTTAGGATAACCATTAACCACAGATGCCCAGAAATCAGAAAATGTACCTACTGGGTTTATTGCTTTTGGCCACAGTGCAAAACTTATTATAAGACTGGCACAAGTTTTCATAGATTTCCGAAGAAGTGGGAATCCATTTTGAAAATTGGAAATTGGCATCTTTTCCTTGCCCAAATATTATGCAGAGGTCGCTGTAAGTAGCAGGATTTGTATCCCGGATTCCATCGAAATAGCTATTTCTGATGGTTTCCATTAATTTTGGCCCCTAAAACACAAATTGGGTACCTACCTTTTTTTTGTTAACTATCTTTGATCATTGGTAGTGCCATTTAATCGTCTTGATCCACGTTTTGACACTTTTCCCAGTGTTATTATACAAACTGATGGTGATTTCAGACGATTTCCCAGGTTTTTCACCCATAAAAAAAATCAATTTTGGGAGCTGAACATTTGGTAGAACTCAATTTTCCTCTCTTTGGTCAAAATCGATTTCATATTCGGTCTTCTCGTCCCCAAAAACATGGAAAACGATATCTCAGAAGCTCATGTTACCAACATGTTGCTAAAACGCAAAAAGTACCTATTTTTATACACGTTTTCACTCATAAAACCCCTGGGAATATTCCGATCGGGCTAAAAAGTTTCGGGACACAACTAGGGCCCAAATGGAGCATGTGTGCAAAAGAAGGAATTTTTTAGACCAGTGTAGGCCAGTACACGTGATACGGCGTACGAACATTGCATTTTTGGAATCTACACACCTTGAAACGGAAAAAAAATTTATAAAAAATTTTTGCTGAGCGAATACATAGGTGTATTATTCACAGAATTATAAACCAAAACTTGCTAAATTGAGACAGATACTAGTTATCGTGCAATCGTGCTTTATCACAGCAGGGGGTATCATGGAATAAAGGGAGAATCTCCCTTTATTCCATGGCGGTATCCCAAAGGCTGTGGTTCGTCCGTTCGCCTCTTGAAGCGCTAGTGAGAATCCCAAATCGCCTAGGGGGCAAAAAGCTGCCCGCCAAACAGATATGAAATTTCAAGGTTTGGTGGTAGGAACAGGTTTCCTACATAGATATCCAACAGAGGAGGAAGGAACAGGTTCCTATATGCCCAAGGGGGATGTGCGAGGCACTGAGCATGTACTTTAGCAGACAAAATGGACATCAATCCTTTTGGGGCAGAGGTTTTCTTGATGGGTACATTTTGGTTTATTATTTTCAATATTGAACCTATGGAATCGAGCATGAAAAAAAGTTAACCCTTCCCCCCTCAGAATTTGATGGTTTCCCTTTCAAGGTATGTAGATTCAAAAATGTAATAAAAACATTTCTGTCCGTACGCCACACTTCGCACTTTTTTTTAGTTACCATGAACCAAAATTAATGAAATTTGGTTTGTAGGTACCGTTTGGGGTCTAGTTGGTCCGCGAAGCTCAGCGTTACTGTCAGTCACCTCTAAGGGATGAAAAATAGGGGTTTAAATTTTCAGAATGCCACAGCTCGAAAGCTTTCAATAGAAGGGTATGATTTTTTACGTTTTTGAATTGATCTCGAACTAAAGAATTTTTTGAGACCACCCGGAGCATTGTACGACCAGCCGTTCGTTTGCACCAAAAAGTTTCGTCAACATGACCCTGAATGAAACGGTATAAGTTCGGCCCAGATATCATTGCTAGGGAACAACTGATTGTAATCACGGATGGCTTCCGTGGATGGATGGATCCGGAAGTATGAAGTCGAGTCGTACCTTGATATTATTTCATTTGAAGAATGATGGCTCTTTTGGATTTTGTTGATACGTATTAAATGATTAATTAGTGAATCCTGCCCATTTTTATGAACCTGTAATTCCCAAGCCGGCTCCAGTACTCGATTTAGGGCTTTACGGGGGGGGGGGGGGGGGCACAAGGGTATTGACCACAGAAGACAGTGATCACGCAGAAGGAGCATCTATACAGGTAAATTATTACACAACGGTTTATTATTTCTGACACAACGGTTTACTATTACCTTATGCTTCATGAATAACAACAAATAATTAACTATTGAATCCCGCGCATTTTAATGAAACTGTAATTCCCAGGCCGACTCCAGTACTCGATCTAGGGCTTTCCTGAGGGGGGCTCAAGGGTAGGTACTGACTACAGAAAACAGTGATCTACGCAGAAAGGGCATCTATTCAGGTAAATTATTACACAACGGTTTATATTTTCCCTTATGCTCCATGAAAAACATCAAATAATTAATGACTGAATTACTGAATCCCGCGAATTTTTCATGAAACTGTAAGTAATTCCGGCTCCAGCACTCAATTTAGGGCTTCCCTGGGTGGAGCTCAAGGTTTGGTACTGACCACAGAAAACAGTGATCTACGCAGAAGAGGCATCTGTACAGGTAAATAATAAACCGTTGTGTAAAAATGTTCAGCGTTTTGGGGGGATATCACACCTTTTTGCATTGATGAAGTAAACATTTTTTCAGTGCCTAAAAATTTGTAAACGCGAAACTACCAATATTTCAACTTGACAATAAGTCACAATTACCCGCGTTATCAACTTCAACATACCAATAGAGAGACTCGTCACCTAGAAGAGATCAACACGTATTATACTTCCCAAGCGTCTTACTCGCACCAGTGATCCTGAAAATTCTCGAGTTCAACAACAAGAAAATCTGTATTCTCCATCAGCAAATGGTACACAATTTAGTGGATAAATTCAGTTTTTATTTTACATTTTCACGAATGTAATACAATGTTAGGTAGGAAGGTGGGTAAAAGTACGTTAATAGCTTTGTATCTCCATTACAACTACCTGCATATCTTAATTACTTACATAAAAGTAGGTAACATCCAGCTACCTGTACAACTTTTGTGTTTCAGGAAACCAGAAGGTACTTAAATACTTGGAAGTCAGATTTATAATATGGATTTTCTATTGCACTTGGATAATAAACAAATTATCTGAATGAAAAATTTATTTCTACTACCTATCATAATTAAAATCGTAGATTTTAAAAAAATTAGGGGATTAGATCCCACAATAATTCAACAAAATGCTCTTTAAAATAAAGAAACTATACGACCGGAAATTTACACCAGAGCTGAGCATCCGCTTCGGACGTTTACGAAATCGAGTTTGGGTGTAGTTGAAGCACCCATCAGCGGGAGCACAGGTTGGAGAAGAAAGATTTAGCTTCGTGACATCGGGCGCTGACGCAGTGAGGACATCTCGTGAGGAATTTCGGGGAAATCGGCTGATCTGACGCGAGGTGAGTAGACACGATGTCAGCCAGAGCCGAAATAAACAACGGATGGTCGTTAGGAGCTGCGGACCTTCTGATCGATTCTGCTCCAACCTGGGACAAATTGAAACGGTGGATTTTAAATCTGTGTTTTACGAGTCAAATACTATGTACAACATGTTGGGAGAACAGTTCTGCTCGTTTTACCATTGGGGTTTACTTTCGGTTTTGATAAACGCCTAAGGACCACTGGAAGAAAACACGCAAAGATAGCAGTCGAACCTACCTAAATCTCATCCGAGCCCCTTGCACTCTTACTACAAACTCAGGAGCTCCACTGATCAACAACGACTCGTGAGAGGAAGAAGGGACTCCTGGCCTATCCATCGTAGAATCAATATTCAAATAGATGTTTACCACACAGAGCACAACTCGGCATGGCATGGTTCGGGGTCGTACATCGAGATGTTTTGTCAGGCAGCAATTGGCATGGTGCGACAGAGCAACACCATCTGCTCCTAACCCCCAGCTCGCCTGCTGAGTTCGCGACTGCACTGCATGAGTCAGTAGATGGTAAAGAGCTCCGGCAGTGCTCCGAAGTCCCTTTCTCATCCCAATGGGTGGACTGGGCTTCGGAGGGCAAGGGGCCTGCGACTACCGGAACTTTCATGCCGTCCATGTACCCTCACTAGCCACAGCGGTAAGGTGTTCCAGAGGTAGTCGCTGGACTGGTAACACCCGTCCCTTTCGGGGTGCAAATGAGAATCTGTATCATGTGGTGCAAGTCTGTCCACAGACTCATGGTGGCCGCATCCACCGTCACGATGCAATTGCCTGGCAGGTGCACTATCATCCAGCGGCTGGGATGTTAAGGGGGCGCGGGACGGGAAGGCCAGTAGCACCCCCAACCACGAGAGTGCGCTGAACATCGCTTCCACATCGCTTCCGCGGGAAGATTCCCAGCGAGATTTGGAGATTTGGCGCCCACCGGTAGGGGCGCCTGCCGAATTTCGATGGTTGTTGTAAGTGCGCAGTTAGTTTTTAGTTATCAATTCCATTGCCTTATGGACACTATAACATTCGTGATTAGGTACGTGAGCTTCTCCTCTCCCTCTGATAGTTTTCCGCTCGACAGGTTATACTCTGTTGTTTTTAGTTCATTCCTTTGTTCTCCTTCTTCTCTCACGCCGTTCATTCACGTTAGTATCAGTATATACTATTATTCATTCGTAGTGATATCCGTCTAGTGTATCAAAGTGTATGCCTCCACCGCCGAAGAAGTGGACCAGGAGAAACATCGGTAACAAAGGCGAAAAAAAGAGGCGCAGAACAGTAAGTTGATACCGCAGATTTACATAATTAGGTACCTAATTAATCCTTAGTGTTTTCTGTGTAGAGCAACAAATTGAAATAGTTTCAGATGTAGTAGTAGTAGTATACAGATTTTGTGTGTTAGTCTAATGATTGTCACGTAATTAGTACCTACGTTCTCCGTAGTTTGGGAGTAAAACTCAACCCAGCATTCCACGAAAATCTTCAACCTTCGTTGGAAAGTTATTGTAAAATATCCTGCGGCTAAATCTCCGTAGTTATGATTCCGTTGGACATCTACAGAAATGTTGGCTGTTCCTTTACTGTTTCTTTCAATTCAATCAGTCAAAATATCAAGCAGATACAATCTGCGATGAGCAATGAATAAAAAAATCTTTAGGTAGCTACCTACCCTACTCTGAACGTCAAAATTGAATTGCAATAAGTTTTAAAAAAAAGAATGTTTCCATGGTTAATATAGATGGATGTGTTTCCAAGGTTTTTTGGTTTTGTAGATTAGGAAACCTCAATAAAAACCTAAGAAATACTGTAAATTCCCAACTCTTCACATCTACCTATCAGTCAAAACACCAAGCAGATACTCGATAGATTAAAATGTATTTCTAAGGTTTTCATTGATATTTCTAATTCATTGCAATCAGTATACCCAAATTTACTGATTTTATGTTATTTTCTGTTCTCAGTTCATGTCCAAACAACATCCGATCCAGAGTCTGGCAGACAGTGATGTCTCCCACCAAATGGTCTTTCTTTGAGTAAAAATCAGGTAATACTTCTTATTATTAGAAGCAGATCAAATATTTCGCTGTAATAGGTATCACATTCCCCAGATTCTTCATGCGCTTCTCTGAACCTGCAAAACTTTGACACGCTCTCCTGTAAAATCATCTGTATTGGACTTACCTACCACGTTTTGCCAGATCAGCACAGATTTATAATACGCAGTGGCGTAGTGTTGAAAAGGGGGGGGGGGGGGGGTTATCGGAAATAGAAAAAACATCCTTTCACGTAGCATGGCTATAAGAGCGAATTTTCAAAGAAATATTCCTGATATTGTGTAAAAAGATGATAATATAGCGAGAATCCATACCACTTTTCTTAAAATTATAACTTTTCGTGATTTTACCCATTTTTACCAATGTTTGACCCTAATAACGTCAAATTTGACCCACTTGCTTTTGAGAAAAATAGTTTTATCATCGAGGTAGTACCTCCGTCGTCATTAACCACCCCACACAACGTCAGGTGAATTAATATTGATTTTACCATTAATACCAATTTTTTACCCCAAAAAATCAAAATCTGACCCCTATTCTGTGTGAAAAACAACTGAAATGGTATTTTAATGTCTTCACTCAACCTTCCGTACAACTTCCAATGATTTTTATAGCAATTTTAGCCGACATTTAGCCCCTAAAAACTCCAATTTGACTCCCTTGGAATTTGAAAATTGCTCATCTTCGAACTCATCCTTTCGTTTGGCAATACAAACGGTTTGGAGAAATCTGGAATTTTTACCATGTGCCTACCCAAGGACAGAAATCATCTGTAGTGGCACATAAATCTACGTAATAAATTTTTGCTAAAATCTAGGGATGAACTTAGGATGCTCTGAACCGGATTTGCCTATAAAAATATTTCAAAAATTCATGTTCTGAAAATGTTACCCATAGCAATAGCTTTATTTTATTTGAAAATTCGGTAATAAGGTTTGAAATTACAAAGAAAGCTGAATTTAAATTAAATTTAACAAAGCACTAAATGTTACACATAACATTAGGTAAGATAAACTGATGAAATACACACAACAATGTTCGCGAATTTTTAAGGAAAATGAAGGTATTGCAATGGGTCCAAAATTTTCAGAACATAAGTTTTTGAAATTATTTTATAGACGAATCCGTTTCAGATCATCCTGATTTCATCCTTAGATTTTAACAAAAATGTATACCTATATTTATATACATTTATTTATGTGTCACTCCAGACGATACCTGACCTTGGTTACGTGATAAAAATTCCAAATTTCGCCGAAATGTTCTTATCGCCAAACAAAAGGATAAGCAATTTTATACAATTTGAAGGGGGTCAAATTTGAGTTTTCAAGGGGTCAAAAATTGGTAAAAACTACTAAAATTGTTATATAAAATCACTGAAAGTGGCATGGAAGGGTGAGTGAAGGCAGAAAAATACCATTTCAGTTGCTTTTCACACAGAACAGGGGTCTAATTAGGATTTTTGGGGGTCATTGACATTATTTATTAACATTATAGAAGATAGCACCTATACATGAAATAAGTGTATGTAGGAAAACTTTATTTACATTACATTCACTTTATTTACATTTACATTTAATATTATAGAAATGCCTGTTGTAATTTGCTACTGTGTATTTTTGTTCAGGAAGACGATCAGAATTGACGAGATATCCGAAGTTGACAACTCCAGTCGTATATACAGCAAGAAGCGAGTTTGAACTCCGATTTAAATGAACATGAACCTAAATGGATTTCCGAATACCTACCTAGATCCAGACTAACTCAGTGTCCAATAAAATAAAATAAAAGCTAATGTGAGCAGTGTAACTGTATAATATTATTCATGAGCTTTCCAATTTACTTTTCTATTTGTTTACATTTCAGTCATTGAATAAAACAAACACCTGAAAAGTTATTTGTTGCTATCTAATCCTCTTCCTATTGTCGTTCAATTCAAGTAGGTAGTGAAAGGTATGATGATTAAAAGTAGGTACTTGAAATCATGTTAGATCATTTGTCTTTGAATTGATTCTGTATTAGTATGACAGGTAGAACACTTTAGACAGTGTGTAATCAATCTTTTAAAAAGTCATGTCTAATTTTGAGTGAAGTACACATAAGTATAAATAAAAATGAAATGAAATTACAAATTTCACACTGGGAGTACCTAAGTTATTTGTCTCACATAGGTAGGTATCTACTTTGTGTTCAGTCGATACATTCATTGGTCACACATTGATTTACATACATAAAAAGTAAAATTTACATACATAATATATATAAATGACCAGTAAAAATCCTCTCAAAATTAAATAATTACGTAATGTTAAAGTACCCCAGACAGAAAAATAATAGTACCTACAACTAACCGGATGGGTCAGAGATTGCCCTTGCGCCACTCAGCCGGCAAGGTAAGTTTCGAGGCTTTCAGATAATATTATGTGACCAACAAGAAGTTCGAGCAGAATAGTTAAAAAATAAGAAAATTAAGTAGGTACATGCCTATACTTCCTCAAATGAATTCAGGTAGGCACCTAGTGATTGTGGCGTCAACTTTTGATCTACCTAGTGGATTATTTTTCAAATAATTGTTTACCCACTTAAAACAATCTTCCCCTATTTTTTTAATTGATTTTGCTAAATTTAGGCAAATTTATTAAACATTTAATTGATATACGTAATTAATATGTACCGTAAATAGGTAAGTAGCTACCTACTACGAAGAATCAAAAAAATTTAATTAGGAAAGTAGGTACCCAAAATAATTGGGAAAATACTGTAAAAATTACCTATTTATTGTCCCAAACCATTGTAATCCAATCATGTGAAAATTATGACGGTAAATTAGGAAAATAATGAAAAAAGCTGATGTAGGTTGGGGATGTGGAAGGAAGGGTAGGGGGAGCAACAGCTGAACAGGGAACTAATATTCTGAAGCTTAGCTGCGATGCCCACCGTGTGGGTTACAGCGATGCCATTCTTCCAGTGAATATGGCAACACCGCCTCCCCAAACCCCCGTCCATCGGACCAAGAACGTTGAAAATTACCTCCTTCCCAGGCAAAGAGCTGCTGGAACTGATAATGCCATGGATACTATACTAGACTACACGACGAGCGAAGCGACAGGGCAGGGTGGCTGCGTGTGAAGGGGGAGAGACTCGGCACATTGCCCGCAGAGAGCGCCTACAGGCGGCGCCCCCTTTCTCGAGCCTTTTTTCAAAATACGTAAAATTTTTCTTCACGTTTTCTTTCTTATTTTACATAACAAAATTTTGATTCTTGGATTATAAACTTTATTATCTCTCCGAAAATGTCGTAAAACACAAACATTCAAGAAAAAGTTTTTTAAACTACATTTTTGAATTTGAATTTTCGGAAATTTCAGGAATCATTTAGAGCTATGTCCCTAACTCTATTCACGGATTAATATAATGCGTATTAAGACCTTCCCCAGAACTGTAAGTTAACCACAGCCAGAGAAAACGTGAAGAAACTGACAAAAAACAGGGTCTGCGCCCCCTTAAGAGGGAGATGCTGTACCATGTGCAAGGCAGCAGTGGGTTGAAACCGGACATAGTTGCCGTCAAGCCCGATGGGTCTGCAATTATCCTGGATGTCCAGGTTGTCAATGGCAGTGTGGACATGGAGCAGACCTGGAGGGCTAAGAAAAGCTAGTACAACAGGAATGATTTGCGGCAATCAGTGTCCCGGCACAAGGGAGTGGCACCTGATAACATCAAGGTACTGGCAGCGACCTTGTCATGGCGTGGGGTGTGGTGCGGGAAAAGTGCCTCAGAGTTACGCGAGCTGGGCATCTCTGCGGGAGTACTTCATGGTATCACCACCCGCGTCTTGCGCGGCTCATATTTAAACTGGTGGTCGTTTTATAGAGGCACTTCCTTTCACACCACTTTCTTTCCAACTTCCTTCATCATCCCTACCCCCGCCTGGGCGTCTCCTCATTATTTGATTTAGTTTTATTTAATGGTGTCCCCTTTCGCCTTGCGGGGGGGACGCAAAGCCGAAAAATGTGCTAATCCAATGTACCAATTCCGCGCTGACTGAGTTTTCACAACCTACCAGTTCCGCACAGGGTTCTTGGCTTTTGTGTGTACCAGCGAACAATATTGCTCACTATCTCACTGCCTGTTTCGTCAACAAACGTAAATGTCAACAAAAATGGTCGGATGTGTGACCAATCGGTCCGTCATGAGTCCGTTTACTTATCAACAGAGGACCGACAGAGATCAGATTCGTTTGTCTAGTTCATCACAACTAGTTCGCCAAAGCCAGTTCCTTGTAAATAGACGATATGGATGTATCGTACAGCAAAAAGGGAAAACCCAGTAAGATGCTCGAAGGCTGTAAATTCTGCCGCAACAGGGAGGTATAGTGTGGTCTTTCGTGGAGATGTACGGAGAAAAAGGTGATATTATTTTTGGAAGTGAGAATGTTGCACATAACCACGACGCTGCAAACGTCACTGCACGTCAAATAGTTTCCAAATGGGCGAAACTGGAGGTATTGGAAAACACTGCTATCCCACCTAATAAACTTCTAACGGATGAATTAGTTCGTCTAACAATGAATGGTGACATTAAATTCGATGATGCGGCAAGTTTATAGTTACATTTTTGATTACGACCTTTTACTGCATCACCTAAAAATCATTTTGTTAGGAAAAATAATAAACCGTTGTGTAATACTTTACAGTTTTCATTGTTTATCATCTTCCTCGTGCGCGGAACTGGCTGGTTGTACTGCGCGGAACTGGTGTAACTTAGAAGGATATTACGCGGAACTGGTAGTCGTCTTTGAGGGGAGTTTCTTATTTGAAAAAAATAAAAAATAAAAAAATAAAATAAAATAACCTAATACCTGATAGGAGCTATGAGAGATGTGCGCTCTTTAGAAAAGTATCCAAATATTAACTTCCGTAGATTCCTTGTAGATTTTGTCATCTCAGTTTTTTGTGGGGTGGCTAACGTTATTATTTCTATTTAAAAATATCATCTGTCTTCTTTCAGTTCGCTGATTAGTTTGTTTCATTGTACGATTCCAGTGGTCTGACTAGGAGTAACACCACCTACTTGGTTCCTTATAAGTTGTACAACATCATATATAATATTATTATAATATCATATATTATATCATATATTATATTATTATGTATTATTATATAATAATATATAATAATACATAATATTACGCCCGTGATAAATAAAAGTAGAATAAACAAACTCACCTCTTTAGCCAAATCGTGACAGTACTCAATATCCATTTCGTGAAGTGTTTCGATGTGCTCATTGACAAAGGCGATGGGGACAAGAATGAAGTTCTTTTTCCCCTGCTTCACGTAATCTGCCAGAAAATAATAACCTCAATGTAACCTAATATTAAATAAGGAGGTAAGGATGGATAGATTGTTCAGTAATACAGGGCACACTATCCTGCATTTTAAGCCAATGACATATTTCAAATTTCACTGACAACTGCTTATGCCCACAGGTATTTAACAAACAACCATAATTTTTCCTCTTTTGAAAATAACTAGGGTAAGATAGCTTTTTCCACGATAAATGCATTCCCCCAGGTGTTTCTTATAGTTCTCACTCACATCAAATAGGTGGTGGGGGATTTAGGGATGGGTATCGATGTTTTTCGTTCTTCCGCATTTTTGATAAATTACAACTAGGAACATCTCAGAATACTCTTATCATGTCCCAACACTAATTGTTATTTGAATCACCACCTATTCACAGCATAAAATGTCAAGGAACACCTTTATAATAAGGGCATCCTTACATATTCATCATTTACGTTATATCTGTTATATTTTTCATATTATAAGGAGATACTTATCATGTTATCAACCACCAGCGACTTTCGTAAAATGTTTATCATACAAATATATTTATTTTAAAATAGGTTTTTTTGTGTGTATATACTACGTATATCCATCACCTGAATTTTTCCTTCTATTTGTAGAGTGGTGAAAAAATGAAAAGTAGCTCTGAATTTTCAGTTACGAACCTAACAACAAGTAGCAAAATCACTGACGTTCACTTTCAAGAAGAGGATTTAGAAGAGCGGCAAGTCGATGTTTTTGTTATCGGTGCCAATCCCTACTTTTTGATGGTTTTTGTTTGATATCTTTTGAAAGAAAAGCCTATTTTTTTTTAAATCGATGTTTCTCAAACATTGATGTTTCCAGTTAAAAAATTATTGAGGGCAAACATCTATGCTTTGGCTGTCGATACCCATAACTAGCTTTTAGAGGTGCCAAGTTACTATCAGACCGCTCTTATTTAGGCCACTGTTCCCTGATGACTGGAATGCTTTGAGCTGGGTAATGCAAAAGTAACCATGGCAACTCCTAACCATGGCTCTGGGCTCCCGCTCTCTCACTCTTCTCATAACTGCAGCCTGTTTCTTAAACGCCTTTTATCGTAGAACGAGATGGTTCAAAAATATATTTTCAAATGTGGATCCGTTCATCATTATTTGCATCTTTTAAAACTGCAGGATTGACTGCCGCGTCCTGTATGTACAGTACCTAATCCCTCAGCAATCTGACAATTACGAGTATATCACGCCAGAGGACTGCTGGATGAACGACAACGCCGGATTAGTGGAGGTTCATTTTAAAAAAAAAAAACTGTTTACTACACAAAATATAAACATATTTATTTTTAAAAAATCTCTATAGGTTTAAGTAATAACAAAAGTGAAAGAGAATCCTTCACTTCTGGACTCAAAATCTATGTTTACTTCACAAAATATGTACAAATTTATTTAAAAAAATCCGTTTAGGTTTAAGTAATAATTTAAAAAAACGTAAGAGAACCCTTCATTTGTGGAAAACGAATATAAAAGAAAGTGTCAATTTTCTTTTGCTTCTTTGCTTGGAATGACACTTTTAATAATTTTCTGGAACTCTTTTCAACACATGTAGGTAACGTGTTTCCCATTTCATGACCTCTCCCTACCTGGCCTTTTGAAAACGCCGGACTACTTAAGGGGCTGGCTAAGTGCCATATTACACAGGGACCAATGTAACTTGGAACCATTCAAAGAGAAGAAGCCCAACAACTGTCACACAATAACGGCTTTCGACTGATGAACCAACATACTGACTTACCGATATGAAATGAAATTAAAATTTTACCTCTGATAGCGTCATCGGTGTAGGGCTGAAGCCATGGGAGGGGACCGACTTTGCTCTGCCACACAAGCGCGTAAGGGTGGGAATGTCCAAGCTCCTGCATCACCAACTGGACCGTGGCACCAACTTCGCTAGGGTAGGGGTCTCCTCTGGACACTGCCTGGAAATTCATCAATACCGAGCTTCATTACCAACAACATCAAAGATTGAAGTAGAAGGAGTGCTGGTCAGCTGGCCTGATTACCGGTCTAATGTTGCAATATCACACCCAAAAAGGACACTATACCCAATGGGGTATTCCAGTGAGTCTAAACGTGATTTTTGGAATATTTTATTTCAAGTAACTGTGAAAAGGACGTTGAGTGTGGAAGAAGGTGATAATAGTGTTATACAAGGAAGGAAATGCGAAATAAAGATATAAGATGTTGAAAAAGCGTGGGGCCTACATCCACCCCATGGCCAGGATGTGTGTGTGTGCGTGCGTGTGTAAAAGTGGTAAGGCATTACAGCATCCATAGGGATCTTGGCGATCAAGGTCCCATCTCATTCTGTCCAACGTTAGTGAATCGTTCAAGAGTCGTCAAGTTACCTTAGAGGAAACTTCAGCCATTATATTAATTACATCTTGATATTTTTTATTCCGTTTTAATTTGTCCCTGATACAAGGAGCCAGTGAATTATCTCTACAACACAGACTGCCTTTTTTTAAACTCCCAATTTCTATTTGCTTCTCTAATTTTATGTCAATTCCGTCAAGTTCAATTGAACCGAAAATTCTATAAAATTCGACAGATCACTTTTTGTTGGATTGCACTGAAATTCAAGGGATGCCATCTAGTTGCAAACTGACAACACCACTGGTAACTTCGAAATATGGAATAGGTACCTATACCCATTAATAACAATGGGCAAGCCAACAATGGGAACAACAGAGCTACTCATGTCAACAACGAAATCGTACTATTTCACACCCAACCCCCGAAACCCAACACCTTTCGCACCCAAGCTCTGTTTCTTTTTCACATCCGCTGCTACTTTTCACACCCAAGCTTGCTCCTTTTTGGTTTATTATTTTCAATAATGAACCTTTGGAATCATGCGTGAAAAAACAAACATTTAACCCCCCCTCAAAATTTGTTGGTTTCCGTTTCAAGGTATGTAGAATCCAAAAATGCAATACAAAAATTGATGAAATTTGGTTTGCAGGTCCCATTTGAGGTCTAGCTGGTCCACGAAGCTCGGCGTTAATGTGAGTCATCTCTAAGGGGTGAAAAATAGGGGTTAAAATCTCCAGGACGCCGTTACCTAGATTTTTTTCAACGTTTTTAAATAGTTCTTGAACTTGGGAATTTTTTGAGACTGCCCGGAGCATTGTACGTCCAGCCGTTCGATCACAGTAAGACCCCGAAATTTGCAATTTCAACACATCTCATTTGGCCCCAGAAACGTCCCCTATTCCTGTACTGTGGAACTACTTGAATTCACGTTGAACCCACCGTCTGACCCCACGACTCTGGTGCCACATCTAACACAACATCTTGCTCACATTGCTAATTGTATAATTTCACCGTAATAATTGCTCCCTTTGAATTTATATCTAACTTCCCGAATAATCGCGTCTATTCAGCTTCACATTCATATTCTGTTGTTAACTATTGCGCAACCGCGACCCCATACTTATACTGTCTTTGTTCCTATAATAAATTCAATTGCATTTACGTACTCATCTTCTTTAACCTCCCTATTAATATCAGTAGAGTCACAGTTCGAACAGCCAACAGGCATCAAAATCTAGTAGCTTTTCTAGTATTAACTTCACAGCCTTCCCGTAACCTGTACCTGGAGTCAGTTCCTGTGCAACGCTGCCCATAGGTAGGAATTCAACGAGTAAAGCATTACACAGGCAACTAATAAAACTTCGTGTAATAATTTGCAGCGTTTTTGCACCTGCTGCTACTTTTTGCACCCAAGCTCTATTCCTTTTTGGCACCCACTGCTACTTTTTTCACCCAAGCTCTGTTCCTTTTTTGCACCCACTGCTACTTTTTGCATCCAAGCTTTATTCCTTTTTTGCACCTGCTGGTGTATTCCACAACAAAGCTCTATTCTTTTTTAGCGCCCGCTGACTTGTCACACACAAACTCTGTTCCTTTTTTGCACCTGCTGGTAAATTCCGCACCAAAGCTCTATTCCTTTTCACACCAGCTGCTACTTTATGGCAGCTCTATTCCTTGGGTTGATTCTGTTGCTGAATATATCCCTGTTTAGGATTAAAAAATCGACTCTCGTTTTTGTCGTGGGCAGGCCTTGATAAAGCTTGTGTGTTAACCCGACCAGTGCTTCACCTGTGTAGAATCATATTCCTCCAGGTATGTCCAATGAGGTCAAATCCAGGGTCATATAAATAAATAAATACAAACATTTAAAAAACTGAGATCTAACTTTCCCAGCCAGGCTGATCCATTCCTTCAGCAAAGCGATCATGCACGAAATGGGCTTCCCGGCGATTGACTATTTGTGGAAGATGCCTCTGCAATATTGCAAGGCCATGAAACTCAGCTCGAGCAGCTATGGCCAATATGATCCAGACCAGCCATACTTGCCCCGCTCCTTCCTTGTGGTTGCTCCAGTTAGGTGCCCAGTTTTGGTACGGTGAAAAGCACTGAGTGCATTCACAATTCAATGTGAATATAGAAAAACGGTGTTCCGGACTCCCTGGACCTTGAGGTTGGTAGACCTTAGCACAGCTGACACCTTGGTGTTGGAGATGGCGTTCTCTCTCTCTCACTGACAAAGGGTTTTATGGGCAACCTCCCAGAGGCTAATTCCTGCAGCTTCCAACCTGCATCCTTTGAATCATGATTCTTCCTCGGTAAAGTACACCAACACACAAGTACACATATTATACGTACAGTTGATAGAATGATTCAAACTGAAAGTGCTCCACAGCAACCAATCCTTTGTGGAAGGCTTTCGGTTGTAACGCCACAACAGGGAGGAACAAGGGCTACATAAATTCGATGAAGTCAATAATTCCATTGCAATGCTGACTTTTTCAATAAAATATAGGAATTTACCACAAACAGCAATGGTCTGGGTGGATAATATACCTTGAGTGGGAGGGAATGCGCAGAAAACAAAATCATGACGTCTTTCTGTTTGTCTGCAGGAAACTGTTTGATCTCAGTTGAGATTCGGTCAGCTACTGTTTTTGCCAATAGGGGGTGTGACGGCCATCGATCGATTAGACTCCATTTAACGTTGGGGTTCAACTGCCTGCAAAAAGAAACGTTTAATTACTCTATAAAGTGACACGTGGGCACGAGAGGCCCAAAATGGAGGGTGAATTCATGTTTTGGCACCCCTGCGTCACCACTTACAATAATTTACATGTATGTACAGTACTGTAGCATCCGCTTGATAGACTAGAAACAGGCTGGAACGGCCCGGATTTGACTGTTTCACTGATTACTTATTAACCGGGTGTCCGCCTACTCGCACCCGAGGGTGATTAAGGGATCCTACTCGCACCCACCCATGTCCCACTCGCACCCGCCCTCGATCGAAAGTGAGGAGGCCTACTCGCACCCATTAGCCCACTCGCACCCGCCCTTGAGCAAAATCGAGTTGGTCTACTCGCACCCCATCGCTCACTCGCACCCGCTATTTGTGAGCTATTGGCGTTACCCAGAGGACACCACAAGGAGGTTGCTCACGATGTCCCCCAAAAATTTTGGTTAAGGGCTGTTGGCCAGGAAGCCATGTTTCCAAAACGCCGTACCATCAAATTTTCGTTCAATTTTGAAATGTCTAAGAAGAAGTTCTCCGTTCTCCTAAGAACTTCTACCTCAGATATTCCAAGACTTAACGAAATTTACCTACTGAAGGTCGAGCGCAGATTCGGCAGACGACTTCCCACTATCAGTGTTATTGATGCGAGAGTTTGAAGGTCAACTCATGGAGCCTCGTAATGAGACTCGTAATCGGTGCAGTGTGATACTCTGTCTCGAGTACCCCTTTTCAATTTTTTACCAATAATGGGTGCGAGTGGGCCAACTCAACTTTGATCCACGTATGGGTGCGGGTGGGTCTCCGCGAAATGACTTTCTCTAGGGTGCGACTGGGTAGACCTCCGTTTTGGCCCGACGGGTGCGAGTGGTCATACCCCCTATTAACCACCTCCTGATAGGATCAAAACCCCACTTATTAGCATCAGTTTTCGGGATCACCTTTAAAAAATCCTTTCAATTAGTACCTTCAAAAAGATGTTACCAGCTCTTTTCATTTACTTTTCATAATCTATTTGTTTTTAGGGGACTCATTTATCATGTGACGGTCACGACCTAACTCAAAATTTAGAAGCTACAAAGAATTCAGAGCAAAAGCAGCTGGTCTGTGCCTGTTGTAAGGTTGGTATTAAAGGTCAGCTATTAACCGGTAGGTGTTATTATTGCTTCGTACTGACTCAGGGTCCCAAACAGCTAAAATAACTAGGTAACTAAATAATCCAATAGAAAGGATTAATTTATTACCCCCTCCCCCTTCCATTTATTGATTTATAGTCCGACAACGATGACTCTGAGCTTATGCAGCACTTGAAGTGGCAAACAAACGACTACTGTTTTTGTTCTACTTGTCATACTCTCCCTTTTCCCTTGTTTTGGGAAATCGTTCTCCCCTATGAATCGACACAATAAACAAATTCCCTGCCTTTTAGCAATCCTCTTAAATCCACCTTTAGTTCACACTTCCCCCATCAAGCTTGGCGCCACATCAACGTTTTCGGACCATAAGTAGGTACATAAATATAAGGATCATGATTGGGTGCTACTATCGTTCACTTATTAAGTAACAATCAGGACTTAGGTTGCTGGGCTTGAGAGGCCCACGTGCTACCCAAGCCAAAAACTGGCACACGTCAGATTAGGCCATGCCGCGTTAAGGGTTGAACTTCCCATATTGGTAGATCGCTGCCATTAATAAAAATTAGGGATTCCAAACAAAATATCGTATCAATTGATCATGATTGGCTGAACTGTTGGATTCCTCCATATTTTATAATTAATAATTAATCATACTGAACGTGGTATACAGCAGCTCCAACAATCAAGATCAAGCTTCCTTTTGTTGGTAGTTTTATACAAAACAAAGTATTTCCCAAACGAAACCATTAGAAGTCCCGTTGGCAAAAAATTATGAGAGCTGCGCACATCTGTATATTTCAGACGGAACATTCCTGCGTAGTGAACCGTAAAAAAATTAACAAACTTGGGTCACAATTACGAAGTAACGGTACTAGGTAGGTACAATGATTATAATTAGCATTTTTCTTGAGCGCCAAGCTCAGAAAAACCTAGATAATTATGTTTGGTTTAAACCTTTAACAATGACGATTTATCCAAGGGTAGGTACAGTTAGTCCCAAAAGTATTCGTAAAAGTTGAACATATGATTACAAAATGAAAAACTCGCACTAAAGCATGGAACTTTTTCAACTTTTTTTAATCAATATTTAGGGAAAAGGTTCATAAATAATAACCCATGAACAAGTTTGGCAGAAAAGTGAGACTTTATGCAACGGCACGTGTTTTTCAAAAAACAACAACAAATGAAGCGTAACAAAAGTATTCGTAATTCGTCAAGTCTATGCGTAAATTACCATCAAGAGTAGCCGAATAACGCAAAAAAAAAAAAAACGCAACAACTACAGAAATACTTCTCAAGAAACAGGTAGCAGTTCAGTATCGAGTCGGATATCCCTTCGATTTGATTACACATCTCAACCGGTTGGGCATCGATCGGGCGAGTTTAGCTGTAACGTCAGGGGTGATGTTGTTCCACTCTTCCATCAATTTTTCGCGGAGTTGTTGGACGTTTCGGATGTCATGTTTTCCTAGTTGACGCTTCAGGTGACCCCACAAGTGTTCAATGGGGTTCAAATCGGGAGACTGGGGAGGAGTATCGAGGACCTGCGGGCAATTGTAGAGCAGCCAAGTTTTGGTGACGTGGGCTTTGTGCTTGGGGTCATTGTCCTGGTAGAATTTGAAATTTTGTTCGATACCCAGTTTTCGAGCACTTGCTTTGAGGTGTTGTTTCAGCATATCAACGTATTTAAATCTGTCCATAATACCCTCTATAAATACCAGGTCTCCTACACCAGCTGTCGAAAAGCACCCCCAAACCATGACTGAGCCACCTCCATGCTTCACGGTACCGATTGTATTCCTTATATGAAATTCAGTTCCAGGTGCTCGCCACACTCTCTGGTTCCCATCTGCACCGTGCATGTTAAATTTGCTTTCATCGGAAAAAAGCACTTGGTCCCAGAAGTCGTTTTCTTTAAGAATAAATTTTTGAGCAAATTCAAGGCGTTTCTTTTTATTAATTTTTGATACGAATGGCTTCTTCCGGGCTACTCTACCATTCAAATTATTACTCCTGACCGCTCTGCGCACAGTCTCTGGGCTTACCCTCAGGTTCATCTCGGTTTCTAGGGCCTCAGCGATTTTTGGAGCACTGATTTTGGGGTCAATCTTCACTTTTCTTACTATAGACCTCTCAGACCTCTCCTTCAAAACGCGTGGTCTTCCTGACTTATCGGCGTCGTGCAGTCTTTCTTCTTCAAAATATCGTTTGCATATGTACTGGACGGTAGATATAGGCAAGTTTGTTTTTTCACTTATCACTTTTAGGGTCGAACCCGTTTCCCGCAGAAAAACTACCCGCAGACGCGTTTCAATCGATGTGTTCGCACTTTTTCGGCCCATGATTCATACAAAATACCACGTTTGAAGGCAGGAGAACGACTGATCCACCTTGGGCGAGGGCTATGCATAAGTTATAATGAAAGAGACGCGATAAAAGTTGCCCTATGATATTTAGATTAGCTCACTACTAACGAATTACGAATACTTTTGTGGGGTCAAATTTCGCGTTATATCAAGACAAATAGTAACTGCTCTCTTCAATTGCGGTTTTCCGGACTTTGAACCCAAGGGTCTTTGATCCCTGGCCTCAAACCTGAATGAGCGAGGACCTATTTGCTCTAAAAAAGTGGAACTGACTTGTTTATTTGCTCAATAACCAGTGTGAACCATTCTTTACGAATACTTTTGGGACTAACTGTAAATAACATGGGTGATTGGTAAGTACTTGACTTACTTTTTAGACAGGGCAGAAAAAACTGCATTGACACTAGATCCAGTAGTTGCGCAACTATACTGAGGATATTGAGAGAATATCACAACGTGTTGAGCTCCATCCCTGAAACACAGGACACCGTTCATTCAAAATGCCAACCTTAAATCGGCTTACAAAAATGTCAACCAAGGTGAAGGTAAATGCGAAGTTTAATTAATGTTGTCCCTGTTTAACGGTGCATAACACAATTGTGAGAATTCAAGACATTAAAAACCGGCTTCAAAAAAAGGTGTACCTACCTATAGAACTAAAAAGTAAAAAATAATTTTTATGCTGAACAAACGTAGGTATTTGATTAATTCAAAGTCGATGCAACATATTTTTTGGGGTCGGCGTCAAATTCTAACTAAAATGCATGAAAACCAAAAAACCAAGGGATACAATATGAAGGCTGTGTGTGGAGGGTTTTAGTTGAAATTTGACGCTGACCTCAAAAAACTTGTTGCACTGGGAATAAGTTAAGTAGTATGTTCGTTTGTCAGCATAAAAATCATTTTTTACGGTTTTTTGTATTTTTAGTGCATTCAACAGATTAGTGCGTTTTTCGAAGTGGGTTTTCAATTAACAATTATTAGGTATCTTCCTACAATTTTCTATGCCAACGTCAATACAGACCCAGTACTGACTTGATACTAACCCAAGCTATCAAGTACTGATATCATCATTACTGGGGCATCCACAGTCTTTTGCAGGCTGTTTTCACCAGAACTCAAAGAGCATAACTATCCTAGTACAGTCCCAGTACAACAATTCAACCTACAAAACTAGTATGTGGCCACCAGGGGATGATCCTCTTTCATTTGGGGGGGGGGGGGGGGGAAGATTCATCGAAATCGGTCCAGTAGTTCCGGAATAATCGCTGGACAAATATTAAAAATAAAAATAATAAACAGGCCGAATTGAGAACCTCTTCCTTTTTTTTCAAGTCAGCTAAAAATTCAGGTAAACATGTAGGAACTTTAACCAGCAGAACTGATGAGGAAATCCCAATGAGTCGTTATAAATAACTAATATTCATTTTGGTTACAACATGAACATGAACATTTTGGTTCATTTTGGTTGTTGGTCAAAACTGCCTAAACCAAGCAGTGGCTCGCCTCTGTGGATTTCTTCCTCCACGCTACAGCTGGAAGTTGGCCACCAAAACTCAGCGGTTTTTAATGACCTTTTTTTCATTCAATATTTCAACTTTTTTTAAAATTGATTTTCATCTTTATACAACACCTAGAAAGTGACTGATTTTTACAATTCAACAAACGTGAATTACAACTGAATCTTGGATAGCAGCCACCCACTGCTTAACAATAGTGACTTGACCAAATCTTAACAAAACTACAACAAAACAAAATTACAAAATGTGTCGTGCAAAACACAAATTAATCAAAATCCAACTGCACTGATTTGTCTACGCATGTACATAGCTCTGCTTGAAAACCCTGGAGGTACTTAGTGACAAAATGTACAGAGTACTCGGGAACCAGTTGAGTACATTCATGAAATCTAGTTCACGCCATTCATGCCTTACAGATGATCGAGTAATTTTTCTTGGTCGGTACTGAACACAGAGCACCTACCTTCACCGTCGATGAATGAATTAATCAACTTTTGTATTGTAGCGGCTAATGCTAGATTTCATAAAATACATCATAACAAAATACATGCGTGATGTTAATCATCCGTTTCCTTATCACAGCTCTGAATAAACAAGTTTCACGCTCATGTTCCTGATGTTTTGCTTCAAACTCCAAGGCCTGTGTGGTTTCAAAATATCCTAAACAAGTTCAGGAGATAATATGTATTATTACTATTATTATTATTTTTTACTTTTTTTTTTTCAAAAATTGCAACCTCTCTTGTTTGAGTCTTAACTAAGGGTTACGAAAAGCTACCTTGATCTCATGACCAGTCCCAGCCCAAACGAGGCCTAGCATGCCAAAAGCTGAAATTACACTCACATTCACACAGACACTGAATATAACCAATGATAATAATAATAATAATCTATTAGTGGTTTAACAGATTCAGAGTTTACGGGAGATACTGTTTAAGAAAATCTCAGAGCTCCCCCAAAACCCCAGCTTTGACATGACTTTGAGGAGTGCCTTAATTCCAACAACTAGGTATGTTATTGTCACGTACATACCCCAAGAGCATTCTTTTTTTTATTACATAAATGTTTCAAAATTAACTCACGACACGAAAGGGAGCTTTTTTGTGCGAAAAATAACCCTCCTTTTGAAGAATCATTATGCAAAAATTCTTTACTTCAAAGAAACCTACAGTAACAGATAGTTTTGATATATCTATCAACGTCGAGATACCCATTCACAATTATCTAGGAGGTAGATTTCTACTTGATGGGCATTTTGAATTTATTCGCAATCTAAGAAATTTCCGTGAGTCAAAGTAAGAGGAACATGACGTGTTATGCAATAATGCTGGCCTTGAAGGTTTCAGAGCGTACATGTTTGTAGGTACCAATCCATCAAGACGAGAATGACAGTTTCTTCTTTAATACAAAACTCAAATTTGATCACTTTTGTCGTGGTACCCCTCAAATTATTATACCACTCCTATGTAATACCTAAATGATTTAACCAAATAAACGAAGGGAACGACGAGTTGATCAATGCCGGGGGAAAGTAGGAGAAGGGTCCTCTCCACCGACCGCCATCGCCCCTCAACTGTTGTAACGGCCGTTACAACCGTTCTCTCTCTCTCTCTCTCTCTCTCTTTCTGAGATCTCTCTTCTCCTGCGCCTGCTGTAGTGATAACTGTGGGATGCTCCCTTCAAAGAATACCTGCTGTGGTGATAACAGCGGGGTATTCATCTTCCTCCTCCTGGTGTCTGCTGTGGTGATAACTGTGGGACGCCTTCCTTTCCTCTAGCACTCGCTGTGGTGATAACCGCGGGGTGCTAGCAAAAGACTCCTAAGGAGCACCTAATACCTGCTGTGGTGATAACCGCAGGGTGTTAGCAAAAGACTCCTACGGAGCACATCCTTCACTCATCCATCCAAACCGACCTCACCCAACCTTCCGCCCGACTGTCTTAAGCCCACGCACAGGCTTACAACAAATGTATTGGGAGTTTACGAGCCTTGAGAGGTTTAGCATTTCACCATCGTTGTCATGAAAACATGTGCCAAACCTATGTCAAGTACAGCTTCATACTGAAACAATTTGTACAACAAGGAGTATCCATGACTTCTGTTTATATTTTTAAATGGAAGCAGGTTCCATTCCAAGAATTTTGAGACCAATCCCGTTCTCCTAGGATGAATAGTTCTTTTTCTATGGGTTTTCAAAGTTCCAGCAACAAGTGACGTCACAAGGTGCAAGGAGGTACCACCCAGGCGGGAGGGGCGCAATGACGTCACTTGTTGCCAAAACTGAAAGCTCATAGAAAAATAACTATTATCGTAGGAGAATGCAGTTGGTCTCAGAATTCTTATAATGAAACTTACTTTCATTTAAAAATGGGAAAAACAGATGTCAGGGGTAGGTAATCCTCACTGCAAGACTTAGTTTAATAAATTAACGAATCCATAACCAAGTATAACCTTTGGCTAAATACGAATAGTAACAAGTATAACAAGTCAAGTCTGTTAATGCGCAGATCTACCATTAGATAAGGTAAAGACTATCTAAACCCAAGCATAGTTTATAAATCTTGTAAATGCCACCAAAATAGGTCGAATCTGTAGAGGTGTTGAGAATACAAAAGGATTCCGTGTTTTTTGCGTACCACACACAAAGGCTCCGAACACTATGAAATTCATAGGGCACCATTTGGGACACACTCAGGTAATCTCCCTAAATTCTACTGACATTTCCGAAAATGACTGCCATTAGAAGAATGTTGTGAATGTCCTGGTTCACGCATGCGCAGAGAAGTATTAGATTTCAATTAAATTTAGATCGGATCACTTGGAGGACAATTCGCAAAAACTTATTCAAAATTTCAAATCGATCAGATTGTATAAGCGTGAGTTTCATTGGTTGCGCGTGCTTTCATTTCTGTCGCTTTAAAATTCGCTGGAGATCGATAATAATCCTCACTGAAACAAGTTGAATGGTAGAGGATAGGAGGTGACAGAGGAAGGAATCTCACAATGACGTATTCGTGGTTCTTGAAATAAGAAGTCAGATACAAAGAACAGAAGATGTCCGGTAGTTGGGAACTAGTTGCCAGATAAATCTTTTCCATAGTTCTAGCGAAACTAGTAACCAAACCCAAAGCTTAGGTACCAAGCGAAGAACTGATGTTTCAGCGATTTCAACTACCCCATGAAATTGTTTCGACCAAGAAAATTGACTTTTCAATGACTTATCACCATGGTACAATCCAATCACAACAAACATGCCAGCAGAAGGTGCGGACAACTTCTATTTATTCTACGAATTCACCAAGCAGGACCTAGTTTGCATTTTGAGTCCGCAGGGGGAAGCATAATGATTAATGTTTGACCTTTAAAATACAATAAAATAATTTCAAGAAGCCTGGTTTTAATTAATGCTCCTATAAAATCACACATCTACATGCAACAAAGTATAATAAAATGAAGAAGCGGCGATACTACGACGGGAAAGGTATTACCTTTCAATTTTGTCCAATGTTTCTTCGGTAAGAGGATCAACGTATCGGAAAGCCACATAATGTTTGTGAGGAGCCGTTGAAGGAGAAAGCATATCCAATTTATTACAGAGTAATTCACCCTAAAAACATGGAAACACAGTCGTTATCACTCATTTTGGTGAACAGCACAGGTATAATTTGTTGGTAGGTCCCTAAATAAACGTTCCAAACGGTTTATACTCTAATGTAAATATCTACATAATAATGCAACTGCGGGAAAGCCCCCACCTCAATTTAATACAAAAATGATGACAATATTATAATACATATAAACAAATAATATAACAGATGCACGCCTCGGGCCCAGGTTACAATAGGGGGTCAGGAGACCCCTGACCACCAGTCTTTTACTACCTACCTTTTCAATACTGGAAACATCAAGAACCCAAATGAAAATAACGTTCGACAACCTAGAACGAAGAACTAGTGGAAGTACCTACGTCATAAGGAGCCAGCCTGCGACCCCTGTTAATTGACAACAATACATTAGGGCACCACTCTTGACAAATTTGTATGGATTGGAGTTTTTGAAGATAAAATATAGATTTTTTTAAATAATCTATTTCCAGGGTAAAATTATTACATTCAACTCTGTTTGTGTTAATTAAATAAAATCTACTTATTTCACTTTTTTTTATAATGATACCTGTAAGCCTCAAAGAGAGCTGCGTGCCTAATTTACAAATTCGTTGTAAATTTTAAATGGCGAGATCAGTGATCATGTCTCATCTCATGGAGAGATTTTGGTTTATTATTCCGTAAATAATACACCTATGTAATCGCTCAGCAAAATAATTTCATAACACCCCCTCAAAATTTTTTCTTTTATGTTTCAAGGCGCGTAGATTCAAAAAATGCTATGTCTGTCCGCCGTAACATCCGTATAGCTACTTTATTTTCGGTCGGAGAACTGAGGTTGTAACGAAGGTTCAGCTCCCAAAAATAATTTTTTATGAGTCAAAAACATGGGAAATTGTCTGAAATCACCATAAATTTGTATAATAACACTAGAAGTAGTATCAACAGGTGAATTAAGACAGTCTAGCAATGATCAAAGATAATTTGTAAAAAAAAGAGCCTAATTCGTGTTTTTGGGGGGCCAAAATTGGTGAAAACCACTCAAAATAGCTATTTCAATTATTGCACATGAAAGAAACAATAAATGAACAGCCAACATTTCTGTAGGTATGTTCAATAGAATAATAAACCCACGTGACAAGGACATTGCAGCGTTTTTCCATTGCATACCTACCTATACTGTAAACCATCGAGGAGGTATTTTACCTGGATATTGGTCCACTTGTAGATGGGGGACCCTCCACCAATTTCACCGTACTTCTTCTGTACCTCTGCTGTCCGCCTCCTAGCGATGTAAGGCCCGAGTTGGCTGTAACAAACGGCAAAGTTCCTTAAATGGTAAATCGAGGTTATTTGGGAAAGCTTATATTCCTGGCGCCAGCAGGTGAGCCAATATTCACAGAAACATCCTAGATAGGACAGGGCTACTAGGCAAGGTTTGTGTACTGAGAGCAAATCCTGCTGGAGAAAAGTGAACTAGGTACCTTATATCTCTCATCGCGCAAAATATTTTCCAAAGTGACACATATTTACCTCTATATTTCCCTACTATTAGGTATACGACTATAACAAACCACTCTGATTTTTTTCAACTGCTTGAAGTTTTGTGAACTGGTTGAAGGGAAAATAAAAAAAAGTTTATCATAAATTATTCTACAAAATTCCAAACTACAGCTTGATAACACAATATTTAGCCCATCTTCTCAGGGGCATCCCTAAAACAAAATGCCAATTACGGCGCCAGGTAAAGAAATAGATACTTTTTGAAAATATTGATGGATCTGAATGGTTTTTGTTAAGCTGATTATTTTTCCACCACTGGTGCCCGAAAAACCCGATTTTGTTGATGTTGTCCTAAGGAGTCTTTTTTTGCTGTGTTTTAAGTAGTACCTAAGTACCTAGTAAGTAGTAGTAATACCTAGGACAGAGGCATGCCTCCTATCTTGCCCCTCGCTTATATAATAATCTACCAGACCACCTCAAATCTTCTAACAGCAATTGTATTAATAAAAAGTGGAATACTGAATGTAAGACCTGGGTTATCCACGTGGAGGAGGATCTTATGAACTTCCTCATACTGAACACAAAAACCCCTTTACCTGCAGAGTACAGAAGTATAGTTGCTAAGTACTGAAGTTGCTCTTACTCAATTAACTGATGTCTTTGTTATGAAATATTTATTATGTACTAAAATGTAAAATATTCAAATCTTTTATATTTTTTATATTATAAATGTTTTGTATTTTATATTGTAGTTTGACATGGCTATCATATTGTATAATACAACTTTGCACCTAAAGCAAGCATGGTGATGCCCACGATCAGGCCCTGGCCTCTGTGGGTTGAGTTACGTCCCACATTTTTTCCCTGATGCAAAGTCATGCAATGTAGGTAGGTAGTAAGGATAGGTTTTCTCTTCTAATAATATATAAATGGTTCTCTTAGTAAATTAATTACTTACCTTACTTAAATACTATAGTATGTACTTGTGATTTGTACATTATTGTATCTGTTGTTGTGTGACTCAATAAACATATTTTTTCATTCATTCATTCATTCAAGTTTATGAGGACATTCCAAACTAAACTGTGTGTCAGCAATGACGAAAAAAAACTACAAGTTTGTGAACATCGATTTGTTTGGATTTTAAAAAAATACTTAATCCTGAATGATTTGTGAACCATAGTAGCATTTATAGCCGGCTCCGACCGGCTGATGATGCGTCTAAAATGGTCGATTCACAATGACGTTACTCGGGGATTCGTGGAAATTTTATATAGAAGATGACGTGAATTTGGAGTTTTATGTAGAAGATGGGCTGGTAAAAAAAACGTACGTATTTAGTATCGTTCTGTCTGGATTTGGGAATATTGAATAATTTTACGAACTGTTTAACAGATCATTTCGGTCATCACTGCTGTCAGAAAGTGTGCCAGAAAGAAAAATACGAATTTTTTAGCACTGTCTACAGCTTTTGGCTTGCATTTTTGATCAAGTAAACATTCCGAAGTGTCGCTCCGTACACCAAACCCGCTTATACCTTTCTCCAAGTCAAAAACCACGTATGATTCTATGAATAACTTGAACTTACCTCTGCACCGGCAACTGTATCATGTCGCGATCTGTCATGATCCGTAACAGGTAGTCGCCGACTTGATCCAATTTCTGAGGACCTCCCATGTTCAACATCATGACAGCCGTCTTCACCCCCTTCCCGGCCTTCTCCTGCGGTGCCACGGTTGAATTGCATCTCACCAAATCTAGAAGTTGTTTGAAAATCATCATGAACGTCATTAACGGACGCATTGCCGAGATTTTTTTTACAGAACTATGAAGGAACATCGATAAAGACATATTACTTTAGTATGTAAATCCTACTTTTCAACAAATTCAACACATCGGTTTATGACAGAGGTATCAAGTTACAGCCTACCATTTTCAGTAGGCTTTAGGGATTGTTCCTCACTTGCAGCATTTCGATCGTTTGCATTGCAGCACGCTTGAGTACAGGAAGAAGCTAAGCGAACGCCGGAATTGATGAGTTTGTCACGGACAACATCAACTATGTTACCACCCTTCTGTGATAACATAACACGTTTCATGGTTGACGATAAAATTAATAAATCAACTAGGAATGACGAATGGCAATCCGAAGGTAAAGGGAGGAGTTCACCTTCTACTTAATCCCTAGAAAAATTACTTATTCAGAATAGCTGCAACGGCAACCTGCTAGCCACGGCTACTATAATGCATACAACAGCAAAAGCGTTAGTACAAGGTTCGTTTCTAAATTCTAAAGAGATTTCTGTTCTTGGGCGGATACCAGCAAATACTAGATCCCGTGAATATAATAATGAATGGGTGTCTTTGAGTCCACTACCAAGATCGTAAGGTCACCGATAAACATCCCATTCACTTGCTTCGAAGACAACGGTTCATTATGTACAGGGGTTCCCGTGAATAACGATAAAAACCTGAAGGTTTAATGGGAAATTTCACGATGGTGACGAATGTACGATAATATTACCGGTTTAATGACAGCTTTTTACAGTCTTCATCCAACCATAAGGAAAAGTATTGTAACCAACCTGAAGAATTTCGAAAACTCACCCAGGATATGTGTCTTCACCCTATTTGATACCATAAGTTCCGGTGTGGAGATTTCTACACAACACTGACATGTTCTTCATAATAGTGTGGATACAAGTTTGGCGGCAGGGGCCCATTTCGGTATGATAGGCCGACCATGAGAATTATATGACACTGAGCATGGAAATATAATACCTATACTTGCATAGAAATCCGACCACTTTCTGACGCCTACAGAACGTCATTTAGCTATGTAAACTAGATAATGACTATTTTTTGCTGTCATCTAGATATCCTAATGGACATTTTTATGGTAGTTTTCTTTGAAAATCGAAAAAATGGAAAACCCGTCATAACTCCCTTATTTTGCTTCCGAGTCTGCGAAGCAGCGGAAGCCTTGTGTTCACTTTCGTGAGCCAAAAAATTTTTGTCTTCAGAAATCAAAATTTCCACTTGCATTTTGCGTTTCAAAGCCTACTGAACAAATTTGGTTCCGTGTCTGTCGGTCTGTGAGTCTGTGAATCTGTGAGTCTGTGAGTCTGTCCGCATTTCCTTGTTACAGCCATAACTTCCACGATTTTGAATTGATTCAGCTCAAATTTTGAGGGATGGTGCGGATAAGGCCCCTTGAGGTCCCATACAAATTTCAACATGATTGATCCAGCGGTACGCCCTGCGCATGCGCTAACGTTAAATTCAACAAACACGCATAACTTTCACAATTTTGATTCAATTTCGCTCAAATTTTCAAGGGTTGTCTGGACAAGGCCTAGTGAGTTCCAGTATGAATTTCAGCATGATCGGACCCTCGGTGCGCTCTGCGCATGCGCTGGCGTGAAATAGATTCAATTTCCTTGTTACAGCCGTAGTAACCAAAGATTTCACCCAATTTCAATGTAATTCTCAGGGATTAAGCGGGTAGGGCCCATTGAGGTCCCATATAAATTTCAACATGATAGAGCCAGCGGTTCGCCCTGCGCATGCGCTCTGTCTGTCTGTCTGTCCTTCTATGCACGGCCAAACGGCTCGACGGATATCGACCAAATTTGGCACGAATATCCAGTAGGCTCCCAAGTTGTGCAACGTCGCATTTTTAATTCCCTGACCATAGCGGAACTATGGTCGACCATGGTCAACTCCTGAATGGCTTGATGGATATCGACCAAATTTGGCACGAGTATCCAGTAGGCTCCCAAGTTGTGCAACGTCGCATTTTTAATTCCCTGACCATAGCGGAACTATGGTCGACCATGGTCAACTTCGTTAATTGAAATGGTAACCCCTATTTTTTATCGCGTATTCGTAATCTACGTGAAATTCTATCTACGATCGACCCTTCGGACTACCCCCGCGGTCGACCATAGCGCATCCATGGGCCCCTCCATGGTCGAATCCCGAATTGCTCAACGGATATCGACCAAATTTGGCACGAATATCCAGTAGGCTCCCAAGTTGTGCAACGTCGCATTTTTAATTCCCTGACCATAGCGGAACTATGGTCGACCATGGTCAACTTCGTTAATTGAAATGGTAACCCCTATTTTTTATCGCGTATTCGTAATCTACGTGAAATTCTATCTACGATCGACCCTTCGGACTACCCCCGCGGTCGGCCATAGCGCATCCATGGGCCCCTCCATGGTCGAATCCCGAATTGCTCAACGGATATCGACCAAATTTGGCACGAATATCCAGTAGGCTCCCAAGTTGTGCAACGTCGCATTTTTAATTCCCTGACCATAGCGCATCCATGGGCCCCTCCATGGTCGAATCCCGAATTGCTCAACGGATATCGACCAAATTTGGCACGAATATCCAGTAGGCTCCCAAGTTGTGCAACGTCGCATTTTTAATTCCCTCACCATAGCGGAACTATGGTCGACCATGGTCAACTTCGTTAATTGAAATGGTAACCCCTATTTTTTATCGCGTATTCGTAATCTACGTGAAATTCTATCTACGATCGACCCTTCGGACTACCCCCGCGGTCGACCTTAGCGCATCCATGGGCCCCTCCATGGTCGAATCCCGAATTGCTCAACGGATATCGACCAAATTTGGCACCAATATCCGGTAGCCTCCCAAGTTGAACGTAGGCGCATTTTTAATTCCCTGACCATAGCGGAAATATGGTCGACCATGGTCAACTCCTGAATGGCTTGACGGATTTTGATAAAATTGGGCACAAATACCCGGTAGGGTATGGGATTTTTCCGTCGTTTGTTGGTTCCACGATACTGCGTACAGCGAATCTCGGATAGCGAGCGAAGCGAGCGGTCAGGCTAGTTATGTATAATGGACGTAATGTATTATGGAAGTCATGTTATGTATAATATGTATATTTCATGTAATGTAATGTTATGTAATGTAATGTTATGTAATATGTATATTTAACGTTATGTAATGTTATGTAATGTAATGTTATGTTATTTTGCTTCCGAGTCTGTTCTATTTTATAATGGGTCACTCTGATTGTGACGAGGAAGCTCCTGTGCCATCACCTTGGCAGTGTATTTTCACCTAGAAATCTCGTTCTCATCTCAAATTTGAAGACTTTAACAAGCTGAACAAAGCCCCCAAAAAAAATCTGAAAAAGACTGTATTTTGAGGAAGTTATGACCATTTGAAATGCCAACGTAAGGATCGACATCAACCAGAAAACCGTCTAGGAACTCGTTTTGAGCACTTCTGAACCAGATTCCAAGGTTTTCTCGAACAAATATTTTTGACGATATCACCATACTTCCATTCCTACATAACAGGAACATGGAGGTAATACTAATATAATTCGCGAGGTGTGTGTGAGGGCATCAGGGCAAACGGCTGAACGGATTTTCATGTGGATGATCTCATTGTGATCAGCGAGTTCCGGGTCAGTTAACAGGCTATCGCCCGATCCTCGAGTCTTTGACCGTATTCCTGGCCGTCCCAAACGACAGTGCTTTTGGTTGCTACGGTCGAGCCCATGTCGCGGATCACTTTCAACTCAAGCCAGAATAAAGTGGGTGCTGCCGGAAAGAAAATTTCACGGCGGTTTCAACCGTATGAAACGATTTTTGTGGGTCATGCCGTTCAGGATTCGAAGATCGTGATTTCATCGTCAGAATAGGTAATCAGATAGGTGGTTGCCATCATGTTTCTTACCCATCCCATGTCATTCATAAGTAATAATAATACGTAGATTCTTATAATATTATACAAGATCTTAAACAATGTAATAATAATAATAATAAACCTTTATTGTGCTTCAGACAATTATAATATCTATAAATGAACAACAGGAACACACAGTAAAGAAATAAAAACATTAGCATATATGGATGCATTTCCTGCATCCATTTCATGCATGAAATAATCAAAAAATAACCTAGTTGTCATCGCGTAAATGCTTGAAGCAGGCCTCCACAAAGCGACCCAAGTAAGGCAACGCCCAGACGGTCATCGGAAGAGAAGTCCAGAATCTTGCCCCAGTAATGAGAAAAGATTCAGAGAGGGTTCTAAAAATAACCTAGTTGTCATTGCGTAAAAGCTTGATGCAGGCCTCCACAAAGCGACCCAAGGAAGGCAACGCCCAGACGGTCATCGGAAGATAAGTCCAGAATCTTGCCCCAGTAATGAGAAAAGATTCAGAGAGGGTTCTAAAAATAACCTAGTTGTCATTGCGTAAATGCTTGAAGCAGGCCTCCACAAAGCGACCCAAGGAAGGCAACGCCCAGACGGTCATCGGAAGAGAAGTCCAGAATCTTGCCCCAGTAATGAGAAAAGATTCAGAGGGGGTTCTAAAAATAACCTAGTTGTCATTGCGTAAATGCTTGATGTAGGCCTCCACAAAGCGACCCAAGGAAGGCAACGCCCGGACGGTCAACGGAAGAGAATTCCAGAATCTTGCCCCAGTAATGAGAAAAGATTTAGAGAGTGACGCATTACGAGTAGGGCGTTTGATCGTAAAGATGAGGCTGCGGTGATCAAATCGTGCAGACAGGGAGACAGTAATTCCTTCGCAATAAGGTACACAGATTTTAATTGTCTATAGATGGAATACTTAGCAAAGGGTAGGCATAACACGTTTCAGCCACTGACCGAACTGCGAGGTCTTATGTTGAATGCATAATGTATGCAAGCATTGTATGCAACATGCAATCGATTGGACAGAGCTGGATAAGGAATAGGGAGAAGGATTAACTACAATAAAAGAAGTGCACCAGGCACCAGGCAGTGAAATATAGGGGAGTAAATTTAGACCATCTACTCAAGGAATGCAATGATCCAGATCCATACACTCTTTGGCAGATCTGTGAGACTTGGGACTCCCAACATACGTGCAAAAACGGGACAACAGCCCCGTCAATTAGAAATGGAAGAAGTGGATTAGTCGGAATGTTCTGCTTATAGAAGGCAACCACTTGGGGATTACTAGGGTTTGTAGAAATTCCACTTTGGTTCGCCAATTGGTCCAGTTGGTGAATGGCAGTAATCATTTCATCCCCGAGGTAGCTATGGATATAGACTTGGAAGTCATCGGCGAAAAGATGGTATTTTGTATACTTAAGGTGCTGTAATAGATCACCGATGACAGTTGAAAACAACACAGGTCCCATCACATCTCCCTGTGGGATATCCGTTGTAAGATGGAGTGGGCTAGATCGTTTTATATCGCCAGAAATCACAGCCTGGGTCCGACTTTTGAGAAAAGAGTGAATCATAAAACAAACAGAAGCTGAAAAACCAAATAAGGTCCTCAACTTCTCAACCAGAAAGCGATGGCAGATGGACCCAAAGGCATTTTTAAAATCTAACAGGACCAAAAACGTTTTTGTTGTTCTATTCCCATTCGCTCAGATCCTCCACTATCCTCAGCAAAGCAGTTTCACAACTATACGTTCTCTTAAATCCAGACTGTAAGACACACAACAGATTATTGTTGTGAATATGTTCGCTTATTTGCTCTAGCATCAAAAGCTCGAACACCTTACCGAGGACGGGGAGGATGCTTATAGGGCGGAAATCTAGGGATCTTTGGTAGAGGAACTACCAATGCTGCAGAACAATGCTGATTTCCAGGCTGCAGGAAACTGAGATGTAGTAAATACATGGTTGAACACACGAGTAATATGCTGAAGTAGTACAGGTAATAATAAAATTATAAATTTAATTGACAATCCATCACTTCCCACTGCAGCGGAGGTGACCTGTGCAAACGCGCGAGGCCACCTCGTCAGTTTCAACAATACAAAAGGCAAATTCTGGTATCAAGGTATCAGGAGGAGCCAGAGAGAGAGGAGGTGTCTGGACTGAGAGCAGAAGTTGATGTAAAATGATTATTGAGATCGTCAACACTAAACCCGGCATATGAACCACCGTTGGAAGTGTTTTCTTGGAGCCCAAAATTTTAAATATTTTTCCAAAGGGTGCGGGATGGGAGCGTGGGATCCAATTTGGAGGAAAAATGACGACTGCTTTGCGAACCATTTTCTTGACCCAGGCATCCAACCTATCATATCGTTCTTCCTCAGATGGCTTTTAGCGAATTTTCAAAGAAAATGAAGCTATTGCAATGGCTTCGAAATTTAAATAATATAAATTTTTGGAAATTTTCTTCATAGAAATCCGTTTCAGACCATTCTAAAACGATTCCTGAAATTTAACACTTTTTTATATGTATATATATATATATATATTTATATATTTATTTATATATGTGTCACTCCAGACGATAACTCTCGATAGAATTGAGATAAACAGCTCAAATTTGCACAAAAAATCTATCTTGGCAATCGAAAGGCTAAGTTCGAAGATGGGCGAAATTGGCCTACTCTAAGGAGGGTTTTGGCGCATTTAAAGTGCGCAAAAATTACCCAAAAATCCCCAAAATGTTATTTTCCAACAAGTGACCCCTCATTTTAAAGGTTTTTGCACGCTGAACACGATGGTGGAATCGGATTTTAGATATCTTGATCCGTTCTCAAATTAGAGCATTTAAAGTGCGCAATAATTACCCAAAAATCCCCAAAATGTTATTTTCTAACAAGTGACCCCTCATTTTAAAGGTTTTTGCACGCTGAACACGATGGTGGAATCGGATTTTAGATATCTTGATCCGTTCTCAAATTAGAGCATTTAAAGTGCGCAAAAATTACCCAAAAATCCCCAAAATGTTATTTTCCAACAAGTGACCCCTCATTTTAAAGGTTTTTGCACGCTGAACACGATGGTGGAATCGGATTTTAGATATCTTGATCCGTTCTCAAATTAGAGCATTTAAAGTGCGCAAAAATTACCCAAAAATCCCCAAAATGTTATTTTCTAACAAGTGACCCCTCATTTTAAAGGTTTTTGCACGCTGAACACGATAGTGAAATCGGATTTTAGATATCTAAATCCGTTCTTAAATTAGAGCATTTAAAGTGCGCAAAAATTACCCAAAACTAGGATAATCTTTAAACTCTTACCCCCCCCCCCCCCCCCCACCCCCTTAGAGTGGTCAGATTGAAATATGTGAGAAGTATTAATTGAAGACGAGAGTTCGAAGCAAAAAAGGGGGAGGCAAACGATTAGTACAACTCCTTGAATTTACCCACAGCGATCAAATAAATAAGCACTTAGTACAATTACGTAATAAACAAACGGTAGAATCAGGATGGACAAAACGTACAAATTAAAATAAATACGAAGAGAATATACATAGAAAACCAAATTTTAGACCGAAGTTTTCCTTTATTCAAAACCATAGCCATTAATTCGAATATTTCTTTGAAAATTCGCTCATTAAGTCATGCTGCATGACTGGTTTTTTTACAATCCTTCCACTCATTGTAGGCCGTATCCCTCATTTTCATTGCAAACTGAATATTTGGAGTGAACCACGGACTGTTAGGCTTTTTTATCTCAGCTTCATATTCTGGTGCATGTTTTTCCAAGAGACTGGTTATACCCAGATTCAGAAATTCTACAATGTTATTAGTATTACTCAGAGATGATAGTGGGGACCAACCGTATGAGGAAGCATCCTGCAGAAGGGCAGCTGGATCAGTTTTTTCATAGTTTCTACAAATTATTTTGGTAGGCTTGAATTTTTGTGCTGTGAATTTGTATTTGAATGTGTGCCCAGTCTCGAGACTGGAGTGGCTGGGGTGATGTTCTGTAGAAGCGGAGTTGAAGATTTCACGACGGGTTCCAGGGCAGCGATGAGATCCATCATCAGACTTATCGCTATGAGAAATTTGTGAAACTGCCATTATCAAGTGCGAATTTTTCGAGGCTTCTGTTTGACACCAACCACTCACGAGCCCGTTCAGTTGAATTCAAACAACCCCCCCCCCCCCCCCCCTCAAGAATCAATCATCCCTTTAACACGTTCAGTGCGGCACGGGACTTATTGACCTCGTACACCCAATAACACAATCAGTGCGGGGCCAATTTTTCTAGTTTTCGCTTGCGTGCGAATGGCGTCATGACGTGAATAATAATGATAATTGAATAACTCCAGTATGGATGTGTACAGTAGGTCGTACCCTACTCATGCACGTGTTTATCATCTTCGGGACAAATAGACCCCTAACCGCATTCGTGTTACTATAGTTACCTTCAGTGCGGCACGGGAATAATAGACCTCGTGCCAAAAAACCCAATTTTCGTTCCAAAAAATCACGTTTCCGCGCTCTGGGGCCCCTCTAGTATTGGGACAGGTGTATGATTGTGATGAGTGTTATGGAAAACCAGCAATGTGTTTGAGATGTTTCAATTAAAAACATTCTTCCACCACGAAGCTTTTTGACTTAGAGCGTTTTTCATTCATAATTTTGAAAATCATGAATCACATACATGCAATATTGGATACCTCCAAAAAACAAGGTTTTTCATTGTTACGCACATTTTGCGTGCATTTGCGTACCTACGGTTTTGCGAACTCAAAAATTAGAGTAACGCGCCATTTTCCATGATATTTTACTTAGAATTCGAATTTGCAATAAAAAGTAGGTAGTTTCTCATTTGAAAAAAAGTTGAAAACATGTTTTTCGCGTGCTCATCTGCGCAAAAAATGATTTGCGAATTCTACGGAAAAACCATGAAGGACAGCGTTGTGACGGTTGTTCTATCTTTAGTATAAACCGAAATAAAAACAGTGGACCATTCATTCGGGGGCGCCCTGTATATGTTCAAAATTTACCCAAAAAAGCTATCAATCCATGGCCTACGACTGCAGTGCATCAATTCAGATCTACTCTGGGAGAAAATAACAGAACTTGGTGGAAATTACCAATTTTCACAAGATTCTGGCCGAAAAACTAGGACCTAGTATTCGGGGTCAATATGTCCCGTTTCGCACTTTTGGAAAGTTTGGCACGAGGTCAAATTGTCCCGTGTCGCACTGAAGCGATTGGTTTGGAATTTGCCGCCGCACTGAACGTGTTAATTTTCTAAATCGTAATGTATTTCGAAAATCCCAATAAATAAAAAAAAGAAAAAAAAATCCCAAAGATTTTGTTATGGAGAACTTGCAACTCTGTTTCAGACATAGGTAGGTAACTGTCAGGCCGACTCCTACAGGACAACAAAATAGAGAAGACCTACAGTACCTATCCGAAGTTGCTTATGAAAGACTGAACCAGGAAATGCTGACTCGAAAAATCAGCAATCTTGAGCACAATTTATTTTTAACATAAATTTTTTGATATAAAAAATACTCAAAAAAGATTTCAGAAAATCATCTGGCCGAGACATTAATTTAGTTTCATTCAACTACCTACACTCGTTCATGTAGCGACCAGTATCTAGGTACCGTGAAATATGTGTTTGCGTACCAGGAATTAACCAGCGTACCAGGAAGCGATGCTGTTTGAGATTTGAGGCAAGTGAAATGAAATATCTTTTTTGAAATATCTCTGATAAACGATTGATAGACGACGAATTGATTCGATCAACGACAGCAAATTAATTTCCAACAATTCGAAATTACACAGTGGATGGTGTAACTGAGGATTACTACCCTTTCAACAGTAGGTAACTTTAATTACGTAACGTCACTGAATCACTCATGTAACATTGTAATCGAATTACGTAATTCACATATTTTATACACCACTAATAGTTTTAGGTTACCCAAGGAATGATTTTTGGGAAAACCTTAAAATATTAATTCTACAGTGTTACGTAGACAGATAAATCAGAAACAGTTAATTTAAATTCTATCACTTTTTCACGCTCTTAACTCACTGGCCATCGGGTTCGGACGAAGGTCCTAGATATAGGTACCGACTTTCTTTGCTATTTTTAAGTTGTTATTCGATAGGTACCTTACAAAACCAAGTCCAAAAAAAAAAACAAAAGAGGACACCGAAAGAATGAATAAGGAGGTCAAAAACATTCATCTGTAGGCTGTACTCGAGTATCAGAGAAAAACTGAAAATGGCTAAAAAGATGAACAATAAAATACATTTATTCAAAATTACATAATACATTTCGATTATTAAACAATTGTACAGACGATTGTACAGACGAATTGTACGAACAATTGTAGTCAGTTAGGACAGACTACAAAACAGTTTCAGCTACCTAGCACATATAGTAGGGGGGTAGGTATAAGAAGTGAGTAAGTACCTATCCACACTTCTTACACACAGTGTAACTATAATATGTACAGACACATTATAGATCACATAGACACATTATAGATGTGTACAGTGAACCTTTACAAAGTATGGTGGTCTTTGGCCCTCAAATTTAGTATTTTCTAAAACAGAACTTAAAGCGGAAAAGATCGAGGAATTAGGTTTATTTGATTGAGGAAACTTTCTTGAATATTCGGCTATCTTTTTCATACGTGAATTATAGCAAACTATTAAAAATATAGGTAGGTTATCATTTAATTTGATTTCCAGTATTTTTTTATTATATGCTATGCCTTCTTCTGTCGACCAACTTCCGGAAGCTAGGAAATCCGGGCTAAAATTTTTCTGCCCCTATGTAGGTAGTTCGAACTGTTTTCTGACTCTTATCGTCTTCAAAATCTGGACAAATGTGTGGCTACCCAAGGTAAGATAGATAACGAAACAATAAAAAAGTAGGTAACTTACTAGTGAGAATGGGGAGTGAACGTCTCATCTCAGTAGCGGCTTTGAAGTAGATCAGGTTGACGAGAATGAAGTAGTCGCTCGTTGGCTGTTTCTTGGGATAAGCTATCCAAACAACACAGATTCTAACGGAGAAGAGTTCTATATTAGTAACCGTAAAGTTAATGAGAATACAGTAGCTATGGCGAGTGGCAATGATCGGCGAAAATTAATTCCAAAAGAAAAGAACTGACAACTGGAACATGGGCACGCGCAGTGGCAACGTCGGAAGCAGACCGCGATAGGAAACGGGTTTTAGCTTTTAGCTGATAACCTCTGATAAGAATTGATTACCTCTGATAGCAACAACCTCTCTTCTTCTTCTTCGCCCTGTTTCTTAAGGACGACTACGGGGCCATGGGTAGTTTATCTCTTTTTAAGCATTATTTTATTAATATTTTGATGATTGACACAATTGAGTTGCACGTTCGGCATATTATCATTATTATTAATATGATTCCTGCATTAATATATTATTAATATGATTCAACGGGCATTTAAAAAAGGGAAAACAGCTTACTGATTCCCAAACAGCCCCACTACCACACGTTGAGGATGAAACAAGATATCATTAGTGGACTCCAAAAATATCTACCAGAAAACACGTGTGCATGCGCATTTTCGAGAGGGAAATGGTTTATTCTTGAAAATAGATTCAAACCAGTGTAGTATGTAGCTGAGGAGAAGCTAACGGAAGGGAATATTAGCTTTGTTCGTGCTGTCCCCTTGGGGCTAGCTCCGAGCAAGTTCAGTTTTCGCTTGAACCAAACTGGCTTGGCGTAGGGTGAGCTCTGAACACGCTCGCTCGGAGCAGGGAGAGCCTGGAGCTTGTTCGGAGCACAGACAGCTCGAACGGGTCGAGGGTGCATGTGCGGAAGAACAGTGCTCAGCTGCCCCTGGTCTTCTCGTGGGGCACCGGAGGGCTTGCTCAGAGCAGTTCGGAGGAAGCCCCATGGCCAGCACAAACACCGAATCGTCTGCCCTGTGACAGCGCGAACACCGGACCACTTGGCTCTGAGTTCGCCCTGGGTCTGCACGAACAGCGAATCTTTGCCTCACCCTTACTGAACATGCCCGGGTTGCTCTGAACAAGCTCTGAGGGACCACAGGACCAAAGCTATTATTTTTTGCTTCAGGGGTGAAGCCTTTGCTCCTAGGTACTTCGAAAGTTGAATAAAACATCATGCATCAAGACATCATCATCGTCAACCTTATTTTTCATGACTCATCAAGTCAAGAACTAAAACTGCAAGTATAATATTGTTTCCTTCCGTCATATTTCCTTCGTCACACAATAAAAGCAAACAACACTTGTCGCTATGACTATCATTATTGCTGTACAGTGTACAGATGTAACTGGAAAAAGAAGAAGAAAATGTTATCTGATAAGACTCGATTGTAGCCTTTGCACAAGGCAGATAAAGTAGAGTCACCTCACTTATCTGTGGTGGTAGCTTGTACTCTTGTAGGAGCTTCTGACACTACCCCCCTTCTCCTACCTACATTCTACTTATTCGAAGAAACGTTAAATTAGAAACATTTTGGACATTTGCATTCGTGTTGCGAGTTTGTTCCTGACATAAGTCGTGCGAGATGGAGTCAGGCGTCGACACTTGGGTTCGGGACTCTGGGATTCCTTTTATGAACCTGAGGGTGAGTTTTTTCTTTGTTTACGCGAAATCAATATAGAGTTTTTATCGCTGACATTTACTTACCCAGTATCTAAATGAGATTAACCTGTTGCAGGGAATGTTTTTAGCACACTTCATCCTTCTCGTATTGTGAGTTATTTTATTTAACGTATTTTAATGGTTGTCATTTCTTAAATTCGAGTTGTCGCTAAGCTCGTTCAAACTTGGTTACATAACCAACGTCGCTTCTCATTTCGACCTGTCATAAAGTAGACCGATGAATCACATACTCAAGTTGTGTATCTACTGACCTAGTAAAATTAATAAAAATATATTAAAATCGCATCCCTACTTACATGAACACAATCTGGTTTTTTTTTCTAATATCCATGTATTTTATGTAATAATTTATTATTATCCGTTCCCGGCACAAACCATGGAATATAAGCAGCTTACGTTCATATTCCAAGAATTTATTTTGACACTTGAGTACGTTATTCCAAGTTTTTCTTAGTCCAGCGTTCACTGTGAGGCTTTTCTATTTGACTAAACAAAATAACGAGAAAACTGCCCTCTTCTGAATCTGTAACTAACATATTACACCCCATCTTGCTTATAGTTATCTCCAGTCCATAAATCCTAGATTTTTCCCGGATTGAGATGTTTGTGTAGATCCGATGTTGATTAGTTGTTGTGGGTTGTGACATTACGTAATAGCCCACCCTACCCAAACACCAAATTGGATCCACCTAGGTAGGTAGAGGTACAATCAATACCACTTACCACTATTTCTGTTGTTCTTACCGAATTTTAGAAAATAAACTATTGTAAGGGCTTCAAAATCTACAGTAGGTACCTGCACTATTTTTTGAAGTTTCCGATAATGGTCCTAAAGGATTCATAAAATAATATTGTTGGTTAAAAACCAGCCAACCTATAATAGTGATGTATTGTGTAATCCAAATGATCTGTATTTCTACACGTCATTCATGTATGTTGGTGCACACTACATAACTATTGTTGTTGGTAGTATAATGTTGAAATTTAGTGATTTCTTAATGCTTTGAAACGAAAAATAGAAAAACATTTGTGAATGCGTGCACTACTGAAACTTTCGAGCCCTTCCTCCTGGCGCTACTGTTGTACCTAGTCGAACTCCGACCCGAACTCCGTTGACCGAGTTCAACAACCAGATTCAAGTCGTAGGACTCAAAATCTATACAGATCTTTCTCCTAAATCTATACAGATATTTCTGACGAATATGCCCTTAAAATTTCAAGTAGATAATAAAGTTAGCAGTTCTCTGCATTTATCGTCGCCATCATGGTACTGAAACCTACGAGTACATACAACAGTTTCTGCTGGCCCCCTGAGGATATTCTCTAAACTTCAAGTCTCAAGTCCCAAAATTAGCCTTTTTAGTTTGATTTATTATGCATTGCCATGCCGGCGCTGGATGCTGCTGCCTAGTGGTCCTAAAACATGTATAGCAGTTTCTGAAGATCCAGTCGGATAGTCTCGGAAATTGTAAGTCCCAAAATTAAGGTCTCTATATTGTATACGTTACAGGCCATGCAGTTTGGCGTGTTTTTTTTAGAAAATTCTGTAAAACCTGGAGTAAATTGAAGTGATTCGGTTGAATTGATAAATTGGACCTGTAAACCCTGGAGTAAATTGAAATGATTCGGTTGAAATGATAAAAGATCCAATAGATGGTACCTAGATCCAATTCGGTATTTAGGTAGGGCTTTCCCTTCTTCCACTGGTTATATTGTATCGTTCCCACTCCTAACTTACACTTCGTAGATGGTAGTTCTTCTTTTTTTGTTCTTTAGTGTTGAACTAAAGTTTAAATTAATTTTAATTTTTCATCAATTAGCATACGAGGTGGAACTCTGTCCTTACGCTATTTATGATTATTGTCACCCTACTTCGAAAATATTAACAGTACATTCCTACATCATTATTACCCACATTGCGTTACTGGGTTTTCCCTCTTTTCCAGCTCGATGTTCGGAAGATGGCCTCCAGACGGTTATTTGTTCTACAATTTTCTGTTCATAGTCCTCCTCGTCTGGGGAATAATTCACAAAGATAAAGCTGAACATCTGGAATTGGTATGTTCTCTTCGGTATATCGAAATGAGTGTTTAATGACCGTATTTTTCTTTACTGAAAATTTTGTTTCGAGGGTACGGGTGTTCTCAATTAAATTAAAATTTTCATCACAGGCTATGACTGTTGATGGATTGTCCGTTATGTTGGATATAATCGTCATTGCTACATACTTCCCAGAAACGAGTGAGTCCTGCATATTATAGTCCTTCATAATATTGTGTAGTAATAATACACATTATATCCTACGATATATATTATTATGTCATAATAATAATATTATTATACCCCTTGAATTATCGATGCCTTCATTACAAATCTGCGCTTAAATGTAGCAAACCCGCAAGTGATTAGCAAAGCGCTCTAGCGACGCTTACCCCCATAATCAAATTTCTGTGTGTTCTCCCATTAGGTAATCCATTGATGATATTCGTGTGAGCTACTTTTATTATAGACTAGCTGGATTACCCGTGTGTTGCACGGTGAACAGGCAGAACTCCGATTGCCAGTACGGCAAGTACAAAGAGTTCGCAAATTTGAGAAAATTTATTTTCAGCCCTATGTTTCACCCATTGAATTCCGTGTAAAAACGTTCATGTTGCATTAGGGAGATAGGAAATTTAATGCTCTTTCCAACATTTTGGAAAGAGTGCAAAACTGAGTGTGGAAACCTCAATTTTGCACTTAATTGCGGTTGTTATGTACCTATGTGAAAAAATCTTAGAATCAAAATAACTCGAAAACAAGCTGAAATTTCGAGGTTGTGTCCAGGTGGCGTCAAGATGGTCAGAAATCAGTTTCATCAAATTACGATTGTAATATTCGTCTGCACATGCTCAAACTTGATTCATTCAGACATCCATAACTACCTGAAAAAATAGTCTAAATACGGTTCATCGTTTCCAGGGCGCTTGCGTGGTCCCATATCAATTTGATTAAATTCCGATTGTGATTTCCTTCTGCACGTACCCTCATGCAAAATGCAAAATCCTGGAAACGCATATAATAACCACCCGAATTGTCTAAATGAGCTGCAGTTCAGATAGTATGTGAGTTGGGATCCGGATGATCCCTTTTTCTTCAAATTCAAAATATATATAGCCTATTCTCCGTACGTGACGTTTATTGTAACCACCAAGTCGCAGGTTGTTGTTGGTGCTCCTAATTTTTGTTACTTTTTACAGCTACTGGGAAGTTCAGTGCTGTGATGGCCATATTCAACTTGATCCTCAGATTCGCCTCTTTTCTTGTGATTCGCAACGAAGTTAACAGCAGAAGCGGCGATGGGCGTCTTGTCGACAACTCATTTGGTAATATTTAATTTTCTCTTCTAGTTCGAGCTAATTATTAAAAGCTAGAGTGTTGTTGGTTTTTGTGTCGGGGATTTGATAGCTACTGGCCCCGTTATCTGTAATTTTCTCATCTTTAATTTTCTGATCTGGTATGGATCAGGGAAGCTAGAAGAATAAATTGAATATACTATGGTATATGGTATGTTTTATGAACTATCAATGCTATAGAGGGTTCATTTTTATGACCCCCTAAGTCGGTATCCTTGACTTTGCAGAAATGCAGTATGCAGAAATTTAGCGTTGAAAAGAAAATATATAGAACATAAAAATATATGATGGTACACACGAAAGTTGTTTAAATCCAGGGATATAAAAAATGCGTGGGGCCGGGGTATCCGAGCGGGCTGTAGCGTCCGATCTTTATATCTCCGTTTAGGGTAAAAGTTCGTGGCATCTCTGGTTCTCGTCTCGGGCTGGCACAAAATGCAGGCTTTGAAAAGCTTGCATTTGCTTACCCGACCAGCGACTAGCTCTTCACCTCTGATAATAATCATGTGAAGCCTACAGGGATAAAAAGATCGAAATTAACGTTCGAGTAAAGTCCCCCCGGGGTATATAACCAATGAGGTAAAATCCAGGGTTATTAAATAAATAAATAATAATAATAATAATAATATTAAAAAATGCTCTGAAACGGATTTTGTTCGAAAAGTGTCAAAAATTCTATCATTAAAAATTTGCCCATTGCAGTAGGTAGCAGTAGGATAGCACTGGCTAAGAGAGTTATTTAAGGAAATTATAGGTGCAGCTTGACAGCCGCGCTTGTGGATGGATTTTTTTTTTAAGCCATCGTATGCAGCTGCCTCGAAATCAGATTTATAAATTTACACTGTTCGGCACAAGTCATTGACACCCCTTCTATGTTCATATGCTAATATCTGCTGATTTCATGTTGTTCAGCTGTGCATTAATATTCCCCCTGTTCTGTGCAGTAGATATGCACATCAAATGAAAAATATCGATAGTTTCTCCATCGATAGTACCGAAAGTTTTTGATATTAGGTACCTATCGATAATATTGCCAAAATGTGGACATTTCTCAGAGCATAGCCCAAATGCGAGGAATGTTGCAGGAAGATTCTAAAAGTGCACCAAAATTGAACAAAAGTAATCGTTTTATTGACTTCAGATATTACAACAATATAAAGTAGCATCACTTCACCTTACATTTTTATAGACCTATTTCTAGCAGAAATAGGTTCCAATGGCATTATTTTCAAAAGCTTGTGGGTCACATAGAAATTAAAGTGACAGCCACAGAGAGTTATCGCACAACTCCTATAGAAAAGAAAGCATGTACGAAATAGGATACGAATATTATTACCTTGTAGGTATGTAAAGCTCGGAAGTTTGTATGTAGGTACCTATTTCTTGAATGGATGGCCAAAAGGCTGAACAGATTTTGATGCGGTTTTTTCCGTTGTGCTCTTCAAACACCGTTGGGTTACATAGGCTACATGATCAGCTGAGTGAGCTCTGAGAGCAGTTTCTTTACTGTTCACCGTGCAACGCACGGGTAATCCATCTAGAAATTTATAAGGATAAGAGTATTATAATAGGTGTATTATAGACCGGGTCTACCAGCGCTGGTCTGTGCTTGAATAGCTAGATAGATTTTCTGCAACTTCATTCATTCCTAACAACTTCGAGCTCAAACCTCACTTTTTGTTGAGAAAAAAAGATCAATTTTGAAGTGCTGTATCTCTGAAACTATTCTGAGCTCAAATTGTGGCAGGTTTAGTATAGGTACTTGAAAAAAAGGTATGAGTGATTTGTTCGCTACCATACATACAGTGCGATAATTTCGCTGTTTTTTGCGAATAACTCGAAACGCACCAGACATTTTTTTTTTATAACTCCAGATTGGAATGAGCACCCCAAGATACATGAGGAACTGACTAGTTACTGGATTTTTCTAATGAGAGGCCCATTTGACTGGGCTGTTATCGGTCAAGTATTATAAACTAGAATCGTTTTCAAGTAAAGTGAAGTAAACAGCCATTCCAGACTGGAGCTTTTCGTCCGACTGCCCTTTGTCGCAGGCTCCAGAATCGTTTACAGAAGTTATTTGTACATAGGTACAAACAAAGAACAATGTCTTGGAAAGTTATTCCACAGGAATAATATTGACAGAGAAACAGCAGAAAGAGGTAACGTAGGTAGTTAATTAATAGGTAATTGAAGACCAATGCAATCAAGCCGGTCTCCAAATATGGTCAGTGGCATTCATAAAGAAAACTTTCTGTTTGAAATGTTCTGATAAACGATGCAAACCGATATACTGATAATTGATAATCAATCATTTACGCCGATACATCGGAAGTTTTATCTTTATTTTTTTTAGTAATTTTTTCCGAAGTTAGTTTACGTATTCGCATTCCAAATATGATAACAAACAACTTTATCACCTATGTTCTACGTAGGTACTCCATTACCACAACCAAGGGTTTCTGCCCATGGTGGCAACCTTTGTGCCATCTGAGAGGTCGTTTTCTGATGCAGGCCGGGTGATGACCGACCATGGCGATCGAAAGAGTGCAGACCATATCGATATATCGTGCCAAAATATCGATAGTTTGATATTATCCTGTCGAACCTGGCATCCCAGTCCTCTGTGAAGTTGATTGAACATTGAACATCTCACCTTTCATTGACAATTTTGAAGAAACGCATTCCAAACGGGGCCTGCTTTCCAAAACATGAAACCGTGTAATATTCTGTTCCAATTAATCCAATGGGTCAGCAAATAAGATTATGTTAGTTCGTAGTTGTCAGTAAGGGGTGTGAAAAGTACGTTAACTGCTCAAAAGGGTGGTTATTTTGTATTAGGAGGAACCTTGCAATAGTCTCCTTCCAAAATTCTATGAAATAGGCTTTCTAATCCTTGAAGCTCACTAGTTCATGGATTAAATCCATCAGTACCTATCCATACTGATCCATTACTTCTGTGTAGTCTTCTAATTTACTCCTTCATTCATATTCTCATCTCCATTCTGTGTACCTAGCTACTGACATTTTTCGCTTGTTTGGTCGCCATTCATCTAGAAGAAGTTGTACCGTGGGTACTAGTGTTTCAAATTACGATTTAGCGTCCTTCTGAGCCTGGAGACGTAGGTATATGAGTTTATATCACACTATCGACTTTTGATAATTCGAATTTCAAGAAAAAAGTTCGAATTACTGAGCGTTTGACCGGAGTTTTTCAAGGGATCTCAGGTTATCGGTTCAGATATCATCAATAGATTCAAACTGTTGAGAGTCATTTCCCTAATTTAATGCCCAGATTTTTTTCGATGAACAGGGGCCCGTTCCTAAAGACTTTCACTCTTCACTCTGCACTCTTCAAATCCGCACAGTGTACTTTGCGAAAAAATTTCATTTCCTAAAGAACGCTCTTGATTTGAAGAGGAAGAGTGAAATGCAAATTGTAGAATTGCAGAGTTTTACCCTGTTTTCAACAGTTCTGTTCCTACAGGTTATCTTTCGCAAAGTGCAAACTGAAGAGTCAGCGTTTCAAATGAAGAGTTTACAACATTTTTGCAGAGTCCCAAATGACTGCGGTAGAACGACATACTTTTCAAATCGGTTTTTAGGTTTTATTTCTTCGTTAAACTCGGTGTTTGGTAGTACCAAAAAAAGAAGAGAATTCAATCTTTCGATTAAGTCTAAAGGTGGTCCAGTTAGTGTGAGGGTATCAAAATACTCTACATTTGGGAGGAAGGAAAGGTTAGGAAGTGACAGGTTGTTGCTGTTAGTGGATAAAAAGTGACAACCTACCTAATTGTACTTAGGTAGGTTCCTATACTTCCCATCAGAGGATGATGATGATGTTGAACGTGCTCGACCCTCCGTTGGCCGCATTCATCGAGCACGAATTAATGTCGTCGTCAGCAACTCAACTTTGAGGAAGTCGTTTTGCCCTAACCAAATCTAAAGTTAAATTATAGAAAGACGGAAGACTTGATGAAATCGGATTCGGAATAAAACGACCGGAACGTCCAACGATAAACTGTAACAATTGTTGGAGGTTACTCCACAAAACGAAGGTTACTCTTCAGAACACTCTTCGTTTCGAATAGAACTGCAGAGTGGGAGCACGAAGTCTTTGCAGAACGGGAAGTTCTCCTACTTTTCTTAATTCGCAAAGTGAAGAGTACAAATGAAGTCTTGCAACCTGAAAAGTTGACGAGTCTTTAGGAATGGGCCCCAGATCTGATTTTTGTTAATCCAAAGCCTCAAGCAAAGTCACCTTCTTAAGCAAATCTTAAGTTATCAATCTGTAGATCGGTTGGCAGCTGCTCTCCACTTTATCTGACCTGCGCTTCCCGGTGGGTCTGTGGACAGATTTGAACGGTTTCAGTAAAAAAAAAAAAAGTTCTGTCAGAAAATATCAATATTCTTTCTTAACGTCTTCTCTTTTTCAGGAGGGCAATACCAGGACATTGACAGTGGTGATCACTAAGGACTTGTAAGCTGCCTGTTTGTTAACAGTTCATTACTCACGACGTTTCGAAGACTGAGAACCACAGTTTTCCGTCTCGTCCTATCATGGTCTAACTTACACACTCTACACCCACCTTATTTTGTATTATAACCGTCAAATGTGGGCAGTTGGTGATACATAGGCCATGTAACTCCATTTTGATGTGATTTTTCAAAAACCTCGTTTTTGAAAGTACGTGAGTTCCTCTGGCATCGGGAAACATGAGCATAAACTTTTAGTTTTATACACCTCTTTTGAAGACGGTGTTTGTTGACTTTTTCTTTCTAATGCAATCAACAGATTATAAAAAATTAGTTTTGGAAAGTTGTTAAGGTATGTTATTTTTAGTGCGTTTTTCGACGTAGGTTTTTTTCAAGTAAAATTTTTTTTAAAATTAGGTACCTACCTAAGTAGGTTGAATTTTTTAAATTTTTGCTTTTTAATGCAATAATAAAATTATAAAAAATTAGGTTCTACTTACCTATTGCCAACCCCCATACTATCCCCGTAGCTACTGACATGGTACTAGCCCAGTAATATACCTCCGGCTATCAAGTACTGATACCGGGCCAACACCAGTTCCACGCCGGATTAGACCCAAAGGTGGAGTACCAGTTCCACGCGAACAGCTGGAAGTGTGAACAGTACATTTTTGACTCGGGTCCTCCAACACAGTAGGCATCAGCGACGATGGAGTCAATCAGAACGACTAATGCATGTGAAGCTGGCTCATGGCTCTTTCGGAAAACAGTTCTCATCAAAACACCCGAATATATTTGCATTCGATGAAGCAATCCAAAATACTCAAGTTTCGACCGATACACTGCTCAGTAGCCTACAGACGGTGAGGAAAAGAAAAAGTACAATTAAAACGATCAAAAGAAAGAATTTCATGGCGGCCTGCTTGGAAAAGTACAACAAACTTGAACTTGAACCTGTCGATGTCATCAACCAAATCAAGGGTTACTATGCACAGTAGGTGATGCGGCCAATCAACGACGTGCACCATCAGCACGGATTAAAGAAGACATCATGCACATGGAAAATTTGCTGGTACGTCAATATAATACATTTTCATAGTCACGCGTTAAGAGTTTCACGTCCTTTTAACGATTTTTCCTTCACGCGGAACTGGTATACCGATTCTGCGTGGAACTGGTAGTCGTAAAATTTATTTTTGTGTGGAACTGGATGTTGATAGGCTGATAGCGCGGAACTGGTGGTAGGCCCTGATACCATCGTTGCTGGGCATCCTCAGTCTTTGGCAGGCTGTTTTCTGTAGTCAAATCGTGCATTTTCTGTCAGAGCACTGTAAATCGAAGAGTGTAACCGGCGTAGTACAGACCCGCTACTACTTTTCTACTTACAGAACTAGTATGGTACAGTAGCATTGCGTGGGCTGTGAAAACGGTGGGGCACCAAACCAGAACACAAAACCAACAGATTTTTCTACATAATACCTCAAGGCGACAGCACCCTTCCCTTTATTTATTTATTGAGTGATACTCAGCTGAGGCTCATTATCTCTTCCTAAACTTTTAATCAATGTCGATAATTTCGATAGTAAATTAGCCACTCATGCGGTACAAAAATATAGTAAAGTAATATACAACAAAACATTGACCTGTCGGCCGGTACCTACGTGAATGGATAAGCTATTGTCCAGAAGCTAGTTACCTGTATTGACTAGAAGCTAAGTGCTTACCTGTGTACGACGCCGATCAATCCACAAGCTCACAAACAGCAAGCAGGACAAAACGCACGTAGGTACCAAAAATCAAAATCTGTCACCGGAACCGGACCAACCCAAACGCACAAAATCCGGCGCGAAAAAAAAGGAAAACTGACAACAGACTCAACAGAGAAAGTGAATGTGATTCACAAGACAACAAAACAAGTCGAAAGACATAAGCATCTCGTGTCGAAGAGGTCGAATCGATTGTGAACAGGAACGATTTTTGGATGAAAATCAGATACTGAGGACAGGGCCCAAAGTGGGCGTGGCAAACAATATTTTTACTCGACTGAGCTTGCCCGAACGGGCCACTTTTCCCGGTTGCCATGGGAACACTAGGTCCCAGGACCTGCTAGGTACCTGCTGGTTTCAGGAGCCTAGGTTTGGATTTGGATTGCTGTCGCTTCATTCCGATAACATGCTTGGTCTAGGGAACCACCATGGATGCTCTACTAGAATATTGGATATCCGTAGCTAGCTGGTTCTGTTAAACTTAGTGAAAAAAGCTAGGCACAATGTACAGAGGGAAATTCAAATGCCAGCTGAACACATGGTTGGATTTTTTTTACCCCTACTATATTTGGCTGCCGGGGCAATGGCCCAAGTGGCCTTATGGACGCAACGCCCCTGGTATGGGACCAGTGGGGGATGATCCTGTTTCATTTGAAAAAAAGATTCATCGAAATCTTGTCCTCTTCTTGATCCATAGCTCAATCACAGCTTCCACCACCCTCTTTTCCATTTACTTCTTCATCACTGCTCCGTTCTTGTTCTGATTCAGAATCCACGGATCTGACGCTTCGTTCTGTCACAACCTTCAACAGTTTTTCGTGGTGGTTCCTCGTGTTGGACGTTGGTTTGCGCATTTCCTCCTACATGTTTAGGAGTGCTTGGTCGACTTCACCCGCGTATTCCTGTGATGGGTCCCTACTCCTGGTTGGCAAATGCTCTGAATTCAGCACCTCCAAATGGTTGACTGGATATATCCATTCCACTTTTCAGAATCCGGAGTGGACGTTCTCTTCCATTTTTGTCACCGTAGGGAACTTCCGGCCTTCCTTTTTCTTCTCGTCCTTGAGGACATGCTTCCAAGCTTTTTTCAAAGGCACAACGACGGCTACATCCAGGGGCTGCGCCATGTGGGTTGAGTTGGGTGGGAGGAAAACAAAATCTGATTTTGCTTGCTGATTTGTTGTCTCGTTTGAGTTCCGAAGCAGTTGCCATTTGCAGAAAAGAGAACATAGATCTATGTTGTGTTTTTTGCAAATGGCAACTGCTTCAGAACTCAAATGAGACGGCAAGTTGTCTTCAGTGATTACCTCTTGCCCATCTCGTGGTTTCATCCAGGGCACCATGATTCAAGCTAGTCTTCAAAGCATGGTAAGTCAAACCAGCCAGACTTGGTCCTGTTGTAACAAGCGAATGGCGCTCCTCCCCCACCCCCCACACCACCGACGCCGATATGAATTCATCACCCCGTATGGGTGCTTGTTCCCGCTTGGTTGAATTAAGGTTTCTCTTCCGGGTTCGTCTGACATGTTTTTCTCTTGACATTTAATTGAGTATGTTCGAAGGGGAGACACCGGCAAGCAATTGAAGGTAAATTGAATGTCATCGAAATCATCAATAGTGGTCTCCCTTGTGACCGTCTCGTACCGTCCCTGTACTGGCTACAAAACAGCCACACCAGTTGCCCTGGTTGGTTATTCCTGAAACGTGAACCTGAAATTCTATTAATACCTGCACTGCAAAATGCCGCCTCCGATGGTTGCAGGGTGATGTGCACTTTGAATGTTGAACAGGCTGTACCTGCCTTTCGTTTTCTTGGTGATGTACCTCTGTGGATCAGCCACTGAATTTAGTGCCCACGTGTTCTCATACTAATTTCAGTGTGAAAGTAGTGCATGAGCAAACATAATAGTAACTCCCGTATTCCGGGCTTCATTCGAACGATTTCAGTGTTATTTTTATGGATCCCACATCTTTCCATATGAATTAAGCTCTATGAAATCAGAACGATATTAGACTGACTACAAATGTGCTGAAATGCTGTAAAACCTTTACAGCAAAGCACCTTGTGGTTTAAAAAATGGTCACTTTTATAAACAAAATCCCACTTATATGTGCAAACATGAAATATTTGAAACACCCACATTTCCGGTTCTTTTCAACCGAAGGTGACATTGCCTGGGGTCAGGAGTGGCTTGAGTCTGAAATGATCCCCTATGATTCCAGAGCCACAGTGATCATAGCAATAGCCGCAGCCCCCCGGGCATGCCCACAGATGAAATACTTGTTCCCGGTTCTGTCGACCTACCGTGAAATTTAATACAGGGGTCACGTATAGATTGGATCTCAAATGGTTTGCTATTGTATTCGGAGCAATCGTCGCATAGGAGCACGGGAAAACATCAAATCCCAGCAGCCGACTTGTTTCCGACTATTTTAACTGATGGTGCTTAAATATGCTCTTTTCCTTAGAATGGATTTACAGCTTGCTTTGACAGTTATTGACCTCAACCTTTGTCAGTGGTGGAGGTTATGATCTGCATAGAGACGTTTACGTATAGAGATGTATGGGAGTGCTGTCAACCATCACTTGTGCCTTAGGTCTCTTGCACTCTCTGTAATTTAAAACTGAGTCACTGCTCTCATGATTCGATCACTGTCACTGTATCAGGAAGTACAGTAGTTAAGTGAAACACCAGTGCTACTCTTGATGCTACTATTACAAAACATGTAGACACGTGAACAAAACTAATTGATATTCACGCTTCACTATCAGTAATTATCTATTCTACATGTCCTTAAATACTTATCTGTACCTACCTTATATACAACGCGGTAGGTACTGGGAAGACGGCCAAGGAAAGACGTATCAAAGGCTTTGGATTTTGGCATTGACCTAAGATAAGATTACTTTCTGTTTGGTATCAGTTCTGCAGTTCCTCCCGTGAGGTTGAAAAAAACGCTAAAACCTGCACCAAAATTTCTATAAATGAACATTGCCATACAAATATTACATATCCACTTTTTCGTACATTTTAATAATAATTAATAATTTTAATATTATTTTAACGTTTTATTACACTGTTCTAGTTTTGTGATACTTTAATATTATTCCCGAAACAAATTTTGTAAAAGGTTTTCAGTGACTGGTATACCTCCTAGAAGACTTTTTACTGTGGTTTTCAACTTAGTCGAACTACGTTAGTATTCACGTGCAAAGCAAAATTAGTGATTAGGTGAAAATATGTTTAGTTTTTCAACGTTAATAATTATTTCTGTCAGTTGAAAAATATTAAAACAGTACCTAGATATTGTGTTCAAACATATTATTGTTTTACTACATAGGCAGGTGCTGCTCAAGATAGAAGCAGGAAGTTATTGAATATTGTATTGGTGATCGTTTTTATTTGTACCAACGATTTTTAATTATTGTAATTATATTTCAAGTTTCTTCCTATCATTGTGCGTGTTTGATGAAATCTTGGTTTTCAAGAGCTTCTCAGACATCTTCGTTTCCCCCGATAACCCTGCTTTTGTTCTTCACATTAACCCAAACCATTGTAATTGCCCATTGATGTGTAAATATTAAATCAATACATTTTGTTTGGGATTAAATTGATGTTTGTTGATATAATAAAACTTTAATGTGACTCATGTTGTTGTTTTTCGGCCAAGTTAAAGGACAGCTGCATCTACCCATTACATTCTTGAGTATTAATAAGATGGAGGTTTATTGCCTAAGTAGCCTTCAAATTAGACACATTATCTACTAATATTTTAGTGCCTCTACTTCAAACTATAAATGGGTGTCGATATTTTTTGGACATCGATGTTTTTACCCCAGTTCCTCATTAGTTTTTACTACAAACATCTCAAAAGTGCTGGTGTGTTCACAACTGTTGGTATCACTACCCGCCATGGACCTCCCTTCTAATTTCATAACCTGCACTAACCAGCTGACCTGTGTCCAGAAGGGGTGGGACCCTGCAACTAGGAAAATCAGGAAATCAATGGCACTCACCCCTACATCACGCTATTCGGCTGTTCTTCTTGTTACTCACTAATAGCTATTTTTATTTGTTTTGTAACGGCTTCACCCGTATTTGTATCAATAAAATAAAATAAATAGGTAAAATTCTCTTTCTTCTTTACGGAACAGAGAAAAGCCAATATTTTGGCTATCAGTAATCCATCCTTCTTAATTTCTTATGGTTTTCGGTTAGGTACCTAAGGCGTTAGTATTTCAGAAAAAAGCTCTTTGAAAAACATCGATGTTTCCGTTTTAAAAAACGTCTGCCAAATTGGGTTAGCTTCCTCACTTATTGTAACGCGGACGTGTAGAATCAGTTGATTAAAAAAAAAAGATGAGTCAAAATGGCTGAATCGCAATAAATTACCTGACATGCCTACTTAACAGGATCAAGCATTTCAACTTTTTTTCAACATTTCATGTTCGCTCATGCACAGACGAAAGTTACGGTACGATTTCGATGATTTTGATAAGGGACTCTGCGATCCAACCCGCGTATATCCTCAAAATTTCAGCTCTCTACGACCATTTTTCGCATAGCGTTACAAGGAAATGGTCAACATTTCATGTTCACGCATGTGCAGTACAATATTGCAATGAAATTCGAATTGAACTATCAAAGTAGGTACTATTCCTGATCGACACTCCAAGTTTGAACCCATTTCAAGGATATGGGTTTTCCAAATATTTCACGTTTACACATGCACAGACGAAAGTTACAGCACCCATTGATTTTGGTATGGGACCATCTGTGGCTCTTCCCACGCCTACCCTCCAAATTTCAGCACATTTCGACCGTTATCTCGGGGAGTTATGGGTGTTACAAGGAATTGCCAGACAGACACGGAACCAAAAATGTTCCTCGACGTCTTAAACATAAAATGGTGTAGTGGAAATTTTCATTTTGAAAGACATAAATTTGTTTTTTTATTCAATCAGGAATCCAAGGCTTCCCTACCCTCGGTAGTGAGGAAGCAAAACATCGACCGCAACTTTGGCTATTGATATCTATCCCAACTTCAAACCTAGAAAAAATGCTCAGCCATTTTTTTTTTTGTGCCGCCACTGTCACCATTTTTGGTGTACAAAGTCCCTCATCAATATGGTGCAAACTTCGAATATCAAAGATATGTGCACGATTCAGGATGAATCTGTAGGGTTGCCTGCTCTGAAAGGAGGGACTTCAGCAACCAAGAGAATTCAGTGGCGGGATCTATTCAGTTTTGATTGTGAACAAATAGGAAACATCCTGGTTATAGTTACATCGCAAAAGCAGACTATTTACTTTAGGTTCCATTTGTATGAGAAAGAATTCACTCTCTAGCTTCAATAAAGTAAGCTAGAGTTTAAGCAAATGGAATATCAATCTACTTGGAATAGGATATGCTTTTGCGATTACCCACTGATGGCTGAGCTGGGTAATAATGACAAGCTAGGGGAGGCACTTCGACCAGCTGAGCGCACTGTGCCTAACTTTCCTCATAAATCTTACTTTCTTGCAGTAATTTGTAAGGCCAGTTGGTAATTTATAGGGAGTGAGGAAAAAAAAAGGTATGGAAGGGGCACCCTGATTAGCAGAACACACAGTGCCTAACCTCTTTCTTACAGACTTACAATGCTGCGTGGTTGACATAGACCTGTGCCCTAGCGCACACAGGAATATCGACAAGGCAACCACACAAATACTGTCATTAAACATTCCCATATATCAGGCAGTGCCACAGCTTTCCGGATCAGTTTTCACAATTTGGTTCAGTGTTTAAGAGACTATGCTGATGGATTCCACCTCTGGTGCCGTGTGAACGCCTCAGCAGTAAACTGATGATAGGCGGTCGCCTCAACACAGTTCCGCTGAATGTTAATCAGGGTCTACTTCTCTCCAACCTACAATGTATAAGTTTGTTATATCCGTTCACTACAACCGGGTAAGCAGTCACCCAGGTAAGCAGTGAGGCTAATTACTCTCCGATCTTTCTGCACTTCTTCGTTTTCCTCCTCATCCTGTTTGTATGATATTGTATGATACTGCTCTAGGTAAAATAAATGAAAATTATTCTCCTACATAGAAGAACATTGAAACTGTATTTTTCATTTCACACAAAACATAGAAAAAGAGCTTTCAGTTATGTTAAAATAGATATTCTTTACATCAGTTGATCTGTTAACAGAATGGAAGTTGCTACACTCAGGTGTTGAGGTTGAGGCTCTCGATGAAAAACTAGTGCGGGAGGTGTCAGGCAGACGCCTGTACTGCACGCTTTAGTTGTCCTTGGTCTGCATGAACTTGATGAGGTCGACGACACGGTTGGAGTATCCAAACTCGTTGTCATACCTGAAAAATAAAAGATTTTTTATTCATTTAATTTTGCATTATTTATTAATTAAATTTACAGTGATACAAAACCAAAAAATGTTCTTCATAATGCGTTCACCCCTCTTCAAGTTATATACTTGTGCTGAGGAGCCGCTTGTATCGATACATCATATTATAAATTTACAGTTTCTTATAATTTCGTAATGTTACTTATATTGATAAATTAATGTTCGTTATTTATGACAGGACTAACTTGAGCACAGCTTTTCTTACAAACCTCTTCGTTACGAATAGTTTCTATGTTTACCACTTCTTACCCAGGTATTTTCGTACACCGTTAACTTAATTTTCTTTCTTGGCAGTTTTTTAAATTTTGAACCTAAATATTCTTTTTTCCCGGACTTTTCCAAGTTCCACTGGTAGGGCGTTGAATAGTTTTGCTCCTCTATAGTCATAACTACATTGTCCGCTACTTGTCAGCCTAAACGGCATCTTAGATATCAGCTCTCGTAATACCTTGTTCGTGATAGCACAAATTTCCGCAACATAATTCTTTATGTATTTTAATTAAGGTCAGCCGCTCTACCATTTCGCTTACGGTATTCACTTTGAATTCCTCAGATATTTTTTCCGTAGAAAAACGTTTCCCCCTTTTTTTTAAGTACTTAATCAATGCTTTTTGGTGAACAAAAATAGACTCCATAAGTGAATCACTACAACCTCCCCATCCAATGACTACATATACCATTATTGATTGGGCTAGACCAAAATATATCATTTTTTGGTAGGTATTGTCAGAAAATTACTGATTTCTCTGAATACATCTATTAGTTTTCTCATTCTCGCTAGCATATTTCCCCCCATTTTGGCGTTTTTTCTATTTTTATCCCCAAATAGCGCGTAATCCTCACTTGTTCAATCACTGGGCAGTCAAACCCTCTCCAGTTAATACAACAAGTAGCGTGACATTTCATTGTTCCAATTTTAGGTATATTAATATTGCTGAGTGCAAATGCGACGAAATTGGTTTTTGTTGCATTGAATTTCATCCCTATATTGTTGGTAAATTTAGTTACAATCGCCATGCTTCTTTCGGCCTTTTCTACCAGTTATTTCTACCCAACACTATCAGACTGGAGTCATCGGCAAACGAAAGAGTTACCCCCTCGATTTTCCTCTTTAGCGGGCCATTCACGACCGCTCCAACACGCCAAAATGAGACGACTGCTCCAAAAACCGATCGTGAATGGGGAAACCCGAATGGCTTGGCGCGGCGCGGTCGGCCCAGTCGAATATTCAACCCGCCTGAAATCCATCGCACCGCTCCATTTAGAGCAGTGGAGCAGTTGGCGTGGCGCGATCGTGAATGGGGAAATCCGGAACGGCACAGGCAGTCGTGGCGCGCGGAGCGCTCGTGAATGGGGAAACCCATCGCTCCATTTGGCTCAGTCTGTGTCGGTGAGTTGACGAGGGAAGTTCCAATCTTTTTACCACGGGAAGGTAAAAAGAAATCTTGCCTTAGAACAATTATTGTTCAAAACGCAAAATGAAAACGCAACAAAGGAAACAGTGAACAAAAAAATTGGATCGATGGATCAGACTGGATTTTCTTCATAGATAGATACCTACCAGTTTTGGGGAATTGAACACTGACGCTTTAACAACGCGTGTATGCAAAAATCACAACATATGTGCGCGTGAAAACATCACAACGTTTGTGTGTGTGTGTGTGTGTGTGTGTGTGTGTGTGATTATTACAGACACATCCGACCTACATGGCGAGAAAACAATAAATTGCTTCTATTGGCAAAAAATCAATAATCCCCACAGAATTGTTGCGCAACACAAAAACAGGATTGTTGGTGCGCAGAAAAGCGTTCAAAATAAATAAAAAATCAGTAATTTGGGGTATCTAAATATTTAGCGTATACGTATAGACAAAAGGGAGAAGTGAAGACAACCTTGTTCCGGGGGGGGGGGGGCGGCGGGGGGGGGGGATGAAACTGGAAAGAGGAGTATTTCATGACCAAAGTTCAAACTAGTGCGGCCGGCTCAGGAAGTCCGGCGAAATCAAAGGCATATGGACGATGCACTAGTAGTAGTTGGATAACAAGAAACAATGCCAACCAAGGGGAGGGTTGGGAAGGCCTAGTACCTCTCTACCAGGTCATCTCAACAGCAAAAAGTTTAGCGAATTTTCAAGTCGCAATGAACATAGATCGTTGTCTACCTTATTTATTTAGCTGCTAAATTTACTATTATTTATTTTTCTTTGTCTGTCTGTTCAATTTGTAGGTTTAATCCTTTTAGCGAATTTTCAAAGAAAATGAAGCTATTGCAATGGCTTCGAAATTTAAATAATATAAATTTTTGGAAATTTTCTTCATAGAAATCCGTTTCAGACCATTCTAAAACGATTCCTGAAATTTAACACTTTTTTATATGTATATATATATATATGTGTCACTCCAGACGATAACTCTCGATAGAATTGAGATAAACAGCTCAAATTTGCACAAAAAATCTATCTTGGCAATCGAAAGGCTAAGTTCGAAGATGGGCGAAATTGGCCTACTCTAAGGAGGGTTTTGGCGCATTTAAAGTGCGCAAAAATTACCCAAAAATCCCCAAAATGTTATTTTCCAACAAGTGACCCCTCATTTTAAAGGTTTTTGCACGCTGAACACGATGGTGGAATCGGATTTTAGATATCTTGATCCGTTCTCAAATTAGAGCATTTAAAGTGCGCAAAAATTACCCAAAAATCCCCAAAATGTTATTTTCTAACAAGTGACCCCTCATTTTAAAGGTTTTTGCACGCTGAACACGATGGTGAAATCGGATTTTAGATATCTAAATCCGTTCTTAAATTAGAGCATTTAAAGTGCGCAAAAATTACCCAAAACTAGGATAATCTTTAAACTCTTACCCCCCCCCCCCCCCACCCCCTTAGAGTGGTCAGATTGAAAAATGTGAGAAGTATTAATTGAAGACGAGAGTTCGAAGCAAAAAAGGGGGAGGCAAACGATTAGTACAACTCCTTGAATTTCCCATTTGACATATAATTGTTATGATACCTTCATAGATAGAGAGTACCGGCCCACGTATTACTAGAAGGAAGACGAAAGAAAAAATCTATTTCAAATTATTCAATTTAGGTACTAACAGTAGGAGGAAGAAGTTTTCCTTTATTCAAAACCATAGCCATTAATTCGAATATTTCTTTGAAAATTCGCTCATTAAGTCATGCTGCATGACTGGTTTTTTTCAAACTTGGGGTCCTAATTAGAAGAAGTTGCGAATCCTATTCATGAGCCGCTGCTTGCACCACTTCTTCTTGGACTTCCTTCCCTTAATACACAAACAAATAGCCGCGTACGTAATTAGTTCGTCGTCCATGGTGGTACGGTGCTGACAGCGACGCGTTCACTGCGAAGACTTGGAATGACGGGGCGGGCGCGGCGCGGTCGTCAATGTCCTACCAAAATGGAGCGGCTGAAAAATGGAGCGGTTGGCACGGCGCGAGGGAGTTTGGAGCGGTCGTGAATGGCCCGCTTTTCAGAACTTTGTTTATTATAGATTATAAAATAAATGCTAACCAGCACAGTTCCCTGGGGGATACTGTATCAACACTGCCTCCCTTCGTCGATACAGTTGTTTACTTGGACATATTGCCATGTTTTTGAGGTAGTATCGTAAGCTTTAGATAGGTCTAAGTACACTACTACCACTTTCTTACCAGCGTCCAATTCTTTATTTATTATATTTCTCATCAACGCTATAGCACCATCAGTACTTTTTATGGCCCTAAATCCGAACTTATTTTATTTTCTTCGATATAGTCTCTCAATAATTCTTGATATCACAATAGGGAGATGGGTCTACAGTTGTCCAAGTTCATGAGGTATCCTTTTTCAGTGGCGCACCCAGAAAATAATTATGGGGGGGGGCTGACCCTGGGCCAACCAACGGAAAACTTCTTAAAAATTCCTTAGAAAAACCGATATTTTAAGGCATTACTTCAAGTTTATTTTAGCTCTTTGAATGCAAGTTTTGAGTAGGGACTATAGGAATGAATGATAAAACCCAGCAAATTAAATAAGATTTTAGGTTTTATTTTGACAAAATCTTTTTACGTCAGCTGTCTCACAAAACAAAATTGAGTCTTCTTTGGCTATTCTTCAGTATGGATAATACACTGTCTGCGTTTTAAAAATACGTTTTAAAAATACGAAATACGTTTTATTTATTTTTTAGTGCATTTCGTAGGATGTACCTAACTCCCGCAAACCGGGTATTCAATACGCGATGTGTCCACTATTGGCAGATTTAAAAACAGAATGTAATTTTTTCTTGAGGGGGGGGGGGGGGGGGGGGCTACAGCCCCTTTAGCCCCCCCCCCCCCCCCCGTGGGTGCGCGCCTGTCCTTTTCCCCTTAGTATATCCCTTAGTAGAAGGCTGTTACATAGTTGGTAAGCAGACAAGTTTTATCTTGAGCCTACAAACTTCGCCCACCTCCGAATTTTCTTCATATATTTACAAGAGAAGAAAAAACTTGGACTAGAATAGTTGTACCTGATAGTGGGGGAACCTCCCCTCCTGGGAATTCAATTCTTCCAAATTTCTCTCAAATGTTGCAGAAGCTTTGTTTTCACTTTTGAGAGGAAAATATTGTCTCCAAAATCAAAATTTTCACTTTATATTTTAGATCTTTCTAAACAAATTTGGTTCAGTCTGTTTGTCCACAAATCCTTGCCCAAAGCATAACTTCCTCAATTAAAATATGAATTTGCTGAAATTTCATGCAGGTTGGGCCAAAGATGGTCTTCTGTGAATTTTATCACCATCGGAAAATTGGTAAAGCCACGGTAAAGCACAGATGCCAAATCTGATCAATGAGGAATGGAAGTACATTTTTTTTATACTTTCAAATTGTACGACTACCAGAGAGCTTTCCAGAAAGTGCTATATGGTGGGTCGGAAATGAACGGATGTACCTACGTGGAAAACGGGAAGGTAAAATTGTGTGACGTCATTTAGCCTCGCTCCTGCACGTGGGAACGGAGGTACATTCTAGATGATGTCACGCATTTCTCTTTAGCTCGTTCCCGCCGAACTACTCGGATTTCGGAGCTGAAAAATGGTATACAGCGTTTTGAGGGTGCTGAATCCGATTCGGAAGTAAAAATCAGCAAACACAGACCCTCGCCTGTTCCACATTTTCTATGAATGAATGGGCCCAATTTTGCTCAAATTCGGTGGGTAGTGGGGGGTGGGAGGTGTACTTTCCAGACGGTACCCTACGAATTGCATCGCGATGGGATGATCGGTATAGCCACAGTGCAAACGAACTCAATTGTCTATACTATTTTCCTTTCATCTCTCTCTCTTACCTTATCGCGGTCTATACGATCATGATATCGAAACTTGGCTGAGGTTTTGGTTTATGATTTTCAATAATAAACCAATGGTTTACGTTTCAGTACGTAGAATCCGAAAATCGAATTAAAAAATGTCTTGTCTGACCGCTGTACGCCGTACTTCGCACTTTTCTTAGTTACCATAAACCAAAATTGATGAAATTTGGTTTGTAGGCCCCGTTTGTGGTCTAGTTGGTCCTCGAAGCTGGGCATCACTGTCAGCCACCTCTAAGGGGGTGAAAAATAGGGGGAACGCCGAAGCTCGAAAACTTTCAACAGAAGGGTATGGTTTTTTTTACTTTTTAACACTGATCTTGAACTAAAGAATTTTTTGAGACCACCCGGAACCATTGTACGACCAGCCGTTCGTTTGCACCGAAAAGCTTCGTCAACATGACCGCGAATCAAACGGTATAAATCCGGCCCAGATATCATCGCTATGTAGCACCTCATACCAATCAAGGATGGCTGTATGAAGTCGAGTTGGTTGTTCTGTGATATTATTCAATTTGAAAAATTATGGATTTTGTTGATAGGTACCTTTTGCAACTTGAACAAACGTTGCAGTATTATTGCGTAAATTATTACACAACGGTTTATTATTTACCTTATGCTTCATGTATAACTACAAATAATTAATGACTGAAATATTGAATCCCGCGCAAGTCTATGAAACTTCAATTCCGGGGCCGGCTCTGGTAGTCGATTTAGGGCTTTCCTGGGGGAAGCTCGAGGGTATTGACCACAGAAAACAGTGATCTAAGCAGAAGGGGGCATTTATACAGGTAAATAATAAACCTTTGTGAGATTTAACTTACCAGGACACCAGCTTGACGAATTTGTTGTTGAGTGGGATTCCGGCGGAAGCGTCGAAGATGGAACTGTTGGTGTCACCAATGAAATCAGCACTGACGACTTGGTCTTCGGTGTAGCCCAAGATTCCCTTGAGCGGCCCTTCGGAAGCCTCCTTCACCTTCTGCTTGATCTGGTCGTAGGTCGCCTCTTTAGAGAGCCTGGAACCAAACCCCACACAATAGTAATGTTATGCTTCAATTCAATGGGGATACTGGGGTGGACCGATATTTTGATTGTGTCGGATTTGCTTTGGAGTCTACCAAGTAGCAGATCTCTGTGAAGCCTTGGTGTAAATTTGGAGGAGGTAGAGAGCTTTGTTCTCAAAATTAAAATTTCCATTCTGTTATCAGCAAGCGAAGTGTTACGTAGCTCGGAAGCTACTACTCGTTCCTGCTAAATGTCTTCAAGGGTACATAACTACACGAGAGATCAGTTGTTATGAACTAAGATTCAGAAAGTAACTGTGGTCTACACATGTGCATATCCTTGCCTTGTGCATAATTACACAACAGAATGCTCTCAATGTGCTGAAATTTTAAGGGAACTTACCTACCTATAAATTTCATCAAGTGGGCCAAATTTTTAATGTATGTTGATGAGTTTAAAACGCCGAATAAAGACATTTGCATGTATTCGCTCAGCAAAAAATTTTTAAACACGCCCATCAAAATTTTTTCTTTTACGTTTCAAGGGGGTAGATTCCAAAAACGCTGCGAAGTCCTTGTCACATGGGTTTATTATTCTATTGGACTTACCTACAGAAATGTTGGCTGTTCATTTCATGTTTTTTTTTCATGTCTGTTTGATGTTTGTTTCATGCGTTGTTTCTTTCATGTTCAATAATTAAAAAAGCTATTTCTGATGGCCCCCAAAAACACGAATGACCCTCCTTTCCTTTTTTTGTTAGAATTATCTACCATTGATACTGCCACTTAATTGTCCTGATTACCTGTTGACACTTGTTCTAGTGTAATACAAATTGATGGTAGGTTGGGTTAGGGCGAGAAGACCGAATATGAAGACGATTTTGACCAAAGGGTGACTTATAAAAAATGAATTTTGGGAGCTGAACCTTCGTTACAACCACAACTCTTCACCCTTTGGTCAAAATCGTCTTCATATTCGGTCTTCTCGCCCTAACCTGAAAAAAAAAACCTCAAACGTAAATTTTACTGAAATACCAAAAAACCCTGTTTTTACCCCCATTTTTCAACCGTAACACCCCTGGGTATATTCCGATCGGGCTGAAAGTTTCGGGACCGATCGGGCCCAAATGAAGCATGTGTGCGAGAGAAGGAATTTTTTAGACCGAAAATGAAGTAGATATGGATGATATGGAGGACGGTGGACGGACATTGCATTTTTGGAATCTACGCTCCTTGTCAGTAAAAGAAAAATTTTTGAGGGGGTGTTATAAAAAAATTTCGCTGGGCGAATACGTGAATAATACACCTACGTAACTATGCTCCATTTGGGCCCGATCGGTCCCGAAACTTTCAGCCCGATCGGAATATACCCAGGGGTGTTACGGTTGAAAAATGGGGGTAAAAACAGGGTTTTTTTGGTATTTCAGTAAAATTTACGTTTGAGGTTTTTTTTCCAGGTTAGGGCGAGAAGACCGAATATGAAGACGATTTTGACCAAAGGGTGAAGAGCTGTCGTTGTAACGAAGGTTCAGCTCCCAAAATTCATTTTTTGTGTATTATTCACAGAATAATAAACCGAAATGCAACGTCCGTCCACCGTATCATCCACATCTACTTTATTTTCGGTGTAAAAAATTCGTTCTTTCATACACATGCTCCATTTGGGCACTAGCTGTGTACCGAAACTTTGCTGCCCGATCGGAATATACCCAGGGGTGCAAGGGTGAAAAATGGGGGTTTTGGTGTTTAAGTAACACGAGCTTGAGGTATCGTTTTCCATGTTTTTTAGGACGAGAAGGCCGAATATGAAGTCAATTTTGACACAAAGAGTGGAAAACCGAAGTTCTAACGAAGTTTCAACCTTAAATTCACGTTAATTTTGATCTAAAATCTTGGTTTAAAATCGTCGTTCTTCCGCACAGTCTGGGTCCTACTAGTTGTGCTCTGAAGCTCGGCACCCTGACTGGAATACACACAGGGGTGTTATGGAAGGAAAACGGGTGTAAAAATAGGGTTTTTGGAGGGGTTTTGTTGTTGAGGTTTTTGTGACATGGGCTTGTGAGGTATCTTTTTCCGTGTTTTTTTAGGGCCAGAAGACCGGATAAGAAGCTGATTTTGACCAGAGTGAAGAAATTAAGGTTGTAACGAAGGTTCAGCTCCCGAAATTCATTTTTCATTAGTCAAAAACCTAGGAAGTTATATGAAATCACCATAAATTTGTATAGTAACACTAGAAGTAGTACCAGCAGGTGAATCAAGACAATTAAATGGCACTATATTCGTGGTTTTAGAGTCACAATTGGTGGAAACCATCAAAAATAGCTAAATCAATAATATTGCACACGAAAGAAACAATGAATGAACAGCCAACATTTCTGTAGGTAGGTCCAATAGAATAATAAACCCATGTGACAAGGACTTCGCAACGTTTTATGATGTTGATTTTATTATATTTATTTATTTAAATCGCGGTTTACAGTCAGTTTTCAACATTTCAACACCACTTGATGTTTCGCCTTCAAATTGGAAGCCTACAAAAAAAACCTTATACAGCAGTATATAATAATCAAGCGTCATTTTTCACGTATTTCTCTAAACCAAAGGCTGGAAAATAAAGTTACATTTACATGCAAACAAGTGCCGCATTAAAAATTTCTTCAGTGAAAGCTTTAGATCGTTAATAGTTTACTATAAATAGCTTCTGAAGATGAAATCGCTGATTGGTTTGAGTCTATCGATAACGCAAGAGTTCGGGGAGCAAGGGCAGCACACTGATTAGTGGTTGGCGTACGGATATGATATCTTTCCATCCGTCTGTCATATATTATGTTTGTGTCATCAAATGAATAGTTTCACCCGAGCTCCTTGTGATTACATAACTCCATAATATGAGTACATTTAATGAACCACTTTTAAAATAGTAAAAATTAATGTCAGAAAGAAAATTTTGCTCCCTAAAGGTACCAAAGATAGAAGAAGCCTCGTATATATGCCAAGACCGAAAGTATTATTCACGTCTTCCAAAATTTGAAACTTAGTTCCAGCCGCATTTTGCGTTTATGATATGAATAATCTACGTGAGACCTGACGAAATGCCTCATAACCGTCTCATTGAAAGAAAGAACAAACGAGCCAAAATTGTGAGGGAGGATACTGTAAGTGTTCAAGGAGGTCTTCAATACCTCCAGTATCAAGGGTACCCGTGTCTGGGTCGGTGTCTTGGTGGCCCCAAATGAATTTCATCACAACTGCACTGTAACGTATGGGAGAACATTTTCATGGGTCATACAAGTCAGGCATTTAGATTGCCCCATATTGAGAAGGTGGTCATAGCAAAGGAAGGTAGATATTTTGATAGGTTAAGGAACCGGAATCTTGTTACCAGCAGGAAACACAATTCAGTAGACGTGCGCATGCACAAACTTGACCCCCAAAATATATTACGCGAAACGTCCTCCACGGTGAGAATCAGACGTTGGGCCCCTTGGGACATACACAAATTGCAGACGCTGGGCTTCTTTACAGCGTTAACTCTCATCGACGTGATTTATCCAGATACTGTTCGAAAGAACAGTTTTGTTTCTGTTCGGAGAACCATTAGAGCATTCTAATTAATATAGCCTACGAACACATTAATTAATATTAATCAATATTCATTTATCAATAATATTACGGAGAAAGTTGTACGGAAAGACCCAGGTAACCGGACCCTTCTTTACAGGCATCTGCATCTATTTTTCTCGAGGACCCGCAAAAGGAGTTTTTAATCAACTGGAAGCACCTAGGTTATTATTAAAAAATAAAACATGAAGGATCATCTAATGGCGGATAAAACGCAAGATTCTACCTGACTGTAAGGTCCACAACTGAAACGTTGGGAACGGGAACTCGGAACGCCATTCCAGTAAGTTTGCCATTCAGCTTAGGAATGACCTTGCCGACAGCCTTAGCAGCTCCAGTTGCAGCAGGGATGATGTTCTGGCCAGCACCACGTCCATCTCTCCACAACTGCAAAATTGAGAATATAACTGAGTGCGACTTGGAAAGAACAATGATCCTTACTGGATCACACAAGCTGCAGAACGGCAGTATTTGGCCATATCATCGCTACAGTCGGCGTACTCCTGGGTGTTTGGAGCCAATCATTAGGAAAAGGTTAACTTAGAATTTATGCTGACAAAAAATTATCTTGAGAGGCACATAAGATCCACAGAATACTGACCTTGCCAGAGGGACCGTCGACAGTCTTCTGAGTGGCAGTAACGGCGTGGACCGTGGTCATGAGACCTTCTTCGATTCCGAAGTTATCGTCGATGACCTTGGCGAGGGGAGCGAGGCAGTTGGTTGTGCAGGAGGCATTGGAGACGACAGTCATTGATGGGTCGTAGGCGTCCAGATTCACACCAACGACGAACATGGGGGCGTCAGCCGATGGAGCGGAGATGATGACTTTTTTGGCACCACCTTCGATGTGGGCCTGGCAAATAACAACGAACAACATTATCTCAGCAGGTAGACATAATTAATACAGTAATAGGATGGTTATGGCACAAAGTCAGGTTCAACCCGTGAGAAAAGACACATGACAAATATGTATGCCAAGATGCAGCACGCAGCTTCTTTGTAACCAACCAACATGCTCCATGATCTTTCACATTAACCACACAACCAATTTATTAACAATCCTATTGGTGTAATAAGGAGATAGATTAGCTTTTAGGGGATATAACAAGCACGCACAGGCACAGTTGCTCTGATCGATGACATTTATATGGTATCGCTACTGAAACAACTCCAAGTAATTTCATCAAAATCAGGTGGAAATGAAATCGGGGTTAAACTCATTACAATTTCACACCTGAGCATACACTGACAAAACTTCAAATGGGATTTTGATGAAATTCATAGCCTTCAAAGAAAGAACCAACACCCGTATATCCTAAATTTAGCTCAATTACGACCATTATTTTTTCGTATGATCACAAGGACATCAAAATACACCGAAAGATAGGGGACCAACACTGAAGGCGAGAAAATTGAGAAGGCGAGCGGAAAGTTTGAATTTTGAATTACGGAAATCTATCCATAAAAGAAAATTAATTAAGAGCAGCTGGAGAGATCAAGATAATGCGGTAAATGAAAGGCTGTTGGTAATGTAGCGCTCTAGATGCGCTGAGTTCTGCTGAAGACGGTCGACTTTCAGACTCCTATTCGGACATCCTTCACTACGCACTTACTCACAAATTTTTGGGAAATAACCACAATATAAAGGCGAACGCACGAATAACACTCGGGTAGCCACACAAAAAGAAATTCTGATGGCAACAATAATACGCATGCCACAAAATATTTACTGACAGCAAATAATCACAAGTGCCTACCGCGAGATGTTTCCAGGAGAAACGACGGAAGAGGTTAACGTTAACATACTGGTCAATTATCGTCCAAAGTAGTTCGAGGACTTTCAGAACATAACCTAATTATCTATCAGTGACTAATCATTCAGAAGACTACGCAGCGAACTATTTTGGAGAAATACTTCAAATTCATGAAAAAATAGGATACCAGTCTTTTTTAAACTTATTTTTATTCAACATTTACCTTACATAATCGAAATAGGAACTCACTTGGGCTTTTTCGATGGTGGTGAACACTCCGGTGGATTCAACGACATATTTAGCTCCGGCTTTGCCCCATGGGATGGCTTTGGGGTCGCGCTCCATGAATACAGCGATTTTCTTACCTGCAAATTAACGTTGGGGAATTTTTACTACATATCATCAAACAAGAAGTTATAATGTATGCAAGTTGAAAGAAACCCGAACACCAGACGGTTACAGCCGAATGTTGTTCTCGAGTGAGGCTCTTATGTCGACTCGTTGAACGTGTTCAGTTTTTGGCGCAACGACGAAGATAGGAAGTGGCAACAGCGCCCCAACATTCTAGGTATGCCTTGCCCTCCATGCAAATGAATTTTTGGCTCCAGCAAGTAATGAAGCAGGTAAGTCCAACACTTTGGTAGCCAAGTTTTCTCTAGATTTTGGAATTCTAAACGGTTTTTTTGAATTTAATACTAAGTAACTACAGGGTTGTTAGAAAGTATTTTTTAAAGGCTAATTATGTACGTTGATTATGGTAGGGTTTTCATCAATTACGATGGACAGCACAGCCAATTTGTGTTATTCTTTATTGGAAAGACGTTTGAAAAAGAAAACCTGATTAAGGAAAACTGCACAATAAAAACTACAAGAGTTAGGTAGTTCAGCTAATTATGTGTAGTTGTTTTATTTTAGTGTTGCTCAGTTGTTGAGTAGTAACAGTAGGTACTTTTATTGTGACTGCACTTTACTGTAATTTTTTACAGAACATGATTAGGGACTCACCAATAAAGGCCGAAACGTCGTTCCAATAAAGAATAACCAATTTGCTGTGCTGTCCATTGTAACTGATTTAAAATTATAAAGGTGCCAACCACTGAAACCATCACGTAGACGACACCAGAAGAAAACTCAAGGTGGTATAAATTTTTAAGGGTTACTGTAAGTAATGTGGGTAGGTAGGCTTGACAGTAACTCAATTTGAATAATTGGAATATCGAAAAATAAACCAGATGTTAGTTGGGAGAAACCGGAGGGGGTAGGATATTTTCATTGGGAGAGAGGGCAATGACCCCCCCCCCCCCTTCAACACTAACAAGTTCATTTAATGTAGGAATCCTCAAGTTGGCCAGCTCAAAATTGTTCACCAAAACACGTTTTTTCCACTGATCACCGTGGATAATAATATGAGGAATATGAATAATAATACTAGATCTATGTTCCAGTGTGCCAAAAAAGGTCAACGGTGAATTCATGACGGGTGTGAGGTGGGGGATATCTACGTCTTTCCACATTCCACAATCCACACCTACGCATTTCCAAGTAAAATTCAACATTTTCCAAACCAAATTCAACCTTACCAAACCAAATTCAAATTTTCCAAGTCAAATTCAACTTTTTCCATTTCAAATTCAGACTTCAGCAAAAAATATAAATTTTGATAAACTGACTTGTGAACCCCATTACCAAGTTTTTGTTGCATTATTTAAGGCTTGAATTGAACAGCACTATAGTGGTTCAGTGCAGGCACTAGGTATGTTTTTTTTTTTCATTATAATTTAAATTTTCCTTTTGTGAACCTTCAACTGAAGTAAGGAACATAACTTTGGCGTTTGCAAACTCTTCGTGTTGTACAAAGAAAATTACTTCTTTAATGCCTATTTCGTTGCCCATCAAACCTTTTGATCAATCGAACGCATCACATGTCATAGAAATAGCGAGTGGTTTCGTATGACATCAGATGTGATGCGTTCGATTGATCAGAAGGTTTGATGGGCAACGAAATAGGCATTAAAGAAGTAATTTTCTTTGTACAACACGAAGAATTTGCAAACGCCAAACTCATGCTCCTTGCTTCAGTTGAAGGTTCATGAAAGGATAATTTTAAATTATAATGAAAAAATAAAAATAAGAACCAATATAGTGTCGTTCAATTTAAGCCTTAAATAGTGCAACAAAAAGTTAGTAATGAGATTCACAATTCCGTTAATTCAAATTTATATTTTTTGCTGAAGTCTGGGAAGGTTGAGTTTGAAATGGAAAAAGTTGAATCTGACTCGGAAAGAGTTGTATTTGAAATGGAAAAAGTTGAATCTGACTCCGAAAGAGTTGTATTTGAAATGGAAAAAGTTGAATTTGGTTTGGAAAAGGCTGAATTTGATTTGGGAAAGGTTGAATGTGACTTGGGAATGCTATTATATCAACCTACGCCAATAAAAAATATTACCGTTGACGACAAGGTTGTCGCCATCAACGTCGACCTTGCCCTTGAAGCGGCCGTGAGTGGAGTCGTATTTGAGGAGGTAGGCCATGTATTCGACTCCCAGGAAGGGGTCATTGATAGCAACGACCTGAAACACAGATTCAACGAGTTCGAGATCTGGCGGACAGAAATATTCATTTAAAAGAGAATGGTAAACTCTGAAACGTCTATTTAACTTTATTTTTGTTGGCATGTGACGCGACGGGGTGATTCCACACATCTCAAGACGCCGCTGCACGATTCGGTGTACAAGTTCATTGTGACACCGAAATTTGGCACACTTTTAAATTTTAAATAAATGTTTAAATGTTAGTTTTTAAAATATTTTTGACACACATTAATTTTGAAGAGGCACTTAGAACGTGGAACGAGTCCTGTTGGGGTATGGGCATTCCTGTAGGAGACGAAGTGATGATGCTTGCTGTTCGCCGATGACCAGGTTCTCCTCGCTCGCGATAAGCATGACGCAGAGTACACGATGATAAAGCTGATAAAGGAGTTTGCGTCTACGTTGCCTCAAGGTTAACGCTACCAAAAGCGAGTACTTGGTTGTCGTTGGTAAAGGACAAGATATGGATATACCAGGTGTAGAAACTATCAAGGCAGTCGAAGAATTTAAATATCTTGGTTCCTTGATAAATACTTCTGGTAGCTGTGAAAGTGATGTGAGGATCCGCATACAACATAGTAAGGGAACAACTTCGCTGAACAATATTTTAAGGAGTTTTCAAGGATGGCTCTTTAAATTTTATCCAGTGGAAGTATATTTGGGACGGGGGGGGGGGGGGGTTAAGCCCCTCTTAGTACCTCTGCATCCACCATGGAATAACTACTCATTTCCAGACGATCCACAACTGACGCCAGATGTTCGACCACCTCTCGCGTATGATGTCATTACGAACTCGTCGAATCGTGATAATCTGCAGCTTCTTCTAAAACCATCCATAGGACAATATGCTCTCTACTATATCACACTTATGGAGTATGATACGGAGTATTATCGTATCATACTTATGGAGTACGATACGGTAGAGAGCATATTGCCGTATGGATGGTTTTAGAAGAAGCTGCATTACTATTCAACGAGTTCGTAATGACACCATACGGCGAGAGATGATCGAACAGCAGGCGTCAGTTGTGGATCGTCTGGAAATGAGTAGTTAGGAGTGTTAAGCTGTGGCGACACTGCCACCGGACTTGACTTGACCGGAGTCACCGGACTCCAACCAGTCCAGTTTGTTCTTAGATGTCACAAGAGTATGTCCTCCGAAATTGATGCCATTCTTTGTGATTTAGAATGAGAATCCGATTCTGATGAAGAAATAGAACTAGTGACAAGATTTCTTTCTTTGAATGAGCCGTGGATGTCACCATATGTTTCCCAACGAGCACAGTACGGTGAATTTCACACCCTATTCGCCAAATTGAACGCTGTTCAATTTCAAAACTATTTTAGGATAAGATGAGAGCAGTGGGGCCTACGTTGGATGGCTCGTTGGGGTGCGAGGGGTTGAAAATCTTGAAAATCGCGGTAGAGGGGGGACCGGAATCAGGTCTCAACCCATCCAGACGGTATCAGAACGCAGTATCAGAACGGAGTCCGGTGGGTGGCTCAAGCAAGTCAAGTCAGGTCCAGTCGCAGTCTCGCCGCTCCCCTTTAAGGGTCTGTTCGGAGAACCGTCCGGGACTGCCCAGGATTGCCCCCTCCCCACTTTTGGCCGTTCGGAGAAGACAAGGGACGATCCCGGACGAGTTGCCCGCTGTTCGGAGAGAGCGGGGATTGTGAATTCGGGCAGCCCGGGATCGTCCTGGGCTACTCCAGCTCTGGCGTGGAGTAGAAAGTCCGGAGCATGCGCATCGGTCTATTTTTACCCCTCCCCTCTAACTTGCTCACTTCGATGTTTTCCTTTCCCACGAAGCACAACTCAAACCCACACACGCCAAACCCGTATTTTTTTTTAAAGTATGCTTTACAGTTGTTTACAGTGTAAGCGTTACAGTTTTTTGTTGTGTGTAATAATTTCCAGTTACGGATTAAGTTAGATAATAATTATGCTGTCTGATACGGATTATTCCGACGATGATAATGAGGGTGACATCAATTTTTCGGACGGCGATGAAGAAGAAATGATATTAAGGGAGGTTTTTTTCCCGAATTTGAGACCAAAAATCAAAATTATATTGAGCAAGTGGTGTCTGATTTGTGTCAAGTGATGTTGTCTGAGTGGTGGTGATTTGGATTCTAGGTGCCTTCTGAATAAATAAAGTTCTTATAACAATGACAGCCTTTTATTTTATTACTAACCACATAACTGAGAATGACTTTATAAAGGTCATCAGGTTGAGACAGGTAAGAACATCAGTCTCCAATTAGAGGCGCAAATTGGAAGGACAAAGTGACTTTAGGACAAAGAAGTTACTTTTTTTTCTCCATTGTTGAAAACGTTTTAGTTTTTAATGATGTAGTAGTAAATGTAGTTTTAGTTTATCGATGAGAACGCACGACAACTTGTAAACAAAATCATGACAAAATGGTGGGAGGTTCTAATACGGCTTCCAGTCCTGGACAAAGAAAAAGCGTTTGGACAAGGCACGAAACCGGGACGATCCGGAATTACTCTGGTGACGTCACGAGTCCAGGATTGTTAGAGCTCTGGATAGTCCAGGACTGCTTCTCCGAACGAACCTTAAAATACGAAGGATGGGTTCAGACAGGCACGCAAGTGAGGTCAAGTCAAGTCCGGTGGCAGTGTCGCCGCACCTTTATTCCGTGGCGGATGCCGAGGTGCTAAAATGGGCCCCACCCGCCCGCCCAAATATAAAGAGCTATCCTTGAAACACGATATTATTCTACTGTATTAAATATATAATTATCTTGACCATGTTGCAGCATACAGGGTGTCTCGGGAACCGGTCCACAAGAAGCCAGGAATAGATTTTTCAGTCATTTCCAACCTAAATGTCCCCCGGCAATTTTCTTTTAAACCCTTAGTTTTTCGGCATTTCATGTTTTTTTCTCTCGTAAATCAAGTTTTTCCACCTAAAACTCGGCAAACACCCACTTAGGTATAAAATTATTTTTAAAAAATTGATGACTACAGTTGATAAGCTAGTTGAATTTACTTTCATTTTATGCTAATTTGGTTAATTTCTGAGTGGTGTGAATCCCTGAAATTCTCGCTTGAAAATCGGAGTTTGGCGAATCGCAGAAAATAGAAAAACTTCAAAGGGCTCTAGCTCAGAAAGGGCAACCCAAATTCCACTGCGCTCGAAAAACTTCCTCAGAATCTCAGCTTTCCAACAGTACGGTCATGCTTAATATAACTGCACTAGCTTGGAGTGCAAATGGCGTTCAAATCCGATTTTTTTTCTTTTTTAAAGAAAATTGAGTGTTTCAGTGATACAACTCTCTCGGCCAAACCACCATAGAGAAGTTAGATATCTTTTCCACATAATTTTTGACGACCATTAAAACTGTCCCAAATTAGCATATTCTAAAAGGAAATTTTAACGAGCTTTTCAACGGTAACCAAGGGCTTTCAAGAAAACTGCCACATTTTCGTTCGGAAATGACCTGAAGATTCGACTCCTGGCTTCTTGCAGACCTGTTTCCGAGACACCCAGAATGCGATTCAGAAAACAGGAGAGAGCCTTTTTGGCATACGCCCCCGATCTGTTAAGGGGGGTCTGGGCGACAAATAGAATACGATAAATGTCAGTGAGATAAAATTATTTTGAGCAATAGAAGACGATACCAGGTTGGACGGACTGAGCCTCAACACCAGCGGTAATCCTGGCCTACCACAAGAAGTTTTGTCTATAAAATGGAGGTAAATCTGGGGATTTTGAGGTCATAGAATGAAATACACGAAGTTATTTCTCTTATTGAAAAATTTACATTTATCTACCCATATATCTAGCATACATCTACCCATTTTCTGATCACTTAAACAATGAATTTTTTGAAAATATGATGTACTTATTCCATAATTTATGTGACTTCCTTACTTGCAATACATACATATTATAATATGTCGTTATGTGTTGATACGTTCTGCAGATGACCACGAAATGGCCAACGTCCATGCGTTGAAACAATGGGTATGGACCAGGCTTCGAAGTAGAAAATATCAATGAAACCACGCGATTATGTAACGAAGTTTATTGGAGAGGGATCAGAACTAAAAATACATAATTTCCTTTCAGTAGAAATGGGATGGTTTTTCATAATATCGTTGTATTTTGTTTTGCAGCTTTTCGAGATATCCAGATTTGGCCATGTCAATGTTGACAAATTTCCTTATGAAACTGAGGTATTTGTGGCTCCTTTGGATCCGAGAATGGCTGTACGGAAGGAGATTGTCTCCCGTGCGGAGGGCTTCGAGAACGCATTTGGCCGTCTTGACTATCGAAGGTGGAAAATCGGATGATTCTATAACTTCGAACAAGAAACTTGAGTCTGGGAGACCACGACGGAGTTTGTATAGGAACACAATTTCGCCTTCAGATACCGTATAATTCATTACGAGAAGCTCGAATAACCTGGTGGGATGAAGGGCATCGGTGCCGTCTCGATGTGATCCAACGAAATCGCTGACTCCACAAAGATGAGTAGAGACGAGGACATGAGGACAGTCGTTTCCTTGTGAGAGGAAATGGTTTAGACCGCTCGCGAGTATCGCAACGCAGTTCAGTTCCGTCGAGCCCCTGCCGATCTCGTCCAAGATGATCAGGGCATCTCTGGCGCATCCTGAAACGGCATCTTGAAGTTTCTTGAGCTCTGACATCATCGTCGACGACATGCTGATGACGGATTCCTCTTTGGTCGTCCTGCAGAGGATACGACTTAGAAGGCCGACCCTGGCCAAAGCGGCGGGCACGTAACTTCCCACGTGCACAAGGTACATTATAAGTCCGACTTGTTTCAAATATATCGACTTCCCACTCGCGTTCGGACCATATATCAACTTGACAAGACTCGTATCAGTGGAGGATACTGTGTCATTAGTTATTATTTGATTCGACATTACATCCATCAGCGGATGCCACCCACTCTTAATATCCATCACACAGCTATTCAAAATGTCTGGTTTTGTGTAGTGCTCTTCCTGAGCCACTTTGGCCATGGCAAAGAAACATTCAATTTCGGCAATTTTTTGCGACATTTCAACTAAATGATGCATGTGCCTTTTCAGGTAATTTCTCAGGGATTGTATTATGAGCGATTCTTCGTTGATTATGTCAGTTTGCGCATCTCCTAAAAGCTCGTCAAGTTCATAACACCTGCGGGATTTGTAAAATGCGGTTTTGTTCGCAGTGAATTTGAATTCTAAATTCGGGAGGTTGAGCTCTTCCTTCGTCAAGTCGGGTGACCAATACGGAATGGACAACAGAAATTTCATTTCGGGAATGTACATCATTTGAATTCTGGAAATGAAAGGAGGAACTGAGTCGAATTCATAGGGAGTAACTTTGTCCATTGCTAATTTAAGTCGTGAAAATTTTTCTTTCGCCGCATCCAGAGGAGGGTAAAACCCGTATTTCACTACAAATGTTTCGTTGTTTTCCATATTCACAAGATCCACGACTTTCTCCAAATTATGGGCCATGGAATACACAGCGTCGACTATCGTTGCTCCAAGCTCTCTGAATAGTTCGGACTTTTCACCATAGCTCCGGCAAACTTCAGCGTACGATACCGTGTAATAGATATGACGGTAGATGTGTTTCCAATGAGCACCCCTCAGGGTGGGCGACGACAAATAGCCCATGACCACCGAAGACGAAGACGTCTGTGAAATGTAACTTTTCAGTGAATCGATCACGTTTCTGTTGTTGACATCCAGATAGAACTGAATCACTTCGTGACGTCTAATTAGCGTTCGATGACAGTTGACCGGGTTCGCTAATATGGTTTTCAACTTTGTCATACCCACAGACGAACAGTACCTTTCAAAAAGCCCCAAAATACTTTTTCCCTCTTCCATATTCACGGAGGACCAATTGTAAGCAGACGGATGTTCAACTGGGTCGAAAACCTGAAGGTTTTTGAAGGTCTCGGTATCCACCCATACCTTATTATTCAATTTCAAGTGTTGCACCGAAGTAATGGGAGATTGATGGAAGCTAGGTCCCAAATGAGGGCAACCTGTAGAAACATGGTACAGAAGGCCCCCAAAACAGCAAACAAGACGTTCGTCGTTCAAGTTGATGATGGAAAGTATGGTAGACTTTTTTCCATCTTCCGAATGAAAAGAAAAGCAACCTTCCCACAACGAACATTCCAGTACGGTTCTCCTCGCGAAACTATAAGCAAAATATTTGGGAGATATTGATTGGAAATGACAATTCTTTAAAACTTGATCGCCTTCTATCTTGCTCTTTAGTTCTTTGATCAGTTTAGTGGCACCAGTTGAAGGCACCAGAATAATGGAAGGCTGTACGCTTCTAAGAGCCAAAACTATAACATTGAGTTCGAAATTCTCAGCCACGGACTCCAGAAGGTACACTTGGCCTGTTGACGAATCGTAACTAGAAACAGCTACTTTGTTCTTTTTGTGGACGACAGAAAGAATAACCCCGTTATCTTCTGAGGTCGACTCACTAGCCGTTACAGCTGGATTCAAGGTTTGAAGGAGACGAGGGGAAGAATAGGTTCTATCGGAGGGCACAGAAATACGAGGTTCACTAGAACTGGCATTGACCTGTGTCTTACTTCTACCTTGGCTAGAATTGTCGTCTGAAGTGCTAGGCACACTCGAGGAACTTGATCCATTACCTTCATACATTTTGAGCAGATATGATGATGATATGAAGACGCATAAATTAGCCAAGAATAACAGCGGGACTGACAAGTGATAGCAGAACGCGGATGGGAATGGTAAGTACATACAGTAAGCATGTATAACTTCTCGATGCAAGAATAGCAAGTTAGCTACCTACATAAGCAGTACTTACCATAATATATTACAGAATAGGTAGGTATAAAATAAAAGTAAGCAAAAAACTATTACATAATAAAATAATGATAAATTTGAAATGTTTATATTAATAAACAACTAGGTATTTTTTCATGATGCAATAACTGCTAGTTGGATGTTTTAAAGTTAGGCAGGTAGGTAGGTAGGTAGTTACTGATAGAAATTCTAGCTATATATGTTCATGGGTGCAAACAACGATTAGGTAGAACACGTTAATGATGAATTAACGATTACGAATTGAATTGTGTGAATATCATGGACCTCAGATAAGGTTTATCTACGTAACTATGCAGATAGGTAATGATAGCGTTATGAACTCGTTCTTGATGTAAGGCGAGATAGTTTCAACCAGGTGTATCATAAATATTATTCTAGTTCTTCGTTGTAGAAAACAAAATATGTGTATTGTTCTCTGAATGACCTATTCATCAAAATGTGTTAGAATGAAAGGGGAATAGTCATGTCATAAGCAATAAATTACCTCCGCTCCCTTCTCGACCGAAGCCCTCAAGACGAGGCGGCCGATACGTCCAAAACCGTTGATTCCAATTCCGGACATGTCTTGTATTTCAGCTAAGCTTTTCTTATCTGTGAACAAATAATGGAAAACCTTTCTATTATGATCCAGGAAACGTTAAAGTAAATTAGGTAACTTGCACCAAACTGCGTTACTGGTGACTTTGTACCCTCTATATTCCTACTTCCGTTATATAAATTTATAAATATACATGAAACGTAACAAATTCGGAACTTTTTGCCCTAGAATTGGTAAGCCAATTTTCAGCGACTCTTCCTTTCGACAACGATTTCTTCTCAACCTGAACTATAGTTAAGTGATTTGATTATTAATGTTCTATTGTTTCGATGTAATGTTTCCCCACAGTGAATGTAGCGACCTTTTCTAGAGGTAAGAAATATATTTTCATTAATGCCAGAAGTGGTACTAAGGAAGGTGCAACCGAAATTCTGTCAACTGACAATAGGTCCCCTCTAGTTACCTATACAAGTAAATCTAAATTACTCGAAAGCCAGGATACCTAAAGAAAACTACCGTATTTGACGAGTAATCTCCAAATAGTTTCGGCTTGAATGCAGGGCCTCAGTGCAACGGATGACTAACTGGCCAGGAAGGATGACATGAAGAGGATAATAAATAATTGACCTCCATTGTCATATACCCCTACTCCCTTCAACTGGTATGCCCCACCCATGCTATCATCGGTCACAGAACTAGATTTCAAACTATTCGAATTTATCCTGAATAGGCAACCAGCAATAAATCCTGACTTCCCAAATACCCAAACAATCAAGGAAAATACGATGAAAAGAAGCAGGTTAATCCTAATCTAAATCTGAACGCATTTAGCATGACCATTCTCAATTATAACCTATGGTTTTTTTGGACATCTAATGGCTTAAAAAAAAATCTTCATATGAACGATGACGGTAGCAAAACTTCGTTGTTTTCTTAGGGAAAAGCACTTCGGAAATTTCTTCAGTCTTTAGCCTTGAGCCCTTATTAGCTTAGGTTCATGTTAGCCCTTGATTCACTCCGGCAACGACTTGTGGGTGCTATATTATATTGTATAGATACCTGAATGAATGAATACCTATATTGTGAGAAATTTACATTTTTGAATTTCACTATAGCTCCTATGTGGCACTTAACCCTTACATGGAATTGTTTAGTTCCCAATAAAACATCTATCTAGGGCTGTACCTATAATCCATAACTCGACTCACTTGCCAATAATGGACTGGGATGGTGGCAGCCCATATGCGGAGTAAAAGCCAGACTGACTGAGAGATATGGCAGACTACCCAGTTTAGGACAGGGCAGGAAGGTTCTACTCGTGAACCCCGTGAATGGGAAATTCAACAAAGGTTTAGCCCCAAAAAGCAAAAAGACGGATCAATACTTGTTTCTTCCATCAATCAAACACTATAGGGTCGGAAAATCTATAACGACAAATCCCAGGGACCTAATAATTGCATTATTGTCATTCTAAAATTGCATATCTCTCTTATTCAACTCCCAAATACCCACACTGTCGTTTTCAACTTCTGCTATTTCACAGGTACATACTTGTACTTGTGATCACTTTTGGGAGGAAAAAATTGTTGCCCATCAAAATAAGCATTCCTACCCGCGTTTTGTGTTTCAGACATGTCTGAACCTAAATTACGTGCGCCTGTCTGGCTGCCTGTCAGTTTGGGCCGGCGGAAAGCCTCATATAAATTTCTCCAAAACCGCTGACATTCACCGTACATTCGCCTGCGCATGAACAAACGTCAAATCCTTGCCACAAGGCTCCATTCTAGTCCACCGTGGTTTGTCAAATCTTTAGTAGGGTGACGATCTGGATAGGGACTTCTCGCTGTCGGGGCTCAGAGGTTATCTGGTAAACGTAAAGAAATATACCCCCTCCCCCTTCCGGACAGTGAGGAACGAACTCCCCTTGAGTTCTACGCCAATGCTCCTGACAAACTTGGGGCAGAGCTGGTGAAAAACTTCACTAATGTTCACTCCGGTGCTGAACTACCTGACGGATTTAGCAACCCCTATTTTTCCCATACACAAAAAAGGAGACTGACTTGATTCGGATCATTACCGTGCGTTATCTTACCCAGACAGTGGAGTATCAGCGGCAACGAGGCTAGCGAGCGGCAATGGTATGCCGACTTGACATGTTCTGGACATTTACGGATAAAAAATTGCCCACCAACTTGAAGCCACAGTTCTAACAGATAGGTGAGAGTTAATAGTGACTATCAGATTTAAAAAACGCTGCAAATTATTACACAGCGGTTTATTATTTACCTCTATAAATACCCCCTCAACGCAGATCACTGTATTCTGTGGTCAGTACCTACCCGCCAGCTCCTCCCAGGAAAGCCCTAAATCGAGCACTGAAGCCTGCCCGGGAATTAGTTTCATGGATTCAATAATTAATTATTTGTTGTTATTCATGAAGCACATTAAGTTAAATAATAAACCGTTGTGTAAGAAATAACAAATCGTTGTGTTATAAACCGCTGCGTAATAATTTACCTGTATAGATGCTCCTTCTGCGTGATCACTGTTTTCTGTGGTCAATACCTACCCTCGTGCCCCCCCCCCCCCCACCCAGGGATTCATAAAATCGAGTACTGAATTAAAGTTTCATAAAAATGCGCGGAATTCAATAATTCAAACATTAAAAAATTACTCGTTGTTATTCATAAAGCATAACGTTTCTTCAAGTTGCAAAATTACCTATCAGCAAAAGCCAAAACATTTCATTCTTCAAATTAAATAATACCACAGAACAACCAACTCGACTTCATACAGCCATCCGTGATTACAATCAGGTGTTCCCTAGCAATGATATCTGGGCCGGATTTATACCGTTTGATTCACGATCATGTTGACGAAGCTTTTTGTCGCCAACGAAAGGCTGGACGTACAATGCGCCGGGCGGCCTCAAAAAATTCTTTAGTTTGAGATCAATTTAAAAATGTAAATAAAACCATACCCTTATATTGAAGTCCGAAAGTTTTCGAGCTACGGCGTTCTGAAAATGTCAACCCCTATTTTCCCCCCTTAGAAATGACTGAGAGTAACGCCGAGCTTCGCTGACCAATTAGACCCAAACGGGACCTACAAACCGAATTTCATTAATTTTGGTTCATGGTAACTAAGAAAAGCGTGAAGTACGGTGTACGGCGTACGGACAGAAAATTTTAACATTGATGTTTTTGGGCTGGGGGACAATTTGAAATTTCCGACCAACCCCAAGAAGTGTAACGCACTGCCGATAAACAATACCGGTTGCCATACACCTGATGTCCTAGAAACAAGGTAGTTGTTTACTAAACTAAAGCGGAACTGAAGGCGATTACTAAAATATGGAAGTTACCAAATTAACATGGATATGTTTTAGGGCTGGGGGCAATACGAAATTTCCGACACCAGAAAGCGAAACCGACGCGATACCGATAAACAAAATTTGCTGGGTAGGTAGTCTACTAAAATAATATTTTGCAAGGTTTGAACTAGGATGACAAAATCCGAAACGGAGCCTCTGTAGGGCTGGTGAGTAAGAATGACGAGAAGAGGGCCCTCCCCTAATCAGCTGTGTGAGCCCTGAGGCTTTCACTCCTGTTTTGACCTGCGATGATGAAATTCGCAGTGGAGCCTCTGTAGGACCAGTAAGAATTGTCGAGGTGAGGGCCCTCCCTAATCAGCCGAGTGAGCCCAGACGGCTAATTTCACTCCTGTTTTGACCTGCGATGATGAAATTCGCAGTGGAGCCTCTGTAGGACCAGTAAGAATTGCCGAGGTGAGGTCCCTCCCTAACCAGCCGAGTGAGCCCTGAGGCTAATTTCACTCCTGTTTTGACCTGCGATGATGAAATTCGCAGTGGAGCCTCTGTAGGACCAGTAAGAATTGTCGAGGTGAGGGCCCTCCCTAATCAGCCGAGTGAGCCCAGACGGCTAATTTCACTCCTGTTTTGAGCTGCGATGATGAAATTCGCAGTGGAGCCTCTGTAGGACCAGTAAGAATTGCCGAGGTGAGGTCCCTCCCTAACCAGCCGAGAGAGCCCTGAGGCTAATTTCACTCCTGTTTTGACCTGCAATGATGAAATTAGCAGTGGAGCCTCTGTAGGACTGGTGAGTAAGAATCACAAGGTGACGGCCCTCCCTAATCAGCTGTGTTAGCCCTGATGCTGATTTCATTCCTTTTTGACCTGCGATGATGAAATTAGCAGTGGAGCCTCTGTAGGACTGGTGAGTAAGAATCACAAGGTGACGGCCATCCCGAATCAGCTGTGTTAGCCCTGAGGCTGATTTCATTCCTGTTTGACCTATAAGCATGAAATTCGAAATGGAGCCTCTGTAGGACTGGTAAGAATGACGAGGTGAGGTCCCTCCCTAACCAGCTGTGTGAGCCCTGAGGCTTTCACTCCTGTTTTGACCTGCGATGATGAAATTAGCAGTGGAGCCTCTGTAGGACTGGTGAGTAAGAATCACAAGGTGACGGCCCTCCCTAATCAGCCGAGTGAGCCCTGAGGCTGATTTCATTCCTGATTGACCTATAAGCATGAAATTCGAAATGGAGCCTCTGTAGGACTGGTGAGTAAGAATGACGAGGTGAGGGCCTTCCCTAATCAGTTGAGTGAGCCTTTCTTCAATCCCAGAAGTAGTTGTTTAGTAAACTCAAGCTGAACTGAAGGCAATTACTAAGAATTCCCCAATTTCCGAATTTCCGGAGCGGCTCCAGTATCTCTCCCGTAGGTATAGTCGGTTCTGTTTGATAGGAATAAGAATGACAAGTCAGTGTTAGTGAGATGTCGCCCGTTGAACGAGTGGGAGTTGGCGTCAGCAACAATAAGAAGAGAGGAACAGAAATAAATTCAATGAATTTTTAGTAAGTACGCTTGTCAAGCACTACCGAGGAAGAACAATTTCGTGCATTTTAAAGCAGGAAAAAGCAAAAATAGCTTCCTTTTCTTCGAAAATTCGCTAAAAGAAAGAACGCCGAAAAAATGTACGAAATATCACCATCCAAGTACATAAACCTTGTATTTCCTTAATAAACAACTGTGTTCCTATTAATGATCTTGATTTACCTGAGCCGATCAATTCATATGCAAATTCAATGCCCCAAAACATATCCATGATTCAACGTTTTCACATGAAGCGGAGAAACCCAATTTTTTTTTTTAATTCCATTTTTGGATTCTACGTACCTTGAAACGGAAACCATCAAATTTTGTGGAGGGGGGAGGGGGTAAACTTTTTTTCATGCTCGATTCCAGAGGTTTATTGAAAATAACAAACCAAAACGATGTATGTTTACAAGCTATTAACAATTATGTTACTATCAATTAAAGATAAAAATTCAGAAATATAAAAGTAAAATTTTGCTCGCTCAAGTAGGGAAACATCTTATGAACATTTATATTCCTTCTCGACAGTCTCTCAACAGTGTTTGTTCCCCCAGTTATATAGGGAACTATTGCAGGGTACAATACAATCAATCAACTGTACGCAACAGTCAAGTTCTGGTCATTAATGGATGAAAAATTGTCCACTAACTTGAAGCCATAGTTCTAATAGGTGTAGGTAATCGAATAGGTGCAATACTATTTGATTTAAAAAACTATACACCTACTTTCATGTTAACTAATATTAATTAGGAGAAAAATGCAGCAATATAACAAGGTACAATTTTGCCCAAGTAGGGAAACCATAAAGCTAGTCATCAGCGATATGTAAGTTGATAAATGAGGAAGTGTTAGGTACAAGCAACAAGCCCGAGTCAATGCCAACTATTCGTCTCAATTTCAACAACCAACGGGCAGATAGCTAAACCATCCTCATTTCATTGGGGCAGGCGTTGGTTGAACCAATATCCACCATAACAGCCAAATGTCATAAGTCAGAAAAACTGAGCATTTCACCAACTGATTAAGAAGATAATGGGTAAGCAAGTCACATACAGAGCGAGTTAAATAAAGCCTGTAGTAGGTAATAATAATAAATCCAAGCGGTCATGATTCAATCCCAATGCGGAATGAAATCTGTATTTACAAGTGATAGTGTGCCTTCAAAGAATCCGACAGGGTGTGAGAGTACAATGAGAATATGAGAAACTTCAAGATGAGCCTTCCCTGAAAGCCCCCATCAAGCCCTCTCAATTTACATCTGGAGTACTTTCAACTAAGAAGGGTACTTAACAAGCGAAACTTGAAACTGCACACTGAAAATACTTTGGGAATGAGGGGGGTTTTCGGAAACAAATATCCAGTAGGCATTTTCTGTCCAAATATAGTCCGAGAACGATATCGACGAGCTTTCCTAGTCTCATATCTGAGATGGCTCACATTTGTCGTGGAACTTGGCGATATATAGCAAGTGAACACGAATAAACTGTATATTGGAAACTATACTAAATTTTCACAACAAACGTATGAGCTACCAACATAAGAGAGCTAGAACCAGATAAATGAAAAAAATTCCGTTCATGCAGCATGGCTACAAGAGCGAATTTTCAAAGAAATATCCGTGCTATTGTAAGAAGATTATTATAGCGAGAAATACTTTTCGTAAAATTATTTAATTTTTTCGTGATTTTAGCAGTTTTTACCTATTTCTGACTCCTTATAAAGTCAAATCTGACCAACTCTTTTGAGAAAAATATTTTTATCATCGGAATAGTCCCTCCGTCGTGAATCACTATCCCACACAACGTCAGGTGAATTAATATAGATTTTAGCACTAGATACCAATTTTCACTTAATAACAATCACTTAATACAGAAAATTATTTGTTGACCGCAAACCTATAATGAACTCCACCCCCGGTTGAAAATATTAATTTATAAAAAAGAACGAATGAATGAAAATTTCCAACCAAGCATTATTCATTTGGCTCAGGTCTGTCATGAGAAGAAGACTAGGCAGTTCAACTGTTTGATAAGAAAGGGCCCTGGGAAGCAGCCAAACCGCCGGGTTATGACATCCCAAAATTGGCCCAACTGCGAGGAGACGGCGAACATATCCACTCTTTAAATTCCACCTGTTCAAAATACCCGCAACCAACCAAACTTCTTCCTTTCACTTGGTAAAACGCCAACTCAAATCGAACTATCGAGCGTTTTATTTCTGTTTCCGATAGACGTTCAGAGAGTCAAAAATTGGACTCACTACTACTACGAATAATAACTTTCACGGTCACTGGTGACAGAAGTTGGTAATGGCACTTTTCAATCAAACAAAATATAATTGCCCTTCCATGCCAATGGTTCTACAGACGCACAGACTAACCCCTAGAAATAAAGCGATAATGTTGAACTGGATTCTTCCCAAGTTTGCAGGAATTCAATCACCCAACTAAAAACTTGATAATACAGTGTATCTTCCAAACTATGACAACATTTCATATTCGTCGTAAGTAATTCGGAAGGAGTTTGATAATGTTCTGTTAATATTTGAAAGTAACAAATGTCAACAACAGTAGAACAATGGAATTAAAAGGCCGAGTGGCACAACAGCGTATGGATAAGCGAAAAAGGCAGAGTTCCTCGATTTACCAGATTTCGAAGGTCAGGCAGACTTGTAAATGCAAGTAACTTTGTTAAGGTTTTCTGTCCGCTCAACGCGCTTGCAAAGCGTAGAACGTAATGAGACGGAGATAAATCGGTAGTCTGAACCAAATCCGACCCTGTCATGAACTGTCTTTCATAAAAAGTTTCAAACTGAATATGAGTTTACTTACCCAACTATCACTAAGGATAACTAATGAAATATAAAACGTACTAAAACAATTTAAATTCTTGAACATCTTTCGAGATGGTATTAAACTGGTACTTTACCTACTAACCGTAAAAATCCTGTTATTATGTCATCTTGAAACTGAAATTGATGTTTTCAATACAAATTTTCGAATCTCTCCATGTGAATGAATACTACAGTATTTTACTGTTTTTCAGCAGATGCCCGGTGAGGACCGGCTGACAATAAAATTAAGTAAGATTGTAGGTATTCGTTGCTGAATCAATCCCGGTATGCTCTGTTTCTGAAGAGATTTAATACATACCTACATAAATTAGGTTACCTACAAGCACCTACTACACCAGGGCACCTACTACTCAATTATCTACTTAAAATGATGAAACTTGAAGTGAGACGTCGTGTTGATGGTGAATGATTGTGACACGTATTAATCTTTCTGAAAGTAGGTTACACAATATTATTCAACACTTGAACAATTTTTGTATTCATCCAAAATGTTTTCCTGGACGGAGTTTTTCAAAAAATAGAACGTCACCAGTAACAAATGACCACAGGGGACGCAACTACCGTGACAGGATGCGTCTTGACATCTTTTCCTTGCTGTGATTATCTTTGATGTGTATACTCAAAGGATCACACTATCAATGGAGATACACTGACTGGTAAGTAGGTATATAAGAAACTGGTGAGAGGTATTAGAAAAATCACACTATCAATGGAGATACACTGACTGGTAAGTAGGTATATAAGAAACTGGTGAGAGGTATTAGAAAAAAACCTACTAGGTATCTCAGAAGACGCTGATTAGTACGGGTGTAAAGAAATATTGCCAAATGTTGGTTGTTATAATTTCCTATTACATAATCCCGAATTTCAAATTACTGAACGAACCAAACCACTGACCGCTGAAGATACGAGAGGAATTAAATTATTGGAAAATGCTGTGATAGAACGCTCTGACGTGTGATGAAGGTCACGTATGCCATGGCGAGCGGCCGGCTCTACATACGGTAACGCCCTTGCCCTGCACGACTCAAATTCTTTTCTCAAAACACATCAGTTACCATCAACATTGTTCAGAAAAACGCATTTTAGGGGAAATGGTAACCAGCCAAGCAATATGATCATAAACTCTTCATTCGTATGCGTTGAGGTCAACAACCACCTAGCAGGATGAGAACCAAGTTGGTCGAAGAAACTCTCATTTAAGCGCTACCAGTAAATTGATAATTGAGTCTTGAACTTGGAATGAGACTGAAACAGATCAAGTTTGGGAAAATACGAAGAAAGAAAATGGAATTGACTTACCAAGTTCACTCGACCTTAGACGGCTGGAAAATGAAGAGACGAAGAGTTAAGATTAGATTATCCACTTTCTTCTTTCCCGTCTCGCGAGGTCACTCCCACTCCATCCGAATCCCACTTTTCGTAACAACCGCCGAACTATGTCTTAAAATAATATTCAATCCGTTCGAGGCGCTAAGATCGCTAAGGGCAATGGCTCATGGATTTTCACTACACATGGAGTTTCACTAACAAAGATGTTAGAAAACAGATCTCAAACAGGTTGTGGAAGAGAAACCATTTTATTTATAAGCTTCGTTCTCAGTGTGCGTTCTGCCAGTTCCAAACGGTTCTGGGCAAGCGCAGTCGAGTTTTGTCGTTCGCAGTGCCAGAACGCCCAGTTCCGGAACGCCGAGAACGCCGAGTTCTGCGTTCGCAGTGTTTTGCGAATCCAGTTCCGAACGGTTCTGACAGTCCCCGATTTTTTTCGGAACTGTCAGAACTGGAACTCAAGAACGTAGGTGTCGCATGCGCATTTAACAACGTTCTGAAATCGTTCGCAGTGCAGAACGCGGTTCCTCAAGTTCCGGAACGCCCCGGGATTTTCCGTCCCAGTTCTTATGAGTTCGAGAACTGTCAGAACGCCCACTAAGAACGAACCTATAGTACCCAGAGACACTCTAAAGGCTAGTGTCCACTGGAGATGGGCCGCATCGGGGCGGGCCTCATCGCAAAAAGCGGGCATTTCGATCGTGAGTGTTTGCATGGAGGTGCGTCCACTGCAGGCGGGCCGCATCGGGGCGGGCCTCATCGCATATTTCAATCGCCCCCCAGGCGGATTTTTGCGGCTGTGCGAGGGGTCCCGGCCCGCCCCGATGCGGCCTGTCTCCAGTGGACGATAGGCAGACGGATTTCAGATTTGACTTCGAGGAGGGAATCTAATAAACAGGGGTGATTGTTTTATTTCATTAATTTTATTCTCGGTTTAATTATTTTCTTTCATTGTTTTCATGGGTGTCGTCGGTACATGCAAATAGTTGTAACAACCATGTGGTAACTTGGAATTAAATGTACACTGAATGACTTGAAATAAGTATATATTCTGAGAGAATCCGGAGGTGTAAAAACATAGGTAAAACATAGAACCATCGAATTGAATAGAATAGTTTGGTGGTGGTGGTGGTGGCATCTGGAGAAGTTCAGTGTACTTTTCGTACGACATCCGGAAATACTGAAAGAACTTGGTCTCGTCGTCCAACAAATCCGCAAATAAAGAATGGTACTCCCGAACACTCTTCTCTTCAAACAGATGTCGTGGACCCAATAGCGGTGCTTCCTTTTCCGCTGTTTTCTTTTCGCATTATCTTCATTTAATGCCAGCATTAATAGAAGTTCTTCGTCAGAAGAATCCATGGTGGAACGACACAAACAAACAAAACATGGAACAGCAGAATGAGCACGAAACCGATTCAAAATCCCGCCTTTTTTCTCGTTCCCGCTCAATTTTTCCGATGCAATGCGCCCCGCCCCATCACCGCCAGTGGACGCACTATCTATTTTGCGATGAGACCCGCCCCGGCCTGCCCCGATGTGGCCCGTCTCCAGTGGACGCTAGCCTTAACAGTACCTAATAAAATATGGAACTTTCTGCAGGATTATTCTGGGCCATACCAAGGACTGTGTGGAGAGAAAGCTGAGATATGAGCAGGGGTTTCAGAGAAACCAGAGCTGTATTGACCTAATCAGCACTCCCCAAATAGTCATAGAGCAGAGCCTGGAATGGCAGAGCCCGCTGTTTGCTACATTCGGTGACTTCGAAAAAGCGTTTGACTGTATTAGCTAGGGCTTCCTCTAGGAAACGCTGAAGGAGTACGAGATTCCAACAAAGCTCATCAACCTCAGCAAAGACCTCTAGAACGGTTATGATTGCAAAGTCCTGCACAGTGACAAACTGACAGACCACAGACAAAGATTAAGGAAATGTGGCTGGATGCATCCAGTGGCCATGATCTTTTTGACCGCACACACTCAGTTTAATTGTAAAGTTTATCACTTGTGAGGTTAAGCCTGAGCAATTAACTGAGAAATTTTCACACAGTACCTACCTAACTTTTCCCCCACTTTCAATATAATTTTTTACCTCCAATATTGGTCCTTCTTTTCCTCCTTCAGCTCGTATTCGACGAACCTTTTGCGTATATCCTTGGTAAACTCAATTCAACCTAAGAAAAAAATAGTTGATATAACCAACTAGACCAGCATATGAAACAGGACGTAAAGGAACTGAAACAAATATCTTGTCAAATGAAATGGAAAAATTGTACAAACTGTGATTTGTAGCAGAAGGGCGTTCTATGCAGAGAGCTGTGGTCTGTAACAGAAGGGTATTCTATAGAAAACTCCGTTGCATGTCCCGCGTTTCATTTTCGAGTTTATGTAGCAAAGTAAAGGCATAAAATGTCAAAAACACAAACGGTGGGTACAGCTTCCGTACAAGTACGCAACCACGAGGGACATTTTATGTCTTAGCGCCCCCTCCCGCACCCACACCAAGTACTTCGTACTTAATTGTTTTGGTCACCTAGTCCGAACAGCCTTCAGTCCCAATTAGTTCGGATTAGCCGGACTCCACTGTATTAAGTACGTAAACATTTGTTTGTACGATGATAACTGGCGAAGATAAAGTTCCGTAGCAACGAATCGGTTGTAAGCGAAAATCATCAGAAATATTTTCGTGACGTTGTTTCCGTTGCATGTCTCCGTTGCATGTCCCGCGTTTCATTTTCGAGTTTATGTAGCAAAGTAAAGACATAAAATGTCAAAAACTGTTCTTCCCACAGGTTTTTATGCAGGCCGTTGGCCTATGCAAATGTTTCTACATTTGAGCCAATAAACTGTGCAGTTAGTATCTCAGTTCTCTGCACACAGTTCTGCCTAGTCTGTGGCCAGGGCACATATGTTTAGGTTCACATCTCCATTCTCCAGTAGTGCCCACTGACAAAAAAAAACTGAGAGAATTGAGAGCAAAACTGAGGGGAAAACTGAAGTAGCTCACACACCTTAAGTTCAGATAACTGTACCTACAGTTTTTTAACTCAGTTAAACTGCCCAGTTAAACTGAGCCTGTGTGAGCCGCTTCGGAGGCAACCCTGTGGAAAAGGTGGATAGCTTCACTTATTTAGGGAATTCTCCGTTCATGGGTGTACTGAAGATGATGTTGAAGCACACATCCAAAAAGCAAATAGGTTGCATCTTAGTTCAGCTCTACCCGCTTTGGAAGAACCGTACCGTCTCTGAGAAGGCTAAGCTCGGGATATTTAACACAAATGTGTAGTCTGTTCTCCTGTACGATAGCAAGACCTGGAAGATGACTTAATATAGGGTGGTGGACTATATTAGAGGAAGTGGAATGACTATTTTGTTATATGAGGAGGACTATATACGAGGACTATATGAATATTATATTATATGAGGGGTGGAGAGGCAGCTGCAGGTAGTCATGAATAGATGCCTGAGGAGAATCGTCAGAGTTTTTTGGCCAGCCACAATCTCCAACATTGATTTATAGAAAATCAGAGATCGGAAGTGGGGGTGGATTGGCCACACTCTAAGAAAGACTAGCAAATCCATTGAGACGAAAGCTGTATTTTGGGACCCCCAAGGAGCTGGAAAAGCTGGATGACCGAGGGAGACCTGGAAGAGAACAACTTAACCTCAAGAAACAACAAAAACAAGACAACTGAAGCACAAAAATTTCAAGAAATATGCAAATCATGGGGCAAGATTGTCAGGCTGAGCCAAGACAGAGGAAGGTGGCTGGAATTTGACCAGGGAATTTGTGGCCCTATGCTCTTTTATTTAATCTAAATATAAAATGGACTGGGAAATTTTTTCATGTACCTACCTAGCCAAATACACTAGTCCATAGATTGATTGAAATTAATAGGGTGCGACATTCCTTAAGAGTTGGATTACAATACATGCTCATGCTATCTACATGTTTAGGCATACAATTTTAGATGATAGATTTCATAATTGGATAGGTATTTGAAAAAATTCATTTGGGAAAAAAACCTTTAGGGAATGAAAAACGAATGTCCGTTTAACTCTTGGTAGCGCAAGTTCGACCCATCGAATTAAAAGAGGTCAAACTTGCACTTTTAAATTCGATAGTCTCCTCCTATTCTATGGGTTTGACCTCCTATTTGTCGTCTCACGCACAGGCACGGCCCGACGGTAGAACTTTGAGTTGTTCCACGATAACCATCGGAGGCGCTCTGGAAACCTCGTGAAGTTAGCTTCCAGCATAATACACATTTGTGATAGCAATGATAACCGCCATCAGCTGTTGGCTGTTGTGTTGTCTTTGTACTGTTGAGGTTGAATCTGAGTCACTCAAAATTGAAAAAGCTTATTACGTTTTATTTCCGTATCTCGTTGGCTCATTCCCATTTTAGTGTCGTACGTTTCGTTTAAATGTGCGAATGTTTGGGGTTCAGTTCGACGACCGAACCCTTTCGAATGCTCCAACTCCCATCAACGTAAGTCCCAAACCCTTTCAAACCAAACTGTTAGTACACTTGTCTTTGTTATCGATCGTTGAAGGCTTCTTGTTTGTCGTTAGATCCCTTGTAGATCCCCTTCCTTACGTGGCATCATTTTTTGACAAAAATGTACACGCTGGTTCTGCGTGATAGCTTCACAAAGACAACAATGAATAGGTTTTGACATGTGTTCTCGTAATCTACTTCTGTTCTTCATCAAAATGAGAAATTGATTTCTGTTGTTATTACTGAACCCATTTATTATTTACAGAGGTCTTGCTAGTTTTATGGAATGCAGTCTGGTTCCGCCCTCGCTGGCAAAATTCCTGTTTTCGTCTTTCCGAATTCGGTTGAATTTTATTTGGAGGACCATAAAACGCACAAAAGGGTGCTAACCGTCTGTAATCCATATGATTTTGCCGTACGCTTCAAAGGTATCCAATCTTTACTCTCCTTCAGCTTTGGTAATTCATATATAGAATATTTAAGTTGTCCACTTGAAACAGTAAGTTAGCGTAAATTAGGTAACTACAATTGAGATCTACCTAATTTATTTTTCATTAATTTGAAGAAATTCGCTAAACTAGAAATATAATCAAAAATGTATGGCTGAAATCGAGAATAGATGTCAATGAGGAATAGATTGGGTATTTCAGTATAAATCAGATGATAGGATTTGAGTGGGGTAGGGGGGCGTTTGTGACGGAAGTCCGTCATTAAGATTATGTGAAATTTGAATGCCAAAGATGTTACTACTTAAATAAATACCTACGGTGATTCAGAATGAAACAAGGGGGATCTGGGGTCATTTCAGGCAAACAAAGGTCCATAATTCAATATCTATAGTAATGCGTAGATTTACAGATGAATGCGTAGTAATCCATATAGGTACCTAAATGTTCTGACAAATTGGCACTGTTGGCTTCCCTGCAAGAGGGGCTTTAGCTAACAAAACAAAAATGTTCCTGGTGGAGCGTATGGTTTTGTGCTTGAACAAATAGGCAATATCCCTCCATCTTGGTTGGTTAGAAAGCAGTTATAGACAACCTAAAAGATACAGTGTATGGAATTTAGGAGAGATATATATGTTTAGGAGATACAGGTACCTACCCAGATTTCAGCGGATCTAGAAGCGATGAATACAAGTCAGTGTGTATACGCTATGGCAGAGTTCTACAAGTACAGCTGCATCTTATGATACAATAATTGACGTATCTACTCAATGCTAGGAACTCTAATTGACAAAGAACCTCTCTTGCTACACAAGAATGTTCACCGTTATGCTCCACTGCTGGATATGGACGCTCAAACACGTGGTTTGTTCAGACAGACAGTCCTGGAACAGTCCAGGATGGAACTGCGTTCTGAAAAAGGGGATAGAACCGTCCGGGATTGAGTTCAGAACTCTGTCCAAACGCGCGCTGATGATTCTGAATGGATAACCTGAAGCATTGTAACCTTCCACATGCGCTGAAGATAGAAGCATCGGATGTGCATGTGTAGGATAAACAGTCCTTGAAAAAAATCGAGGTCTGATAGAACTGGTCCTGGACTGTCTATCCAAACAGCCAACTCTCGATCTTGGATCAGTTCTGGCACTGTTCGACCGCACAAAAAGGGGCGTTGATGATTCTGAACGGATAACCTGAAGCATTGTAACCTTCCACATGCCCTGAAGATAGAAGCATCGGATGTGCATGTGCAGGATAAACAGTCCTTGAAAAAAATCGAGGTCTGGTAGAACTTGTCCTGGACTGTCTATCCGAACAGCCAACTCTCAATCCTGGATCAGTTCTGGCGCTGTTCGACCGCACAAAAAGGGGCATTGCTTGGATGGAACGGTCCGGAACGGTCCAGGACTGTCTGTCCCAATAACCTACGCTCTACCCCATCACCCAAGTACCTGCCTAATTAAGTAGGAAATAATTAGGAAAAAATACTCACTATCCAAGTTATTTAAATACAAACGTAAATGTCTTTAAAGGAATACAATTTCGGATAAAAGAATGTTGGTGAGTAGGTACCTTTCCATCTTGAAAGTTGTTCGATTATTAATATCGTTGGTTTAGATATATTCACTGGTTTTTCTATTTCCATTTTCTACCCTCTATGGTCTGCGGAAACCTGAAAATTCCTTCTTGGTGACAATGAAGCCCCTTTTAGAGTAACTAGGACAGTACGAAATGTAGGGGAAGTGAAAGAAAGAAACATTTATTTGTATGTAGGCCATAAAGTGCAACAAGTTGTACTCCATAAGCACTAAGACACTGGTGGGTGGTATATTTGAATAGCGTGTTTGTTTATCGTCTTCATGGGGTACAATAATAACCATAAAAATTTCCTTCAAACTTCTGTAAATATTCCAGTTTCTTCATTTTTTTCAGTTTTATGTACTGCCCCGGACAAATATGAAGTCTCAGGAGCAGAGGGGAAGATTAAAGCAAAATGCCAAATTGATTTGGTTGTCAGACATAAGGCTACGTCGGCAATCAATTGCAATATCACGGATAAATTCAGAGTTCAGATGCAACACTACCAGACCAAAGAGGTTTGCCGTTATTATTTTACTAACTGCTTACAGTTTTTTGGTTTATTATTCTGTGAATATTACACCAATGTATTCGCTCAGCAAAACATTTCCCCTCTATCGCGTTTCAAGGAGCGTAGATTCCTTTTCATAGTTATTTTTTTATGGTTTCCACCAATTTTGGTCCCCCCAAAAACACGAATTAGGCTCCTGTATATATTTTTGTTTTTTCTTTTTTGTTTTAACAAATTGTCTTTGATCATTGATAGTGCCATTTATTTGTCTTGATTCACCTGTTGATACAATTTCTAGTGTTATTATACACATTTATGGTGATTTCAGACAATTTCCCAAGATTTTGACTCATAAAAAATGAATTTCGGTAGCTGAACCTTCGTTACAACCTCAGTTCTTCACTGTTTGGTCAAAATCGACTTCATATTTGGTCTTCCCGCCCTAAAAAACATGGAGAACGATACATCTAAAGCTCATATTCACTAAAAACTCGAAAAACCCTGTTTTTACACCCATTTTTCTCCCATAACACCTCTGGGTGTATTCCGATCGGGTTGCCGAGCATCGGCGCCAACTACGGCAAATGTGCTCCCAAATGGGGACCCAAACTTTGTGCGGAAGAGCACCGATTTTAGACCAAAACTTAACGTTAGTTTAAGGCTGAAACTTCGTTAGAACCTCAATTTTCTAGTCTTTGGTCAAAGTCAACTTCATATTCGGTCTTGTCGTTCTAAAAAACATGGAAAACAATACCTCAAAAGCTCATGCTACTGAAACACCATAAAACCCTATTTTACACCCATTTTTTCAACCATAACACCCCTGGGTATATTCCGATCTGGCTGCAAAGTTTCTGGACACAACTAGGGCCCAAATTGTGTGCGAAAGAACGAATTTTTTTGACCGAAAATGAAGCAGATAAGGATAGTACGGCGGACGGACATCGCATTTTTGGAATGTTAGGTCCTCGAAACGTAAAAGAAAAAATTTTTAGGGGGTGTCATAAAATTTTTTGCTGAGCGAATACATTTCACAGAATAATAAACCAAAATGCAATGTCCGTTCGCCGTATCATCCATATCTACTTTATTTTCGGTCTAAAAAATTCGTTCTTTCGCCCACATGCTCCATTTGGGCCCTAGTTGTGTACCGAAACTTTGCAGCCCGATCGGAATATACCCAGGGGTGTTATGGTTGAAAAAATGGGTGTAAAATAGGGTTTTTTGGTGTTTTAGTAATATGAGCTTGTGACGTATCGTTTTCAAAGTATTTTAGGGCGAGAAGACCGAATATGAAGTTGATTTTGACCAAAGAGTCAAAAACTGAGTTTGTAACGAATCCCTCCCAGAATTCATTTTTATGAGTCAAAACCTGGGAAATTGTCTGAAATAACCATCAATTTGTATAATAACACTAGACTAATCAACAGGTGAATCAAGACAAATAAATGGCACTATCAATGATCAAAGATCATTTGTTTAAAAAAATAAATTAAAAAAATTAGGAGCCTAATTCGTGTTTTGGGGGGACCAAAATTGGTGGAAACCATAAAGAATAGCTATTTCAATTATTGCACATGAAAGAAACAATAAATGAACAGCCAAAATTTCTGTAGGTATGTTCAATAGAATAATAAACCCATTTGATAAGGACTCTACAGCGTTTCGGTTTATTATTCTGTGAATATTACACCTATGTATTCGCTCAGCAAAAAAAATTTATAACACCCCCTCAAAATTGTTTCTTTTACGTTACAAGGTGCGTAGATTCCAAAAAAAACCAGTCATGCAGCATGACTTAATGAGCGAATTTTCAAAGAAATATTCGAATTAATGGCTATGGTTTTGAATAAAGGAAAACTTCTTCCTCCTACTGTTAGTACCTAAATTGAATAATTTGAAATAGATTTTTTCTTTCGTCTTCCTTCTAGTAATACGTGGGCCGGTACTTGTCTATCTATGAAGGTATCATAACAAGTATATGTCAAATGGGAAATTCAAGGAGTTGTACTAATCGTTTGCCTCCCCCTTTTTTGCTTCGAACTCTCGTCTTCAATTAATACTTCTCACATTTTTCAATCTGACCACTCTAAGGGTGTGGGGGGGGGGGGGGGTAAGAGTTTAAAGATTATCCTAGTTTTGGGTAATTTTTGCGCACTTTAAATGCTCTAATTTAAGAACGGATTTAGATATCTAAAATCCGATTTCACCATCGTGTTCAGCGTGCAAAAACCTTTAAAATGAGGGGTCACTTGTTAGAAAATAACATTTTGGGGATTTTTGGGTAATTTTTGCGCACTTTAAATGCTCTAATTTGAGAACGGATCAAGATATCTAAAATCCGATTCCACCATCGTGTTCAGCGTGCAAAAACCTTTAAAATGAGGGGTCACATGTTGGAAAATAACATTTTGGGGATTTTTGGGTAATTTTTGCGCACTTTAAATGCGCCAAAACCCTCCCTAGAGTAGGCCAATTTCGCCCATCTTCGAACTTAGCCTTTCGATTGCCAAGATAGATTTTTTGTGCAAATTTGAGCTGTTTATCTCAATTCTATCGAGAGTTATCGTCTGGAGTGACACATATATATATAAATATATATATACATATAAAAAAGTGTTAAATTTCAGGAATCGTTTTAGAATGGTCTGAAACGGATTTCTATGAAGAAAATTTCCAAAAATTTATATTATTTAAATTTCGAAGCCATTGCAATAGCTTCATTTTCTTTGAAAATTCGCTAAAACGCTGCAAAGTCCTTGTCACATGGGTTTATCATTCTACTGGACTCACCTACAGAAATGATAGCTGTTCATTTATTGTTTCTTTCATGTGCAATAATTGAAATGACTATTTTTTATGGTTTCCACCAATTTTGGCCCCCAAAGACGCGAATTAGGCTCGGTTTTTTTTAAACCAGATTATTTTTGATGATTGATAGTACCATTTAATTGTCTTGATCCACCTGTTGATACTACTTCTAGTGTTGCTATACAAATGTATGGTGATTTCAGACATTTCCCCATGTTTTTGACCAATAAAAAATGAATTTCGGGAGGTTAACCTTCGTTACAACCTCAATTCTTCACTCTTCGGTCAAAATCAACCTAATATTCGGTCTTCTCGCCCTAAAAAACATGTAAAACGATACCTCACAAGCTCATGTTCACTAAAACCTCAAAAATCCCCTGAAAACCCCTATTTTTACACCCATTTTTCTCCCATAACACCCCTGGGTGTATGCCGATCGGGCTGCCGTTTTTAGGAGCACAGCTGGTACCCAAATGTGTTCCCAAATGGGGACCCAAACTGTGTGTGGAAGAACGACGATTTTATGCCAATATTTAACGTAAATCTAAGGCTGATACTTCGTTAGAACCTCAATTTTTCACTCTTTGGTCAAAATCGACTTCATATTCGGTATTCTCGTCCCAAAAACATGGAAAACGATACCTCAAAAGCTCATGTTACTAAAACACAAAAAATACCTATTTTTATACCCGTTTTCACTCATAACATCCCTGGGTATATTTCGATCGGGCTGCAAAGTTTCGGGACACAACTAGGGCCCAAAAGGAGCATGTGTGCGATAAACGGATTTTTTAGACAGAAAATGAACTAGTTTTTTTTGCTGAGTGATTACACAGGTGTATTATTAACAGAATAATAAACCAAAATGCAATGTCCGTACGCCGTATCACGTATACCGACTTCATTTTTGGTCTAAAAAATTCGTTCTTTCGCACACAAGCTCCATTTGGGCCCTAGTTGTGTCCCGAAACCTTGCAGAAGATTGGAGGGAAATGAGATTTTGGGAAGGGTCCAGCGAGGTTATCTCCAGTTCTGTGGAAAAACCCCATTCCTGATCAGGTATGAAAAGTTACAAAAGTCAGAGAACTCAGTTTCTGCACCCGACGTGGTTGGAACATTTCATCGATAAAACCTATAACAGTGAACATTTTCAACGCTCGATGTGGTTGGAACACATTACAGAACTTGCGTCAGCCGGAACTTAGCTAATCGTTTCCTTGTCCATATTAAAGCGCTCCCAACTCTGCAACACGACCTCTGCTTTTTCTTGTGGCCATTCCTCGTTTCAAGCTGGCTAGCTTCCAGTTTGTTTCCTTCTGTAATTTGTGAAAGTGCAGCTACAACTAGATGTTGGTATGTTCGGATGTGGCATATAAAATTGTTTTCAGAAATCAGATTGGAAAAATTTCGCCCCATTTGGGGTTCTTAGATGGTGGTCAGGGGGCGCAGCAGCCCAGATAGTGATTGAAATCAACTAAATCAACCATCCTTCCTTTAAAGAAAGACGGAGTTATTGAAAAAGTCGTCCATTTTCACTAATACACGAAAAAAAACGCGAAAAATACACTGTTATACTGGTTTCGGTGACTAAACCATCGTCAGTAACAACAATAACTTGGACTGAGCAATAACTACAACAGTAACTGACTGTTGGACTGATTTATTGTTTGTTACTGACGATGGTTTAATCAGCGAAACATGTATAACAGTGTATTTTGAGCGATTTTTTTCCGTGTATTAGTGGAAATAGACGACTTTTTCATTAACTCCGTTTTTCTTTGAAATGGATTTCCACGATTTCTTCGCGAGTGATTTAGTTCGCATCCTTCCTTTCCTGTTTCACCTACTCTTGACTTGGAACTCAGATTGTGTATGGGGAATATCGCTGATTAGGGTACCCAGTTGACTTGCTGTTTGTTTACCCATTTGAACTTTTGTTGGTTCATGTCCCTTTCACCATTTCCCCGATTGATCTGTAACATGCATCAGAATCTCCTTGCAAGCTCAAATCCTGTTTTCGTTGCTCCTCTGAAGAAGGGTTTATACTGGTCGGCTGTGGGGGATCGTTGTAGATTTGGAAGGAAACTTATCAAATAATAAGTCAATTAAGTAACTTATCATATGATAAGTAACTTATCATATTATAATAGTCTTTTGGTATGGGATATTCACACAACGTGGAAAGACATCCTACTTTTGGTCAGTACAACGGTGGAGCCCAACATGTGCTTCCATTATCACGGATGATGGATAAAAAGCTTGTTGTCAAAGAAGACTGAGTTGGTTTGTATAGGAAAGTAGTTTGGTGGAGAGTTGACGAATAAAAGAGTTTGAACAGACCCACTGACTTGAAAGTAGATGTGATGACTCTGGTTTTGGTTAAATTTGAAATGTGGAATTTGACTTGAAGGAAAAAGTGGCTCTGAGTTGGATTTTGAATAGGTAGGAGTTTTGGAAGAGAGAGGAGTGCGAGGGATTGTGTCCGTGTGGTTTTCACCTTGGATACGCTTCTGGGATTTAGGTAAATATTCGCCTGGTTTTCACCCTGTTGAATATTGGGATAGGAAGATATCCGTGTGGTCTGCACCTCCTTGGATATCTGGATAAGAAGTAAGGAGGATATTCGTCCGGTTTTCACCACATTGAATGTCCAGGAAAATACTCGGTTTTCACCTCGTTGAGAACGTAGAGGGAAGGAGAAGGCTTAGTTGGTGATGAGGAGGTAAGGTTTGAGAGAGAAGGCACTCGTAGGAGAGAAATTGGATGAGTGTCCGAACTAGGCAAGCTGGGCGCCTTATAAAGGCGCCTCTGCCCTCCCTGGGTCCCACCGGAATGACCGTTAAGAGCCGTTGGAGGGAGAGCTAGCTTGGCTTCTCCGTTGTTTATTGGTAAAAATCTTAACTTATATACAGGAGTGGTATAGTATAAGCGTACCCCGACAGTAGGTATGTATGTAATACATGTAATATTTATTACAAAACAAAATTCCTTGGGAGTTGGCTAAAAATTATATACATGTCTTTATGAACGTATCTTAAAAACATGAAATGCCTATGAGATTTAAGGTGTGTCTATATCTCTGTGAACATACATTTACGTGACTAATTTTCAGTATCGGTTCATCAGTAACAGGTATGCATCATCTCCGGCCATACCACAATTCAAGTTTTGAAATGCCTCTAACTCTTGAAATGCCCTGTTAGATACTGTTTGGTGGTGGAAGATTAAGTTGAAGGGAAAGGAAATCTATCCTGAATCTTAGGTCTAGGAGATTGGGCCAGTGAAAGATTTTGGTCTATTTTAAGTTTGCTGATAACATGTGGTCGTTCCAACACAAATTTTTATTCAGGATTCCTATGTGCTTAATTCAGTACATTGTTCTTTTAGGTCATTGGTAATAAAGACATACCCGCCACTCTTCACTCGGGTATGCCAATTCCCAAACAAGATGACGACGACGACAGGTCAGCGACTTCAGCTGACAGGGCGTCTGTGGATTGGAAAATGTCTAAAATGAACAGCCGGGAGCCTTATTCCCGAGACACGAAAGGTACAATTTCATTATAATTTATTCTTCTAAATTAATGAATCTTATTTATTTAAATTAATTAATCTTGAATTTTGTGATTTGTTACAACCCTTGACACAAGTGTGTAGCTGCAGATGCAAGTGTGTTGGGATCTTTAGCCTATCATTCCTTGTATTAGTCTTGTAGTAGAAGTTTGCCAGATTCTCAGTAAATGAACTTTCCGCTTGGACTCTGAGTCGGTACGACGCCTCTCCTACATCCACCAAGCTTACTTCATCATTAGTAATAGTTGTTAGATGGGGACCTAGGAAAATCTTTGGGGAGGGAGAATAGGGTGGTGGTCTCTGGAAAAGCCTTGAAAGAGTGATACGAGGGGGGGGGGGGGGGGGGCACACTGGAAGCAACACCGAGCGACCAACCGATCAGTTGATGAGAGGACAAAGCAACACGAGGCGACTTTGAGGAAGCGAAACCGGGCGACTGGGTTCCTCCATTAGAGGCGACTTAACTCGTGTAGGCTAGCAGTGCAGTTCCATAGAAATGAAGTCCGGGATCGTGATGGTGGTGAAGTGACGAGGGGCGCCGAGGTCGCTTGAAAACTGGACCAGTCCCATCCATATGGGATTCGTTGCTTCGCCCGAAGTCCATCGCTCAAATACGCATGCAATAGAGCCCCCTCCCCCCACCACAATGAACTTTACCGCACTGGGATCAGTCGCTGGTAGGGATGACCGATTCTCCAAAATGAATTGATTTAAATCGAATCGATTTTTTAGAAAAGTATCGAAAAGAATCGCGATTATTTTTTCAAAAAGAATCGATACATCTGAGAATCGATTCTTTTTTCTCAAAACTCAATCTAGTCGGAGTAGATGAAGAAACAATTTAGGTACATTATGAAACCTGAATTCCAGTAACTACTTATACTCGTACATCCAATTGCTACCCAGCTTCAGCACATTAAACAGAAATAGGTAGGTAGATATTATGAGAAAAACAACAAGTATTATTGTAAAAAAGGATCTGGTCTACAGTGCAATGGAACACAAAAATACTTGTCCAGAGCAGAAAAGTATCGGTTTCCGATTCTCGAAAATCAGAATCGTATCGGCCGATTCTTAAAATGAAAAAAATAATCGAAAAATATCGATTCTTTTTGAGCATCCCTCGCTGGTGTATGGATGAATATGCGTAGTCGCTTGGTCACTCTATATCGCTTTCAGTGGAGGACCGAAATTGCAAAGTTACAAGTCTATCCAAAACTACAGTCCCTTGGCGGAAAGCGGCAAACCAAAATCATGGGACCTCTTCCTGCTTAGTAGGTAGTTGTTATTCTTGGTGAAATTTGTTGCAATTGTTTACCTCAAGGCATCCAGCAGTGTCGGCACTACTCATTAAATATGATGGTACGTTCCTAAATGTATTCATGAAGGTAGGAATTTTTATCTCATCCATGGTTTCTTGTCGTTTGTGAAATATTGTTTGGCTTATACGACTATAATGTCAGTTTTTCTTTTCATGTCAGTAATGGTCAAGATCCAACCCAGTCCTCTAGTATGGCTGACTGGCGTCATCTGTTTCGTCTGCCTTCTCCTCCCGAACGAAGGTGAGGCCAGCTCTCTCACAGTGCCCCATCATTTGAAACTCGTTTTCTCCTACGTTCTTGGTAAGGATTACACTGTCCACATAGGTATATTTATGTAGGCACTTACTTATTTTATCTTCATGTGCCCTGCCCTCGAACACCATGGACGACCAATTGTTTGATCTGCTCAGTGTCGGTTACCTACTTTTTTGAAGAGCGCCCAAGTGCTCAGCCTAAACCATTGCCGCAAATCATTGTCATCTATAGAAAATTCGAGCTTGGCTTCCAAGGGGCAGCGAGACCCGCAATACGTTGCCTAACTGACCAATTGACTTGTTAAGTCAATTGGTCAGCCGCTAGCTTTCAAGCTCGACTTAACAGCTTTCAAGGTCGACTTAACAGATTGACTTTCAAGATGGACTTAACAGCTTTCATGTTCATTTTGCTTCGAAGTCTATCAACGTTGGGGAAACCTTTGTAATCGCTTTCGTAGACAAACAATTTTATTTTTGTCCTCCAAAATAAAAATTTCCCCTCGCCTTTTGGGTTTTAGACTTCCTGAACAAATTTTTGCACCTTCAACATTGTGACTCAATAATTGTTAATTATTAGCATAGTCAGTTGGGCTCTTCGGGGCTGTAGTGTAGATCTCCAGATCTTGTTGTCCAGCAGTTTTCCTCTGATTGACAAGTTGCAGCAAATGGTACTTTCATTCCCCATGACATTACCAAGGTTAACTTTTTTTCCTTAGTGGAGACAATAACTTCTCTTTGCTCATTCTACAGCATACCTCAAGGTTTGTCACATGGTCCACCCACACACTCCATAGTACACCCACATTTCAAAACCCATAACAATGTGGCAATGGGAAATTTGCATCGATTTATTTTATTCTATTTTACCCCTGGAAAGCTAATGGCTTAAAAGAAACAAAAATGAAGTCGTAGGACAGAAACAATGTACTTATAGTTTTAGAAAATGTATTGAAATAGTGAAATTTGTCCTGTGGCAGCTAAACTGTTTCGTCTGTCATTGGCCAACCCATGCAGTGACACCAACCGAACAACACGCAAAACAAAACCTGAAAAGTGCTGGAGTTGTAAATGATCTTCTTTTTAGGTTTTGTTTGTTTGCATTTCCATGTCGGCCGATCATCCTCCATCGTCTGCAACCATGACCATTTTGGTTCACATTTCGTGTTTTCACATTTTTTTTTTAAATTTCATTGTGATCACAGTGCACTCTTGCGGTTCAGTTACTTTCATATGACATCAAAAAGGGGTTTCTCCAGAGCCTTCGGAATCCGGCAGTCTATTATTCAGGCGGCTGACGTTTTAGTCCTACTGTTAACAATGTCATATTCATTTCTTCGTTTTAACCATGTTGTTTTATTCCAAATTACAGTACAGAGGCAGAAAAAATTGGGGTTTCTCACACAGGATAATTACCTATTACACACGGTGTCCTCATCTTGTAAAAAGCGCGCCTTGTCTGGTCTGTTCTGCACTAACTTTCAGAGGCTTTTCAGACGCTTGACAAGGCATCTGAGATTGACAGGTCCTCGAAAGGTACTTTTTTACTAATGGGGTTGTTTCCCACTGTCATAGGCTCCTAGGTTTCTGCATCATCATTTTTAGTGACAACATCCATTTTTTGGTCTCAGCAACATTTAGCCACAGTCCCTTGTTCAGGCTGTCTTCTGCTGCGTCCGACAGTAACTGACGATCTTGGAAGCTCACAGCAAGAATGACAGTAACATAAGCATAGCAGACATTATTTACTTGATTTTTACTGATATAGGTAATTGATTCACGCTTCATTAGTAGAGGTACCTTAGGCCGCCATGTCTTGTGAACTGCATTTTGAAAGCACTGTCTACACTCATATTGTACATTGACCTCAGTAAAGGTTTAAGAACTAGTAAGTTCCAAGGACATCGAGGAGGTCATTATGGCGAACCACGACAAAAGCCTTTTGTCAGTCCAGTTCCAATTCATATGACCAAACATTTTCCACAGATTTTTAACCATAGCAGCCCTGTGGTGAATGGTAAGTTTGAGGTTGGTTTAGGAAGGTGAGGTTGGATGAGGAGGTGAGAGAGGAGTGCGAGAGCGTATCCGCACGGTTTTCACCTCCTTGGATGCGTCTCTAGGATAGGAAAATATCCCTCCGGTTTTCCACACATTGGATATTGGGATAAGGAAATATCCGTCCAGTTTTCAACGTGTTGGATATTGGGATAAGAAAATATCCGCCCGGTTTTCACCACGTTGAGTGCTGGGAAGGAAGTTCTCGTCCGGTTTTCACCAAATTGAGAACATAGGGTTAAGGAGAAGGGTGAGGTGAAGAGGATGAGGTAAGGTAAGAGAGATAGAGAAGGCTCTGGTTCGAGAGAATTCGGTAGAATGTTGAGCTGGGCAAGCCGGGCGCCTTATAAAGGCGCCTCTGCCCTCCCCCCCGGTCCACCGACGGCCGTTGGGGATTGTTGGAGGGAAAGCTACCTGGCCTTGTCCCTTGCACCATACAGCTCGAGTTCTCCGCGTCTTTATTGGTAGCAATCTAACATATTCACAGGATTGGTATATTTTAAGGGTTCCATGACAAGCTCAAAAATAGTAGTTGATTGCTCTCAAACGCGTTGTTTCTTGAAATAATTGCTTGTCGTACCAAGTTCACCTTCCCCCTTTTCCGTTATCCTTACCGAATTTATTGCGAATTGAGCAAATTCTGAGTTGAAAACTCAGGTTTTGTTATTTTTTTGAACAGTTGTCTATTGAATAATATTGTCTGTTGGAATAGGTAACTTGTCTATTATGACCGATTTTGTTTTCTTATCATACTTGGTATCAATTTTTGGCGATTTTTAGCAAACAAAAAATTCAGAATTGATTCATTCCAAATAATCCATTTAATGTTTTTCTGTCCGCAAATTTCTTCTACTTCTCACTTGTGAGCACATTGGTACTTTCTTCGAATTTTTAGTTCAGTTAATCATTGTTTACTTTTCCTTCCACAGGTTTGGTGACAATGGTGATATTTAGGCAGTAGTCGGAACATGATAGGCTAACCTCGAAGAATCATCATTCGTCGCTCAACGCCTTTCCTTAATTCCCCTTCTTGTATTTTGTCCTGATGTCTTAAATTTTACTGCCTTTGCTGGATTTCCTTTGAATTTCAAAATCGGAGGTTTGTTATGAATTTATTTACTAAGCTCTCGACATCGATTGGTACCACCAACTTCATAATGCAATGTTTGCGACTTTCTTTTTTATATTGCAAGTTCCATGTAAGCCACTGACCATTAGTTACTAAAACACGACGTTGCAGATCACCCGGTGTTGAAATAGTTGGGTTGCCAAGTTGATCGAGGGAAGAAGGGCAGCCATTAGAGTCGGTAGATCATTGTTGCGACCTTTGATGAATTCGATCTTTGTAAGCCTGTCGATAGTTATCCTATCCTGTAATGCAGGTGAAGGATTTTTTGAGGTAACTTCCCCTCTACCCAGTGTTGAAATCGATTTGAGGACCCTACTTTGCGTTTAATAGAGGTAGGTGCGCAGTATTTATGACGAAAAAGAGGTCCTCAAATGGCCCCAATAGGTGTGGGAAAACAGTAATGCGACTATGATTGACTAATGGACTGGATATTGATAGTTCTTGTTTAATGTTAGAAAATATGAGTTTTTCTTGGTATTTTTGTATTAACTGTGGATAGGTTCTGAATCGATTGATTCAATATTATAGATGAAGGCTACAGTACCTCCCTTGGGGAAAATGTGCTCTTCATCAAGTATCGGCCCAATTGTTAATATGGCTAAGTTTGTCCATATCGAATCAAAATTGTGAATAATTTGCCTTAAATTTGAGGTATCGGTAGTGTTCTTATGTATGAACTGATATTGCAATGACAACCGAGATTTCCAGGTGGATGTGGTTGGATAGATTTGACAGTTCTTTCTGCGAAGTTGCTAATACATGTGCAAAAAACTGCCTTAAGGTACGTACCTACCTATCATAGATTTATGGTTGGTGTATTGGGTTCGATAAACATTGTACTGGATCTCGATCCTGTGGGCTGTGACAAAATACGAATGTAATGTACCTCTAGAACTACCTGAAACTGCTGCCATTTTTGGTAACAGAGGTTAGCACCATCATCGACATTATAATGCCATGATGCTATCTATATGATGCTATATATAATATGATGCTGTATATAGTATGAAGATGCTAACAGAGGTTAGCATCATCATCGGCATTCATCCATATAGTTCTGTGCTCCATCTCCCTGACGAGGAGTTCTGAGTCCATGCCACTTCACACATTTGATGTATGAGATCTTGTATGTGCCAGTACTCTCATTCTAAAGACAATAGGCAGTTCTTAGGAGATGACATAATATATGGATACCTTGCATCCAGAGCTAGCATAAGTTTTTTTCCTCCCAGAAACTTGTGTGACTGCCAAATTAGCGAAAGTGGACTGACTAATACTGTCAACACTGTCGTCTAGTTGATCTCTTCGCCCTGTAAAACTGTCATGGTCCTTCCTATCCTAGTTTTCTTTCTTCAGGTGTTTTTTAATTTACATATCTCTGCATGCTGTGCATTTCCCACTTTGGTAAACTATCGTATCTGCACTCATTCCTCGCCATAGCACTACGTGCATTGTTTACTCTGAGAAACTAATGAACCAGCCATTATGTTTGTTTGGCTTATTACTGGTCTGCTTTGTCACACAGACAAAACAACGGATCTGTCATCTTTTGTTCTTTCTGGCGTGCCAACAGCTGTTGCGATCAGCACAAAGACCTCTGGTCCTCTATTGACTTTAGGGATGGACAATTCAGTTACATTTGCATAACGCTAATAACTGTTATTTTCCAAAAAAGTAACAGTTTAAAATAACGGTTGCTCGAAATTTGATATTGTGGAGGAATGCGAGAAACGAATTCGGTTAGGTTATTTGGTTTTATGGTTACCTAGTTAACAGATGAAACCTTAAAACAGAGCAGTTACCAAAATAACGGATAGGTAACTGTTACAAAGCATTTTCAATGGTTAAAAAATCCTGTTGCTGTGAGGGCATTCCATGGTGAAGGTTTCTTTTGCATTGGTTGATACGATCTGAATTTCTATTGTAGTTGTTACTGTAGACTCGAAGTAGCAACTACGTCAATTTTTGTTTTAGTAACCGCTAATTCGTTACATTTATGCGTTATTCTACCCATCCCCAATTGACTTTCTACTATTCTCGGTTCTGTGAAGTTCCAAGTAGTGATAAGAAATACATTTCTAAAAATCAGATAAACTTTTCATTATTGATTATTATGGGATCTCGTGGGAAGATTCTGGGTGGAGGAATCTACCAGGAATCAGTCCTACACAAGTACATGCAGTTGAGGTGACCGATACTGTACTGAAGTGTAGTAAATTTTAAGGTTTATTCTGGACATATTAACAAGTTTTATATTTTCAAATTGAATGGCGTCACGTCGCTGATCGAGATCCTACTTAGGGTTACTTTTTATAGGTAATTTGGTTAATTTTGTCATCAATAAATTTGACCTGATTTATTTTATTTGTTCAAAAATTATTGCTATTTAGGAATCGAATAAGGAAAAAAGTAGCGCACTAATGGTTGGTTACAAAATGCATGACTGCATTGCTTATTGCCATCATTACCTTAGTACAACTTTCTTTTTAATATTTTCGTATCTGTTTATCAATAGATGTGACATTTTTTATTTCTTGATTCGTTGGGGAATATGAAGTACCTGATGATGAGGATTAAGGAACTTGAGGTTTGATAACCTATTTTCTGCGACTATGTTTTAGTTGTCTTATCTGTGATTTTTGTATTGCAATTTAAAAAGATGAACACAATATTACTCCTTTATTTGAGCCATCGTTGTTTCTGATTCATTAGTTTACTAGGTATGGTAGAATTATTGCTTTATGTAAAATATCAGTCTAACTTGCGGAACTGCCTCTTAGGATTTAATTTTGGCCTTTATTCATAATAATTCAAAATAATTTTTTTCAAAATCCTTGATTGCCGCAAACTGCGTTGAAGTTCGTTTTTGCTCTCCAGAAAAATTGCGTTTTTGCAGTTACGCGAGTTTGTAGGAGGAAAAAAGTTACGCTAGTCTGTCAAAAAGGGGACCATTGTGGTGTCTAAGGTGCGCATGTTGGCAGTTACCCGAGATGCCGCTATCTTTCATACTCCACGAATCACATCTCTCTTACTGAGGGTCTCCTCATTCAGCTCGAATCTTGTTTTGATTGGGCAACCTGGATTTTAAAGCTGAACTATAATTTGCACATCTGCCATAAGGATGTTAGTCCTAACGTTTGTTGCTTGCAGTAATTTAGATTTAGGTATGTGATTTCTCCAGCTATAATAACATATGTATGTCATTGCTTATTATCTTGTAGGTATGCTTTATCTAATAACAACTAATTTGTAAACGAATACCTACTTACTAGTTTTTCTCAATTTTTCTACTAAAATTATTCATCATGAATGACTAACACGACTGCATTTGACATGAATATTATTTTCTAATAACTCGATTGGTCTTCCAAAATCCTGCTTCGTTTAAATTCAATTCGTAATTACAAGATTTTTCAAAATCTACCCGTGTAAGAAAATAATAACGTTTTGGGTGCCTTTTTGTTTTATCGTACTTTTTTAATGTTGAAGAAGTAAGTGAATAATGTTATCAAATGAAGCTGCTTCTGACTCGGAGTGGCCAAACTAGCTTAATTCAAGAGTAAGACAATTATTGACTGATGTGAATTGAAACGTCGAGCTGGGTAAAGTCTTAAATTATATTTTTCAAGAAATTCGTCAGTACTTACCTTTTTGGATATTAGAATAAATTAATATTTTATCAAAGTTTCAAAGTGACATTCATAAATATGATCAGTGTTCTGTTTCGCGCGTGATCAAGTCCCTGCTCAAAGTGGAGTGTGAAACTGTAATTTCATTGGGATACCTAATGATCCCTGTGGTTTAAAAAAACTGATACAATGTTGTATCATGTTGTGCAATTATTTGTAGATACTTGTCGCCTTCCTCCATTCGCCTGCTGTGTTTTGGTTTTGATTTTTTTTTGTCATTCGGTGTCATGAATTAGCTGTACGATTTACTCCCTTTTTTCTTTTGTTGTTGTACGTTTTTTGTTAATAAATGTTTTTTAATGATCTCTTCCCGAGTTATCTGTTTTAGAGAGAGGTGACGCACCCACTTCAGCATTCTTGCAGGAATTTTATGTATTGTAACTAGTCGCAAATCGGCCGATTGAAATTCAGTGTCTCACTGTGTAGTATACTGTGTAGTATGTAGATAGGGGAGATCTATCAAGCTGGGCGTCCAGTAGGCCGGTGAGGCGGAGCGGCGAGACGCGGCGCCGAAAGCTCGAGGTCCGTCCACTAGAGGGCGAAACTATGGAGCTGATCTAGTCGGCCGCCCCAACCATCCCTACTTTTCACCGGTACCACATTGATCTTCGAGCTGTGCACATCTTGAAAAAAATGTTTTCTGAAGATGAAGAAATGTTCGTGTTTGCTGCAGCCTACGAATCTGAAAAGGAAGAAAATGGGGGCAGAAAGAGGAAATGGGTCCATGAGATCAACACGAAACGTCAAAAATTCGGAGAATTCACCATCTTTTTGAAGACCAGATGAAAGAGAGGAATAAATTCATGAAATATTTCAGAATGTCACAGGATAGATTTTTTGAACTCAATTTAATAAAGTTGCGAGTGCCGAGGTTGGACATTTTCTGCCCTGACCTCCATTCATCAGGCTGGGGTGGCACTGTGCAAGTCTGCGTCACGCCACGCCGTGCTCAATAAGTTCCCAAGGCGATCGAGCGTGGAAAAATTTTGACCGCCCCGCGCCACTCTGCTCTACCGACCCAGTGGACGGGCTCATTCATTTTCCATTATATTTCTATAACACGATTTCGGGGCCGTGTCGTGCCTCTCTGCCTCACCGACCTAGTGGACGCTCAGTTTGAGAGGACCTGCAGCCGTTCATCCGATATAGTCATCCCCCGACCTTGATGTAGCCAGTCTCCAAATCTCCGTGGTCTGCTTCCTGAGCTCTGCGGCATTCACAGCAGTGGTGTGACATTCACTCCATTGACCTTTTTAATGAAGTTCACATTTCCAGCTCATCATGTTACAGGTAATGTCATGCAGCGAAGCCCCCGGGGGGGGTTACGCTCCATCAGCAATATCTATGCCAGCAGTCCCCTGTGACAGTCTTCCTCCTCAGTCATAAACCAGCCGTAATTCATAAAGCCCCCCCCCTACTCTAACTCCACAATCCAACCAGTCACAATGGCGAGATTGTGTTGGGTAATCTCACAAACTCTGCCACTGGAAAAATATTGATGTGCTTGCCAGTAGCGTTGCGTGGGCTCTGAAAATGGTGGGCCACCAAACCGGAACACAAATTAACAGCTTTTTCTACAAAATACCTGTAAATGTTTTCCAACAGTGGAGTCTTCTTATGAGAAATGGGTGGATTTTAATCAACCGCAGCTCTTAGCAAGTCAGAATGTAAGCACTGTGTTCACAATAGTTCAGACCAGTACCCGGGATGACCAGAAGCTAAAAGTTCTATAGCTTCATACTGACTAATACTCAGCAACTTCCTAAACTTTTAATCATCACTCTATCCTCGTAGGAAAACGTCGAAAATTTCGACTGTAAGTTAGCCACCGAATTCATGTGGTACAAAAATACAGAAGCAAATAAACTAAACAACCACTAAAAACAACGAACTAGACCAAAATACAACTAAGTAATGACCCGCCGGCCAGTACCTACTTGGATGGAGAATCAGACTAGAAGCTAAGTACTTATCTGTGTATGTTGACGTCGATCAATCCACAAGACCACAGACAGGACACAACGCACTTAATTATCGCAAATCCAAATCTGTCCTGGGAACTCGAATGGGAACATACAAAATTCGAAACGTAAGGAGAAAATTGAACTCAACATAGGAACAGAACGGCGGCGAAAGTGATAAGAACATGGAATAAAGGGCTCCCTTTTTTCCATGATAAGAATTTTTAGGGGAGGACAGATAGAAGGACAAGCATCTCGTATCGAGATAACAACATGAATTGAAACAATCCAATCGATTGTGAACACAAACGATTTTTGGATGGAAATGTTGGCCTCGGGCCCAAAATGGGCGGAGCTAACCAAATTTTTACTCGACTGAGCTTGCGCGGACGGGCCACTTTTCTCCGTTGCCATAGTAACACCCGGTCCCTGGACCTGCCAGTTTCAGAAGCGTAGGTTTCGATTTCGATTGCAAGACATCGATTACTGTTGCTATATTCTGATAAAATGCTCGAATATCCATAGCCAGAGATCTCTGTCTTCTTCTTCTTCCCAGTTACTTGTCTTGGCCGCAGCCATAGGTTGGGACAGAGAGAGAGAACTCTGTCGAGTCGCTGTTGAACTTCGTGAAAAATGCTAGGTACAGTATACGGAAGGAAATTCGAATGCCAACTGAACAAATGGTTGGCATTTTGGAGTTTTTTGTGTTTCTGGATGCCGGGGCAGTGGCCCAAGTGGCCTTATGGACGCAACGCCTCTGTGTGCTTCACAGTGTGAATGAATGTAATCAGCAACAAGTTTTTCTGGGTCCTTTTCGGGATTGTTGGTCATTGTAAAAACACTAAAAAATTGCGACCAGCACCAGTCGAGATTTTTGCGCATTTTGAACGTCGAGGAAAAACATCATAATTTATTATCATTCCATGAATGTTATTCGAATGGATGACAAAAACTTCAAAACAGCTCAAACAAATTATATAAGGGAGATTTTGCCAGACTCGACTACTGATTAGGTCGATGTGGCTAAGTAAGTAGCTGGTGACACAGACTGAAAAACCTTGACGGGAAAAAGATTTTTATTTTACAAATTCATTATCGCGGGATCCTTTCGTTTTTTCATGACATTCTGAGGGCGCTTCATCAAGAATTGATTTGTATGATTTTCGGCGGTTCCGTTTTCATTTTCATGGACGACCTGTAAAATACCAAAGCAAAAACAATAGAATTATAATTTCATTCCAACTGAAACTTGAACAAGCTGACCTCAATTGATAGCTTACCATAGAGTGACTTAAGAGAACATAAGAAAGTTTTTCAAATTAGCAGTACAAAGTAGATTTCCAAAGAAAGATAATTTTTTCATATTAAAATTTTTCACTTCCACACTCTTACGAAAACTTTCTGGAAGTGTGGATGAACGATTTCTTGTCTTGTCTCTGCCATTCCAGGTGTAGAGGCCCGAGACAAAGGGTTGTCGGCGATGTTCAAGACAGGAGTGTCTGGAACATGCGTCCTGGGGGATGGAGACTATCGCATTTTAGCTCGACGCTTTGCGCCACCCTCGTTTCTTAGTCGGGGACACCTGTAACTCCTCCCTCCCCTTATACCGCCATTCGCTACCCTGTGTGCACCCCACCCTCTCCTATAGTCACTTCAGGCCTTCATATTGCACTGATGTAAACCCCCTCCCCTCTTTAGTGCACAGTACACCCCAGTTAGTGCGAGTGGGTGTCCCCAGGACGCAGGTTCCAGACACTCCTGTTCAGAAACACCCTCCTGTCCACTTGCCCCAAGCCTGCTTGCTGTCATCAGTTGTAGTGATGGGCTAAAGCGCTATTTTCTGATAAGGCGTTATTTGCTAACAGTTATCCGTCAGTAACCGGTTCTGATATATTTTTATAAACGGTTACCAAACATGAATGTTCACCTGAGAGCGGATAACAAAAAGTTCGTCCTGTGATACCTACCTATTGCTTCACCTTGTGAATCTCACACTGTTGGGGCTTAAATATAATAAATAAATAGAAATACAATAGAAATAAATTTTTGATAGAGGAATTAAAAAATTAGAATTGCCTAATCTCAAAAAAATTAAAATTAAAAAAATCTTGTCCCTGGGATCCCATAAAACTGAGTTTAGTAGGTCGGTAACTGTGTGGGTTCCTATCTACAGTTTAATGTGACAGGTAGATAAAATCTTGAATTAATTATCGGCAATATGTTTAGAACTTCCTAAATCACAACAAACAGGAACGCAAAACATTACAGGACTAGTTTTTAGGCCCTTCAACATTTTTATCATAATTACTAAATAACTAGAACTGAGCTGACGGAATGAGGAATAACTCTTAATTTTCTGAAGGGCACTAAGCTGAGGGATACCATCCTAAAATAGGTAGGTAACCTGTTACACACAGAGTAAACGGTAAAGAGTGATCGCTATAGGTATGCTGGGTCCTATAGTGTACAATACCATCTCACGTCAAAGGGGAGCGAAAGGTCCTAAGCTGATGGATAACTCTCAGGAAGTGGTAAACGGTTACGAGGTAAAGTTAGTTAATACCATCCCCACATCAAAGGGTGCGAGAGCGAGACAGTTACCTATGTGTGGTCATTCACACAATAGGTATTGGGTAGTGAAGGCAACCACCTCCCTTGCCAGGAGAAGCGAAGTAGTTATTCCAATAACGTAGGTTTTTCCTAACCAGTTATCTCAATAACCGGTTCTTTGGTCGATAACCAGTTATTCTAAGCGGTTCCATTATTCAACGCCCATCACTAATCAGTTCCCTTTCTGCTACTCTACTGTGCTACGTTCCATTTCCTTGTTTCGTTTCCGATTGAAATTTTTCCTTTTTTTTTTGCTTCCTCACAACCGAAGGTTCGGAAGCTTTATTATAATCATGCAAGCGTCGAAAAAAATTCATGTCCTCCAAAATGAAAATTTCCACTCGCATTTTACGTTTCAAACAATAAGGAACATATTTGGTTCCGTGTCTGTCAGTGAACTCAAAATATGTCAAACGTGAAATCCTTGTACAGCTCATAACCCTTAGAAATCTTCGAAAAGAGCTGACTGTTGGAGGGTAGATGCAGAATGGTACCCCGATGGTTCCTTATCGATTTATCAAATTCGGACTAACATTCGGATACACATGCGCAAGTACGAAATGTTTGCCAATTCCTTGTAACACCCATAACTACCCGGAAAAATAGACGTAGTGAGGTGAAATTTGGACGGTAGGCGCGGGTTTGAGCACGGATGGTCCAACGTCAAATCCATTGAAAATGTACTGCAACTTTCGTCTCCACATGCACCAACGCGAAATCCTTCGAAATAATAATTATATGCGTCCATGTTACATAGGTGAGGAAGCTAAACAGCCTACCAGACTTGGCAGACGTTTTTTATTCGTGAAAAAAAGTTAGTTCCTAGAGCTTTACCAGCCCGAAAGAATGAATAAAAAAAAATGGGACCATGACAATAGACACAAAGCGCGAATCCTCGCCTGAACTCAGGCACGAGGAAGGTTCTTGAAGGAATGACATCCTCAGAGGTCAAAGAAGGCGAGAAGCCCCTCCATATTCACCTTATCCAACATCTGAGGGACATTCTTGATTCTCGAGAGCCTGTGAAAGCCACAGGCCATGCAGTTTTTTGAGTAAGAGAAACCCCAAAAACACCCCGTGAGTGTGAGTCGCAAATAGCCTACCTTTTGATGGTCGTCAAGAACCACAGAAATCATGTCTACCAGGTGAGACTTGCAAAGATGAAATACAGTGAGCAGGTTATTAACCCTACTACCAAACATTACCTACTCTACTCCCAAAGGACACTTACCTCACCCCACCAACCTAAATAATGTACCCTAAAAGTCCCACCGTCACCTACCCAATCCACTAACCAAGAAAACTTACCCTACTTCCCAAGATCACCTACCTCACCCCCCCCCCCCCCCACCTAAATTATGTACCCTACTTCCCACCGTCACGTACCTCACACTCCACCAGCCTAAATTGTGTACCCTATTTCTCACCGGCACATCCCTCACCCTACTACCTACATTACCTTACTTCCCAAGGCCATCTACCTCACCGAACTAACCTAGATTACTGACCCTACTTCCAAAGGCCACCTACCTCACCCCACTAAACTAGCATACCCTACTTTCCATTGTCTCCTACTTCACTCCAATAACCTGGAATACTTACCCTACTTTCCGAGAGCTCCTACCTCACCCCACTAACCTGGATTACTTATCCTACTTTCCACAGTAACCTACCTCACCCCACTAATCTAGATACTTACCCTATTTCCCAATGCCTGTTGCCCTAAACTACTTTACTTACCCTACTTCCAGCGGCCACCTACCTCACCCCACTAAACTAGATTACATACCCTACTTCTAATGGTCACTCTCCTCACCCCACTACCTAGATTACTTACCATACTTCCAAAGGCCCATTACCCTAAACTAGATAACTTACCCTACTCCAGCGGCCACCTACCTAACCCCATTAAACCAGATTACTTATCTTACTTCTAATGATAACTTCTCACCCCACTACCCAGCTTACCCTACTTCCAGTGGCCACCTACCTCACCCCACTAAACTAGAATACTTACCCTACTCCCCAAGGTCACCAACCTCACCCTACTACCAAGATCACTTACCCTGCTTCACAAGGTCACCTACCTCACCCCACCAACCTAAATTATGTACCCTACTTCCCACCATCAGTAACCTCACTCCACCTACCTAAATTACGTACCCTGTTTCTCAATGTCACATACCTCACCTTAATACCTAGATTACCTTACTTCCCAAGGCAATCTACCTCACCCAACTAACCTAGAAAACTGACCCTACTTCCAAAGGCCATCTACCCCACCCCACTAAACTAGCTATCCTACTTTCCATCGTCTCCAACTTCACTCCAATAACCTGGATTACTTACCTTAATTCCCAAGGACACCTACCTCACCCTTCTATCTAGATTACTTGCCCTACTTCCCAAGGTCACCTTCACCACCCTCTACCTAGATTACTCAACCTACTCCCCATGGCCACCTACCTCATCCCACTAACCAAGATTACTTACCCTACTTCCCAAGGTCACCTACCTTACCCTACTACATAGATTACTTGCCCTACTTCCCAAGGTCACCTTCACACCCTCCTACCTAGATTATTCAACCTACTCCCCATGGCCACCTACCTCATCTCACTACATAGATTACTTACCCTACTTCCCAAGATCACCAACCTCACCCCACTAACCAAGATTACTTACCCTACTCCCCAAGGTCACCTACTTCACCCCACTACCTAGATTACCCTAATTCCGAAGGAAACCTACCTAGATTGTTTACCCTCCTCCCCAAAGACACCTACCCCACCCTACTACCGTATTACCCTACTTCCCAAGGTCACCTACCTCACCCCACTACCGAAATACCCTAATTCCCAAGGTCACCTACCTAGATTAACTTGCACTATTACCTAGGTCACCCTAATTCCCAAGGTCACATACCTAGACTGTTTACCCTACTTCCCAAGGACACACTTCCCACCCTACTACCGTATTACTTACCCTACTTCCCAAGGTCACCTGCCTCACCACACTACCAAAATACCCTAATTCCCAAGGTCACCTGCCTCACCGCACTACTAAAATACCCTAATTCCCAAGGTCACCTACCTAGTTTACTTGCCCTATTACCTAGATTACCCTAATTCCCAAGGGCACCTACCCAGATTACTTGCCCTACTTCCCAAGGTAACTGTTGCCACCCTACTACCTAGATTACTCTCGATTGGGAGTAGGTCCCAAGGTCACCTACCTCACCCAACTACCTAAATTACTCAGCCTACTCCCAAGGTCACCTACCTCACCCCACTACCTGGATTACTTACCCTACTTCCCAAGGTCACCTACCTCACCCCACTACCTAGATTACTAACCGTACCTCCCAAGGTCACCTAAATGAAAAGCCCAATTTCCAAAACTGTATTCAAGACAAACACTAAAGGATTTGAAGAAGAAAACTTTTGGACCAAGTTATCTCGGTAGCTCACGTGAAAAACGTCTGTCACCCAAATGTCTTCTAAGACCCAAGTGCTAGTCATGCAGAATGAGCCAATTTCAGAATTACCATCCAACATTTTGGTGACATACAAGCAATTTTTTGGTGATTTTACCGACTTACGACAAACAAACAAACAAGAAAACCATTTTTGACCCTCTTTTTACTATAAAAAATGGCTCATCTTCGAACTCATCCTTACATTTGATATTAAAAACGTAGGTATTCGGTGATTATTTTTATCACCTAGCCCCAAGGTCAGATATCTTGAATGACACATAATCATTGGCACCTACCTATATATTATATGAAAATGGTTAACATCCATGGATGGATCCAGAAAGCTCTGAATTGGAAAGAAACGAACAATTTTTGAAAAATTCATGTAGATACTTAACAGTTTGGACCCATTGCAATAGCGTTTTTTCGTTTTCTCTCTCTCACTCTCTCTCTCTCTCAAAAATTTGGTAGGTATAACCACAAATGGCCGAATATGCAGCAAATCAATAATACAATACCTACAAGAACAAACTCATAACAGCAACATCTCAACACTATCAGAAGAATTTCCACTCCACTGGTACACATCTACCACACTGGTAGCCACATTGTAAACATACGCATACCACAAGCAAGTGAATACATTCACAGTTAGGCACCCAATTGTGTGAATTGGTGTCGTGTCACATTTTATGGTTGCGAAATGTAAATTACTGACCCACTCCCACCAGATGACAACCAAAAGCCAAGGAGCCATGTCGAAATCAAGCACAAATACCATAAAATAATAACAGAGCTCTACCAAAGTAGATCGAGCAAGGTTGATAGCTCCAAGAAGTTGAAGAGGCAGAAATTATTGTCGGGTCCACATTTTGCGCCACTTGTGGTTGTTAAAATGAATTTTACTTATGAATGAAACTTCCAATTAAATTAAATAGAAAACTGCTTGGTACATCTCACATGAGATAGGTTTCATCAAACATCATAACCTAACCCAACTAAATCTTTGGGGGAAGGTTTAATTTTATGCAACAAACATATTATTTTATGCTGTTGTGTGGGGGAGGTGGAAGTTGCTATAATATTCTGCCGATGTTCAAAACTTTTTTTTAACGATTCAAATCATATGAAATCGAAAATTGTGTTTTCTGCAGATTGCATAACTATCCATAAAGTGCACGTTGAGGTGAGACGTTAAGGAAAGGAAAAAAGGAAGGTATTCACAATTAATTTATTCCAACAAACATATAGAGTCTCGTCTGGTTATAGGGCACCCCAAAGGTTCCTAAAAAGCCGAGGTCCCTATAAATTTAAATCGGTGAATCATGCCATGCAAAATCATTAAAAATAAAAGTATGAACTTCAATTTATATGATTTTCTTGTAAACAATATTAGTTTTGATAAAAATTCAGATCTTAGGAAGGATGTAGAGGTCCAGCACTTGATCACGGTGTTAGTTGAAGATGAGCAAATCGTGAGGGTTTAAGCGGTGATTTGGTTAGACAGTTGATATCCCACAACAACCAATAAACTCTACTTTTGCAAGTGGGGCAGCTCGTTTGGAACATGTTATCTGGAAGTGATTTCACCAAAACATGAATCCTACATAATATCGGATACTATAAAAGGCATTTTCCACATTTTGGAATCCCACAAAACGGCAGCCAGAACTTATCAGATGGTTTACTGCCAATACAGGTGGACACAGAACTGCAGTGCTGTACGTCGTATGAACACATCAACAAGAAAATTGGACTCTTGTGAGGCTTTTTCGAGTTTACTCCACGGAAGCATTCACAATCAAAACCTCCATAACCATGTGAAACAAGAAAACCGTACAGTGGGCTTAAAAACAATAAAATATTGTATGCACATTACCTGAATAATCAACAGAAAGTAGATCGGCGAAGATATTATTTCAGACCAACCCAAGATTTTTTTTTACTTTTTGTATTTTTTGTTGACTGTATTTTTTTAATTTCATGGTGGGCTTAATGTTATCAAAAAACAACCTGCAGTTAAGGACACGAGGCAGCGCAGCCAACAGACTAGTTTGTGGCCGCCATTCTGTGGACTCTAAATGCAGCCTCTTTTGAAACAACAGTTCAGCATCCAGTAGGTATATAGGATCCATGACAAAAACAATGGCTGCTTCCTTGAAATAATGTTGAGCTAAGTACCTCGGTCCTGCTTTTTCCTCAGAGCTAAAGTGACTGCCTGATGCCGCCTACAGACCCGTGTTCATGCCAGTTTTCCCATACTGCGAGTCTGAAGTCCAAGAAGCGCTAGACCACCTGCAACCACGTACTTTAAGAAATGAACCGTACAATTTGTTTTAAACTGATAACGCATAGAATTTAACTCTTATCAATTAATTCATTATTTCATTCTTACAGCCATTAGCCATGGAAGTTGCTAACTGACGGGTTTCCTAGAGGACGGGACACTTCATACACACTTTCAACCACAAATAAAAAAGCGGCGCAAAATGGGATATATAGGAGAACCATTCAGCAGACATAACTTCACCATCAAACCGTCTAAATGAAAAAGTGGAACATTCAAAAGAGCCACAAGATGGTAGGGAAACTCGGCGCCTCGCCACTATTAGTATGGACACCAGGACTTGGTGATGGTAAACTTAGTTTGATCAGAAAGCTCTTTCACTCCTTGGTAAACTCGAAGCAAAACATCTGCCAACAAGAATGTGGCACACATCTTCGTATGCATTCGGTGATCACATTGGAATTCAACCATTTCTTATGATAAACTATTCTATATTAGTTGGAAATGTTTGGAGTTCGACAGGGGTGGACACTGACCAGGGCAAAGGAGCACGTGCACCCCCAAGGAAAATTAGGAGGGAGGGAGAGTTGCAGTTTCAAGTTCCAGCTCTAAAAAAGAGCAGAACTCATAAGGTAGGCACGTCGTCAATCAAATTCGCGTGAGAATAGCTGGCTGTGGTTGTGGAAGGAAGGAGGGGGCTTCTAGCTGCAGAGGTTGATGCGAGGGAGGCATCAGTATGCGAAAGCCATGGAAACCCACAAACAAGGAGCACTGCGGATCTGTGCTCCCGATTTAAGTGTCTTTAAAGGGCTATTGTGAATGGACAACAGGGATTAGCGGCTTGAAACGGATTTCCACCAATGAGAGACAATCTTGTATAATGAAAAACGAAATTCTGTTGGTTGAAGAGCCCACCGCTACATCTACTCCAAGCATTGCTATGAGTAAACTATGAATATCCATGGATATTTTCTCGCTTGAGATTTTTTCTCTATATAATTCCATCACAACACAAATTTATGACAAGTGAATCAGCGCTCGCGCTCTTTTCTCAGTGGATATTTTACAGTTTTCAGTTTTGACACAGACATTAGGCTTTCTCACTCGTTTCGTTTGATTTCGACCCTCGCTACGTATTCAGCTTTTATTCTGTTTTGCCTTCCCAATCTCGACCCTCACTTTTGACTCTGCTTTCGTTTTCAATCGTGTCATCATGATTGATAACTAGGCAACTTTTATTTTTTAAAAACCCTATTCGCGATTGTGTCAGAAAAAGTGAAGATTCGTGACCCAGCCCCCCCCCCCCCCCCCCCCACCGTTGTGCGAATTCAAACTGCCAAAAAAATAAGGATCACCTCGCGGTCTCCTACCGGAAGTTGGAAGTTTAATAATGTTGAACAGTATTCCAAAACGGAGTGGTTGTGTGGATGCCCGGTAAGTGGCATTTTCGCAAGCTTATGCTCACACGGTCGAAATGATGCATTGGTGATGGATGGTATTGTAGATTTAGCCCATTTATCTGTCAAAATATTAAGGAAGCATGACTTAACGTTCTTACATTTATAAGTAATTTTTATCATAAAATTATAGGTTTGTTCCAAGCACCATAACTGAGTTTATTTATTTATTATGAAACGGGCTGGTGCCCTGTTTACAACAGCAACAAAGAAGAACCACTGAGTTTTCGAACCCGAACCAAAAAGGTGGGGATTTTTCTCAGTTCAATAAATCATCGATTGGAACATCTGGAACTTGCGGATGGAAACACCACAAGCTCTAGCATAACATCGGTCACAGCACGCGGATAACCATCAAATAATAACCTGGTACACGCCACCACCACGCCACGCCAGCTTCCTAAAGTGTCATAGTGCCTACTGCATAGTGATACTGTCATAGTGATTTTTGTTTCCAGCACAAAGAATAACTTCATAAACAACAAAACACTGCAAAGAACAGCTATTTTTTGTGAAAACAGAAAAAACGAAAATGCTTCCAGCATTTTTAGAGTGACAACAGAGAAACGAAACTGTAGGGAAGTTCCAGAAGGTTTCCTTCAGTTCAAGTTCAGAAACTCATCCCTGGCGGGTTCGAAAAATTTCTTGAACTGAGTGCAGAAAGTTTCTACACCCACGGAGCACGAAACTCGCTGTGCTTGGAACAAAGCTCATATGAAATTCATGGAATAATTTCGAGTATCATTTTAGTTACCTACCAATTTAGTTATGAAGGTAGGTACAATTTTAGTTACAACTTTAGTTGCCATTTTCTAGTCTTATATTCCCTACACATTCAGGTACACCTTAATTAAATCCATACTTCCCGCATTAGCAGCTCTGGTACACATTGTGCCTACCACTACTTGACGGACAACACACCAAACATTCTCTTTGTGCACCACCTCTGGTTAGAGCTACGAGCCACCACTGGTTCACGAGTTGAGATGTGTAAGATGCGTTCAGTTCCAGGAGTTAACTCCCACCAGATCACTCAGTTCTGAGATGCGTTCTTTGGGACACGTTCACTAATCCAAATTCTAATTACCCCATCCTAAAAATCACGAAAACGGGTTTTTGATAGGTTTTGATTCAATAAAACGTTATACAAATTTAATAGTTTAATACTATATATTTTCGTACAAAATTACAATGGTCTGGAAAATCCATCACAATAAAAAATGTCGCAAATGTTGCTGGAATTTAATCCAGGGGGGCTTTGAAGTGAGAAGCCTCACTGACGATAAGCAACGAGTGGAGAAGGGAGGGGTCGATGAATGGATGAACTGGTGGGAGTTAGGAGTGGAACGCGAGGAGTTAGGAATGCGGGCGAGGCGGATGAACTGAGGAGTTGTGAAAAATGGAGGAACGGCGAGTGGAAAAGGGAAGAAAGGTACGAACGTAGAGGGACGAGGAGTTGGTGAACGGATGAACTGGTGGGACTGATATGAGGAGTGAGTTGTGAAAATGGAGTGAGGTTAGGATCGCCCGATCAGTGAGAACGTCAACTCTTTGATCATCCGTTCAGTTGGGATACGTTCAATGGAAAGATCGGTTCAGTTCGTATCCGTTCAGCGCTGAACACCACATCCCTATTCACGAGTATACGATGACTTCACATAAACTAATTCACTCGTGATGAAAACGTGGAAACCCATTTCAAATAAAAACGGAGTTATTGAAACGTTGTTTACTTCCACCAAGAACAAAAAACTGTTATACAGTTCCAATCAGGGCTTTGCTCATGAAAAATAATAAAAATGTGGATGCCTCAGAAACAAGCCATACCTACTGATATCCACAGTCCCACCAAACAGTTAGTTTCATTTGTCTGGAATATGGAGTTGAACAACTTCGGTTCCTAGGCGATCCAATATCATCACACTAAACTGAAACTAATACGCTCATAATAACACTTACAGCTACAGCCCTCCATACACTATTACCATACATTCCAGAAGAATCTGTCGTCACTAACTGGTCCAGTACTGGAGGCCCGCTGATTGGCTAAATTAGCTGAAATTTAGCTTAACCGACAGCTAAATTTTTAGCTACTAGCTGTTGAGGACAGCTAAATTTTACAGCTAGATTAGCTGTTAGTTGAAATGTACAGTTAATAACTTTAGCTATAAAAAGTTAGCTGTTGGTAGCAGCTAATAGCTAACAGCTAACTTTTTCTTAAAAAATCGTATTCTCCTCACAAACAGCTGGTAGGTAACAGTTTTAATTTCAGGTAATAGGTACATTAGCTTTAAAACATCGTTTGAATGACTTTAATTGCTTTGACAATTTTACCATTTTGAACAATTTCTGGCTTTTTTGACCAAATCCAGTGTATTTTCTCAGGTAAAAAGTGAATACTTGGGTTTTTTGCTGTTATTATTTTTCATTAATATATGAATAATAATATAACAGCACGTTTTTGGAAAACTAATATTGTTGGTATAATATTTAAAAAACATAGGTACTTAACAGTAATGCAACACATCTGAGGGAGCAAATTTTCCAATAAATTATAACAACAAATTAAAATTCTGTGTTGGCCAAACATTTTCTCCTTATGAAAGATTTGGTAATCCGAAAAATCTATCAGTAGAAGTCCCAGAGAAAAGGTCTAGGGACCCCCAGGAACTCAGGGGTGACCAACAGTAGTGCGTATATACGTCAAATTCACTTTTTACCAGAGACAATTTAGTGGACTTGGTCAAAAAAGTCAGAAATTGTTCTAAATGGTAAAATATTTGAAACTATTAAATTCGTTCAAAAAAGTTTTAAAGCTAATTATTTATTTATTAGCTAAAACTACAACTGTTAGCTATTAACTGTTTGTGAGGAGGAATACGATTGTTTTAGAAAAATGCAGCTGTTAGTTATTAGCTGACAGCTACAGCTATAGCTATTACCTGCTACCAAAAACTAATATTTTACAGCTAAAGCTATTAGCTGTACATTTCAACTAACAGCTAATTTAGCTGTCCCTCAACAGGTAATAGCTAATTTAGTTGCAGCAAATAAAACATAGCTACAAGCTAATTTAGCTATTAGTTAAAATTTTAGCTAGGTAATAACTTAGTTAGCTAATGCCCAACACTGCCAGCTAGTGACGATGGTTTCTTAAGAAAGGTAAGGTAATGCTATAGTAAGTTTGTTTGCAGTGACCATCTGACCGTAAGAAAGGTGTTGGGCCATTTGCACTGATTCTCGGACTCCTTTCTGACTGTATAGTATCCACGACCGTTGTTCCCAGCGTTTTCCTGACTATCCAAAGCCAGTTTTCTGATCGTCATTTCCGTCCACAGAAAATCGGGCAGACGACAACTGGCCACGCATTGCCTTCTCGATTTCCAACCAGTATCAAAACCTTCTCAGACGCGTATCAAGACGGCACTGGATCACGGATGGTTTCTTTCGGTTTTCCATGAGTCAGCTAGCCGTCAGAAAAAGCCAATGCGTGTTTTTCCCCCCTCCTCATGCCGAAGAGGTTTGCTCCCGCCCATCCAAAGCAGCGGTACAATCTATGACGTCACGGCTCACTCAGTGGGAATAGGGAGCTGAAATTTGAGGTTTTTATGTAGACGAAATTTGAAGTAAAAAATGCGAAACCGATCCTTACAAGTTTCCCACTGAGGTGAAACTAATGAGTAAGTGAATACACACCAACAGTGAATGGAAATAGCGCTTGTTCCCAGACACCATTTAAGGTAGCTAAGGATGCAGCTGTGCAGCACTCACCACAACATTTACTGAACATTCCTTTGGTTAATCACATACAAGTACAGAGTACAAAGAACAAAGTCGAAAAAGCTCCTGAAGTACCCGCCACCAAAAAAATTATAGAAGAGTACTCCAAGAAACTTTCTTAAAGACTTTTCCCAACCCGTTAACTCACAATTACCCGGTGTAATCGGTATCTATGGTACCTATACGTAAAGTAAGACACACAACTCACTTGAGGCTGTCGTTGTGGGTTTTGTACTCGAGAACAGTGTTAGGCGGAAGGTTGAGAACTCTCCTCATGGTATCGCGAATACGGGCGGTTGTTGCTTGATCCGAAGCAGTTTTATTCCAGACGCAGATTATATCTTCCTGGAAAAAAAATGACTAGCATTACCAACAATGGTTTATAACAAGCTGTATTACTAGACGTCAATAGAAATACCAAGTGAACAAGCAAATAATAGTCAATTTCAATCATGAAGAAAACGGCAGTACAAAATCATGAAGAAAACGGTAGCACAGAACACTGAATAATTGAATGTCCAGAATATTCAGCCGGAAGAGGAGATTGCTTCAAGGACTTGGACTTAGCTATTGAGATAGACAACCCCTTCAACTACGCACAAATCATTTCATCAGGGACTGGCCCTATTCAAAATACTGTACAATATTATGACTTCGTGAAAACCGTGCACATTAATATTTGGAAGGACAATTTATTATTTTGCTTGAGAAAAATGGGGGACATTAACTTTATTATCAAATGTGTATAGACCTTATTCAAAAGACTCTGTTGGAGTGGTATTAAAAGCACTGCATCGCGGATGCACAAAACTGACACGGAAAGCGATGGAACAGTGCAGGTGCCAGTGAAAACGTCATCATGGATACTGGAATATTTCACGACTCTCTCGAACATGTTAATTAAGGGATTTGACTGTTATTTTCTAAGTATTTCATCATAAAAAAACGCTGCAAAGCCCTTGTCACATGGGTTTATTATTCTATTGGACGTACCTACAGAAATGCTGGAAATACATTTATTGTTTCTTTCAGGTGCAATTATTGAAATAGGTACTGTTGATGGTTTCCACCAATTTTGGCCGTCAAAAACACGACAAACTACCTTTGATCATTGATAGAGCCATTTAATTGTATTGATTCACCTGTTGAAACTACTTCTTGTGTTATTATACAGGTTTATGACTACTTCTTGTGGTCTTATACAGGTTTATGGTGATTTCAGACAATTTCCCAGGTTTTTGGCTCGTACAAAATTAATTTTGGGAGCTGAACCTTCTTTACAACCTCAATTCTTCACTCTTTGGTCAAAATCAACTTCATATTCGGTCTTCTAGCCCTAAAAAACATGGAAAACTATACCTCAGAAGCCCATGTTCAATAAAACCTCGAAACCCCCCTATTTTTACACCCATTTCAACTGTAACACCCGTGGGTGTATTTTGATCGGGATGCCGAGCTTCGGAGCACAACTAGGAGCCAAATGTGTAAGAACCTCAATTATCCACTCTGGTCAAAATCGACTTCATATTCGGTATTATCGTCCCAAAACATGGAAAACTATATACGTCACAAGCTCAAGTTACTAAAACACCAAAAAACCCCATTTTTCACCCATAACACCATTGGGTATATTCCGATCGGGCTGCAAAGTTTCGGGACACAACTAGGGCCTAAATGGAGCCTGCATGCGAAAGAACGACTTTTTTAGAACGAAATTGAAGTAGATATACATGATACGGCGGACGGGCGTACAGCGACGGACATTGCCTTATAGGAATCTACGCACCTTAAAACGTAAAAGAAACAATTTTGAGGTGGTGTTATAAAAATTGTTTGCTGAGTGATTAGATAGCTGTATTATTCACAGAATAATAAACCAAAAGGGATTACTATGAAATCTTTGGGTTTACGTACGGTGAACGTTTTGTAGAAGATTATGGTTCTCTTTTCTCTCTTTTTCACCAATAAAGAATATTCTGCCATAATAATCCCATTTCCTGTAAGCATCCGATAGCAAAAGAATTCGACCACGTAAATGCACAGGAAATACCATCACATTCGCTGTATCCTGAAATGATGGACTGAGCATGTGTCCTGGAAGGAACTCGATTCGTAGTACCAATCCATTTGCCATGTGAATAGAATAAGTAACTCGGTCAAGTACAGGCGGCTTCCCGCTCGAAAAAGAAACGTTCGGCTCAGACCAAGGGGAGGTATACGTTGGTATAAGTTGATCTTGTAGGTTTAGTGGCTTTGTAATCGGATTCAACGGCACCAGGGATCGCATATTAGGAACGATTCTGAGTCGGGTGGGCAGCAAAGAACTTACTATTAACAGATAGGGTTCAGAATGTCCAACACCAAAAGAAACCGGACAGCAACATGCAACAAGTCACTAAGAACTAGAAGGCACCAAATAGCGCCATTACGAGCAAAAAGGTAAATCCAGGCGTTCGGGCATAGTTGAGTCATGCATAGACAGACACACAAATTAATGCTATATGACATGGACAGATATTTACTTGGAACCTGATAGATACGACGGCGCCACAGATCTCTTGTCCAACCATGAACTGTTCACCTAACATGGCAAGGACGAGGTTCTCCCAGCATCGCGAGGCCAGGCCCTTTCTCAGCCTCACAATCCATTTCCCGCCCCTCTGATTAGCCTCGTCCTGCGGCAAATGATGCAATCAAGTTGAAAGACAGATGAGACACAATTAAGTAATACAGAAAACAGTTACTGAACAAAATATGTACATGAGAACCATTTTTAGAGTACGAAAGCATGTCAGTAGAGTCAATATGGGGATTCTGGGACATTCCTGTTTGAACATGCTCGTCAGTCTAACCAGCTGCCTCCTGCCTTAGCGGGCGAGTCCACCTTCTCACCCGCCCTTACCAACCACCCCCCCCACCCCCTCACTCCCCCTCACCCCCTCACTCCCCACTCCCCCCTCACTCCCCCCTCACTCCCCCCCCACCCCCCTCAACCCTTCACCCCCTCGCCAACCCCTTAACCCCTCACCCCCCTCATTACCCCCCCCCCCTCTCCAACCCCCCCTCGCCATTACACTCATCCACCCCATCACCCCCCCCCCAGGGCTTTGCTCTATCGCCCCCTGCCGCCTCCACACCTCCACCCACTCCACCCCATTACCCCCCCCCCCCCCCCCCCCGGGCGTCGCCCTATCACCCCTGCCGCCTCCAGACCTCCACCCACTCCACCCCCTGCCGCCTCCAGACCTCCACCCACCCCCGCCCACTGTCACCTCCAGACCTCCACCCACCCCGCCCACAGCCGCCTCCAGACCTCCACCCACCCCGCCCCCAGCCGCCTCTCACACCACCACCCCCTCACCCATCACCTCCAACCTTTATTATGAATGCCTACCAACTTAATTGTACCTATCAAATAATCATAATGACGTCACCCCACCCCACCCCACCCTACCACCATCTTGGAATTTCTGGAATACCGTTTTGACTATGAATACCTACCTAATTAATTGTATCAGGTAATCATAATGACGTCACCCCACCCCACCCCTCCCATCACCTCAACCTTTATTATGAATACCTACCAACTTAATTGTACCTATCAAATAATCATAATGACGTCACCCACCCCCTACCACCGCCATCTTGGAATTTCTGGTATACCGTTTTGACTATGAATAGCTACCTAATTAATTGTATCAGGTAATCATAATGACGTCACCCACCCCACCACTCCCATCACCTCAACCATTATTATGAATACCTACCAACTTAATTGTACCTATCAAATAATCATAATGACGTCACCCCACCCCCTCCCACCATCTTGGAATTTCTGGAATACCGTTTTGACTATGAATAGGTACCTACCTAATTAATTGTATCAGGTAATCATAATGACGTCACCCACCCCCTCCCGCCATCTTGGAATTTCTGGAATTCCGTTTTAATTATGAATACCTACCTACTTAATTCCATCAGATAACCATAATGAAGACCCCCTTCCACCATCTTGAAATTCCTGGAATTCCGTTTTGATTATGAATACCTACCTACTTAATTCTATCAGGTAAGCATAATAAAGTCCCTCGGAATTACTGGAGATCCTATTTGACCATGAATACCTACCCACCTACTTGACACTCCAAACAGTGGACTTATTATTAATACCCGCCTACTTATGCAAATAATATTAAGGTGAATGTTCGAAATGTTGATTCTCACCCAAGCATAATGGGGAGATATTAATCTACCTATGAAAATATTTCATTATGATTGTAATTAAAATGATCATCTCCAACCAGACAGGAGCCAGCGTGTCTCGTTATTATATTTGTCTTGAGCTAAACAATTTTTTTGAGGCCACCCGGAGTATTAGTATGTCCAGCCGTTCCTGTGCACCAAAAAGCTTCGTCAACACGATCGTGAATCAAACGGTATAAATCCGGCCGGGATATCATCACAAGGGAGCACCTGATTATAATCAAGGATGGGTGTATGAAGTCGAGTTGGTTGTTCTGCGATATGAGTGACGGACTATACTGGATTTTGTTGGTAGGTAGGTACTTGTGAAACTTGAACAAACGTTGAAGTATTATTGATGGGTAAATTATTACACAATGGTAAATTATTAAACAACGGTAAATTATACATAACGGCAATTATTACACAAGGGTAAATTATCACACAACGGTTCATCTACCAAGAAGGGTCTGGATTTTGTTGATCGGTACGTTTGCAACTTGAACAACCGTTGAAGTATTATTGATGGGCAAGTTATTACACAACGGTTCATTACAGGTATTGACCACAGAAAACAGTGATCAACGCAGAAGGGGCATCTATTTCACTCCACATAAACAATTTTCCTTTAGAACTCCATTATTTGCGTTTCTTTTTGCCGTTTTAGTTACTGTTTGTCATCGGCTGTATTATTTTAGCAACATTTGACTCGTGATTCAGATAGGTACCTAGTAACGAGTACGGGGTTAGGTAGGTACTAACCTACGTAGGGTCTGCGATTCACATAATATATTATATATAGTCGGGTTATATATACAGAGAGCTGTGATCTGTAACAGAAGGGCTGTGATCTGTACAAAATAATAAACCGTTGTGCAGGGATTTGCAGCGTTTTCTTTTTCATTTTATTCAAACCAAAATACTTCAAACATACATAAAATCAACATGTTTGACCGCCGTACAAGGATACCGTCAAATGCGGCCATGATTCGGTCATGAACGGAACTCTTGATCCATGCTCAGTAGCTCTTAATCTTGTGATTATTCTTTTAGGATCATTATTCAATCGAGCGGGACATTGTTCTAGGATTATCGAGCTGATTGGGTGTGCAATTTTAACTGATCTTAGGAATGAACGGGGCAATCTCGTGCCTGGGTAGGCAGCACTGGGCCCGGGGTGAATTCTAATATTGTGATTCATTGTGTGGATTATTAAGAAGCCACTACACACTTAGGTGAATAGACTTTCTGACTTTGCGAAATTTTTCTATTAAATAGTCCGAACTTGTACCTAAAAACATCTGTATTTTGTCGAATATAAAGTTGTGTTCATGATCTAGAGCCACCACTGGTCTGACCACTTTTCATTGGTGCCGAAACTCGGGAAGTTCTGCCCATGGCGTGTGAGGTTAAGCTCAACTGCGGTCATTCGCCTAACTTGTAGTAGTCAGGTTGTCACTGGATTTCACCGTCTTTGAAAATTATCCTCGACGTAAGCCATTTTAGCTCTGCTGAACACGGATCAGAAGAGGATCTACAAGGCCTTACAAACCTGGAGCCTTCAGGTGGGCCCAGCTCTAACTGCAGATCAATGGACCTCTAAAACAGAGGATCTAGTACAGCAGTTTGTAGTTCAGGATCGATCTCTTACAAACGATGTGGCTCAGGCGGGTTTTGAGGATGCCATGGAGGAGATCCTCATTGTTAAGGTAAGCAAACTGATTGTACGCTTGACTTTGGTCCCGAAACCCGTTCTGTCCTATCTCCTTTGGAACCTAAAGGGCAGCTCTGGGTCCACGGCCTGATGAAATAAAGTACCAAGCACTTCTCAATCAACTTAGCCCTGAAGTGCAATCATCATTCCGTCGATATGGTTACAGGTATCCCGAACTGCATGAAGCACTGTGCGCTGAAAATTCGGGCAAGTATAGGTTAGCACGCCAACCGTAGACTCATCCCAAGGTTGCAGCAGCTAGATGATTGACGGATTTCTCTCATCTGCCTGGAGCTGGGTGAGTTCAATGGAGGGACTTCCACTAATGAACTGGCATGCTTCCTTCTGTTCGAAGATCTTCTCAGTAATTGGATCCGGCTATTAAGAACAAGTTCAACCAGGGGGGAGTTGGAAGACGAGATGTTCTCATACAAGCAGCTCCTCGAAATAGCTCAAATTTGCCCAGATGATTCCCCAGGGGTCACGACCTAGATCAAGTTCTGAGGAAAGGGGTTCCAGTAAGCAGCGAAAACCCAGGCCCCCTCCCGCTCCTCGCACAACAGATCGACCACCCTCGCTCGGTCAGTCACGAGGGAGCGGTTCAAATGTCATCACTGCTCAGGACCTCACTTCCCTATACCACTGCAAAGAGTTCCGGTAGTTCAGTGTCGAGAGTTCATCAGATCAACTGAACTCCCCATTCATTGCTTTTTGTGGAAGCACAACTCCGCTCAGAACTGTACTTCACTCCAACAGTACCATTGCGGAGGATCACACCACATCCTACTCCATGTCGACGAGGAATCCGGACGATCTGCCTTCACCATCAAAACATTAAAAGGGTATACGGGGAAAACAAAACCTTAGGCTCCCAGGCCCCAGCTCCCAAGGAGGGCTCCCGTTTGTCTAGTTAGGACCTTGCTGGCAGTCGTTGTGGATGCCCATCATCTGAAATTCCTGACAGAGCCAGTACTCGCAATGTAAAGCTCAATGGTTCAGGTTCTACCTCAATGTTCAAGCTCAGCTCTTGGCAGGGAGTGATAAGTGGCGAGGTAGAGTCCAAGGCTCCTGTTTTCTAATTTGCGCTTCCCTTTCAGCTCTCATAACGTTACCAATCCCGTAAGTGAGAAGGGCTGACCGTAGCTTCCGGTAGAGCGGTAGGGGGCCTCTGCACCAGGAGATGACAGGGCGTAAGAACTAGCAGATCATTGGGCGAATTAGACTGAAACACCAAAGGCCTACTGTTTGGAACTGCCTCAGGTGTTGAAGGACCCTTCTCTGCTGAAACCTAATGGTGCCATACACAGGAGAAGTGGGATTCATTGCATTACTCTTTTGGTTAGTAATAGAGTAGATCATAATAAACCTATTGGACCCGTTGTGCCACCAACCGCCCTAGGTCATAGGCCTGGCCCACGTTATCCGCGAACGTCCAGCGAGCCCCACCGATCGATCATAGCGAGTAACTTCGGTTCTCATACGTCCACTAGTAGGAATGTTTATGGGGATCATCCTAAGTCTAGCTCACTTCTCTCAAAGAAAAGGTCTTCCTTTCATTTCCCACGGTCAAAGGGGGAACTACTTCCCACTGCTATAGTTCGGGTGTTCTCAGACGTTACCTCTCCTGGTGCAGGGCTTTGCTGACACGGGGTCTGAAATCCAATTGATCTACCACAAATTGGCTCTTGCCCCAGTTTACTGGTGACGCCGATCAACTATGTAGTCTTGGGCGTGGGAGCCCAGCCGCAGACAGCATGTCATCACTTTTTCGGCATACTTGAACTGGGCACAGGTTGCCCTTTTTAGCCTATGATGTAGATCAGGTCACAGCTCCCTTGACCTCCTCTAGTTTCTCGTTAAATCGTTGGTCTCATACCTGAAGCGTGGGATCTAAGCTTGCGGACTCTTTGTTGAGTGAGCGGAATGACATCGATCTTTCTTCTGGCGTAGATCCTTATATGCAGCTAGTTCTGTCTCAAACAATTCCCTCAGAAGGGCCCTCCTTCCCCCCTCCTTGGCTCCTTAGTTCTGAACTGGGGTGGCTCGTGATGGGCCACTTGCATCGGGAGTTTGTTCAGTTTAGTCCACTCGCCGAACTGCAAACCTTCAACTCGGATGAACCAGTCCTCTCCATCACACACCACGCTCTTAGGGACAGGAGTCTCATGTTGCATTTAGATCAAAAAATTGTCTTGTCCTGAATGGACTCGAAAATACAGATTGCACCTCCTCAAGGCCTTAAAAGAAGATATTCAGGTGTTGCGCCTGGTGATTAGTCGGACCCTCCCCAGCGTGAAGTCAAGGATTCTTGTCCCCAGCATACCGAGCTGCCCCATTCCCGTAAACCCTTGTTCTTTCCTAAGGTCCAGGCAGCTCTGTCCAAGGCTGCTCGGATGGCTGTGCGAAACTTGTTCTCCATAGCCCCTGTGTTTCAATATTATCCCATCTTGTTCTCAAATCCTAATTGGTCACTTGGTGGATTCTCCCTCCATTGTTCCTTTCTCTCAGAACCCCGCTCGTTTTGACGTGGCAGCCACGCCCGTCTCTGTTGATGTGCGAGACGGATCAGCTTCTTCGTCAAATGCTCGAGATTGAGTCTTGATGCACCACAGCTGAATTAGAGGCGGAGCAGCTCTTTGTTAGTCAAACTCGCCATGACGAGAGTGGGTGTTATGTAGTTCCTTTGCCCATTGCCCAGGACCATACTGTTTTAGGTGCTTCTCGCGCGATCACTCTTCAACAGTTCTACCGACTCGAATCCAAGTTCAGAAAGGATCCCTTTCTAGCTCAGTCTTACCGGTAGTTCATTCACGAGTACAGAGATTCGGGTCGCATGTGCAAGGTGACACCACCCCCTTTGGACTTACCCCATTATTATATACGGCATCATGCTGTGCACGTTCTGGCGACCCCCCCAAACAATATCTGAGTGGTATTCAATGCCTCGCAACGCACATCAAATGGCTTTCCACTAAATCTTAGAAGTACGAGTATGTCCCAAGCCCCAACAGGACATATATATGTCTTGTAGTGCTTCGGTCTCAGTTGGTCCGTTTTGTGTTCATGAGGATCAGGGCATGCTGCGTATAGTTTGGAGAGATTCCCCTTCAAATGAGGTAGAGGACTACGCTCTCTGTACACTAACTTATGGAATGGCCCCTGCCCCTTTCTTGGACATAAAAGTACTTGTGGATCTGGCTGCCTCTGGTAAGGAGACTCACCCAGTGGCCATGGAAATATTATCCAATGACAAGTACGTAGATTATGCTTGTGGTGGGGGAGAAACCGTTCAGTTGGCTCTGCAGGCTCGAGATGAACTGATTGATCTTCTGCAGACGGCTTGTTCCGAGCTTCTAAAGTGGGCCTCCAACGACCATAGCGTCCTGCAGGGTGTGCCTGCAGAGTACTGCCTGCATGTTGCGGAGGCTGTTGACCTCGGTGTAGAGGATGAAAAGCCGTTAAAACTGTTAGGCATGGGGTGGAATCCCAGATCTGACTGTTTATTCTTCAGAATCCTCACTACCCCCCATATCAGGCCCAAGCGGGAGTTGGCCAGTCCAGTAGGTCGAGGGGTGGGTCATGGCAGTGTCGATCTTTGCTTCGGTGCATTCACCGTGAAGTTTGCTAAGTTCGGATGGGATGATCCGTTGCGTAGTTCCTTGGTTCATGATTGGTTCAGCCGGTTCCATGGTATTGTTGGCAGATCTGCAAATTCCCTGATACATAAATTTTATCAGTTCCAATCAGTGGCTTGTAGGCTTCGCCGACGCGTCTGAGTGAGCCTACTTCGCTGTGGTGTATCATGTTTCTCTTCAGAGTTCTTTGTTCATGACTCACTTGATCATGTTCCGAGCAAGGATCGCTCCATTAAAACAAGAGATGATACCTCGTCTCGAGCTTTTGGCAGCAGAACCGCTCGGAAAAATCGTGAGAAAGGTATGTCCCGTATTTTGCTCAGATCCTGGACAGTAATATTGTGGCATGTTCCAATAGTTCAGTGGTGCTCTCGTGGCTCAATGCCAACCCTGCTCCACAGTGGAAGGTGTTTGTAGGAAACCCGGTAGCCAGAACACAGGCATATCTCCCCGTTGAGCACTGGTTTCATGTTGACTGGGCACAACCCCCCAAATGTGGCCTCTGGAGGCGAACTCCGAGTCAGTTAGTCCGCAACTCATTGCCGTGGACTGGACCCACGTGGTTGCAGTTAGAGAGAGTTCACTGGCCAATTCGGCGTATCCGTCCGGATTTAGCCCAGGAGTCCATAGCTGGAGAGATCCGTGCTGCGGGCGTTCATTATGTTGTTGTTCAGCAGATTTGCTAGAGAAGGACTTTAGTTCACAGGGTCGCCTTAGACGCGTGTTTGCTTGGATTCTTCAGTCCAAAGAGAATTGTAGGCCATCCCTAGTAAGTTGGAGTGGTTCTTGTTCCAAGAAAAGGCTCTCAATCACTGAACTTTTGGTTGAAATAGCTCCACTCAGCACAGAGGAGTTGAAAGCAGCAGATATGGTTTTATTCATGCCCGTCCAGAAACACCACTTCCACAATATCATGGTGGTACTTGACCAGTCAGGCCCTAGGACCAAGCTGATGAGGCAGTTAGCTCTTTCTCGATTAACGGATGGGGTTCTCCGCATGGGAGGAAGATTGGTGCATAGCTCTAATCCTTACGAGACCCAGCACCCCACTTTGATTCCAGCACAGTACTTCCTTACCATGTTGCTCGTTCGGCAGGCTCACGAGAGCTGTCTGCACGTGGGACCTCAAGCTACACTAGCATATTTGTGCATTAGGTTCTGGATAGTGACTGGGGAGATCTGTGGTGACTAAAGTCCGGGCTGTACCTGCTGTTCTTCCATTATACCTGAGCACTTACAGCCCGAGATGGGCCAACTTCCTGCCAAACGAGTGCGGCGCTCTTATGCCATTGGTCAGGTGACCTGTCCCTTCACGGTTTCGGTGGAGGGATTGCGAGGCCCTCGGATTTTGATGATGCACTTGGCAGTATGGCCTCCAAGGCTGTCAATCTGGAGGTGGTTATGGACCTCGGTACTGATGGGTTTGTACAGTTTATCGAACGCTTCATAGATCGCAGGGGGGTCCCTCTGTCATTTGGTCGGACAATGGTTCCTTGGCTCAGCCAACTTTCTCCGTAGGCTCAGAATCTTACTCGAGAATGGAGGCTCTCTGGCCCTTGCTGACAGATTAGCAGTTCTAGGGGTTCAGTAGGAATTCATACTGCCTCGAATGCCCCACTTTGGCGGTCCTTGGGAGGCCGCGGTCAAGTAAGCCAAAAGGCTCATTAAGGTGAAATTACCAAACCATCAGCACCTCAGGCAGGTCCGAACAGTAGGCCTTTGGTGTTTCAGTCTACTTCGTCTAATGATTTGCTAGTTCCTACGCCCAGGAATTTCCTGGTGCAGAGGTAGGGCAAAGAGCGTGGTGTCTGATGGAGAGGACTGGTTCATCCGAGTTGAAGGTTTGCAGTTCGGCGAGTGGACTAAACTGAACAAACTCCCGATGCAAGTGGCCCATCACGAGCCACCCCAGTTCAGAACTAAGAAGCCAAGGAGAGTTCCCTTCTGAGGGAATTGTTTGAGACAGAACTAGCTGCATATAAGGATCTACGCCAGAAGAAAGATCGATGTCATTCCGCTCACTCAACAAAGAGTCCGCAAGCTTAGATCCCATGCTTCAGGTATGAGGCCAACGATTTAACGAGAAACTAGAGGAGGTCAAGGGAGCTGTGACCTGATCTACATCATAGGCTAAAAAGGGCAACCTGTGCCCAGTTCAAGTATGCCGAAAAAGTGATGACATGCTGTCTGCGGCTGGGCTCCCACGCCCAAGACTACATAGTTGATCGGCGTCACCAGTAAACTGGGGCAAGAGCCAATTTGTGGTAGATCAATTGGATTTCAGACCCCGTGTCAGCAAAGCCCTGCACCAGGAGAGGTAACGTCTGAGAACACCCGAACTATAGCAGTGGGAAGTAGTTCCCCCTTTGACCGTGGGAAATGAAAGACTTAGGATGATCCCCATAAACATTCCTACTAGTGGACGTATGAGAACCGAAGTTACTCGCTATGATCGATCGGTGGGGCTCGCTGGACGTTCGCGGATAACGTGGGCCAGGCCTATGACCTAGGGCGGTTGGTGGCACAACGGGTCCAATAGGTTTATTATGATCTACTCTATTACTGACCAAAAGAGTAATGCAATGAATCCCACTTCTCCTGTGTATGGCACCATTAGGTTTCAGCAGAGAAGGGTCCTTCAACACCTGAGGCAGTTCCAAACAGTAGGCCTTTGGTGTTTCAGTCTAATTCGCCCAATGATCTGCTAGTTCTTACGCCCTGTCATCTCCTGGTGCAGAGGCCCCCTACCGCTCTACCGGAAGCTACGGTCAGCCCTTCTCACTTACGGGATTGGTAACGTTATGAGAGCTGAAAGGGAAGCGCAAATTAGAAAACAGGAGCCTTGGACTCTACCTCGCCACTTATCACTCCCTGCCAAGAGCTGAGCTTGAACATTGAGGTAGAACCTGAACCATTGAGCTTTACATTGCGAGTACTGGCTCTGTCAGGAATTTCAGATGATGGGCATCCACAACGACTGCCAGCAAGGTCCTATCTAGACAAACGGGAGCCCTCCTTGGGAGCTGGGGCCTGGGAGCCTAAGGTTTTGTTTTCCCCGTATACCCTTTTAATGTTTTGATGGTGAAGGCAGATCGTCCGGATTCCTCGTCGACATGGAGTAGGATGTGGTGTGATCCTCCGCAATGGTACTGTTGGAGTGAAGTACAGTTCTGAGCGGAGTTGTGCTTCCACAAAAAGCAATGAATGGGGAGTTCAGTTGATCTGATGAACTCTCGACACTGAACTACCGGAACTCTTTGCAGTGGTATAGGGAAGTGAGGTCCTGAGCAGTGATGACATTTGAACCGCTCCCTCGTGACTGACCGAGCGAGGGTGGTCGATCTGTTGTGCGAGGAGCGGGAGGGGGCCTGGGTTTTCGCTGCTTACTGGAACCCCTTTCCTCAGAACTTGATCTAGGTCGTGACCCCTGGGGAATCATCTGGGCAAATTTGAGCTATTTCGAGGAGCTGCTTGTATGAGAACATCTCGTCTTCCAACTCCCCCCTGGTTGAACTTGTTCTTAATAGCCGGATCCAATTACTGAGAAGATCTTCGAACAGAAGGAAGCATGCCAGTTCATTAGTGGAAGTCCCTCCATTGAACTCACCCAGCTCCAGGCAGATGAGAGAAATCCGTCAATCATCTAGCTGCTGCAACCTTGGGATGAGTCTACGGTTGGCGTGCTAACCTATACTTGCCCGAATTTTCAGCGCACAGTGCTTCATGCAGTTCGGGATACCTGTAACCATATCGACGGAATGATGATTGCACTTCAGGGCTAAGTTGATTGAGAAGTGCTTGGTACTTTATTTCATCAGGCCGTGGACCCAGAGCTGCCCTTTAGGTTCCAAAGGAGATAGGACAGAACGGGTTTCGGGACCAAAGTCAAGCGTACAATCAGTTTGCTTACCTTAACAATGAGGATCTCCTCCATGGCATCCTCAAAACCCGCCTGAGCCACATCGTTTGTAAGAGATCGATCCTGAACTACAAACTGCTGTACTAGATCCTCTGTTTTAGAGGTCCATTGATCTGCAGTTAGAGCTGGGCCCACCTGAAGGCTCCAGGTTTGTAAGGCCTTGTAGATCCTCTTCTGATCCGTGTTCAGCAGAGCTAAAATGGCTTACGTCGAGGATAATTTTCAAAGACGGTGAAATCCAGTGACAACCTGACTACTACAAGTTAGGCGAATGACCGCAGTTGAGCTTAACCTCACACGCCATGGGCAGAACTTCCCGAGTTTCGGCACCAATGAAAAGTGGTCAGACCAGTGGTGGCTCTAGATCATGAACACAACTTTATATTCGACAAAATACAGATGTTTTTAGGTACAAGTTCGGACTATTTAATAGAAAAATTTCGCAAAGTCAGAAAGTCTATTCACCTAAGTGTGTAGTGGCTTCTTAATAATCCACACAATGAATCACAATATTAGAATTCACCCCGGGCCCAGTGCTGCCTACCCAGGCACGAGATTGCCCCGTTCATTCCTAAGATCAGTTAAAATTGCACACCCAATCAGCTCGATAATCCTAGAACAATGTCCCGCTCGATTGAATAATGATCCTAAAAGAATAATCACAAGATTAAGAGCTACTGAGCATGGATCAAGAGTTCCGTTCATGACCGAATCATGGCCGCATTTGACGGTATCCTTGTACGGCGGTCAAACATGTTGATTTTATGTATGTTTGAAGTATTTTGGTTTGAATAAAATGAAAAAGAAAACGCTGCAAATCCCTGCACAACGGTTTATTATTTTGTACAGATCACAGCCCTTCTGTTACAGATCACAGCTCTCTGTATATATAACCCGACTATATATAATATATTATGTGAATCGCAGACCCTACGTAGGTTAGTACCTACCTAACCCCGTACTCGTTACTAGGTACCTATCTGAATCACGAGTCAAATGTTGCTAAAATAATACAGCCGATGACAAACAGTAACTAAAACGGCAAAAAGAAACGCAAATAATGGAGTTCTAAAGGAAAATTGTTTATGTGGAGTGAAATAGATGCCCCTTCTGCGTTGATCACTGTTTTCTGTGGTCAATACCTGTAATGAACCGTTGTGTAATAACTTGCCCATCAATAATACTTCAACGGTTGTTCAAGTTGCAAACGTACCGATCAACAAAATCCAGACCCTTCTTGGTAGATGAACCGTTGTGTGATAATTTACCCTTGTGTAATAATTGCCGTTATGTATAATTTACCGTTGTTTAATAATTTACCATTGTGTAATAATTTACCCATCAATAATACTTCAACGTTTGTTCAAGTTTCACAAGTACCTACCTACCAACAAAATCCAGTATAGTCCGTCACTCATATCGCAGAACAACCAACTCGACTTCATACACCCATCCTTGATTATAATCAGGTGCTCCCTTGTGATGATATCCCGGCCGGATTTATACCGTTTGATTCACGATCGTGTTGACGAAGCTTTTTGGTGCACAGGAACGGCTGGACATACTAATACTCCGGGTGGCCTCAAAAAAATTGTTTAGCTCAAGACAAATATAATAACGAGACACGCTGGCTCCTGTCTGGTTGGAGATGATCATTTTAATTACAATCATAATGAAATATTTTCATAGGTAGATTAATATCTCCCCATTATGCTTGGGTGAGAATCAACATTTCGAACATTCACCTTAATATTATTTGCATAAGTAGGCGGGTATTAATAATAAGTCCACTGTTTGGAGTGTCAAGTAGGTGGGTAGGTATTCATGGTCAAATAGGATCTCCAGTAATTCCGAGGGACTTTATTATGCTTACCTGATAGAATTAAGTAGGTAGGTATTCATAATCAAAACGGAATTCCAGGAATTTCAAGATGGTGGAAGGGGGTCTTCATTATGGTTATCTGATGGAATTAAGTAGGTAGGTATTCATAATTAAAACGGAATTCCAGAAATTCCAAGATGGCGGGAGGGGGTGGGTGACGTCATTATGATTACCTGATACAATTAATTAGGTAGGTACCTATTCATAGTCAAAACGGTATTCCAGAAATTCCAAGATGGTGGGAGGGGGTGGGGTGACGTCATTATGATTATTTGATAGGTACAATTAAGTTGGTAGGTATTCATAATAATGGTTGAGGTGATGGGAGTGGTGGGGTGGGTGACGTCATTATGATTACCTGATACAATTAATTAGGTAGCTATTCATAGTCAAAACGGTATACCAGAAATTCCAAGATGGCGGTGGTAGGGGGTGGGTGACGTCATTATGATTATTTGATAGGTACAATTAAGTTGGTAGGTATTCATAATAAAGGTTGAGGTGATGGGAGGGGTGGGGTGGGGTGACGTCATTATGATTACCTGATACAATTAATTAGGTAGGTATTCATAGTCAAAACGGTATTCCAGAAATTCCAAGATGGTGGTAGGGTGGGGTGGGGTGGGGTGACGTCATTATGATTATTTGATAGGTACAATTAAGTTGGTAGGCATTCATAATAAAGGTTGGAGGTGATGGGTGAGGGGGTGGTGGTGTGAGAGGCGGCTGGGGGCGGGGTGGGTGGAGGTCTGGAGGCGGCTGTGGGCGGGGTGGGTGGAGGTCTGGAGGTGACAGTGGGCGGGGGTGGGTGGAGGTCTGGAGGCGGCAGGGGGTGGAGTGGGTGGAGGTCTGGAGGCGGCAGGGGTGATAGGGCGACGCCCGGGGGGGGGGGGGGGGGGGGGGGTAATGGGGTGGAGTGGGTGGAGGTGTGGAGGCGGCAGGGGGCGATAGAGCAAAGCCCTGGGGGGGGGGGGGGGTGATGGGGTGGATGAGTGTAATGGCGAGGGGGGGTTGGAGAGGGGGGGGGGGTAATGAGGGGGGTGAGGGGTTAAGGGGTTGGCGAGGGGGTGAAGGGTTGAGGGGGGTGGGGGGGGAGTGAGGGGGGAGTGAGGGGGGAGTGGGGAGTGAGGGGGTGAGGGGGAGTGAGGGGGTGGGGGGGGGTGGTTGGTAAGGGCGGGTGAGAAGGTGGACTCGCCCGCTAAGGCAGGAGGCAGCTGGTTAGACTGACGAGCATGTTCAAACAGGAATGTCCCAGAATCCCCATATTGACTCTACTCATGTCTGTTGGGAAGACTTCGGGAACTACTGCTTCCAAAACGTCCCTAAGTAGTTACCCATTTGGATGCACTGTACTAATAAACTTCACAAGTTTTTCAGTTCTCAAATTATACAACAGTTAACTATGTTGGGCTTGACAAAAACATGAAACAGTCAGTTGGGGGGTTAACTATAACTGTGGTCCAACTATCCAGTATTATCACCACTACTGGCAATCAATAAGAACTGGTTGGCACACCTACATCATTCCAACACCACGGTTTTATGGAGTTTTCTACCAGCTAAAGTTCCCATGCAATTCACTTTTAGTAACCAACAGACTTGGATAATCCGATTTCAAATATATTCTACTAACTTACCTCCCACATGGGTTTGATGCCGACTTTGAAAAGATGGAAATCAGAGTGGCTTTGGAGATCCGAAGGGCGGGCCAGGTGACTATTTATTGCCCAAAACTGTTCCACTGATCCGAAACTACCGATTAGTTTAAGATTCTGGTCGTAATTTTGAACGCTTTGTTTGCCAGGCGACCTTCTGCTGTACCACAGCCAATAACAATACTGGAGCTTGTGATCGCCTGGCGGAATATCTATAGGGACCTGAGAACAAAAAGTAATGTAAGTTACTGAATAACTGGTAACACTAGGTACTATTATCATAAAGTAGTAGGTACGGCAAGAATTTGCCAACGTCAGTGCCGAACCCAACGTGGAACATTAAACTTGGATACTACAGAAAAAACTTTTAAAAAAACAAAAAACAGATAACTATACCTATTTCCCATACACCAGAACTTGCTACATCGGGGTAGGGGTGAGACTGTGCCACCCTCCCCACTGGCACTGTGAAAACAACTCGTTGTCACAAAGACAACGTGCGAGGACAAGTAACAATAATAATAATACTTCAACAGGGTGGTCCAGAACGAGTGTGACATCAAATGGGTGAAACTACGTATCAAATGGCGAAGAATACCGAAGCGCGGGGCTCTGGACCTAGTAATATATTGAAAAAAATCGAGTTTTAAAGGTATTTTCGAGAGAAAACAATTTTTTCCACTCAAAAAATTTATTTTTTTAAATACCTAATGATTTTCACCTTCCGACCCAACTTCTGACCTTTCCAAGTACCTAAATGAAACTTTTATATGCAAGCAAAAAATACGACTAGAACTTTTTTTGTGCAAATGAAACAAATTCAAACTAAAATTTAAATACTCATCAATTTGATGTAATTAATTTTTTTCTATTTCAAGTTGTCTACTTGTTAAGAAATGTTTCGTTTGACTGGAAATAGCTATTACACATAGGACACAGGAAGTGGCTGTTGAAGGAATAACAGATTGACAACCTTGTCACATCAATTATTCGAAAAGACGTACGAGTTTAATGCTGAACCTTCACCATTTATTCATCGACTTTCGTCAAGCCTACAACAGCATAGGCCGTGACCAGCTGTAAAATGACTGTGAGCCCCCAAAATGCTAGTTCGTATGGTCAGGGCCACGATGACATGATATGACAAGTGCTGTGTCAAGTTTTCAAGCTCTTGACAAAGAGAGTTCCAAGCAGCAACTGGCTTGCGCCAGGGAGATCCTATAGCCACAACTCTCTTCAATTTTACAAAGGAGAGCATCATACAGGGTGTCAGGACTAATCCAGAAGGGACCAAATACAGCTGGATGGACCAACACCTGGCTTATGCTGACGACGTCGACATACTTGCAAGGAATGTCTCATCTCTTTCTGGAGTGGTGGAGGAGTTTGAGAGAGCTGCTACCAAACAGCGTATGAACGAGAACAAGACCGTTTATATGAAGACAAGTAGAGAGCACATCCCCTCGTGTTCACCACACACTATCCCTATTCTCCACCACGATTTCCCTGTATCCCACGACCTCAAATACCGGGGAGCAACTGTAACCAGTGACAACATTGTCTCAGTAGAGATGAAAGCCAGAACTGCAGCAGGGAACCGATGTTTCTGGAGTGCGCACAGGGCTTTGAAGTTTTTGCAACTCCATGAGCAAAGCTCACAATTTATGAACAGTCACGTATGGTAGTGAAACCTGGGTCCTCATCCAGGCAAGCCAATGAATGCTGAGCTACTCGGAGAGAACGATTCTCCCCAGAATCTTTGGTCCTGCCTGCGAAGGAGGAAGGTGGAGGAGCCGGTACAACAAAGAGTTAACAGCGCTCTACGCTCGACAGGACATAGTGCCTTCATAAGGCATGGAAGAATAGGGTGGATAGGACACGTGCAGAGAACGAGCAAAAACCCATATACTGAAAGAGCAATGGATGGAAAGCCATGTGGAAGGAGATGCCATGGAAGACCTCGACAGTGTCGGCTGGATGACGTGGAGGAAGACTTGAGATGGGTGGACATGCGTGGTTCGAGACAGAGTGGGCTGGAGCGCTGGGAATGGGAAGGAGATTGTCGTGAGGGTCTTGGTCCTTGGAGAACCCTAGATGCAGAGCCAATAAAAGAAGACTAAGATACCTTGTCACAGTGACAAAAAACTGACCTATTATTATTTTGAAATGTTGAATGGTGCAGATCAGGAACAATGGGGAAAAATATATTCTCACCACCATGATGAGCCTGGTCTCTACTGCTCAATAATATCATTATTATCAACAACGTTACTAGTGTATTTAATAACTGTGACAGAAACACTGTTGAGTTCATTCAACAACTAACCCCCGAATCTGTTTCATATATGGGTAGTTCCCCAAATGCTGTTCCAGGGGGCTCAATACATTCTTTCGTGTCAAGTATTAAACTTTTCACACCAACCCAATTGTGGGTTGATAGAACCACTCAAGGTCAGGTGGACTCAGTAGGCATAACCTGGATGCAGCAGTAACTCGACATCTAATTTACAAAAGAAATCTGGTTTAAATGACTGGACTTCCCCAAAAATCAATCAACCAATATCTTTATTCTACTTCATCTACGCATCAATATAAACTGTTTTCGTCCGCCACCCAATATAAAATTTCTTAGGCCACCCGATTTAGGACCGAGACGATTACTGAGGATTCTGTGAACTACTGGAGTGTCAAAGGCTTATTTCATTTTTACCAGGCTGTCCAGTAACTGACATCTAGCCGAGCTGAAATGCGTTCACCTTCATTCAGTACGTACACGTTTGCACTGAATAGCTGAATAATGGCTCGCCATAAGTTAATAGTGTGGATGATTCTGTACAGACGTTGAAGTAGCAGAGAAAAAATTGGGTGCACTGTGTTCATCTGATCAATATGAGAAAAGATGAGTTTTTAGGTAACTATATTGTGATAAATATAAAATGAATGGTATGAAACATTTCATTACTCTTTCATTGAGTCTACAAGAACAATAAATCAAGATAACCAGATTTTTCTTGTGATATTATTATATCTTATGGTGACACGTGCCGGCTGGATGTGTACTCCGCCACTGGTCCCTTTGCCCACTTCCTTCGCCGGTTTGTTTAGTTTCGCCGACACCAACGGTCGTCCCTTCCTATCCTATGAGCTGCACAGTTTAATGGGCATCGATAACCCGACCATGGCATTTGACGGGCAAGCGTGAAAACTGTCGTACACTCTTCGTCATGATTATAGTTTACACGGCATAGATGACAGCAAGGTATGTACGAAATATCGATAGGTACCTATGTATGGAGGCCTTGTTAACTGACACCACAACTTTATCCCTTCGGTTCTCAAACTTGACTTAGAAAATTGTTATATTTCATTTTCTAATTGAAATGATCAAGATGTACTACTACACCCTGAAATTAACAAATATATTGGACCGTTATCACGTAACAACAAAACATAAGGAACTGAGAATTACTTACCGAAGAAATCAGATCAGCACTCTTTATGTCTTTAGATCCGTGGTCGTCCTCTCCACTGTCATCACTGTTTTTGAGTCTGCAACACAAAATAGTTCGTCGTGCAGCATGGCCGTATCAGCGAATTTTTGAAGTTATGAAGACTCAATGTGACATGTCATAATGTGACAGCCTCGGCCTCAATGAATCGAGGTCCGCAGGGGAAACTGTGGAACTGGATGTGTACGGTGGAAACTGTGTGTGCCCCTCCACTACTATCAATGCCAGGGAGGAATATCGCATATTTCAGTCAATCTCCAACCCAACCACAGCACTTGATGTCAAAACCTTGAGCGCGACATCTGCCTACTTACTTGAATTATGGAATGACTCACCCATAAAACTCGAAATTTTTTGATCCCCTTGTTTTGTGAAAACTTTTTAGATTATTGAAATTAGCAGCATTTTTCTGCCTTGACTCACAATTTTACATTAATTTTGGGTGATATTTTGCCGTTTTTACTGATTTTTGACTTCCAACAACTCAAATTTGGAGGCGGGCTGGGGCGAAAATGTGGAACTCCCTTCCTCCCACAAAGAGATCATGTAACGACCTCCCCACTTTTCAGATCCTTGTCGGGCAACATTTTCGCGCTACTCAATCATTTAATTTTATATTTAGTACCTAACAACACTTTTCATTCAAATTTCACTTATTTTTTTCTTTATTAAAAATTGTTACCACCTACTGAAGACCACACCATTACAAACTATGGTGCTTTGCACGCTATGAGGGCCCTCGAGGCCTATGTGTTGAGTAATATAATTATTAAATAATTCTAATCTTAATTTGATCCACTTTTATTCTTCATCATCATACTCATCCTTCTACTTTCCGTTATTAACAATTTGGCGAAATTTGGAACTTTATACTCGGTATCCAAGGTTTTATAGCTTATTTTCTTCGAACATTTTTTTGCAAATGGATATTTAGGTTCAACTACAAAGTACCTCAATTCTAACATTGCCCTCTGCAGGTAGGTACCTACTTACAACTTTGTACTACCTAGTACTAATACGCACGAAGTTTTCGCCATTTCCTAGTATCCGTACGTCCTACATTAATTACAAGCGCTGACTATTTATTTTTCCTACGAAGTTTAACAAATTCGAAGCTGAACAGGGAATGTCTGAATATCCTCAAGAAGGTAGCTCGGAAAAACCGAGTCCAGGTTGTTTTCCTCTACACACAGATCCAGGCCAACGAGGGCTTAGAGTGTAATGAACAGACTGGTCGATTAGTTCAATGGATCGGATTCATATAGGCCAGTAGGACCAGAATCCATTTTCAGAACCCCCTAAAAGCCTATTGCAGAAGGTGGTAGGTGGAAGCCAACGATCAAGGAAGGCACCAGCAGAACCTTCCAAGCCTGAGACAGGCCACGCGTTTCGCTTTGTAACATTTTCCAGAAAAATAACTGCTGAATTCATTTTGCTTACATATGAAGAGATTACATATTCGTGTTGTGACACCTTAGTTTGCCCTGACTATTTACTGAAACTAGGTTCACTCTTAGTTGTGATTTTACAATGTACAAATCATAAAAAGTTCTCCTTTGCAGTTACCACATATATCGAGATTTAGTATAATAATTACTGTAGGCTAGTTGACAAGCCACTTCTCTGTCTCTCGATGAAGATGGGCAAACAACAGATACCTGTCTGTCAGATCTGTGAAACCAACCTGGCCGATGATGCTGAGCACGCCGTGCGCAAATGGAGCGCACTTGGTAAAACGTGATTCAATTTATTAGGGACTATTTTTAAAATTCAGTAAATATTCCCAAGATTCCACATAATATATTATTTGATGGCTAGAAACCTATAGATTTGTTATTAGAATCAGGAGATTCAACTGCTATTGCTAACCTAATTTGGTATTTTACATCCTATTACGTTAGTGAAGTGCGTGAAGGTAAAAACGTGTACCCTTCAGTGGTTTGGCGTGGAAACCGCAACCTACTTACATGAAGTGGTTTGAAATGCTGTTTGTCAGGTAAGTAGACTACGTTCATATTCGGCTTCTAGGTACTGATTTTATTAACACGGGTGGTTTTTAGTCACTAGCATAACGAGTAGAAGTCGTTATGCCAGTTACGGTCGCTAGTAATAACATTTTGGGCCATATAGCCACATTTTCCAAACCACCAGTAGGTAGGAACTGCAGGAGAGTGGCTACTCCAGCAAAGAGCAAACTTGATTATGTATGCCCTAATATACTTCACGGTCAACATAGCTAAACAACAAAGCATGTCTCTGGAGATCTGTCACCCTGTCAAACAATGACCACCGTATGGTAAAAAACCCGTGAGCTGAAAACATCCTCGTATACGTACAAATGGAGGTATGTACGTAGCCAAACTTACGCTTCGAATTTGTTGGTCATGCTGTCACTTCTTTACAATTAAATAATTCTTTTACTATCACAAGTATGGAACACGTTTATCACTTAACAAGAGGCGGTATAATAAATTATCTAAAAAGTCTTCTCGATTACTACAAACTCCGTACAATTCCTTTCATGAACAAAATAGTCAAAATACCAAAACGAACCGTATTTACAAAAACCAGCTGATTTTCCAAAGTTTGGACAATGTTGCTCAACCTTGAAAATGAAACCGAAGAAAATAATGAAAGCTGTGATGAGATTGCTTGTACTAAACAAGCAATGCACAAAACAATGTGCCTTGAAAATAATTTTTTAAGAAATTTTAATTTATGAGTTTCCTACAAATTTGATGATACAGAAAAAAAAAGGATATGAGCTTAGCAAGAAAACCCAAAATGGTATTCAGCTTCTTTTTCGAGTTTGTAACCCCAACACGAAGAAGAAGTTGAGCCTGACTGGCGTTTTATTTGGTCGACCTGTCCTGTTTCCAACCAGTTAACACAATTTCTGAAAATCACGCTAGTTCTTCTGATACAGTGCAGTATTTGTTGCGGAATAGTTTTCTATTCTTCAGTAATGTGGATTATCAGTAGTGATTAATTGTTCTGATAGTGATTACATCAACGAACTTATAGAAGAGGAGGACGAATTGACGTGTCGGCCCTCTCTAGGCGAAAGGCTGGCAAGCATCTACAGGAACAGGTATCTCTTGATATTAACGGAATAAATAGATTTGGCATAATGAATATCACTTCAGCGGCGGGGATTATTTCCCTGTTGGAAGAATCGGTGCCGGAATTGCAGCAATTCGCGCTGAAAAAGCTGAACGTGATTGTCGACGAGTTTTGGCCTGAAGTGTCCGAGGCGATAGAGAAAATAGAGGTCCTCCATGAGGATAAGAGCTTTCCTCAACACGAACTCGCGGCTTTGGTCGCCAGTAAGGTGTACTACCACCTGGGTTCCTTTGGCGACTCATTGACCTACGCTCTTGGGGCGGGCTCTTTGTTCGATGTGAATAATCGCTCAGAGTACGTAGACACTATCATAGCGAAATGCATCGATCATTACACCCAGCTCAGGATCCGTAACTTGGAAGATCCTGAGAACATGGAACCTATCGACAGCCGTCTCGAAGGTATCGTCAACAGAATGTTTCAGAGGTGTTTGGATGAAGGCCAGTACAAACAGGCTCTGGGTATAGCACTGGAGACGAGGAGAATGGACGTGTTTGAACTCTCCATAATGCAGTCGGATGATAAAGCCGCAATGTTGTTGTACGCTTTTCAAGTTTCCATGGCTCTCCTTCAGAACCGAGGATTTAGGAATCAGGTGTTGCGTAGTCTTGTGAATCTGTACAAGGGCCTAGACATACCAGACTATGTCAACATGGTGCAGTGCCTGATCTTCCTCGACGATGCTCTGGCTATTGCTGAGATATTAGAGAAACTGTGTAAAGAATCCGAAGAGAGCACATTGATGGGCTACCAATTGGCGTTCGATATATATGAGTCAGCCACCCAACAGTTGGTGGGTCGGATCGTAACTTCCCTTCTTGTGTCAGCGCCTATTCTTTCGTTAGCGAAATCAAAATTACCTCAAGTCAACAATCAGACACCCATGGAAGGCGTAGTTGACACCCCAGCGGATCAAAATACTGCACCAGAAAGGGATATTTCAACCCTGACAGACGAAGAAAAAGTCTACCAGTCAAGAATAGAAAATCTGAGTAAAATTCTAACAGGGGAAGTCTCTATAGAACTCCATCTACAGTTTCTCATAAGATCAAACCATACAGATATGCTGATACTGAAGAACACAAAAGATGCAATTAGGGTTTCAATTTGTCACACAGCTACTGTTATAGCTAACGCTTTCATGCACAGTGGAACAACCTCTGACCAATTCCTCAGAGACAATTTGGATTGGCTCGCGCGTGCCACCAATTGGGCCAAACTGGTAGCCACTGCTTCATTGGGCGTGATCCATAGAGGACACGAGTCACAAGCTCTTGCTCTCATGTCGACTTATCTTCCTAATGAGCCTGGTCCATCATCTGGCTACTCGGAAGGTGGTGGTCTTTATGCTCTAGGCCTCATTCATGCTAATCACGGAGGAGCCATAACTGAATACCTTCTGAACCAACTGAAGGATGCTCAAAATGAGATGGTTCGTCACGGAGGTTGCTTGGGTCTTGGATTGGCTGCAATGGGCACGCACAAGTCCCATGTTTATGACCAGTTGAAAATGAATCTGTATCAAGATGATGCTGTAACTGGTGAAGCAGCTTCTATTGCTATGGGTATGGTTATGCTTGCCTCAAAGTCGTCTCTCGCAATCCAGGATATGGTTTCTTATGCACAAGAAACTCAGCATGAAAAGATCCTTAGAGGTCTTGCTGTCGGTATTGCACTTGTAATGTATGGACGTTTGGAAGAAGCTGATCCACTTATTGCTCAGTTGATGACTGACAAAGACCCTATACTCAGAAGATCTGCAATGTACACTATCGCTATGGCTTATTGTGGTACTGGCTCTAATGCAGCTATCAAGAAGCTTCTCCATGTTGCTGTGTCAGACGTCAACGATGATGTTAGGAGGGCAGCAGTTACTGGGTTAGGATTCCTGCTATTCAGAACTCCAGAGCAGTGCCCATCCGTTGTGTCATTACTTGCTGAGAGCTACAACCCACATGTCAGGTATGGTGCAGCTATGGCGTTGGGCATCGCTTGTGCTGGCACTGGTCTCAAGGAAGCCATTGCACTTCTTGATCCCATGACCAATGACCCTGTTAATTTTGTGCGCCAAGGAGCACTCATTGCTTCTGCCATGATCCTCATTCAGCATACTGAACAGACATGTCCCAAAGTCAAGGACTTCAGAGCCTTGTATGCCAAAGTAATTGTTGATAAACATGAAGACGTTATGGCCAAATTTGGGGCGATTCTTGCTCAGGGTATTATAGATGCTGGTGGTCGCAATGTATCTCTCTCACTGGAGTCCAGAACTGGTCACACCAACATGTTGGCCGTTGTTGGAATGTTGGTATTCACCCAATACTGGTACTGGTTCCCACTGGCTCCATGCTTGGCTCTTGCATTTTCTCCAACATGCTTGATAGGCCTCAACGCCTCTCTCAAAATGCCGAAACTTGATATCCGCAGTGCTGCCCGACCCTCCCTGTTTGCCTACCCTCCACCATTGGAAGAGAAGCGACGTGAAGAACGCGAGAAAGTTACTACCGCCGTATTGAGTATCGCTGCTCGAGCTCGGCGACGTGGGACCAACAGAGCTGACTCCAAAATGGAAGTTGATGAAGAGAAGAAGGAAGAGGAAAAGGAGAAGGAAAAGAAAGATAAGGAAGAGAAGGAGAAGAAGGAAGAAAAGAAGCCTGAACCGAATTTCGAAATTTTGCAAAATCCAGCGCGCATCATGAAGAATCAACTGAAAGTTGTGTCATTGGTTGACTCGGGGAGTTACGTTCCTCTCAAGGAAGTGAGCATCGGCGGAATCATAATGGTTCGTCACGTAAAGGCTGGAAGTGAAGAAGAGCAACTGGTTGAGCCAGTTGCTGCCTTTGGTCCAAAGGCCGATGACGATAAGGAACCCGACCCGCCAGAGCCATTTGAATACACCGAAGACTGAAGAGAGAGCTCTATGCCTCATTTGCAGCTAAATGCAGTGTCCACTTGTACGTGGGGACCTACTTCTTTTCACTCCCTGGCTTTACTTCGTGCTATTAACCTTCACATTTTGAGTATTTTTAAATATACAAAGAACTGTGAATTCGTCCGTCATACTCCTATTGAATAAATTTTGGTTATATTCTCATTTAAGTTCTCCCATGAATATCCACTGTTTGTACTCTTTTGACGGTAAAATATAATATTAACGTTATGTATAGAATTTCTTACTTCATTATCCAGCCCTTGTAGGCAGTTTTGGGTGTTGTTTTCGACTGGGGGAAGATAGTGGAGCTCATCAGCAGGTCACAATGTAGAAGACTAGAAATCAATTGAAATGAAATGATCCAAATAGCAAACAGAAGTACCTCATTGAAACGTCCAACTATGTTAACCCACACTGTTAGATCCAGGTACTAGGTACAAAAGAGGTCGACAGTGATTGACCGTGGACTGTCTATTATACCCCCTTAGAGGTATTGGTATTGTATGAAGCAAAAGCACCTGTGTATGGATCCAAAATGGTAACACTGGCGTCCTACAAACAACGTTCGGCAACCTCGAAATGTTTGCACTTTTTTCAGTTTTTGGCTTGTAAACATAAACTGTGAATCTTACAGAAAATTGAGCATTAAACTCTGCGTCGAATGACCTCCTTAAACATTAAAAACAATTGTTCGGTCGGAATCAGCAGGCAAATTTTGATTGAAAAGTGTGTTATGCTCAAAAGCCTCAAGTGAGTGAAAATGTTTTTCCAGCTAAAATTGTAGAACATAAAATTCAGCGTTCATAGCACCCCTATTTTATTATATATATATATTAAACAATTTAAATGGTTAAAAACATGAAATTTTAAATTGAAGATCTTAATAAAAAATAGGGGTGCTCTCAACGCTGAATTTTATGCTCTGCAACTTCAGTTATATGACATTATCATTTGGAACAACCGTTTTTCAGTTACAGGCATGTAAAACTGAGAGGATAACACACATTTTAGTCAAAAATGAAAAAGTTACATACTTAATTTTGACTGCCGATTATGACCAAACCGCTGAACCAAAATTAATGTATAAGGAGGTGATTTGACACAGAATTTAATGCTCTTCAATTTTGGTCTGTACGACGCACCCTTCAGATGCTATAAGCCAAAAATGAGAAAAAAGTGCCTAAATTTCGAGGTTTTTGGGCAGCAAAACTCGTATTTTTTACCATTTTTATTTTTTATATGTTTGTATGTAGATGCCCATTTATGCAAGTTGAAACAAAGGCTTCTACACCACCTTTTGCATCTTTCTGTTGTGTGGACCCTCTACTGACTGGGCTATAATGAATTTCTGCTCACGCCACATTAGTACACAATTCCACTGCTGCTCGTTATTTTCTGTGTTCGTAACCCTTCTCTCTAGGGCACAACCATGTCCCCTGTAAACGGTCTGGGGTTGACCGTTAGGTAACTAGGTAAGTATACGTGTTATGCTGATGAATTTTTTGTTCAATCTCCAGGGTCGTACTTGCTGTCTGGTTTTTGAACCGGGTGGTGAAAATACTGCGCTTTTTTACTGAAAGTTTTTCGAGCTAAGGCGTTTGGAACATTCCATCCCTTAGACAGTAACGCCGACCACCAACTAGACCCCAAACAGATCTTCATGCCGAAGGAGTCGGTCAATGGTGGGGCGGACGGATTTTATTTTTTTCAATCCAACTGTTGGATTCTACGTCTGCTTACCAAATTTATATAGAAATACTTACTGTAATTTTATACATCACGGAAAACAGCAAATTTTGAGAGGGGTTACAGCAAAAAAAATTTCATACTCGATTCCAAAGGTTACCTAGTTATTGAAGGGAAAAAAACAGGTTCTGTGAATGTGTACTACCTATCTGGGACTCAGTGACGGGGACCGGATATACCTACTTCTGGGTTCTTGAGGAACAGTAACCTCAGAACCTTGAAGGGAAAAATACCACTTCCATTACGAACTGGGCAGAAAGTACGTCCGTCACCTCGGAATCTAATGAACCACCACTACTGGGCAAAAAAAAGAGAAGTTATGCAGCATGGCTGTAAGAGCGAATTTTCAAAGAAATATTCGTGCTACTGTGCAAAAAGATGATATAGCGAGAAACCAAACAACTCTTCTTAAAATTGTATAATTTTAACACAGAATGTGTTTTAGCGATGGGACCCCCCGCCGAAAACGACAGTAAAAAGTGAGACCAAATAGTGAGATGAAAGTAGCGCGAAATTTTCTTATGATTTTCACGTACAACCGAGTAGTTGCTAGGGAAATGAAACTTCTTTCATTTTCATCGGACAAAAATCGATTTCCATTCGTTGGAAAGCTCTTGATTTATCACGCATTTATTTCGTATTTGTTCTTGGTATTTATTTCCTAGTTTCATAATATAACTATGTAAATGGATATTATAAATCGATAGTAAACAATGACGCTTGTTTGGTTGTCACTTGGTTGTTTCGATGTGTATAAGCGTGGCTAAAGCTTATATAATACAGCGAGGTAATTTGGTATGTGGGCACCTTGGGACTTTAACTTGACGCTGCCCAGGCCTTGGATCAGCTGAGTTGCGGTTGATGTGAAACGGGTGGGCTAAAACACATTCTGTGTTTCTATAATTTCGTCCGAAGTATGTAAATAGAGGTAACCGGGGGTCCAGAGGGCTTGCCCCCTGGCGAGGTTTTTCGTAATTTTAGCTTTTTTAACAGATTTTTGACCCTTATAAAGTCAAATTTGACCCACTCTTAAGAAAAATATCTCTGTCATCGAAGCAGTCCCTCAGTCGTGGATCATCATCCCCAAACAAGTCAGTTGAATTAATATGGATTTTAGCCCAATTTACCATTTTTGACCCATATTAAGAAACAACTATTTTTCTGTCTACTCACCCTTCCATACCAATTTCAGTATTGTTCGCGATTTTAGCCGTTTTTAACCCCTAAAACCTCAAATTTGACCCCTTCGGAATTTTTGAAAATTGCTTACCTGCGAACTCATCCTGTTTGGAAATACGAAGGTTTTGAATTTGGAATTTTTATCATGTACCCCAAGAACAGATATCGTCTGGAGTGACACAAACAAATATTATATATAGTTTCATGTCCTGAAGATTTGGACCCATTGCAATAGCTTAATTTTCTTTGAAAATACGCTAAAATGCAAGTGAATTGCCCATCTGAGCTGGAGATACGAACTAACTAGTTATATAATACGATCCCATATAGTTAACAACCTAGTTGTTATTGTATGTTACCGACGATGGTTTGATCACCGAAACCAGTACCTACATACAGTATTTTTGTTTGTTTGTGGAAATATACAACGTTTCACTCAGTTTTTATTACATAGGTACATAATACAGACTATCTGATCAGCAAGACAGCATGACGCGCTGTTTGCTGTTTCTCTCGCCTCTCGAGGAATCCGAAGGAATTGGGCCAAATGAGGATGTGCTCAACCATTTTAAACTTTTTGTGGGGGGAGATCCCTTCATCCGCCAGCTCACTACACCCTTATTATGTATGGGCTACAAATTCCACAAGTGGGACCGCTTCCATTCTTTCCAGGGAAGACCATTCGGCTCACTGGTAGGTGGGAGGTCTCCGGGTAAAGTGTTGAGATTGTTCTTGGACTTCTTCTTGTTCTTATTTCGTTTTCCAACTTCTAGGTAAGTCGGTAAACAAAGTAGGTATCAAAGTTCGTTATATAAAATGGTATATTTACAAAATTAAAGGACCAAGGGGAGTTAAAAGGAGTTCAAACATTGCATGAGAATGCTCCTTAGCTTCAGTCTCAATGATACTTCACTAGCTTCAGAATATATGTGAGTTGATCTATCTTCAACCTGAATGACTGTATCAGCTCCTTCCTGGAAATATAAATGGATAAGCATATTAATAACTAACAGGTAGGTGAAGATTATAGGTAATTTGGTAACTCTCTCAAGTACTATTTTACCAAATGAATGATGTATCCAGAGCCATTAGGTTCAATTTTGACGTCATTGATGCCCTCTTGTTTGAGTTTTCTGACGAAAACATCGACATCCAGAGCCCCCCATTCATACCGAAGAGATTTGAGTGTGTCATCGCCCTTAGAAAGCCTCCTTTTCTTAGGTACGTAAGGGTCCTCGGGAAGCTCCTGTAATGGCAAATCCAAATATTCAGTTTATTGGCAATGTGAGCTACTTCCAAGATAGCAACTGAGATCTTCCGTTTGAATCCTAGTCCCTTCCGCCTGAATCAGCGCAGTGAGGCAATGGGAAGCCTCGAGCGGAACAAATTCAGATCCTCCAGAGACAGCAGGGCAGTTGGTTGTGAAGCCTCAGCCTGAAATGAGTGCTTACTTTGATGTTATGCTGATTGTCTTTCACGTGAAGGGCCGCTGTAATGGTGGCTAAGGAGATTCCCGGCCTCACTTCTGCAGCCAAAATATGGTCAGCTAGGACAGGGTCCAAGTTGACTTTTGCCGAATGTCTTCTAACAGCAAGTGACACAACTTCTCCTCTAGTGATAGATATGACGTACCGACTCTCCTGAAACATTGAAATTATCGGAATGACGACCCTTTGCAAAGAAGCCAGAAAACAACTGTCCATTGCCAGTCCTCAAATCAGTAGGCCCTTTGCAGAGGGATTTCACACATCAACAACATAATGGATAATAGAAACACTAACTTGGTCAATGACAAGCTCAGAACGATGTGCATGGGCCAGTGGGGGCTGTGTATAAGCTTGGGGTACAACCAGTGTACTAGGTTTTAATTCTCGTATTAGTTTGTTTGCTTGGGTGAAGTTCAGTGAGGTGTCAATAGGGCAGTGGACGGCCTTCATCGCCAGGGGCTGGAAAGGTGCCAGGGCGTCCATGTGAGGGAAGTCAGGTTCTGCAAAAAGTTGAAATGACATTTTAAAACGGTGCAGTTACTAAATATTTGCAGAAATGTTGGCTTGAAGAGCTGAGACACTTGCAGCAATAACATCAGCCTAACAGAGGAAGCTGGCCTTACGTGTTAGATAGGTAATGAGTGGGAATGGGTCCTATGCAGAAGGTTAGGAAGACTGATGTGATAAGAACAAAGTAACTAGATAACACGGAGGCCTATTACTATCAGTTCCAACTTCCACCAGACAAGTTGGAGCAACATGGATACTAGAGAGGTATCCATGTTCAACAGCATCACCATATTCATGAACAGTTCCACAGCACTGAAAGCTTAGGCACTAGCCCTCCCACAGATGCGCTTAGGCATCTATACCCACTCAAGTTAGAGAGTACCGCAGGGCAATGAGACAGAAACATTTGTGTACTTACTTTGGATTGCTTATTAAAATTTCAATAGCTACAGTTTCAAGCTGAAATTACTTTGGAGCATTATTTTATGTATAAAGGGTTTAGGAGTGGTTTTAGTTCTGAAATATATTTTATACTGGTAAGTAAGAAGGGTGAGCCAGTGGCCGAGCGCGTTAATGCTCAGTCCCTTGGTGGTTGGGATTGGGACGGCTACTGCTGTCCATCTGTTCGATTCCCAACTCCCGCCGTCGCAACTTAAGGCAGAGAGGGAATATGTAGCCAAGAGCGAAATTAACGGCTCAAATTCTGATCGTCACAGGAGGACATCTAATTGCGTCTGTATTGCGTGCCGTACAGCCCCAGCCAAAATGGATGTGTACTTTGTTTTACTAGTAGGTAAGTAAGTCATATAGTTGGACCTACCGGTAAATATGACAGTATGAAGTGGATTGGAGCCCCACTGTTCGATAAAATGAACTGCATCACCAAATCGAAGGCTGGGATGTCCACAAAACACAACACATGGCTGGAACATAAATACACACTTCTTGTTAGCATGAACTGTGGTAGTACATACAGAATGGGGTGACATTTGTTATAAAACGATGTTTGGCAAGGAACAGATTTGATTCTGAGTGATTTTCAGTAGACTTACGGATTACTAATGGTTTAATTGATAGAATATGGCAACGAATGAACCTATCGAAAACAATCATTTTTACAGAGAAAGTGGTTTGTGACGTGGAAGAAGTTATGTGAGGTGGATGCGGCAATTGCCCTGGATGCAAATTCAAGTAAGTCTGAACAACACCAAAGAACTGAACATACACGGGATAATAAACAGCAATGTGCCTAAAACTGACAAAAAATATTTTGACCACATTCTGATATCAAAGACCAACTAGGTACGGTTCAATGTGAGTCCTTCAATATGTATAATAATAAATCTAACCTGCAGCGAATGATATCACATGCTCAGTCAGTATCAGAGTGGGACATGGGTAATCGTAATCATCAGTATTACCAAACGGTCCGCCTTACTTTGACTAGATCTACATTTGATAACGTGAAAACTATGATTAACTAGCGGGTCCGCTAACCAGTAGGCTCACGTATCTCCAATAAACGAATACAACGTCTACCTACCCAAAATTAGCTGTTTTGGGATTTTGCGTCGCCATGGCCGGCACCAACTGGCGCTGTCATAGTACCAAAACATGTACAGCAATTTCTCAAACTCCTGTGAGTATACCCTGAAAACTGAATGCCGTCTGACCCATTACTGCGAGTGTTTGGCTCTTGCGGCGTCCCTCTCGGCGCCAATGCAACTCTTCTAACTTCGTACAGACACCACATAATAAAGCAGATTCGGAAGGCCGAATGAGTCCACCCTCAAAATACGAATATGTCCTTAAATTTTCAAATGGTGATTATGATGATGATAAACTTAATAATGTAATCAGTCTGATTATGATTGTAATAATCATGTTATAAAAATAGTATAAAAACAGTCATTATTCACGTTTACAAGTATGCCCCACTGCGCTCAGTTTATGAGAGACACTGCGGTCAGTTTATGAGATAAATCTACCTATATTTAGAAATTACTACCTGTCGAAAATCAGTGCTGAACCCATCAGAATATATTCTCTTGTAGTGTTTTAGTCTTCCTGTTTTCACTAAATATCCATGAGGGAACGGTTCCTCGGGAAGGTACACTTTATTCTGTTTGTTACTTGATAACCTACAACAACAACAAAATGAACACTGTAACTAAATGGTACACATCCGGGAACCGAAGAAAGACTCCCGTTCGCGTTAAAAAGGAAAAGTGAAAGAAGGCTCCCGGGATGGAGAAAGACTCCCGTACAAAAAGTGGAAAAACCCTCCCGGGTTGGAGAAAGGTTAGATCCAAAACGATCATCCCGGGAACTTCCGACTCGTAAGTTGAACACCTGAATTTTGATTCTGAGGAACGACACCACCATTTTATCCCACCTGTTGACTCTTTATGGAATGAAAACTTGAAGAAATAAAAATAACTGCACGGCCTTTCTGGCTTCTATTTTCAACCTAGAAAACTGACACGGTTAGGAATCGCATAAACAACTAGCACTAAACCTGTGGATATAACAGCAGATAACAGATTGGCGAGCATGATCGTACCGGAGCCTTTCTCCGGCTCCCATCAGAACACGTGGACCTGTCGTCTTTCTCATATTACCCTACAAATAATACTGTATATATTATACTGAATCATAATAATTCACGTCTCACCATTCAGCCAGGATATTGGAATAACCAAGTGACATGTCAGCGACAGGTGAGATGAAGAACATGGGTATCGTGGAAAGATTCAGGCTGTCTAAATGAGAAGAGAGACATTCAAAGAGATCGTACACAACTCCAGAAGGATAGCATGGGATGAGTACGCTACCATTAGCTCGGAGGGTCATTGCTGGAAAGTAGACACAAAGACGCTAGTAGAGAGAGTAATGTACCATCTAGGTCCAAGTAGATATTCACATTTTCAACTGCACATGCCACTTACCAACTGCCATACACAGCTCTCCAAGCATGGTATCAGGATTAGCTGTGGGAGTCTGTGTCAAACCTGTAAGAATTAATACGTTGCTATTTTTCAGAACGGTTTGATCCATAGGCCTGCAATGAAATCCAGAATATATATTTTCAATGGGGAAATTATATGAAACCACTGGTGCCAACCTTTTAAAAGACAAACAGGAAGATTATTTACCTGGGATGGGTGGTTAACGTAGAAGAGCCACTGACATACGCCACTTTCTCGTAATCGGACGCAATAACCCAATTGCTACTCCCAAGGCAGTAGCCAGAACTCACGGCAGTTACTTTCAAAGCTCCATAAACGTCCTACAAACACAAATATTACAATAAAGCCATTACTGGTATCATTTCAGTAGATACCTGGCCACTACTGGTAACCCAACTCAGCAGTACTGTTCCTACAATATTCCTTCATATCCACAAAGCGAACAAATAAAACCTGTCTTCACTAGCAACCTCTGCCTCCTGCCTTCATCCACTCAAAAGCTTTCCATACTCAAGAAAACTCCGTACTCACAACTAAACTCACTGAACCCATTAAATGTAAGTTCACCGGAGGAATAGTGAGTTCTGGGTAAACTAATGAAAACACGAAAGAAGTACTTGTACGATAACATGCAACAAATCGTGTGCATTATTTTTTCGAGACAACATGTGGATACCGGAGTTTACATAATGAGGAAAATATTTTAACACGATCTGGTACAAAGAAACGATCTCTTTCGTATTTGTATGTGACTTTTTCGTCCATGTTTACGTGTAGTGAAAGTTGGCCATCTCTTACGTTTGCATGCCATTAAAGCCAACAAACCATTCCAGAGTTGAAAAGTCGGAGGTTCGGATGAGGGGGGCTGTAAACCGAAAAGAACCGTTTCGTGATCAGATGATATAGTAAGGTAAGGACAGATATTGCTCAACTCAAGGTGCAGTGAGGTTGCAGTTTAGTGGCTCAAGTGAAACTGTGGAATTTATACTACGAACCTCGTGAGCAGCTTTACTTAAGGATTGGTATCTATGTTTCAAAAACACCGATGCTCGTTTACATGTTTTTAATCAGATATTAATGTTTTTCATACCGGATATTTTTCCATTTTTCGTTTTTTCCCCCCTGTTCTTCCGTGAATCGTCCATCAGGTCAACAAACAAGACTAACATTAGAATCAACACCTACATACAACCAACAATGGCAAGGAACATTGACAGCTTATCATGACAGATTATCATGTTATCAACCATCCGCATCTTTCTTACATTTTTGTTCTTTGTCGTTTCTCGTTTGTCCTCGCAGTTATCCTGTTGGATCCCTCATTACAGGGAGGGGCCCGGTAACTTGCTGATTTGAAAGGTGGAATTAAAAACAAAGTATTACAGATCTCAGTTTAATTCTTTTTTTCCTCTGAAAGGACATGGTTTGAAGTTTTTGTTCCACACCGTTTTAAACGTAACATCATTCAAGTGGCGGCCCCCATTGTCAGTACACTGAGTCACACGATTTTTGAAGTTTCTATCCACTCTTTCTAGCATGTCGATCGGTGTGTTGGCGACAGCTTGTTGGATGTTGGTCTTCAAGTGAGCCAGTGTCCTCAGACGATCGTTGTAAACAAGGGATTTGAGGTACCCCCATAAAAAAAACAGGGCGCCAAATTTGGCGAGCGCGCCGGCCACAGAAGGTCGCCTCTTAAGGAGATGAGTTCCCTCAAAAGTCAGTCCCATCGAATATCGTGCCGTGTGGGCTGTCCCTCCATCCTGCTGGAACCATACGTCCCCCAGGTTCGGTTCTTCGAGCTTTGGGAGAAAACATTTCTCAGTCATTTGAGAATAGCGAGCCAAAGTCACCGTACACAAAGTTGTTTTCTTCGAAGAAGTAAGGACCAAGTTCTGAGACCGTGTAGGTCCCGGAGTTTTTCTTTTGCACATTTCCACTCACCTTAAATGTGTACACCCAACAAATGATGGATTGCCGACCAGGAACTGGAGCTCCAGGGTGAAGATTAAACTGTGTACGGAAGGCTCGCTGAGGTTTGACGATCGAGAGGCCATTAGAGAAGTAAGCCTATACAGCGAACACGTGCTCCTCCTTTGACCAATGGCATGACGGTAAATAAACCTGGGGGAAACAAAACTTCAGGACCTCCCCTAACGAATGAGACCCTCCTCACCCTTATTCGACCACTCCAAGCCGATTGGCGCCAAATACAAATCAACAAGTTACTGGGCTCCACCCTGTATATTAGTGTGTGGCGTCATGCCTGTCAAAAGCGACATGTTTCAAAAACGCGATGTTTTTCAACCATACATGTTTTCAGTAGATAAAAACTGCTGTTTTGGCTATCGACACCCACCCCTAGCTCAGCATGTTTACCAACCAGTTTCTCGTCGTACCCAACGACTTTGATTCGTGCCAAGCTATTTTTAACTTCGCCAAGCATGTACAACTGCCGCCAGCTTCTGGGCTTAAAGCTGTCACTGAGAGGAGGTGGAAGAAGGTGAAGGATTTCTTTCCAGTATTTCGCTTGGTTTTTATTTGGGGTCTGTTCGAGATATTCGACCAGCTCTTCCAAAAACAATCTGCAAAGACAGAAAAATATTTAAACAGTCATAAAACAGGTGGACAGACTGCGTGAGACGTAGGTAGATACATTTTAATACTGAAGGCCAGACTGATGTGAGACCACTGATGTCGACAACACATATAAATAAGCGTGAATCTATCTTACTAGGTACCTATAAAACATGTTTTAGCCCACTGCCGATACTCAAATACCCAATATACTTTTTTGTCAAGCTCTCCTCCCTAAAACCATAATTTAAAAACACCTAGCCTACCAGGGAGTTAAACAAGATACCCAATTTTGAGATTGATTAGAATATTCAGTTAATACATTTCATAACCTGCTAACAGATCTTACTTTCCTATTTGTAGAGTTGGTTCGGTAGCATACACGACTCCTTTGAAGCCGGTCCCTTCAGTTATAAAGGGGAGGGCAAGCATGGAAGAGTAATTTGAAATGAGGATGACGTCTATCTCGGAATAATCAACCATGTTGGCGAGGGGTGGGCAAAACTCAGGTGCTGAGTCCACAAACACTCTTCCACAACATTCTTTGAGTTCCTGAAAATGAAATTTCAATTTTTGTTTACTGAAAAGATCCAGCAGTATCTTGAATCTTCATTCTTATCCCTACAAGTGATTCAATTTTTAATCCATAGCAGGTGAATTTTAACTCTGAAGTGTGGCAGTTATACTCAAAAATCCCAGCAAGGGGTAACAGCAAGCGTAGGTTCTGTTCTTGGTGTGGCACATTCAGCAGGGTGCCCTTGAAAAGCGCACATCAAGGTCGCTTCGAACTCACAAAAAGGGGCGTGGCTTGAATAGAACAGTCTGGAATGGTCCAGGATTGCCTGTCCGGATGAACCTACAGTTCTGGACTCAATCCTGGACGGGCTGGACGGTTCTATCCCCGCATTTTCAGAAAGCAGCTCCATCCTGGGCTGGTCCAGGACAGGCTGTCCGAACAAACCATATCACTGCGGATAGTTGCAGCCACGGAAGCAACTATCACTGGGTAAACAGCATGAAAGTTGCCGTCAACCGTCATGACAGCATTTTTACTTGTGTGACAGGATCAAGTGATCTGCTCAAAGTTCCTTACCTAAGATACTTCTAGCCGACTTCTTCTGAGAATCCAATTTCTAGTTGACATTTTTGTTATGAGAACGCCTTATAATTTTTATAATTTCGAAAACAACGAGGAATGGACGTTAGTCAGAATTTGCTGATTCTGACATCAGAATCAGATTCAGCACTCTCGAAAACCCCTGTATCCCAATTTCAGCAACGAAATCCGAGTACTTTGGCGGAAATTATCTAAAGAAAAAATGTGTGACGTCATCAGGCATGTATCTCCCTCTCACTAGGTTCCCACGTGCAGGAGCGAGAGGGCAATACATGCAAGATGACTTTTTCCCTTCCCTTTTCACCCACTTCCGTTCATTTCCGGCCCAACATACAGCACATTTTTTGGAAAGCTCTCCGTTCAACCTACAATTTGAAAGAACAAAAAGAAAATCACGTCCATTCCTTATTGCACCTACTAAAGCAACCAATTCTACGTCAGCCATTTTGCCAACAGCCACCAGGTTCACTGTCAGCATGAAGATAAGTACACTGCCACAATTTCGTGACATTACTACTACAACAGAAAACTGCCACCATGTAAACAAGGCTTCAAGATTCTACTGAGAGGAACACATGATACTTCCAAATTCAAAATATAAATATCCCCGTGGATTTTACATGGCCCTGTCCGGCACTGGGTTAAACAAGATACAGTAGACTGGAGGGAGTACTGGTCGACTGTAAATAGGACCATATCGCATCCAATATTGCAAACTGCACAGAATTTGACATGACCTGATCAAAGGTTTGACGCATTGAATCGGAAGATGCAGAGGGCCATGCAAGAAATCTTTGAACTGTTCTAACCCTGAATTGTGGTTTCTGAACCCCCTTGAAAACCCTAATGCGATTGCCTAACCCTTCTGATTTTGACTTAATGAGATTTGACAGAATAATTTGAGAAGGGGTTAATGATGATAAAGCGATTTATGACATCGTTACAGCGAGGTCATTGTAGGTTAGGGTAGAATAAAATTAGTTTTTTCTGCCTGTAAACTGCTACCACATCGGCCAGCTAATCAACGGATGCGAACGCCCAAAACACCGTATAATCTGTACTTGTGTCTCAAACCAGTTCATCACATCTATATTATTTGCAAATAAATGATTATTTACGTAGTGGTAGGTAGATAGTGAAGCACCCTGCCTTACCCCTTCCAACTGAGTATCTACAGACTCCCTCGGAAGCCACGAGGGGAGATTGGAGAGACGGGAGCTCGGGACGAGGGGAAGTGGTATGAAGTTGAGGGCTGTTTGAGCTGATAAACCACAATCCAACATGATCGTGATTTCCTTGAAGCGAAGGATGTAGCATGGCTTGTTGGGGTGACTGCTCAAACAATACTGCAACAACGAGAGATCATTTTCACCAATTACGAAGACTTTCACAAGCAGGACTGTCATGTGAGTAAGGATATAAATAAGATAAGTATTTCAAAGAACAATATTTTCACCTTCCTTATTAGCTTTCATTTTTCAGATTTAGTTGGCAGTTGGTTGTTGGGTTTCGTAAGGAATCCCTAAATGACACAGATTCGTATGGGATGGAAACTGTGATGCACTTATTATAAATGTGGTGATTGAATTAAACTTTCTGATCTATCTCTACGGTTCTTAAATATTAGCATTTATCAACATGAATGATGGAGATTCTTGCACATGGCTACTGAATATGGAAACATTTGGAAATTTGGAGAGTGCAGATTCGCATAAGTTGAAAAAACAAAATGAAATTACAATTTGGAATAATCAAACAAAAAATAAACCTTCAGCTTACTACCAATTTATATTTAAAACAAAGCTTTTCGCTCAAATTCTGAGCATCCTCAGGAACTCACATAAACACAAATCTGTGTTAGTACCTGAGTGTTTACAGTGAGCGAGTACAGATCTGTGTTTATGTGAGTACCTGGGGATGCTCAGAATTTGAGCGAAAAGCTTTGTTTTACATATAAATTGGTAGTAAGCTGAAGGTTTATGTTTTGTTTGATTATTCCACATTTTAAGATGGCTTACTACAAAATGTGCCATTAAATTCGATGAAAATGAAATCAGTTTTATTAAAGTTGAAGGAGGGGAAATTATATTCTAGGGGTTCCATTAATATGATTAATTAGTAATGGCTTAGCCATTATTAATTAGTAGTTTGCTTAGTCATTTCCCGGATTTGTGCGGTTTTCTCGTCAGCGTGACATGAGATCCTCACAGTTACATTAACATTGCATAAGACAAGACAACATTAGATCAGAAAAACAGGGGAGTCGAGAATCGTTCCTTCAGCGTAGTGGTTGTGTTGCTAAAGAAGGATATCAATTTTAGTTTGGTGGGGGCGTTGACGTTCACTAAAAATCCACATATTCCAGATGTAGATAACGTTTTCAGTGAGTATTTTGTATTAAATCCTCCAAGGTTTTCCTCAAACCTAGAAAGGGTGTTTGGTTCGAACGACCAACTCTTTGTTACTGTATTGAATACATGTCGCGATGTACGTAGGTACTTACTACCTGTATCCTCCTACCTCACCTCTTTATTCCCTCAGCTGGTTCAACTTACTCCTCTTCCTCCTGAAGCTCCACGTTCAGATCCCCCTCTATTAAATAGTTTCAAAAAATTAAAGGTTCGGTTATATCCTGCGATTCCATCACCTTCGCGAAGTGGAAAATCCTACATCTTGGTTCTGCTGCCAGAGAAGGCGTCTGGCAGGAAGCTCCAAGACCTAACAGGTCAGACCTTTTCCACCTTCCTACTATTGCCATCCAAGCACTGATCAGTGTACAGTCTAACTTTTTGTGAGCTCCTCATTTCTACCTAGCCTACGGATAGGGGCGTACGTACAAAGGGGTTAAGATTTTTTTTAAAATCAAAAATCGACTGGCATATTTCATTGTTCTGTTTTCTGTTGTCCAGGTACTACTCAAGCCCTGTCTCTGATTTCTTACGTTTTTTTCCCCCACAGAGTAGAAGAGCCATAGCTAGATTTTCTGTGATAAGCGGTTCTGGCTGGCGCTATGGAGTCGTGGATAGTGTAACACCGCGACTTCGCTTATGAAAACTCTGACAAGAGCAATGAGTCCGTCGGTGCAGTTCAGGCGAGTTCCAATCATGACGCACCCACAGGACATAAACTCACCAGTGTTACGAGAATCTATGGTGTAGCTGCTCACTCGCTATTAAAGGAAAATTCAAATTCGTAAAATGTACGTACCTACGTAATACTATGATACGTCTACAACAATACTAAACGAGTGATTTCGGGCAATTTTCTTTCAAGACATGTATAATACGTATATTATATGTCCCCTTGGCTACCTCTGGTAGGTACCAGTTCACAGCCTGGGATATTATTTTATACATAATTTACTACCTATATACAGGTCGTCCTTGGACGTTTCAACATATTTCAGTCGTTTGTAGGAGAATTCTCACATTACTACATTAGCGATTAGCCATGACCCACGTATTTTGGTGAACTAACTAGGTACCTACACATGAAACCGAGTGAACCGGAGCCGAACCGGTGGAGGTACTTGGAGCCGAACCTGTTACCGTAGGTGCCTATGTGGGGATCATTAGTACGCATGTTAGACGGAATACAATTTGCCTAATAGTACCTACGTACCCAGAAGTACTTATAATAAGGGCTTACCAGTTTCATCTTGGCTGGTCAGTAGATAAACGAGAAGGATGCAGTTAATGAACGCCACAGAATCACTGAATTACCTTACTGGTGACATGATGAAAATCAACTTCAACTTTATCCTAAATAATAGTTCAAAATTCAAAATATCTAAATTCAAACTGGACGCAATTTGCGACTGGACGTTGTTGTTGTTGTTATTCTTTATGTTGCCGCGAAGAAACACTTCATGCCGACAGTGGTGGTGATAGGTTGCATTTTTTCTTCTTGTGCAAGGTTAGTAAGATATAGGGTTGGTGATGTTAGGGAATGATTGAGGGTAGGTAGTATTTTTGCTGTCTGAGGTGAATGTTCGTTTCGTCAGTAGAATCAAAATCTTAGTTCAAGAAGGTAGAGTGTATTTGCCAGCTCTTTGGCTGGTTCCATGTTTCCTGAGGTTAGGCATTTTTTAAGGAAATCTGTGATGAGATCGGAATTTATGTTTGGCTCATCAGGAGAGAGAAACTCATACATGATACGCTGTGTCATGGATGCGGCATGGGGACATTTAATTAGAATGTGGGCCATGTCCTGAATTTCGCATCTGGTGCATTTGTCACAAATAGGAGAGTCATTTTTTTTCATAAGGAACGTAAAATATTTTGTTCTTCCGTGCCCTATGAGCATTCTGTTTATCGAGGAGATCGTCCTGTTGGTTAAGTGAAGGTGTTGCAGGAACCAGGGTGGCTTGAGGGGATCCTGGATAATAGCTCTTGTCCAGGAACCGGCACCGTTATGGTTAATATATTCTCGGTTCCAGGCCGTCAGGTGTTTGCTGTTGATTAGACTGTAGCAGTCAGTGTGGTTTAGTGAGGAGCTATTATCAAGTTCCCCGTTACAGGCACGGACCGCAAGACCATCAACAATAGCATTGAGAGGTACACCACAGTGGGAAACTACCCATTGTATAATAGTACTAAATCCCCGGCTGTGGAGTTTGTACAGTAATACGAATGTCCTTATCAGATGCAATGGTGGTGCATCACCTACACTACAATTTTTGAGTGCCTGTATGATGGATTTTGAGTCTGTAATTATTACCAGTCGGCACGGATTTGGATGGTTATGCAAGACATGCTCAAGAGCTAAATGTATTTCCGCATTATACGAGGATGTTTGATTACGGAGTTTTATGGCAGATCCAGTTTTGTGCTCTTTGCAGAAAAAAGCGGCTCCTACACCATTGTTATTTTTTGCCCCATCCGTATATATCTGCAAATGATTATTGTAGTGTTTGTGGAAGAACTGTAGGACCTTATCTTTGGTTTCTAGCGGGTGTAGTTGTTGAGTGGCCTTAGTAACTCCTGAAATGTTAGGAATAAATGCTGCTTTGTCCAAGGCCCCTGTAACTCTGAGATCCAGATCACCCTGATTCGGTAGATAGACGTTGTTATGGTTAATCAAGTCAAGCAGATAGGTGAGGTCTGTTTTCAGAGTAGCATATTTTCTTGCTGATGTGCGTTGGAGCAGCTCATTAAGTGCTTTTAGTTGATGATGGATTACAGGAGATTTTACACAGAGAAGCAGCAGCTGTTGTTGTACCAGAGATGAGATCCTATATCGTAGTGGTTGTAGACCAGCAATAGCATGTAGGGAATTGATCGGGGAGGTTTTGACTGCGCCAAGGACCTGTCTCAAAGCTTGATTCTGACATTTCTGGAGGTTACTAGTGTTAGTTGCCCGTGGCCACAGGTATACACTTGCACCATACTCAATTTTGGGGCGAATAACCATCTTGTATAGGACAAGCTGCTCAGTTGGGCGATTTCCCCAGGAGGATCCTTTGAGGAATTTGAGAGCTTGAAGGTCTTTTTGTACTCTTTGCTTTATGTACCTAGTGTGTTTACATCCATTGTTATATTGATCTAACCAGAGACCCAAATATTTAGTCGAATTTACTTGATTTATGTCTCCAAAGGCAGTAGTGATCTTCAGTGGGACAGCGTTCTGCTTCCCAGCGAAATTAATCAAAGCTGACTTACAGTTATTGATATGGAGGTCCAGATTGGCAAGATTGTGCTGCAGAGTGTTAAAGTCATCTTGAAGCTTTGTCATATTTTCATTTTTTGAGGTACCACTGATGTAGAGGGCTAGATCATCAGCATAGGTACTGAGTTGGGAATGTAAGATGTTCGTATGTAGTTTCGCAGTATATATATTAAATAAGACAGGACTTAAAATGGAACCCTGATCCAATCCATTGTTGCAAGTGATCGAGTTTACGCCATCAAAGAGGGTTTTTCCTGTAAAAAAATTATAAATCCACTTGATGATATATACTGGAAAATTCATTGTATGCATAATGTCTGCTAGGGTGGCAATGTTTACTTTGTTAAAAGCTCCTGTGACGTCGAGAAATAAAGCCTGTGTTGAACCACCTTGAAGACGGCAGGAGGTAACATCACTGTAGAGACGAACCAAATTATGATCGGTCCCGTGCCTCTTACGAAAACCATGCATGTGGGGTGGGAGCAAATTTTCTGTGGCCAAATGTAATTCTATCCTGCATTTAATAACGTTGTTCAGAGACTTGACTACGCAGGAGAATAGAGCCAGGGGTCGCACATCAGATGCAAAGATGCGTTGAAGTGAAGCATTTTTCTTCAAGTATATTAGTCTAATGATCTTCCAGTCTACAAGCGGTTTTGAATAACTTAAACAGAGATTCATTATGTCAACAAGTATCTTTTTAGCACTGTTTGGGAGGTGTAGTAACATGGAGAATGTGATGGCATCATTGCCAGGCGACGATTTCTTGTTAGACCTATGTAGCGCAGTGTCCAGCTCTTGGATAGTCACTTTTTCTATTGTTAAGGGCTGATCGAGAGGCTGGTTGGGGGTTTTGGGGTGGTGATTGTGTGTCAAGGAGTTTATTACTTCTGTGCAAACAGTAGTTTCATTAGAGGGATCGACAAAGCTGTTAGACATTTTATGATGATTGGCACCATATAAACGGATCATTCTCCATATGGAGGTGCTGGCCGGGTCCCTACAGGACATATTATGACAGTATTCATGCTAGTTATTCCTCCTGGCCTTATTTGTCACCTTTTTAGAGTCGTCATACTTCTCCTTGAAGAGTTTGTAGCTGCCTATGGTTCTCCCAGATCGATACTTGTCCTTGGCATCTCGTCGGGCTGTCATTGCTTCTGCACATTCTGGGTTCCACCAAGGCATTGCTTTTGTATAATTTGAGTAGGTGTTTTTATACTTGGGAATACTGTTATCTGCTCCTGCATGTATTACACTCTTCAGTTTGTTGTACTGATCTTCAACATTGTCTATAGTCATTGTCCCACTATTTCCAACCGTATGCCTTTCAATGTAATTTGTGTATTCAGGCCAATCTGCTTTATCCATTTTCCATTTCCTGGTTGTTGAGATCATGTGAGTATAAGTGATCTGTAATTGTGTGACTATCGGGTAATGATCACTCCTGGCAGGGTCATCAGTAACATGCCAAGATTTGCGACTGGACGTTAGTATCTTCATAAGACTGGACCGATCCAAGATCCATGCCACCAACCTACCAGGCATGGAAGAAGGGAAAAGGAGGCATGCCTACCAGGCTTCAACACTTCAAGCGTTCACTTTAACGTGAAAATAAAGTTCAATGTGAAGTTGTGTGTGTGTGTGTGTGTGTACTTTTTTCCTGGTGAGTGGCGAATTGCCTTCGACAGGTGTCTGCTATCTCTAGCTTGTGTGAGGCATGGGACTGGGGATAAGGTAACGATTAGAGACAGTGAAGCCACACTCTAGTACAGCTGGCTCTCTCTCTCTCTAATTATTACTAATTTAAATATTATTAAACAATTTGATTGAGGTACGTATGTCAGTTATGTGAACTAAATCGAGGAGTAGTTCAGTTGGCGGCGTTAGTTCTTCAAGATTAGTTCAGTCACGAACTACCCACCTCTATCTATGAGATAATTCTCATAAGGTTCGTTCTTAGTGGGCGTTCTGACAGTTCTCGAACTCATAAGAACTGGGACGGAAAATCCCGGGGCGTTCCGGAACTTGAGGAACCGCGTTCTGCACTGCGAACGATTTCAGAACTGGAAGTGGAATAACCTGTGTGCGCATGCGTCACCTATGTTCTTGAGTTCCAGTTCTGACAGTTCCGAAAAAAATCGGGGACTGTCAGAACCGTTCGGAACTGGATTCGCAAAACACTGCGAACGCAGAACTCGGCGTTCTCAGTGTTCCGGAACTGGGCGTTCTGGCACTGCGAACGACAAAACTCGACTGCGCTTGCCCAGAACCGTTCGGAACTGGCAGAACGCACACTGAGAACGAAGCTATAGTAATGTACTATTTGTCAAACTGAATTTGTCAAATGAACTGATTTGTCAAAATTGGAAATTCTTTCTCAAATCCTTTTCTAGCTTCCTCTGAGATGCCTCAAGGCTCACATCTAGGTCCATTATTATTCGTTTTGTTTATCAATGACATTAACTCAGTCCTTGGTGACTTTCCATATTTAATATTATTTGCAGATGACCTAAAGTTGTACACTACCATTCGAAATTCTGGTGATGCTCAGGTATTACAGGACAAACTGAATGATGTTGACCATTGGTTCACATTTAATGGACTCCAACTCAACTCAGCAAAGTGTAACATAATTACTTTCGCTCGTAAAATTGCACCCTTTAGTTTTGACTATAAAATTGGCGGGTCATACTTCATAGAGTTTCATGTGCACACGACTTGGGGGTTTTACTTGATGCATCCTTAACGTTTAAAAATCACTATGAGCAAGTTCAGCATAGAGCCTTACAAATGCTTGGTTTCATCATTAGACTCACGAAAGATTTCAAAAATGTAAATTCCTTAAAGCTTCTATACTTTACCGTAGTTAGATCTTGGTTAGAATACGCAACTGTTGTTTGGTCTCCCTTTTATCAAACCGACTGTCATCCATTAGAACTTGTTCAACATAAATTCCTCCGTCATATATAGCGTTTAAATTCAAACTGGATTGTGGAACTTATTTTAATTTTGATTATCAAGTTGCCTCAAAATGTTTAAATATTCAAACCCTTCAGACCAGACGTTTACAATTCGATGCTATATTTCTTGTCAAACTCATTTTAAATTTAATAGACTGCCCTGATCTGCTCTTCACTCTCAATTTAAAATTACCTTTCCACAATTTCCGTAATGTGCAAAATTTTACAACAGCTTTCCATCGCTCCAATTACCTCCGAAACTCCCCCATGTCACCTAACTACTTTTTTCAACGAATTCATTCGTTTGAGGTAATTTTATCTCCTGTAATGTCGCTCAAATATAACTCCTTTTCTCCGTTCGCTCACCATGATTTTACATAGGTGCACTTTTGATTAGCTAGGTACCTACCAACTCCTGTGTGTGTACTCATTTAACATAACAAAAAATCCAACTGAACCATCTCACAGATATAGCAATACAAGTAGTTACCTACCTATTCATTTAATAAAAATATCCTTCAACAAAGAGAATGCAAAAATATCAATTTAAAGCAATAGGTAGGTATGTACCCGCATATCAAGTAAAACATGGTCTGAGGAATGTAACAAATAGGTAACTACTTTGGGAAAAAAACAATTCTAATCATTGAAAACTATCATGAAATAGGTACATTTTGAATTTTACCGTTTCATAACTCTCTCTCCCTCTCTTTAGCAAATGTTTTAAAAAATCACAGGTAGTATTTTTTTTCTACCCTTCTGTTTTGAGACCCCACTGGGGAAGTGGGGACACCAGCCTCTCCTTACCTTACGGGAGACGTTGGACAATGTTCCCATTCGTTTTGCATTCTGCTCCACTCTGGCTAGACTCTCCTACCAAAACAGAGGTGTCGCCAGCAAAGGAGATAAGGTCTCCCTGGACATCCAGGTCAAATGCCCTGTTCAGATAGACGAGAAATAAAATTTGTCCAAGGCCTGAACCTTGGGGGACACCATCAGAGACCATCCGCTCAGAACTGAGTTTGCCGTCAATTCCTACCTACTCAACTAATTGTTTTAACTCCATGTGACCTGAGTCTTTACTCATTAACCATGCATGGAGTATCCATGTGTGGTGACTGTTTGGGTAGGTAGTGTTGGGGTTGAGGAGAGAAAAGAGTAGAGTGATAGGTTGGAAGAGGATAGGAAGGAAGTATGTGCTCCGAAGGAGTCTTTTTACTAACTCCCCACGCTTTTCATCACAGCCGGCGTTAGTTTGGAAAGGAGGTTGGTTAGCTCCCCGTGGTTTTCATCACAGCAGGCGTTAGTTTGGAAAGGAGGTTAGCTCCCCGTGGTTTTCATCACAGCAGGCGTTAGTTTGGAAAGGAGGTTAGCTCCCCGTGGTTTTCACCACAGCAGGTGCTGTAGGTAGTGGTTCCCCGTGGTTTTCACCACAGCAGGCACCTGGGATGTGAGATTTAGTACCCCATGGTTTTCACCACAGCAGGTACTAAAGGAGAAGGAAGTGTCCCATGGGTTTCACCACAGCAGACACTGGGAAGAAGGAGGCTACTACCCCGCGGTATTCACTACAGCAGGTGCTAGAGGAGAAGAAGGCATCCCGCGGTTTTCACCACAGCAGATACCGGGAAGGAGGAAGGTAGTACCCCGGGGTTTTCACCACAGCAGGTACTAGTGGGGGAGGTATCCCCAGTTTTCACCACAGCAGATACCGGAAGGATGCACGGTTTTCACCACAGCAGGTGTTAGAGGAGAAGGTGGTATCCCGCGGTTTTCACCACAGCAGATACCAGGATGGTGCACCCCACGGTTTTCACCACAGCAGGCCCAAGGAAAGAAAGAGAGTAAATTGGGCAAGAGAGAAGTCGAGGGTAAGAGCCGGATCGGTCGAATGAAGAGCTGGGCCTGAAGGGCTGTTTATATAGCAACTTTTCCACCCGTCCCCAGTCCACAGTCGGCCGTTACGACTGTTGTGACCGGTGGCGGTTGATGGGAAAAACCTCTTCGGCTAGGTACTTTACCCTTGGCGCTGCCCAGCTCAACATTCCCGTCGTTTATTTGGTTGAATCTTATAACTGTATTACAGGAGAGGGTTCTGTGAGGGGAATGAGGACACCATGCCCACCTCCACCTGCCCACTGAGTAGAACCTAGTAGAACAGATCCAACTATTCTATAGATTCATGTGATTCAAATGAGGTGTGAGGAGGCTATACTGCTAAGTGCCCACTCGAATTGGCGGACGTTTTTTGTTTCCTATCAGCAATCTGTTGCAATAGATTTCCATCAAAATTTTGAAATTGTGGCTTTTGTGTTTTCTTATCCCCACAAAAAAGTGAATAAAATGTCATAACTGTGAAACCTCGAAACCCGACTTTTGTACTAAAACGGCGGACAGACAGAAATATTTTTATTGCATTTTCGGATTCTACTTAAACCATGAAATTTTGAGGGGGGAGGGTGTCGTGAGTCCCTCCCGGGAACACTCCACTAGTAACTTTAAGCTCTCACCAACATTCTAATGCCAAACTTAGTTTCCGTCAATAAACAAGTGAGTGGGGAGACAGGCCACAGAACCCAGGGTACACAACCTGGGGCCCCACCACCAACCCCTAACAGGGGGTTGGAGGGAGAGGCCTCCAGTTCCTATAAAACCCTGGATCCTGGGGCTTTAGCCTCATTCGACACTTCCTCTAACTAGCTCTCTCTTCTCTCCTCTACCTTGCTCCCCCTCTCAGATGATCGGTGGATTACCGCCGCCTGAGAATACCTTCTCCTTCTTGTCTAGATGATCGGTGGACTACCGCGGCCTAGACAAGCACCTCCTCTCTCAAACCTAGATGATCGGTGGATTACCGCCGCCTGGGTAAATTCCTACACTCACCTCTATCTCCCCCTTAACCGGGCGTAGATGATCGGTGGATTACCGCCGCCTGCGCCTTTCCTTTCCTCACGCCACCGTGATGAAATTCTAAATTCATCACAGTGGTGAACCCGACGTTCACTCAACCTTCCTTTCCTTCCCTTCTCATGTGCCAAAACCCAGTCTCAAGTTAAGTTCGGTCCAATTTCAAATTCAACCAGTCAAAGTGATAATTCAGTCGGTCCGTTTAAATTTCGCACTTTTCGCCCACACTACCTCAACCGCTCGGAGACCGCAACCTCTCACACCTCCGCTCAACCACACACATCTCCGCTCCCGAAATTTGCGAATTTCGATTTTGAAATTTTTAAATTTGAGTTTTCAAATTTCAGACCCCAGCTATGGACCCGAACTCGCCATCGCCCCCGCTCCTACGACCAGCCACGCTGCAGCCGCCCGCCGCTCCGACAACGGACGCAACGGCTGCACTCAACAACCCGTTCGCCACCCTCTCACCGCCTGGCTCCGCCGCATCGACCTCCACTGCCGCCGCCACCGCCGCTGTGGCCGCAGCACACGCCGCCGCCGACGTCACGTGCACCTCCTCCGCCTAGCGGACATGGTGCACGACCTCGCCGCCGCCGCCAGCGTCGGCGAAATACGCAACCCCCGCACCACATCCCCTCCACGACAACACGCCTCGACGTCCCGCGGCGGGCCCCCCTCCTCGCCAAAACGGGGGGGACCACCTCCCTTCCCCCCCCCCCCCCCCCCCCCCGCCCGCATCAACTACACCACCGCCACCAAGGCCTCCTACACCTCCTATGCCGCCGCCACGGCCGCCAACCTCCCACCAGCAACTCGCTGCGCCACCAAACCCCTTCCCCGGACGCACAACATTCCCCCACCCAGGAACGGCAACCCCTCCACCTCCCCCACGGCCGCACCTCCCTGCGCCGCCACCAACCCCCGTCCCCGAACACACACCATTCCCCCACCCAGAAACGGCAACCCCTCCACCTCCCCAACGGCCGCGCCTCCCTGCGCCGCCACCAACCCCCGTCCCCGAACACACACCGTTCCCCCACCCAGGAACGGCAAAACCCCCACCTCCCCCACGGCCGCACCTCCCTGCGCCGCCACCAACCCCCGTCCCCGGACACACACCGTTCCCCCACCCAGGAACGGCACCCCCTCCACCTCCCCCACGACAGCGCCTCCCTGTGCCGCCCCCAAACAACACTACCCCTCCTACGCCGCCGCCACGGCCGCCAACCCTCCAACCGCGCCTAGCTGCGCCGCCAAACCCCTCACCCCACCACCAACCGTTCCCCCACCCAGGAACGGCACCCCCTCCACCTCCCCCAAGACAGCGCCTCCCTGCGCCGCCCCCAAACAACACTACCCCTCCTACGCCGCCGCCACGGCCGCCTACCCTCCAACCGCGCCTAGCTGCGCAGCCAAACCCCTCACCCCACCACCAACCGTTCCCCCACCCAGGAACGGCCCCTCCACGCCCGCCACCAGGGCCACCAACCTGCCGGCCGCACCTCACGGCGCCGCCAAAACCCTCTCCCCACCAACTACCGTTCCCCCACCCCGGAACATACCCCCCACAACCGCCACCAGGTCCTCCAACCCCCCGGCCGCACCTCGCGACGCCGCTACCCCACCTCCAGACAACCCCCCCACCGTTCCCCCACCCCGGAACGGCAAAATGTCAACCCGCGTCGCTTTCGCAGGGGACAAACCCCCACCGCCACCAACACCCCTCAACTCAGGCAACCCTGCTCCTGGCCTTCCGCCCCCATTTATGTTTGCCTTGGCCCTCAGCCCCTGTCACCTTGCGCCTTCAGCCCTTCTCACCTTCCGCCTTCAGCCCCACGAGTTTTAGTTTAGTCCTCATCTTTGGCCTTCAGCCCCACTTATGTTTGCTATAGCCCTCAGCCCCTGTCAACTTGTGCCTTCAGCTCCACGAATCTTGGTTCGAACTGGGGGGACCTCTGTCGTGAGTCCCTCCCGGGAACACTCCACTAGTAACTTTGAGCTCTCACCAACATTCTAATGCCAAACTTAGTTTCCGTCAATAAACAAGTGAGTGGGGAGACAGGCCACAGAACCCAGGGTACACAACCTGGGGCCCCACCACCAACCCCTAACAGGGGGTTGGAGGGAGAGGCCTCCAGTTCCTATAAAACCCTGGATCCTGGGGCTTTAGCCTCATTCGACACTTCCTCTAACTAGCTCTCTCTTCTCTCCTCTACCTTGCTCCCCCTCTCAGATGATCGGTGGATTACCGCCGCCTGAGAATACCTTCTCCTTCTTGTCTAGATGATCGGTGGACTACCGCCGCCTAGACAAGCACCTCCTCTCTCAAACCTAGATGATCGGTGGATTACCGCCGCCTGGGTAAATTCCTACACTCACCTCTATCTCCCCCTTAACCGGGCGTAGATGATCGGTGGATTACCGCCGCCTGCGCCTTTCCTTTCCTCACGCCACCGTGATGAAATTCTAAATTCATCACAGAGGGGTCAGAATTTTTTTTCATGCTCGATTCCAATGGTTCATTATTGAAAATAATAAACCAAAACAACCTGTTGAATATCCAGATAAAATTAGGGAGTCCCGAGAATGGCCCACCACCCATCTGTCGAGCTGGTGGCCCAGGAGTCTCCTGTGCAGGACAGGCCCATTGCCCACTCCTAGGGATGGCAACGATACATCGATGTTTCTCAAACATCGATGGTTCCTGAAAAAACATCGATGTTTTTCCATCGATGTTTCTTTGGCGATGTTTTTGCGCCCTCGATGGTTGGTCACCGATACATCGAAACATCGATACATCGATGTTTCTATTTTTTTTGCCATAGAGTAACGGTGTTTTAATTTTTATTTCGATAGTAAAAGTCAGGGGAAGTTGAACGTTATGGCATCGAAATCTTAGGTACTATATTTATGTAAGGTTATATACCTTTTGAACTTTTGTATTATTAACTTTGCTATTGTTCTCACCTTTATAAATAAGTTCAACAACATTCGAGAAGTGTTATATTTTTCCAAACCCACTTACTTTTACCCTCTTTATAACCATTAGAATTTTTCATACAAAACATCACTGTCTCTGATGAGTGTCAACAAAAAAAAAGGTTATTAGTTACTGGACAGAACCTTTCACTGAAATGATGAGCATCATCAGGTTACAACACATAATCGAGATAAATATAATGTGTGTTGTACATACAACCTGATGTTGCTCCTTTTTTAGTGAAATGCTTTGTCCAATAATATGAGTAAAACTAAAATGAATAGAAATTTTAAAAAGTAATGTCAACAAGTTACATTTTTAAATTTAAAAATTTAGCACCTCAATGAGTTAATATCATGTTTATAGCATCATTAAAGACCATTTTTGAACCGAGGAATTTCTTTTGATGCTTTCAGAATATTTTCTTATGATTAGAAAAAAAGTCAGGGATGGCAAAAAAAATGAACCATCGATGTATCGATGTTCTTTCCAAAAACATCGATGTAGGAAAACCATCGATGGGTTCGTCCCGATGTTTTCTCCCCATCGATTGTAGCCCGGCGATGTCTAGAAACATCGATACATCGATGGTTCATTTTTTTTGCCATCCCTGCCGGGCACTCCGTGGGTGGTCCGTTGAGTGGGGAGGTGTCCACCCCATCTACCCCTTTAGCAATGACGTAGTGGGGGGATGGGTGCGAAGAGGGGCTGATGGTGGGGGGGGATCAGATGTCACGTGGGCAGTCGACTCGACGTTGAAGGCAGGCCTTGTACCCCTTCCCCGCGCCATCCTTAGCCCGCGTTACCGCCAGCCCAGAGTTTGTTTTGTTTACCTACAACTCCTATCAGCATCAGTTCTCGTCATCAAGCGTAAGTAAGTTTATTTGAACCACTTTTTCTCTTAATTTGAAATCCTTATTGCCATACACCGTCCCGTCGTTTGTAACCACCGCAAAATCCCACCTTTTCCCGCCGTTTGATATTACACATAAATCACAAAATGTGTCTGATTGCGACGTTTTACTTCTCTAAAATTCGAGCGAAATATTTGCGATGATTTCCGAGTGTTTTCTTTGGTTTTCCACCGTCGTGTAATCTTGTAAATGTGGATCTCGTGTCAAGGCGATGAGCGGGCGCAGCCGGCCACGGTAGGGAACCACCTCGCGCCGCCATGTTACCCGTCTCAAGCCCCCTTGTAGTTCGACCAGGCCACCTCGCATCCTTCCTGTACCCAGCCATCGAGTTTTCCCACAAAATATTTCATTTCTGGTAATTACACGACATTTTTACCGTCGCAAACTGTCCCGATCTACTATTGGCGACCTCGGGAACTGACGGACAACGTTCAAAATGGTGTTTAATCTTCCTTTTTGGACGGTAAGTTGAGTTTTAAATTTGAGTTTTTCTTTGCTCGAGTGTTCCCGTGCTGTAAAGCTGATAGCTTCCTGCAGAGCCCTCTTATTCAATTTTTCTCTCACCAGTTGCTCACTGCATTACTTCTTAAACCCGCTTCTACATTAATCACTGGGATAAAACATAATAATGAATCCTAGTTACCCATCACGACCGCTTCACAAGTCACAACCCGTTGTTAGTACCTACCTGCCTACTCTCCGCATTACCCAGATCATTCATATAGCTTGAACACTCCCCTCCCTCCCTTAAGTTATTTGTAAACTCTTCATTTTATACGTGTGTTGAGTTGTGCCGTCCATTCATACTTAGTTGAAATATTGAAAACTTAGGGTACCCCAAATCTGTAACGGGTTGGTATTACCCTATTATAAAAGTATGTACCTACATACCTACCTAAGGTTACGGATTTAGATAAGAAAGTAAATAGGGCCCTAAATGTTGGGTATCAATTTTACCTTTTAATGGACGCAAATTTGTATAATGTCATCCATCTGCCCTTTCAAGAACGCTTGGGGAAAATAAAAAATGAGTTACAGAAAAGTAGCCTATCCACTTTGAACAAAACACACTGTCATAACAGTCGGAGACATTAGTAACAATTAACAGAATGAGCATTGGAGAGGTTTGCTTATAATAGACCAGAAGTGAAAGGAGAAGGGTTGTGGTTGGCTGTTGAAGTGAAAGGAATCAGGGTGGTGGTGGTGGGGAGTAAAACTTGTCATCCTTAAGTTCCGACAAGCACAGCCAGAGGCTGCAGAAAGCTCCTTGTTGAATTGTTTCAAATCGAAATTGGACTTTTATTGTCGAATTCCCACCTTATTGTGGGGGTGAAGTGAGAAGGTCCGGTGTCCGGAGGATCGAACGATAGCCTATAACGTGGCCCAGAATTTGCTGATCACAATGAGCTGTCTGGCCCTGATTGAGTGTTACAGACACACACACACATCCTTTGCGTTTTATATAAGATAACTGCTTTTTTGCCATTTCGAACTACGTGCGCCATTTTGGCACCAAATCTACCCATTTAGTAACTGGGCAATTTTCATGGCTTGCAAACTCTTCTTTTTAATTACCAAATTCTGTTGAATAACTGAAATTAACACAGTGAGGTGTTGATGTCTGAAAGTCCAGGCAGAAAACGGGTGTGAAATGAAGTATCAAGTAAATTGCTGAGTAGCTGAACTGGAATCCTTTGCTATGCTTGAGGATCACTTTAAAGGACGTACAGAACTGCAGTGGATAGATGGATGGATCTAACAATTTGTAAGTAAATTTAAAAAAGTCCTCAAAATCAAACCAAGGGAAAGGTCATAGCTCTTGAAGGTTGCCATGAAGGTTTGCCACTACTAATGTGGGGTTGTTGGCAGCATTGAGAACCTTCCCCATAAGCTGTCCCTCCGCCTCCTTGGCCCAACAACCAATCAGATGTCAATAGACCTGATACTTCATTTCTTGCCACATTTTGGTTTATTATTCTGCGAATAATACACCTATGTAATCGCTCAGCAAAAAATTGTTATAACACCCCCTCAACATTTTGGTTTATTATTCTGTGAATAATACACCTATGTATTCGCTCAGCAAAACATTTTTATAACACCCCCTCAAACTTTTTTCTTTTCCGTTTCAAGGTGCGTAGATTCCAAAAATGCAATGTCCGTCCGCCGTACGCCGTATCACGTGTACAGGCTTCATTTTAGATCTAAAAAAGTCGTTCTTTCGCACACATGCTCCATTTGGGCCCTAGTTGTGTCCCGAAACTTTTCAGCCCGATCGGAATATACCCAGGGGTGTTATGAGTGAAAATGTGTGTAAAAATAGGTACTTTTTGCGTTTTAGCAACATGTTAGTAAAATGAGCTTTTGAGGTATCGTTTTCCATGTTTTCGGGGACGAGAATACCGAATATGAAGTCGATTTTGGCCAAAGACGCGGAAATTGAGGTTTTACCATTGGTTCAGCTCCCAAAATTGGTTTTTTTTTTAGTCAAAAACCTGGAAAACTGTCTGAAATCACCATCAATGTGTATACTAACATTAGTAAAAGTGTAAACAGCTGAATCAAGACCATTAAATCGCACTACCCATGATCAAAGATGATCTGGGGGAAAAAAAAGTGTACCTATTTCATGTTTTGGGGGCCAAAATTGGTGGAAATCATCAGGAATAGCTATTTCAATCATTCCACATGAAAGAAACTATAAATTTAACTGCCAACAAGAATCTCTAGAACTCCAATAGAATAATAAACCCATGTGACAAGGACTTTGCAGCGTTTTTTCTTTTCCGTTTCAAGGTACGTAGATTCCAAAAATGCAATGTCCGTCCGCCGTATCACGTGTACAGGCTTCATTTTCGGTCTAAAAAAATCGTTCTTTCGCACACATGCTCCATTTGGGCCCTAGTTGTGTCCCGAAACTTTTCAGCCCGATCGGAATACCTATACTCAGGGGTGTTATGAGTGAAAATGTGTATAAAAATAGGTACTTTTTGCGTTTTAGCAACATGTTGGTAACATGAGATTTTGAGGTATCCTTTTCCATGTTCTTGGGGACTAGAAGACCGAATATGAAGTCGATTTTGACCAAAGACGCGGAAATTGAAGTTTTACCAAAGGTTCAGCTCCCAAAATGGTTTTTTTATGAGTCAAAAACCAGGAAAACTGTCTGAAATCACCATCAATGTGTATAATAACATTAGAAAATGTGTAAACATGTGAATAAGACCTTTAAATGGCACTAACAATGATCAAAGATGATCTGGAAAAAAAAGCGTACCTATTCCATGTTTTGGAGGCCAAAATTGGTGGAAATCATCATAAATAGCTATTTCAATCATTCCACATGAAAGAAACAATAAATTTAACAGCCAACAAGAATCTCTAGAACTCCAATAGAATAATAAACCCATGTGACAAGGACTTTGCAGCGTTTTTACTTTATAAATCACCATAATTTAAAAAATACCGCTTATGTTTGAAAACAGGCTTTAAACTACCATTTTTGAAAGGGCTCTGAATATTATATAGTATAGGACTCAGGTTCAAAGGTCTAAAATCACTACACCATATTTATATATACAGAGGTTGAGGTTAAGGTCTACAAAAATTTCTGATAAAAAATGTCCTATAACAATTTTTTTTGCCGAAGCTTTTTCACTTGTAAGATTTTTTTCGTGTTTTCGACCTAAGTCACTAAAATGGCCATAACCCGCTTACTGCATTAAAACCCATGCCGAATACTGGGGCGAACCCAAAATCTTCGAGGGCGGACGTGGCGAATTTCACCAGCAGCAACTCCAAGCACGATTGCAGCAGCGGCTGCTAAAATTGTCTCTCCCTCGTCACTCATTATTCACAGATCAACAATGAAATTCAATAAAGAAATTAAATTCGCTACAGTGAAATTCTACGGACCCAGGAAAACAGAACTCGAAGGAGACTGGAGGCGGCCTGAGGGCGATCGCCCCGTCCACACTACTCTTGTATGTGGACGGCAAGCTGACCCGACCGTTTCGGATCCGACGAGGGTGCCCACCCTCATTCCGCATAGTGTGGACGCGCCTTAACACATTAAGTCTGCTCAAAAAATTTTGGTTTGACATCAGGGGGATAGGACATTTTACGCTTTTTCTAACGGTATAATCCATTTTTATTTTACGTTGTATCCAAGGGGACTTATTGCCGTTTTAGTGGCGTAAGGTCGATATGCAGAAAAAAATCTTGAATTGTCAAACAGTCAGGAAAAATGGCGACTTAAAAAAAGTCCAAGTGGCACTTTTTGTCGGAAATGAGCTCTAGATTCGACTCCTGAAGTTTGTAAAACCTTGAGTGTGTTCACCCTGTAGAATAGTTGGGTAGATTCATTTTGATAGGGAACATCTTCTGCGATCCAACCCGCGTGTACCTACCCTCAAAATGTCAGCTCTGAAACGGTCAGCATCGTGCAAGTTACAGTACGATTCCAGTGAAACCCATACGGAACTATCAAAGTTATTCCTGATCGACCCTCCAAATCTGAACTCATTTCAACTACATCTATATAAGGTAGTAGTGGGCGTTTCAATTATATCACCGTTGCGCATGCGCAGACAAAGATTTCCATGATTTTGAAACGGGATCATTTGCGATCCAACCTGCGTGCACCCTCAAAATTTCAGCTCTATGCAACTATTTTTCGTGTAGTTAGAAGCGTTACAATGTAATGGTCAAAATTTCATGTTCCCTTGGTGTGACATATGAAGTTGATTTAATACCTCTTTGCGCGCTGTTTTAGGGATCACAAGCTGGCACCCCTTCAAAATCATGCCGTCCACAATTGTCAAGGAATGTCTCACACACCAGTATGGAAGTAAATCGGCCTGGAGGGCTGTCTTATTGGATGGGAACCCTTCTTCGATCTGTTTCTTCAGGGCCTGGTATTCACTGTCGGTTTCTGCCAGCTCCATTAAGGTCGTTAATGAGGGATCTTGTAATTCCACCTCGTACACCGTAGATATCCGGAGTGCAAGAGGACCGTCAATTTCTGCCAGTAGGTCGTCTTCTTTTGGAGTGGACACTGGAGCACGAGAAAAGCAGTCTGGGACCAAGTGCTTTTTCCCTTCTCTCCATTCCATTTCACAATTGAATCCAGTTAACTTCTCCTTCAGGCGTTGTAGCCTCGGATTCTCAATCTCATCTACAGTTTGTTTGTTTATGATCGAAAGGAGGGGTTTGTGGTCGTTGACAATTGTGAAATAATGTAGTCCTTACATCTTACATTTCCACACGGCCCACACTATGCCTAACATCTCTATTTCGATCATAGCATACCCCATCTCTGTATTTGTGAGAAATCGCGACCCACACTGTATCATCTTCCATCGTCCATCATGTTCTTGAAGTAAAGCGTATCCAAGCCCATTGGTACGGGAAGCATCAACATGAATTGCAGTTTTTCGGCCCAGTTCGAAATGTGTCAAAATGGGGGGCGCCATCAACATCTCTTTCACAGATTCGAACGCTTTTCCATGGATTGAACTCCACGAAAACTCATTCTTAGTGCTCAGAAGCTCTCTCAAGGGACCAGCTGCCGCGCTGATGCTGGACGAGAAGCTCCCGAGTTGATTCACCATTCCCATGAAGGATCTCAACTCCGTTATATTCTGGGGGGTGCGGAACTTGGCAATGGCCTCCAGTTTCCTCGGGTCTGCTTCTATCCCTGTTTTCCCTACAATGTACCCCACATATGGAAGTCCTGGTTTTGCAAAGAAAAACTTATCTTTGTTCAGGGTGATGGACGAAGCTCTACACCTTTCTAAGATTTGTTTGATCCGAGCATAGTGGGCTTTGAACTCCTTATCATAGGCCAAAATATCGTCAACAACTTTCTGAATATTGCTAACCCCATTCAACGCCTCATCACCTCGTCGACAGAACTCATCCCCCGAACTTATAAGGCCCATTGGAGCTCGCAGGAATTGGTATCTACCCCAAGGTGTCAAGAACGTGGTCAGTTTTTGACTCTCTTCGTCCAATTCCATTTGAAAATATCCCGATGCAGCATCCATGGCCGAAAAATAGGTGTTACCTACTCCAATGTCAGACACAGCTTCCCATGGGGATTTGAAAGGATGGATCGGTCGCTTCACATATTTGTTTAATTTTGTGAAATCAACACACACACGGATTTTCCCGTTGGGCTTCGGAACTACTACCAGAGGGCTCACAAAGTCTGAGGCTTCTTCTGGTGATGGTCTAATTATGCCCTTGGATACCAAGTCATCCAGTTCCCGTTTCACCTGGTCTCTCCACGCAAATGGCACCTTCCGGGGGCACGTTATAGCGAAAGGGACAACATCATCTTTCAGCTGAACGTGCACCTTGTTGCTCTTCATGGGTTTGAGGACCGTCGTGTCAAATACATCTGCATACTCTTTAAGTAGCCTTCCCTTGATTTCTTCTATCTCATATTCTGTGGGGTTATCAGGGATAGAATAAATTTGGTTGACAGCCTCGAAGTGTGGCAAGGGACGGGGAAAATTCTGGTGAATTACTCTGAGAGTCTGTAGTGTCCTCCTGTCAATGAGTAATTCCCTTATTCCCATGCAGACATATATTTCAGCCTCTGCAGTACTGTCTTCATACCTAATAGTGCACGGTAACTTCCCCATGACTTGGATCTGTGACCCATTGGCTGCTGTGAGAGAGACCGCGGTTTTAACCAGCATCGTCGGACTAACTTTCAGATATTTGAGAATGTCTATGCCAGCCACACTTACCTCAGCTCCTGTGTCAGGAACAGCATCGCATAGCATCTCCACTGCCTGTCTGAGGCTGGGCGATACCATGACTTTGAACCGGCTGCCCGGGCTGCACCGCCTCGTCAGCTCGTTTATCCTCATGTGCCTGACTTCTGTATGCTGGTCCATTTCTTGTTCTGCCTCTTGAATCTGCCGTGCATATGTCTTGGACTTACAAAATTTTGTGTAGTGTCCTTTTTTCTTGCAGACATCGCATTCATTATTCACTGCTGGACACTCTTTGAGGGATGTATGCCACGGATTACCACACCGTAAGCATTTCTTTTTTGTCGGTTGACGGGAGACCTCTGAGACGGTACTGGACCCTTTAGATTCTTCCCGGATCACCATCTCCTCAGCTTCGCACAGCCTCGTGATTTCCGTCAGATCTGCCGAGTCTGGGAGCGCACGGCACTTTTTCCTCACCTGTTCACTCCTGAGACTCTCTATCACGTTGTCTGCAAGGCACTGTTCGTAACAGTGGGGGCACGGGTCTGCTAGCTGAAACAGTTTCAGCTTCTCTCGGTAGAAAGAAATAAAGCTTTCTCCTTCTTCTTGGCGCCTGCTGGTGAACTGGCTTCTGCGTATCCGTCCATTATCCTTTTTACGGTAGTATGTGTCCAACTTATCTAGTATCCCTACTTCATCACTTCCATATGGGACGTTTAAGAGTAATCTTAACACGTCGGATATATCCTGACCCAAGAAGGAAAATAATATCGCATTAGCCTGTTCAATTGGGGCCCTGTTAGCGCCCTGGGCCCTGAGGTAATTCTCATATCTCCTCCGCCAGTCTTGGAACTGTGAAAACGAGTATACCTCCTCGAGAGGTTCAGGTTTGGGGATCCCCGGTAACTTGCTTACTTCAGTTGAAACAGTCGATGTCCTCGGCGGCTGGGATTGTGGAGCCGGGCGAGGCCGTCCCGGTGTATCGGCACCATCACTCTTTGGTGACATCATTAACTTGAGCTGCTCTGCGATTGCCTGAACCGACTTCTCAAGCGAGGCAATCCTGTCAGCCTCCGTCTCCTCCGGCACCTTATTCGATGTCCTTCTACCTTTCTTCGGCATGTTTGTCTGCTGTAGGATTTACCTACCGACTGCGCCATGTTCTGATCTAAGTACGATGAGAATAATACATTCGTGAGGATCGTGAACAATAACTGAACTTTTATTTGTTTATAACACAAAACTAAGGTGCCTCTTGGCAACCACTCACGGTGCTACCACAGTAGTAGTGGGCGTTTCAATTATATCACCGTTGCGCATGCGCAGACAAAGATTTCCATGATTTTGAAACGGGATCATTTGCGATCCAACCTGCGTGCACCCTCAAAATTTCAGCTCTATGCAACTATTTTTCGTGTAGTTAGAAGCGTTACAATGTAATGGTCAAAATTTCATGTTCGCGCATGCGCAGACGATAGTTACAGTACGATTCTGATGAAATTCATGTGGAACTATCAAAGTGTTATTCCTGATCGACCCTCCGAATTTGAACTCATGTCAACTATATTTTAAGGTAGGTACCTAGTTATGGGAGTTTCAAGTATTTCACGTTTGCGCATGCGCAGACGAGATACAGTACTTTTTCAATCATTTCTGTATGGGACCATCTGTGACCTAACCCGTACCTACCCTCCCAATTTCAGTCGATTTCGACCATTACTTCGGGTAGTTATGGGGTGTTGCAATGAATTATCACAGACACAGAACCAAAAACGCTGCAAATCCCTGCACAACGGTTTATTATTTTGTATAGAATACCCTCCTGTTACAGATCACAGCTCTATGTATAGATAACCCTTCTATATAATATGATATGTACTATTCTATTATATACATATTATGTAGATCGCAGACCCTCCGTAGGTTAGTACCTAACCCCGTACTCGTTACTAGGTACCTACCTAAATCACGAGTTAAATGTTGCTAAAATAATTCTGCCGATGACAAACAGTACCTAACAAAAAGAAACACACATAATGAAGTTCTGAAAAGAAATTGTTGATGAGGAGTGAAAAAAGTACCTACCAACAAACTCCAGCCCCTTCTACGTAGATGGTATACTGAACCGTTGTGTAATAATTTACCGTTGAGTAATGATTTACCATAGTAATAATTTACCCATCAATAATACTTCAACGTTTGTTCAAGTTTCACTACCTACCAACAAACTCCAAAAGAGCCATCATTTTTCAAGCGAAATAATATCACAGAACAACCAACTCGACTTCATACTCCGCCAATATACATAATCAGGTGATCCCTACCAATGATTGGCCGTATTCACTAATTCCTATTGTGGGCGCGTCTCTGGTTACGAGATTTGGTTTGAATTGTATACAATTTCATTCACACTGGAGTCGAAAATGCCTGTCGGTGCAAACTTTGGGGCCTTACTGTGAACGAACGGCTGGACGTACGATGCTCCGGATGGTCTTAAAAAACTCGCAAGTTCAAGAACTATTTAAAACCGTAAAAATATTTACGTAAAAAAATTGTATAGGCGTTTTGAAAATTTCAACCCCTATTTTGAACCCCTTAGAGATGACTCACAGTAACGTCGAGCTTCGAGGACCAACTAGACGCCGAACGGAACCTATAACCCGAATTTCATCAATTTTGTTTCATGGTAACTAAGAAAAGTGGCCCGTACGGCGTACGGCGGACAGACAGAAATATTTTTATTGCAGTTTTGGATTCTACATACCTTGAAACGTAAACCATCAAATTTTGAGGGGGGGTAAGAATTTTTTTTTTCATGCTCGATTCCAATGGTTCATTATTGAAAATAATAAACCAAAATATTCCTTGATGTCTGAAACGCAGAATGGTAGTGGAAATTTACATTTTGGAGGACGCAGTTTTTTTTGTTTTTTTTACTCACGAATCCAAGGCTTCCCTACCTTCCGGTAGTGAGGAAGCAAAACAGGACCCACAAACGTTTGAAAAACTGAAAATTACCAAAATTTTACGAAGTTTGATATTCAGGTTTATTTTTTACCCATCGAATTCTCTTTAAAAAAAATTGATTTGGCATCAGAGAGATGGGAAATTTAATGTCTTTCCTATGGTCAATCACATCTAGTACAGTCGTTGCCTTGAGCGGGTTATGGCCATTTTAGTGACTTAAGGTCGAAACCACAAAAAACGTCTGCCAATTCGAGTAGGCAGTAGCTTCCTCACTTGAATCACATGAACGTACAGAATAGTTGGGTAGGTTCGTTTTGATACATGGACTATTGGCGATCCAACCCGCGTGTACCCTCAAAATTTCAGCTCTACGACTATTTTTCGCGGTTAGAATCGGTTACAAGAAAACTGGCAACATTCGTGATCGCGCATGCGCTGACGAATGAAATTCATATAGATCTATCAAAGTATTATTCCTGATCGACCCTCCAAATCTGAACTCATTTCAAAGGTAGTTATGGGCATTTCAAGTATTTCACGTTTGCGCATGCGCATACGAAATTATTTCCATGATTTTGGAACGGGACCATCTGTGATCAAACCCGCGTGCACACTCAGCTCTCTATACTTTTCGCGTAGTTACAGTTGAATCCCGCGAATTTTTAGAAAACTTTAATTCCGGGGCTGGCTCCAGTACTCGATTTAGGGCTTTCCTGGGGGAGCTCGAGGGTATTGACGCAGAAAGCAGTGATCTATGCTGAAGGGGCATCTATACAGGTAAATAATAATAAACCTTTGTGTAATAATTTGCAGCTTTTTTTTCATACTCGATTCCAAAGGTTCATTACCTATTGAAAATCATAAACCAAAAAATGATCCCAACGCTCATGCATTAGTTAGAGATCGGTACAGCTAAAAGCTTGACTTCCGTTTCTGTTTGTTTTACTCACTTGGTATTTTACTTTAGGGATACAGAAGTATTAGCAAGACGAAATAAATATGTGAACCTAGGTATCTAAATGAAGTTTCAGTCATGGAGCATGACCTTAATTATACATATGAGCTAATTTTCGAAGTTAGGTACTCACTAAATTACTTCAATTTACCACATGAACCAACTTTTTGAGGGGCACAGTGAAGTGGTTTTCAAACAGACAGTTCTATCGGTTGCTGTTATTTTAGAAGTCGACCGTAGTAATCTCCCAAAACATTGGGACATGTCTGCGTGACGTCTTGAGGTGACTAAAGTTGGTTATTCAGTTACTTCCGATGGTTCCATTATGCTCTATAGTTCAGCTTTGAAAAAGAATTTCATTTTGTCCGTCAAAAATGATACTGTGTGTAAAGTAACTTGATACAACGAAATATTAATTTACAGTATCCACGGTATGTTACTGCATTTTGAGCCTTTTCTTGGCAGGTGTATTTATAGAAATGTGCAGCTATGGCACTTTATTCCGACAGATGTGAATTGCCATCGTCGCGTCGGTTTTTCAGCACTGCCCTTCTAGGGAGTAGGGACTTGTTGGCCAGGTAGCGGTTGCCAGTTTTTTCCCTTTTTTTGGGTGGACCTTTGTAAACGGGTGTACCTGGTGACCAACTGCGTACGTCGCTGGTTCCATCTATTTAGAGCTGTTTCGGATCTTGACGTGTCCAGTGAGAAAATTATTTCGTTCGTCGAGCTTCATCCTCTCATTTGGGAAAAGTTACCAATAGTTTGGCGAGTGTTGAAATCGACATCCTGAGTTAAGTGAAGAACTTATCGAGCAACGCCACTTATCTTCAGAACAAGTTGGGAATTGAACGCCTGTGGTGCGGGTGAACTGAATACCTTCGGGGGCGTTTTCGTGGTTTGTCTTCGGCGTCAGCAGCAAAAACTGCAGCTAAGTACGAGTACATTGATGAAATGCGCGATTTTCATATAATCCGGTACCTCCATGCTGTTCGAAAGCTGAACCACATCTGAGCTAATTATGAATTAGCCTACGGAACCACGTCGGTGTCTCCAGCTGACGCTCTAGTAAGTCATCAAATACAGTAGCGGTTTCCCAGCCAGTAGCAAAACCACCTAGTATTGTTGGTGCAGTAACAGTTTGTTGAGCCAGTTAGAGACGAAATGGTTGCCCCTAGTTTGAGAAAGACCCTTATACGCCTATTAAATTACTTGTACCAAGTAATTACATTACTACTAACTTGCAGTCCAACACTCGTCGCAATGTAACGACCGATTGTGTCACATCGTGTTTTAAGTAATTAACCTAGTAAACATTTTTTTTTCGATTTAATTTCCTCATAGGCTGACCTCCCTTTTGATCCCTCATACCGGTACCCGTTCCCAGGCCCTTTTCTATGTCGATTTCTCTCCAACAAATTATCTACGTCAGCGCCCTTTGTCCCGCCTCCCTCGTGCAGCGAATTTCCTATTACTCCGGTACCCAGAATTAGATTTCCTGACCAGTCCCATCTCGTCTATTAGAGCGAGAAGCGTTATGCTTGATGACGGATTTTCGTGATCCCCAATGTGTGTTTCATCCTTCTGGACATTTTTGCTTCCGAGTCTGCGAAGGAGCGGAAGCCTTGTGTTCACTTTCGTGAGCCAAAAAATTTTTGTCATCAGAAATCAAAATTTCCACTTGCATTTTGCGTTTCAAAGCCGACTGAACAAATTTGGTTCCATGTCTGTCGGTCTGTGGGTCTGTGAGTCTGTCCGCATTTCCTTGTTACAGCCATAACCTCCACGATTTTGAATTGATTCAGCTCAAATTTTGAGGGGTGGTGCGGATAAGGCCCCTTGAGGTCCCATACAAATTTCAACATGATAGATCCAGCGGTACGCCCTGCGCATGCGCTAACGTTAAATTCAACAAACACGCATAACTTTCACAATTTTGATTCAATTTCGCTCAAATTTTCAAGGGTTGTTTGGACAAGGCCTAGTGAGTTCCAGTATGAATTTCAGCATGATCGGACCCTCGGTGCGCTCTGCGCATGCGCTGGCGTGAAATAGATTCAATTTCCTTGTTACAGCCGTAGTAACCAAAGATTTCACCCAATTTCAATGTAATTCTCAGGGATTAAGCGGGTAGGGCCCATTGAGGTCCCATATAAATTTCAACATGATAGAGCCAGCGGTTCGCCCTGCGCACGCGCTAACGTGAAATTCTTCAAACACGCATAACTTTCGCAATTATGTATAATGGACGTAATGTTATGTAATATGTATATTTCATGTAATGTTATGTAATATTATTTTATGTAATGTAATGTTATGTAATATGTATATTTCACGTTATGTAATGTTATGTTATGTAATGTAATGTAATGTTATGTTATTTTGCTTCCGAGTCTGTTGTATTTTATAATGGGTCACTCTGATTGTGACGAGGAAGCTCCTGTGCCATCACCTTGGCAGTGTATTTCTCCTTCATTTGACATCACTTTACTAGCAGTTACTGTCTTATTTTATTTTATCCCTAAATGCCATATTAATATATTCACTTGTTATTATACTTCTCATCTATACTGTACAGAAACATTTCTTATGTATCTTGCAATTGGGTTCGCCCGTAATAATGAAAATAAATAAATAAACAATTCATTCTCCTCCTCAACTGGTCGAACCAGAGATATGGAGGTATGGAGCCCCTTAATTGTCAGGGTCTGTTGAACCATTATAAGTAGAGAAACTCGCCCCAGCTGCTTTAATTTTTTTAAATCCGAAATGGTTCGCTAGTTCCGTGGGTGACGTCTTTTTACCTGCATCTTCAATTTTCATGATTGTACTTTCACAGTGCGCTTACAAAACCTTAGTTTTAAACTTTTAGTTAGTTGTATTACCAAGTTATGCGTAGAGGAATGATAAAAAAATTCAATCCCAGAAGTGCGTGCTTGTTTTGGATAGGCGATGGTCGTTTACAGAAATTGACTATCGATTATACCTATCAGTTACGAATTTCAGTAACATAAAATGCTACCTGTTGTTTGACGAATGTTATTATCTTGATGAGATTTTACGTACCTTCCTACTGAGGCGTTATTTATAGCTCCATTTATCTTCATAATAATTGCATAATTCCAACACAGAAATAACTCCTCCATTTCTTGAGCTGCCTGTAGATAGTGTTGGAAACAAACATTTATGTGCCTCCTGTAATATTTCCGCGACTAACAACGGGCTTATTTGATTGTTAATACACCACCTAGGGATAGCATCTAGGGGTTAGTACATTATTACACCAATATCTAGGAGGAACTACTGATTCTCGCCTCTGATACTCTGATGTCCCACTGATTGAGGATGAATCATTAGGGTTAAGAGAGCTTAGAGAGTCGGCCTTTCCTTCCTAGTCATGTTCTCTGAGTTCTAGTCAACCTGGGCTTCAGGAAGTATTGAAAGAACATCTGAGGTATTGACATGTCGAATTTTAAGAATCTTCCTGCTTGCAGTTTCCAACGTTGAAGATAGGTACTTGATTCCAAGTCTGGAATCAACAGCTCCGCTTCTAATCAGTTCTGCACCGCTTTCTGACGAGTACCCCCACCACCCTCCCGTCAGTGCTAACCAATCAAATCATTTGGTTTCTAGCTTTGGATGCGTTCCCCTTTCTGTAAAATTCCGGTCAAACCAGTGCTCGTGATGTTCAAGTGGTTTGCAAGTTGGCGTCAATCGCGCAAGCTCATTGGGCGGTTCACAAAACGGTTAGCTAGTGGTTTGCTAGTCACCCATAAAACCCACAGCCAACAAACCTAATGTCTCCGAATTCGAAGTTTCAATTCCTTGCATAATATGACCCCCCCTCCCCTTCCATTATATGTTTGAGTACAGAAATGAATGAAATTTAAGTTTTTGAGCTTGTGAAAGGTGGAAGAATGTAACGTGAAAATTCGCATAAGGGGATGGGGTTAATAGTTTGCAGTGATCAGTTGGCTATTTTTGATTCATTTTATTACCTACGTAAAATCCTCATGCAACTAACTTGGAGAAACTAGAAATATGAGTAACTGCTGTAGACGAGTAACGGGTATGTCTACAATGCCTTCCAGGAATCTGAACATTATTTTGTTTTTGATTGTTCCATTCCCCATAATCACCATTGCGGAGATTTGTTTTACTCAACCTCGATTTTCCCACTTTTGTTACAGATTGGCAATTATGGAAGAAACAGCGAAAAAGAAGAAGAATTCTCTGAATAGCAATCAAGAGCAGAGAGAAGAATCAACAATTCAGATAAAGAAAAAGAAGAAGAAGAAGAAGGATAGGGAACCTGTAATCCCACAATCCATTGAAGAGCCTAAACCAAAGAAAAAAAAAGGCAAGGTTGCTGAGAAAGAAGTCTCATCTGTTGCCAAAAAAGAACCCAAAGAGAAAAAATCAAAAGATAAATTTAAACAAACTAAACTGACCGAATCTTTTATTGGGAAGAAAGTTGATGAGGAAAGCAGCAGAAAAAAGAAGAAAAAGGTCGAGTTAGAAAAGCCGCAGAAATTGTTGGAGAGCTCGAAGCATGCCATCACGCCTCATAAATCGTCATCCAAATCAGCTGTAGAACCGTCTACCAAAGATTCGAAGAAGATTTCAAAAAAATCAAAAAAGAAAAAGAAGGACGACCAAATAGGTGGGAAAAAGAAGCGCAAAATGGACGTTGAAAAAGCTAACAATAACCAGAAGTTCAATTTCGGACAGCCTATCGACATTAGTGACAACTCGTCTGATTCCAATGAATTGAAAATAGCCACGAATGAGGATGAAGATACTTCCGAGTTATCTTCAGAATATGATAGCTCAGATAGCGACCACATCATGAAAAGCATCAAGAGCTTTAACAAGAAAGGAGCTAGTAAGAGTTCGGCTAAAAAAGACGACGAGCCGCCACCACCGAAAGTCAAACTGAAGATCTATTCATCATCAGATGACGAAGATGATTCAAAAGACGGTGAGTACTTTTATGATTTGCCTACTGGCACAAGGCAGACTTGTAGTGAAGATAGATTATATGAGTACTAGCATGACCGCTCGCTTCGCTCGCTATCCGAGATTCGCTGTACGCAGTATCGTACTTAATTCCGACGTTGCACAACTTGGGAGCCTACTGGATATTGGTGCCAAATCTGGTCGATATCCGTCGAGCCATTCAGGAGTTGACCATGGTCGACCATATTTCCGCTATGATCAGGGAATTAAAAATGCGCCTACGTTGCCCAACTTGGGAGCCTACTGGATATTCGTGCCAAATTTGGTCGATATCCGTCGAGCCATTCAGGAGTTGACCATGGTCGACCATATTTCCGCTATGATCAGGGAATTATAAATGCGCCTACGTTCAACTTAGGAGGCTACCGGATATTCGTGCCAAATTTGGTCGATATCCGTCGAGCCATTCAGGAGTTGACCATGGTCGACCATATTTCCGCTATGATCAGGGAATTAAAAATGCGCCTACGTTCAACTTAGGAGGCTACCGGATATTGGTGCCAAATTTGGTCGATATCCGTCAAGCCATTCAGGAGTTGACCATGGTCGACCATATTTCCGCTATGATCAGGGAATTAAAAATGCGCCTACGTTCAACTTAGGAGGCTATCGGATATTGGTGCCAAATTTGGTCGATATCCGTTGAGCAATTCGGGATTCGACCATGGAGGGGCCCATGGATGCGCTATGGTCGACCGCGGGGGTAGCCCGAAGGGTCGATCGTAGATAGAATTTCACGCAGATTACGAATACGCGATAAAAAATAGGGGTTACCATTTCAATTAACGAAGTTGACCATGGTCGACCATAGTTCCGCTATGGTGAGGGAATTAAAAATGCGACGTTGCACAACTTGGTAGCCTACTGGATATTCGTGCCAAATTTGGTCGATATCCGTCAAGCCATTCAGGAGTTGACCATGGTCGACCATAGTTCCGCTATGGTCAGGGAATTAAAAATGCGACGTTGCACAACTTGGTAGCCTACTGGATATTCGTGCCAAATTTGGTCGATATCCGTTGAGCAATTCGGGATTCGACCATGGAGGGGCCCATGGATGCGCTATGGTCGACCGCGGGGGTAGTCCGAAGGGTCGATCGTAGATAGAATTTCACGTAGATTACGAATACGCGATAAAAAATAGGGGTTACCATTTCAATTAACGAAGTTGACCATGGTCGACCATAGTTCCGCTATGGTGAGGGAATTAAAAATGCGACGTTGCACAACTTGGTAGCCTACTGGATATTCGTGCCAAATTTGGTCGATATCCGTCAAGCCATTCAGGAGTTGACCATGGTCGACCATAGTTCCGCTATGGTCAGGGAATTAAAAATGCGACGTTGCACAACTTGGGAGCCTACTGGATATTCGTGCCAAATTTGGTCGATATCCGTCAAGCCATTCAGGAGTTGACCATGGTCGACCATAGTTCCGCTATGGTCAGGGAATTAAAAATGCGACGTTCCACAACTTGGGAGCCTACCGGATATTCGTGCCAAATTTGGTCGATATCCGTCGAGCCGTTTGGCCGTGCATAGACAGACAGACAGACACACTCACAGAGATCCGTTTTTATAATATAGTAGGGATATAGGAATACTTGGAGTGACGATATTGTTAATAACGTTTTCAATGCAATAAATTGTATTATATTCATTTTTAGTTAATCCGAATATTCATTGCCTGACATCTTCTCAAGATGTGCAATTTTTGGTTTTCGATTAAAATGTAATGTACACTAACATCATTCCAGAAGACGGTGATGATGATGGGGACGTCGATGGGATGAAAGAGGAGGAGGAGGAAGAAGAAGATAAACTCGTCGGTGAGCTTGGTGGTGATGAAATTCCAAAACCTGATTCCGGTAAGAATAGTCAAACATCAATTTGTTGCATCTTTTGCTTCGTTTTTTGTACTGAATTGGCTGATTTACCTAACAGTAAGAGTATTGGAAGGGTTGGGATAAATGATGAATCTACTAGCAGAAAATATTAGAATTTATTCAGAGGGTCAATTTATCGAGGTTATTGATGATAAAGTTCAACAGGTTCCAAGCACTTGACAGGCTTTATAAACCCATGTAACACCGCTATAAGTATGTTGTTTCATTTCGTACGTTTAATTTAATTTGATTTGTAAATTATCATGACTCGTTATGGGCGAGTGTTATGGGGTTGTTCTGACCCCTGCTAGATCCTTGGAGATCCAGCTTTTATAGAGCTGGAGAGAGTTTATAAACATAAAGCTGATCACTCAACTAAATGGGAAGGTGTCAACAGTCCGCCACAAACAACTAAAGGGCGGGCGGATGGATCATCGCCTGCTTGACGTGTTTTTCCGTCAGCCCACTGGGACTTGATCCGCTCCGGTAGCAGTGTGCGATAACCAGTCGGATTGTTCGTTTCTATCAGAACTTATGTTTTTCTCTCCAGTGTTTTTATTGGTCAAAACGCTGCAAATTATTACACAAGGGATTATTATTTTCAGTATAGATGCCCCTTTGGCGTAGACCACTATTTTCTGTCGTCAATACCTAATAATAATAAAGTTCATTTGCCATCTTCAAGTTGGTACAAAAGCATTTGTAGCACTATACAAAAATGAAAACATTTAAACTTCTTGAGCCCCTATTACCCATATGGGGTACAAGTACATGAGACACTACACTCGTAACCCCCCCACCCCCCTGAAGCTCTAAATCGAGTAGGTACTGGAGCCGGCCAAGCATTTTTATGGTTTGATAAATATGCGGTGGATTCAAGAAGTCTACCCGTTTTTGTTTTTATGCATGGATGTTATTTTGTTCAAGTTACAAAAGTACCTACCCTCAACAAAATCTAAAATAACCATCTTTTTTCAAAAAATTAAATAATGTCACGGTACAATCAACTCGATTTCATAATGCCATGCGTGATTGTAATGAGCTGTTACAAACCAAATTTCATTCATTTTGGTTCATGGTTCAGGGTAACTAAGAATAAAACGGAGTGCGAAGCACGGCGGACGGACATCAATTTTTTGGTTTATTATTTTCAATAATGAACCATTGGAATCGAGCATGAAAAAAAAAATTCTTACCCCCCCTCAAAATTTGATGGTTTACGTTTCAAGATATGTAGAATCCAAAACTGCAATAAAAATATTTCTGTCTGTCCGCCGTACGCCGTACGCCGTACGGGCCACTTTTCTTAGTTACCATGAAAAAAATTTGATGAAATTCGGGTTATAGGTTCCGTTCGGCGTCTAGTTGGTCCTCGAAGCTCGACGTTACTGTGAGTCATCTCTAAGGGGTTCAAAATAGGGGTTGAAATTTTCAAAACGCCTATACCATTTTTTTACGTAAATATTTTTACGGTTTTAAATAGTTCTTGAACTTGCGAGTTTTTTAAGACCATCCGGAGCATCGTACGTCCAGCCGTTCGTTCACAGTAAGGCCCCGAAGTTTGCACCGACAGGCATTTTCGACTCCAGTGTGAATGAAATTGTATACAATCCAAACCAAATCTCGTAACCAGAGACGCGCCCACAATAGGAATTTGTGAATACGGCCAATCATTGGTAGGGATCACCTGATTATATTGGCGGAGTATGAAGTCGAGTTGGTTGTTCTGTGATATTATTTAATTTGAAAAATGATGGCTCTATTGGAGTTTGTTGGTAGGTAGTGAAACTTGAACAAACGTTGAAGTATTATTGATGGGTAAATTATTACTACGGTAAATCATTACTCAACGGTAAATTATTACACAACGGTTCATTATACCATCTACGTAGAAGGGGCTGGAGTTTGTTGGTAGGTACTTTTGCAACTTTTTTCACTCCTCATCAACAATTTCTTTTCAGAACTTCATTATGTGTGTTTCTTTTTGTTAGGTACTGTTTGTCATCGGCAGAATTATTTTAGCAACATTTAACTCGTGATTTAGGTAGGTACCTAGTAACGAGTACGGGGTTAGGTACCAACCTAAGGAGGGTCTGCGATCTACATAATATGTATAGAATAGTACATATCATATTATATAGACGGGTTATCTATACATAGAGCTGTGATCTGTAACAGAAGGGTATTCTATACAAAATAATAAACCGTTGTTTTACCTCATATTCAAATATAAGTGTGCACATAAAATCCTTATATTAAATAGGGCCACTTTTCTTAGTTACCATGAATAAAAATTGATGAAATTCGGGTTATAGGTTCCGTTCGGGGTCTAGTTGGTCCTCGAAGCTCGGCGTTACTGTCAGTCATCTCTAAGGGGTTCAAAATAGGGGTTGAAATTTTCAGAACGCCGTAGCTCGAAAACTTTCGACGGAAGGGTATGGTTTTTTTACGATATTAAATTTGTCTTGAGCTAAACAATTTTTTGAGACCACTCGGAGCACTGTACGGCCAGCCGTTCGTGTACCAAAAAGCTTCGTCAACATGATCGTGAATCAAACGGTATAAATCCGGCCGGGATTTCATCACTAAGGAGCACCTGATTGTAATCCAGGATGGCTGTATGAAGTCGAGTTGGTTGTTGTGCGATATTATTTCATTTGATAAGTGATGGACTATTGGATTTTGTTGGTAGGTACTTGTGAAACTTGAACAAACTTTGAATTATTATTGATGGGTACAAAACGGTTCGTCTACCAAGGGGCTGGATTTTGTTGATCGGTACTTTTGCAACTTGTACAACCGTTGAAGTATTAGAGAGTTCCTAAAGACTAAAGTCGGGAAGATGTGTTCGGATTTATCTCAACTGCGCATGCGCGTCGCCCAAGTTCAAACTTATTTCCTTAAGTTCGACTTATTCGGCCTTATACATAAGGCGCGTTATCTCCCAGGGCACAAACTTTAGGAATCGTCTTTAACCTTACTCAGAGGTAACAGTGCACAGCTTTTTGCCGCGTTTTGTCGTTTTTTTTAACGCGTCATGTGTCGTCGGTCCTCGCCATCGCCAGCGTCTTTCAAAGAATTTGCTAGATTGTTGCGATATCAACTTAGGATAAAAAAGTGATTTTGATGTTCAAAATACACCTCAAAAGCACTTATAATATCGTCATCCGACAACAGTCCTTGTCCGTTGAGGTAGAGGCGAAAAAGATTTTCAAGCTCTTCCATGATGAACTTGAAATAAAATAGAATAAACTAAAAATGAAATGGAAACGGAACGACCAGGAAAGAAAGGCAGCTGAAGCTGAATGGATTTCGCGTTGTGCTAAGCTAAGTGACGTTACTTTTTAATTCACTCCTACCCCCACCACTTCTGTCAAACCGGACTTATTGGTTAGCATCCAAAGTTAGCTCGCCTTAGATGTGGCCAAAAGATATGACCGTTCCCTAATGAACTTATCTCTTAGGAACTCTCTAATATTGATAGGCAAGTTATTACACAACGGTTCATTATACTTGACCAGACGGTAGGTACTGAACACAGAAAACAGTGATCTACGCAGAAGGCGCATCTATTTCTCTCCACATCAACAATTTCCCTTCAGAACTTCATTATTTGCGTTTCTTTTCGCCATTTTAGTTACTGTTTGCCATCGGCAGAATTATTTTAGCAACATTTAACTCGTGATTTAGGTAGGTACCTAGTAACGAGTACGGGGTTAGGTACTAACCTACGGAGGGTCTGCGATCTACATAATTTTGTATAGACTAGTACATAATTATATAGACGGGTTATCTATACAGAGAGCTATGATCTGTAAAAGAAGGGTATTCTGTACAAAATAATAAACCGTTGTGCAGGGATTTGCAGCGTTTTATTCCATTATTTCGGATTCAACGTGGTAGCTTGACGCGGAAATCATCAACGTTTGGGGAGGGGGGAGGGGGGGTAATTTTTTTCTTTTCATGTTCGATTTCAAAGGTTCATTATCGAAAATAATGAACCAAAAATAAAACATCTTCATCGGAAGAATCCATGACCGACGAAACAACGAACAGTGAGGCAAATGAGCGCATTTTTCCGATGAGCTGCGGCCCGACACGCTGCGGCGCTAGTGTGCGCTTACCTTAATGCACGCCCAACCTGCGCCCATCCCCTGAGAACATTAAAAATGGTTTAAACATGAAAGAAAATGAATTGACTTAACGAAGTCATAGTTGCTGCATCGTTGATAGGTACGTATTTAGGAACTGGTCATTGGCGGTAAAAATAAATTTCATATCCTTTAAAAATAATGCAAGAAACAAGTAGGCAAAATTAATTTCCTTTTCTAAAAGATTGTGTAGTCCACGCAGGACACTGGGTAATGAGGTGGTGGGCGCGTATTAGAGGAGTACTCCCCATCCTAGAGCAGAATATCAGCAAAGGTGAGGTTACAGGGACCGAAGTTACTGCTCCAGGCCAAACTGGTGAACAGGGCAAGTGCTCCAGATGGAAATTTCCAGACCTTCCCTTCCGGAAATCCCGAGGAACATCTAGGACTGCTCACTCAGTGGGGATTGGTTACCTTTGTTAACATCACGTCATACCTCAACATAAATTGCTGACTCCTAGGATAATTAGTCTTTCTTTATAAAGTTCTCCCAGAACAGTTTTCCTCAGTTGAAATGACCAAATTTTACAGAAGACGTATTCTTTAATGGTTGGACCAAAGCTGACGTGAAGCAACTGCTGCAAAGGATTCAAGTAGAGCTTCCAAAGAATGACAATATCAAGGCTTCGACGAGAGTAAAGCAACTGAATTGGGAAAACGTAAGCGATTGTCGATAACTTACCTAGAACTCCGTTGGAAAAATATAGTCGGCGATTTTGTTTTGTTTATAACTGTTCGAGTGTTTATAGATCAAGTTTGGAGAGTACTCAGCTGCCCAATGCCTAGAGAAATGGAAATCCATAGAAAAAAAGATCAGGGGATACAGAATTCTTCAAGAGCTTCTCACTGATGCTCAGCAGTGGCTTGAGCAGCCCTGGACAGATTTCTACAAGGGCAATAAAAAGAAGGTAATCTCCTTCAGTCGTTAGGAGTAACATGATGTGTGTTCTCTTTCCTGTTCAGATTATAGACTAGGTTACCTTTCTCTGTAATAGTAATGATGAAAATTATATATTTTGTGTAGTACCTACGTCACCCCGAAATGCCCAAGAAACCGTTGACTTCGTACATGATTTTCTACCTCAAAAAGAAAGACAAGATTGCCAAAGAATTCCCGAATTTACCTCTGGTAAGATTTTTACGTTCTTACTAATAGTAAGTACCTACCTAACGAAGATGAACAAAATTTAGTTAGTTCAACTGTATAACTGAAATAGTCAAGTAGCGGTCGCAACTGTAAATCCATTGTAGTTGTGAAAAATGTCTACCTCTAGGCCTCACGATAGCCGCACTGATTCAGATCACTCATCTGTTTGTAATAGCGACCTACGCAGTGAACTATTCTTCACCCCTATTGATTTATTATGTTCAATAAGGAAGGAACCATTCGAATTGAGCAAGAAAATAATGAAAAACTGTAAACCTCTTTTGTTTGGTTTGCGTTTCAAGGTAAGTAGAATCCAAAGTGGAATTGAAAAAAAAAAAATTTCTGCACGACCACCATGCTTGGCACTTCCCTTACATGAAAATTTGGGAATATGTCAAGGATCCTACTTACGTTCAGCGACCATCAGAACTTCAAAAGTAACTGGTTGGAGTGTTCGTAGGGCGGAAATGGTGCGTTACATATGAAGGCAGTCAAAAAAATACATATTTATTTAACCGTAATTGCCCCACGTTAGATAGTTTATACTTGAACTCTGATAGCAGTTTTGTCTCGTGTATGTGGGTGATGCGTTCAGTTCCAGGAATTACCTCCCACCAGTTCACTCACTTCTGAGATGCGTTCTTTGGGACAGGCTCACCCATTCAACGGAGTCCCTAATCTATATTCTAATTATCCCGACAACTTTTGATTCAGTAAAAGTTATAGAAATTTAGTAGTTTAATAATATAGGTTTGGAAAATCCATCACAATAACAAATTTCTCTGGAATCTAATGAGTAAGAACCCTCACTGATGATCAGCAACGAGTGGCGAAGGGAGGGGTCGGAACGAGGCAGAACGGCTGAACCGTGAACTGAGGAGTCGTGAAAATGGAGGAATGGCGAGCGGGAAAGGGAAGAACGGTACGAACATAGAGAGGTGACGAGAGGAGTTGATGGACGGATGATCTGTTGGGACTGATATGAGGAGTTGTGAAAATGGAGTGAGGAGGATCGCCTGTTCAGTGAGAACGTCAACTCTTTGGTCATCCGTTCAGTTGGGATTCGTTCAACTGAAAGGTCCGTTCAGTTCAGATCCCTTCAATGCTGAACGCTACATCCGTAGTAGGTAGGCATCCACCGCAAAAAGCGACCGTACTACTTCAGGGTCTTGCACTACTTGGAATTCAGTGATTTATGCTGAAGGGGTGTCCATACATGCAAATATGAATAAACCTTTGTGAAATAATTCGCAGCTTTTCCCCTCAGAACCTATCCCCCCCCCCCTTCCCTATTCCCCTTTTCCCTATTTTCAGTTGAAACTGTACCGCCAAGAGGTCTAGGCCAGGCAGTCCTCTGGTTGCTGCACTAGTTCAGATACTACTAGTACATACGTGCATAGGTCTATAAGTTGTGATGATTGAGAATTTCCAGTACCTATATATTATGCACAACAGTTTTTAACCATGGTTTTCGTATGTTTACTTCGTAAGATATTTTTCCTGAGTGAAATCACCTTCAATTTCTGAGTAGTTGAACCATCATGAAGTGTAGTAACGTGGAACGATCCAACTGAGAATAAAATTTTATAAACACCTACTATTTCTTTTTGTCTAGACTGATCTCTCAAAAGTCATCGCCGAAAGGTTCAACAAGCTTGCTCCTAACAAGAAGGCCAAATATAACGAAATGGCCCTGCAAATGAAAGAGGAATATCTAGCCAAAATGAAAAAATTTGCGTAAGTATTAAAAAAAAAGATGATTAAGAATCTAAAGAAAACTTGAAACTCGATTAATTCTGCCAAATTTTTCTAAATAAATTTACTTATATAATTTGATCTGTTATACAAGTATTTGGTAACGGAAATTATTTCCCATTTTGGTGTATTATTCCGTGAGTAATACCCCTATGCATTCGCTCAGCAAAAAAAATTTATGACACCCCCTCAAACAGTTTTCTTCTACATTTCAAGGTGCGTCCATATCTACTTTATTTTCGGTCTAAAAAATTCGTTCTTTCGCACACAGGCTCCATTTGGGCCCTAGTTGTGTCCCAAAACTTCGCAGCCCGATCGGAATACACTCAGGGGTGTTATGGGGGAGAAATGAGTGCAAAAATAGTTTTTTTAAATTTTAGGTTTTAGTGGTATCGTTTTCCATGGGTTTTAGGGCGAGAAGATCGAATATGAAGTTGATTCTGACCAGAGAGTGGAAAATTGAGCTTGTAACAAAGGATCAGGTCCCAAAATACATTTTTTATGAGTCAAAAACCTAGGAAATTGTCTGAAATCACCATAACTTTGTGTAATGACACTAAAAGTAGTATCAGCAGGTGAATCAAGACAATTTAGTGGCACTATCAATGGTCAAAGATAATTTGTAAACAAAAACAGGGTGGCCACCACTCAGGGAAGTCGGGGGAAAAAATGTTGGTCAGGGAAAATTACCGTGCGTCTGCCGTTTTCTTGAGATTTTGAACTGACACGCCTTATTTCCCGCTCTGCTTGTGCCCTGTAATTTGGTAGGTTCAGAGCGTGCAACGCGAGCGCAGCACACCTAGCGGCACGGAGTAGAAGATGTCATCACTGCCCCATCCATCCCCTCAGCCCCCCGCAGGCCTTTAGGAAGTTCGATAATGAACCAGTCGATAGGGTACTTGAACAGTAATTGATGGCGTTCGAATATTCGTACGGGGTATTCTTCCACTTCCACCAGTTTCTTTCCAAACTTGAATTTTCCTCTATTTTGCAATTACATCTATCTATATTGATTCAGCTAACATCGATGATATTGCTGTTTATCATTGATAAACGTAACACATTGACGGTAACGTCGATGTTCGATAATATCGGACCTTTCAACATCGAAGTCAAAACATCGATGTTTCGATAACATTGACGATCAATGTTCCATCCCAAAGAAAGTGTTGTGAGGGGTTCTGAGCGTACACCCCCCCCCCCCCTTCCAATGTCATTTTTTACGTTTTAAGGTACGTAGAATACGAATATGGAACAAAAACATTTCCGTCCTTACACCGTCCACAGCATTTTCCTTAGTTCCCATGAACCAAAATTGACGAAGTTTGTTGTATGGGTCCTGTTTAGGCTCTGGTTGGTCCTCGAAGCTCGGTGTTGCTTTAGTCAACTCTGAGGGGTGAAAATAGGGGTTGCAATGTCCAGAGAATCCCTATATCGAAAAATTTTAATTTGAGGTGTGGGTTTTTTTGCATTTTTAAATAGTTTGATTTTTTCTGAATTTTCGAAACCATCCAGAGTATTCTACGATGTTGCCATAAAATTTGCTATACAGTTTGCCATAAAGAGCAGGGTGAATGTAGGCATCAAGCTGAGTTGAGAGCGCACATCACTGGTCTCTCGACTAGGTGGGCGCTGTAGCGCAGTGGTCTAAGTGATGGATTGTAACGCCTAAGTAACGCCAATTATTTATTTAGTTTAGCACATTAATAAATTAATACATAAATCCTTCAGTGTAGTAATATAATATTTAGTCACCCCTTTATTTACCCTTTAGACATTTGAATTTGGCAGGGAATATGCTAAAATTCAAGCAGGGAAATCGGGAAAAAGGTGGAAGAGTCGGGCCTCAAAAATCTCGGAAAGTCAGGGAAATCGACAAAAAGGTCAGGGAAAATGAAAATCTTGATCCAGTGGCCATCCTGAAAAAATAGGAGTCTAATCCGTGTTCTTGGGGAACCAAAATGGCGTGGAAACCATCAAAAATAGCTATTTCAATTATTGAACATGAAAGAAACAATAAATGAACAGCCAGCATTTCTGTAGGTATGTCCAATAGTAGCTATAAACCCATGTGTCAAGGACTTAGCAGCTTTTTTTTTTAATTCGCAGTGAAGCGCATCCAGCTGAGATGACTAGGTTGTACAACAATGGCGGACGTGCTCGCAGAGTTCAGAACATGATGCCTGGATGGTCTGGAGGCTATAAGCCAGTTACGCCTTTAAAAGTGAGCAATTTCCTTACCATACTGTGTGTTTACTGGTGGTTTGATTTATGTAATGAACATATTTAACTACAGATCAAGAAAGGTGTTCTGAATTACCAAAACTGTTGAAGAATGGTGACGTGACGGAAAATTAGTTTCCCAAAAAAATAATTTATCCAAGTCCGTCAAATTTGAGTTTTGGCGGTACATTTTTTTAAATTTTTATATCCACAAAATTTTTACACTCCTTCAATCATTTTCTCACGTGGTCACGCTGCGTGGATGTAACTTTTGCTGGTTACAACCATTGGACTAGTGCCTGTCGTGGTTTGGGTTTATATTTTTCTCTCTGAAAGATCTCAATATTACGAGAAGGAAGTAGAGTTTACTCGGGTGAAAATGCTCTCCTGCTTAGAGGCATTTGAAAGTCAAGAAACTGGAACAGGGGCTATCACACTGGTGATTGCATGGTGTGAAGCTTTGATTCCCGAGGCTACGGCCCAAGACGTCGTTTTTTTGACCGTGTACAGGAATTTTAACGTAAATGAGTTCCAAAACCTCATGTTTTATTCGGGCTAGTCGTGAGCCCATTACTTGTGAGAGAACTGCGATTCTGGCCTCTTAGTATCGTCTGATTTATCGTGCAACTCTTTTTTCGGGCGCTTGTGAATTGAATATTGTTATTTTCATTCTTTTTCCGTTGATTCTTCCTTGTTGGTCGGGCTGATTAATCATAACCATTCAAAAAGCAGACAAAATATTTCGAATGTATGAAGTCAAGTTTTCATTTTGTAATGTTATGCTCTTAGTTGTTCATAGAAGACAAAATGAAGCAGCATCATGGTGACAGGGACGCCAATCTTCAAGAGCTTCAAGCGGAGTACAAAGAGAAGTGGAAAACTATGAACGTCAAAAAGAAGATTCCCTGGATTAGGTGGGCTTATGAAGCTGAATGCAAATACCTGGTAAGTGCACGTCTTTACATTTCAGTCAAGATTTTAAGTGTGAACTAAGTAAAGTTTGACAGCATCTTCATGTCGATGAATTCCAACCTTGAGTACACTGCGTACAGACATACGCATACAAGTACTCTAGCTGGGAAACATTCATGATTAGCGGTCCCCCAAGTGACCGATATTGCCCATCAGTGAGCTGTCGAGGGCTGGATGGGAACTTTGCATGCTAATTTCTGAACCATGTCCCTCCATGTTTAAATTTTGCATTATTTTTCTGTGATCGAGAACTGATGACTTCGGAATGAAAAAAAAGCAAGCTAAAATTGTAGTTTTTTATTTTAAATAATCGGTGCTTGTTTAGTGTAGGTATGTCCCCTGGAGTCTTATCAACTATAATTCCGACAATCGATTATCACTTCACGGAGAGCATGGTCCACGGGTATATGGATAGTACACACGGAATATATAGGTTTCCACATAAGTTGATAAGAATTTCATAGGACCCAGGGGGACATGATACTAAACAAGTACAAAAAAAAAAAATCAAATAAAAATATAGTTTTTTGCCACCCTTGGCTCCCTTGTTTTTGCCTTCAAGGTTTCTAATTTAGTCTAAAGAGTAGATACAAATATTGGAGCATTGACCGGCAGAGATTTGAACCAAGGAGATGTTACCGGTTTCTGACCTCCTATCCCCCTATTTCCTTTTAACTATGGTCTTGTTGACTGATGTTTTTGTAACCTCAGTAACCTATCTGAATGCAACCCCTGCGCAGGTAACGAGGGACAACTGCGTTTCTCAGCCCTTGCTTCACACAGAACTGACGGGAGATTCAGAGAACAAACTTGATATCACTTAGTTGTCATTATGGCTGTTTTCAAAAATCCTCACTCCGATATTGTGATTGCACACAGATATATTTTGATAAAAGCTGTTGGGACAGCGTGGAGGCAACATTAACAATTGGAACGAGATGGCTAGTATGCAGATTCATGCAGCGTAGTATTCATGCGACTTTCTTTTGCCAGACGATAGTGGCAGCACATACAGGTTGTGTTGTGTGGCAAACTAGCCAGGCGTCAACAATGTTGGAAGCATAGACCCATCATTCCGTTATTTATTCTCAAACCGGAGGTGTCAATGAAAGATTCTCTATCCCTATCTCACACTCTTTTTCTGAATATCTGAATAACTGATGGTTAACTAGCCCTGGTTAACCATCGGCGCCCTTCAGCATCTTGGGCTCCCCCAACACACTCTAAGGGAGACTGGCCAAGGCAGCCATTGGATCCCATGTAAGCAAGCATTAGGAGCCACAGTGATAAGTTTTCAAACTATTTGGCACACTGTTTTACTTGCGGTTGCAGATCACTGATGTAGCTGTTCCTCATCTCCATTCGTTCTGCTGTCGGCACACTTTCGACCTGTTTGTGGTCTTATTGCTATACAAATCGGCTCCTACAGCTAAACGTACTACCTACATGGATATCTCATATTTAAAGGCCATTCAGTCATACCAGTAAAGTTAAGGGCTTTTGCTCTGCTGAATCCATTTAATGTCCTACTTGTCAAGTCAGTCAACTCATTCATCCAGGTAGGTAGTGTTTCACAGTACTTGTGTCCCGTCCCTGCTCTGCCCTGCAGGGGTTCGGCATTACAAATCCTGTGCCAGAAGAAGCCTATCTGGTTCATAGTAGTAGGTTCCATGAATAGATTCTCGTTCAATCCAGTCTGGTGGTTTGACTTATGAATTGTGACTTTATACCTACAGAAAATAATTAACCATTTAGAGGAATTTGCAACGATTTCTCATTATTGTTTTAATTTATTGCTCACAGGAGGAGCTGAAGTCCTACCAAGCCGACCACCCACATTATGATGTTCCTAAATACAAGTCTGTTCTTCTTAAAGAAGAACGAAGCGTCTTGGAGAAGTGAGCAGCTCATTTATTCAACTTTCATTTGTTTCCTCATAAATGTTTCTTACACTTTGTTTTAGAACTCGGGGAAACCGGGGCAATGGCCGCCACTTCAAGAGGCCGTGACTGGCGTAGAATTTTTTCAAACTTCAATTTGCGTCCGTAATCAACTTCCATGATCTACTTTTGCAAATCCAAGAAGTTTTTTGTTTGGTGTACTTCGTTTAGATGGTATTTCGACTACAGTGCAGTTGATATTTGGCCCCCATATCCCAGGGTTATAGGGTGATTTCAGTTTGGACTCTGGGTAATGACTGCAGTTTGAGCTCTTAATTGAAAACGATTAAGTATGTGTAGTCAACACAATATCGCAGTAAAAAGTGGTATAATATTGCGAGTCGATGGATTGCCCGATTCTGCTTCCCGGCTTGCTTTGTCTCACGTTTGGAACTACTCAGTTCACGTCATGGGGCCTCAGTGAGGGAATTTTGAACTAAATTTGCTGAATGAAATGAATTTGTGTGGGATAACTTTTCAAGAATTGCTTACTGAAATTGTGTAGACCTATTGTTATGATTTTCTTTTAGAAACTGCTAAAATATCCATCAACATAATCTTCTAACTTTATATGTAGGTACTTGGGACGAAATCACAGAATTCATATGAACAGATCACATTGGGGTAGTGATGGTCACTATTGACCTAACTGTTATTGTCCCAATAAGAAAAATTCGCTATTGTTTACCTATTTAATTTGGAAAATAAGCATAGTTTCAAGTGAATTTAGTTCTCCCTTGATATATTTGAAGGGTATTTCACCCCTTCGCTGCCCTTCACAAAGGGTATGGTTTAAACTGCAAGTTCGCGAGGGATTGTTTAACGGTAATCCATGAAAGAAAATTGTGTTTGAGGCGATTTTCATGACTCCAGGGTTTGGTCTAGTTGTGTAACAGTTACGGAAATGTCAGAACGATTTGAAATGGTGTTTATCTTGTGGGTTTTTCTGAGGGGGGAGCTTCTTGGAGTGAGGGAAGAGCATGTGGGTACATACCTATTATCAAAGTTTGTGGTAGGCCACTAGTTCTATAGATTTCAATGGGTCATTCGTGATCGATTGGGTTTCTGGTTATGAAAGAATCTTGGTGAAGCTAGTCTGGATAACTACAGTACGAATCTATCATTCACTGCCCAGTGGTATTTTAAATTGAGCTGGCGTGGGGTCCGAGGATGTTGCAGCTCTCCATTTAGTGGTGCCAACCAGCCGACTACTTTCACTTTCACCTTTGGATCAGAGATTGACAACTGCCACCCTTGGTCTGGCGGAGCGCTGTCATTGTTTGTCAACTGCCACCTGATGAAGCACTATGGACAACGAATGCATGCGATTCCATTCATGCTCACTTTAAAATGAATTTCGCATCTCCCCATCCCAACATTATTGTTTTTGTTGACGCCCTATTGCTGTGCAGGTTGACGTATACGCAAGCATCAAATCCCTCCAAAATGATACTTGTGAACAACGGTATTTAAAAAAGTCTATGGATGAAACATTTAGTCAAGAAGTACAGCGAGCAGCAAATAACTTTGTACCAGTTTATCAAGACAGCAGCTGTGAAATTAGAGCCACACTTATAATTATTCATTCATATTATATTTGTTTAGTATTGCCATTATGAGGAATTGATTAATTGACTGTGAATGCCACAATGATAATTTGTTTATACTTATATATACTTAATCGCTGTTGTCATTGATAATATTATAGTGTTCATCCATATTCATCAACAATTTGCTCTCCAGTAGTCACTTTGGGTGGGGGTGGCAGCTGTCGAACGGGTGGCAGTTTTCACTTTGGATAGGGGTGGCAGTTGACAGCTTTTTAGTACGGTGGGTGGAAGTTTACGTTTGCCCGATGACTGGTTCAGAATCTACAAGCTTCTTCTGCCCGCTAGTATTGCATGCTTCTCTTGATAAATTGATAGAATAAATAGATTCAGTGTGTTTTAAATTGGTATTCAAAAGTGAACAAAGCTTCATTGAATTAGCTTCATTTGGGCTTACGGATTCAAGTTCTGTAGGTATTATGTGAATGCACCTGACGGATTGCTGCAGTATTTTCCTGCTCCACGAAAACCCATCTTCATTCTCCCTAATTTGTAACTACTCATCATTCCACAGTGTCATTGCTCCGATTTCCCTAATGCAGAGGTTTACGGGTATTTGTTGCTGTAATGATATTCGACCTTTTCCCAGGATGCAAGGAAAACCAGACAAACCCCCGCCCTCCGCGTACCTCCTCTTCTCTAGTGTCATGCTCAAAGATCCGAATCTGAGGAAGCTCTCTCCCAAAGAGAGAATGCAAGAAACGGCTCGTTTATGGAAAAGTGTTCCGAAAGTCGAAAAAGAGGGATATGCCGAGAAAGTCAAACATGTACGTATTCTTCAAGTATTCATAATGTGTTATAGCTAAATCCTTTCCCACACCTGTTAAATTCACCCATTACTGTAACATGCTGTCGCAAGTTTTTATGTGTATTAGGGGGCCAGGGTGTCCCCAAGTCCAACCCGCATTTTTTTTTTTTTTTTTTTTTTTTTTTTTTTTTCAATTTGGGCAAGCTGAGGGTGGGTTTTTCATGTCCCTGTTCGGAACAGGAGTTAGCAACGTCTCCAGTTAATGTTTAGGCCTGGCGTTGAGGCATCGGTGGTGCCTGCAAGTGCTTACCTGACCAGCGTTAGCTCTTCGCCTCTGAGATAAGTCATGTGAAGCCTTTGGGGACAAGAGTTCAGTGTGTAATAAGAGCCATCTTCGAACGAAATACTGCTTCCAGGATTTGTCTAATAAGGAAACATCCATGGATGTTACGATGAAGGCAAATAATGAATTGTTTATTTGGAACAAGTTATCACAGGTCCTCCTTTGAATTAGTTCCTACGTAATGGCTACTGGAACGCCCCTCACTTAATGTGTCTCTGAACCACTAACAATAATTGTGCTATATTTTCCAGTTGGCTGACATATATAAAGTCGAATACGCGTCTTACCTTGAAAGTTTGCCAGAGGATAAGAGAAGAGAGGAATTAGCCAACAATTGTTCGAAACGGAAGCCCAAATCGGATGACGGTTTGGTGAAAACAGCAAAGAAATTCAAATCAGACTCCAAACTCGATAATAAAGTAAGTGATAGAACAAAAAACATTTGAATTGATTACAACACTCGTACATAGATTCTTGATGATTTTGTGTGATGTCTTCTTACAAGATTATTTTATGTGATTCTTTCCGATCATTTCTGAGTAGGCTCATGTGTGTCATTGATAATTACAAATGGATCAGTATCTCCATTCGCTAACCAGCTCAGTTTAGTTTCCTTGTAGTAGCTCCGTGTGTAGACAGCTTCAGTAGATGAAATTCGTTTGGGACTTCCTGGGCCTGGGGACCTACCCGCATCTAAATTTCGAATTTTCGCTCATTACGATATCCCTCTGGATTTCTAAAATTTGATGCCTGCTTACTCCATATAGTGAACTACCGATTTTTTACTATACATTTTTTCAAAATTGCAAGTGTTACCTTGTTCCTCATGTGGCACACACCATTGGTAGCTCAAAATCTAAGTTATCGTCTACCAGCAGAGGCAGTGCTGTTGAAATTTCTTAGATCTTCCGTATGCCCCCCCCCCCCCCCATCCCACCGTACATAAAGGGGCAAAAAGCGTCACTGCCATTATTGCTTAACTAAAGTCGGAAGCTTTCTGTTTCGGTATCCAAGGGGCTTTTTGTGATTTAGGTTGTTTCAGTTAAATTAACCTGATGATGGTGTCACCGCCGAAATATATGCAATCAAAGCATCTGCAAACAGCTAGGAATCGATTCCTTGGCTTATTTTCCTATGAAAATGCCTCACGCACCTTTTCGAGTTATTTGACAGTGGTTTACTTTTGGTTTATTATTCTGTGAATAATACACCTATGTAATCGCTCAGCAAAAAATTTTTATAACACCCCCTCAAACTTTTTTCTTTTCCGTTTCAAGGTGCGTAGATTCCAAAACGCTGCAAAGTCCTTGTCACATGGGGTTTATTATTCTACAGAAATGTTGGCTGTACATTTATTGTTTGTATCATGTGAAATAATTGAAATAGCTATTTCTGATGGTTTCCACCAATTTTGGCCCCCATAACACAAATTAGGTAGGTACGATCTTTTTTTTTTTTCAAATTATCTTTGATCATTGGTAGTGCCATTTAATCGTCTTGATCCACGTGTTGACACTTTTTCTAGTGTTATTCTACAAATTGATGGTGATTTCGCAGGTATTTGACTCATAAAAAATCAATTTTGGGAGCTGAACATCTGGTACAACCTCAATTTTCCACTCCTTGGCCAAAATCGACTTCATATTCGATCTTCTCGTCCCCAAAAACATGGAAAACGATACCTCAAAAGCTCATGTTACCAACATGTTGCAAAAAGTACCTATTTTCACACACATTTTCACTCATAACACCCCTGGGTATATTCCGGTCGGGCTGAAAAGTTTCGGGACACAACTAGGGCCCAAATGGAGCATGTGTGCGAAAGAACGACTTTTTTAGATCGAAAATGAAGCCTGTACACGTGATACGGCGGACGGCGGACGGAGATTGCATTTTTTGAATCTACACACCTTGAAACGGAAAAGAAAAAAGTTTGAGGGGGTGTTATAAAAATTTTTTGCTGAGCGATTACATAGGTGTATTATTCACAGAATAATAAACCAAAATACAATGTCCGTCCGCCGTACGCCGTCCGCCGTATCACGTGTACAGGCTTCATTTTCGGTCTAAGAAAGTCGTTCTTTCGCACACATGCTCCATTTGGGCCCCAGTTGTGTCCCGAAACTTTTCAGCCCGATCGGAATACACCCAGGGGTGTTATGAGTAAAAATGTGTGTAAAAATAGGTACTTTTGCGTTTTAGCAACATGAGCTTTTGAAGTATCGGTTTCCATGTTTTTTTGGACGAGAAGACCGAATATGAAGTCGATTTTGACCAAGGAGTGGAAAATTGAGGTTGTACCAGATGTTCAGCTCCCAAAATCGATTTTTTATGAGTCAAAAACCTGCGAAATCGTCTGAAATCACCATCAATTTGTAGAATAACATTAGGAAAAGTGTCAGCACGTGGATCAAGACAATTAAATGGCACTACCAATGATCAACGATAATAAAAAAAATAAAATAAAAAAAAAGGAGCGTACCACCATTGGTGGAAACCATCAGAAATAGCTATTTCAATTATTTTACATGAAAGCAAAAATAAATGAACCGCCAGAATTTCTGTAGGTATGTCCATAGAATAATAAACCCATGTGACAAGGACTTTGCAGCGTTTTTTCCTTGAAAATCGTGTTTCACATGTTGCTTTCACAAAAAACTGGCCGTATCACCTATTTTTAATGGTTGCGAAAATCTATGACTTCCACGAAAAAGCTCATCGAATTTCCTTTTAGAATATGCTATGTTGATGAATTTTTGAATAAGTGAACCCCTGCATCCTAGTTTGAAAATCGAACTTTTCATAGCACTCAACCTAAAACTGTGCCCCCCAGAATCCCATTTGCCAGAAAAGAGGAAAAACTTCCTCAGGCTGTCAGTTTTCCAACAGTATCCTTTCTTGCGGCTATTGTCGTTTTACCCTGAATAATCGACGTTTGGTTCACTAAAAGAGATAGTGAATTATCTACTCGTATTTCGAAAATCTCCTGGGAGACCGTCTGGCCCTCGGGAGACTGTCTCTGCCAGTGTCTCCCAGGTTCGTGTATTTTACTGAATAGCTCTCAACCATACCTACTTAGACGTTTTTACTCATGAATCGATAATATGTATATATTTTTAATGAACAATCGACTTAGCTTCAAGAGATGAAAAAACATACATCAAAATGACAAATATGGTAGCCGATGAACGAAGAATGATACACGATCACTGTCAAACAAACGAGAAATGAGAAAGGGACACCGTATGAGGTATCTGTCTGAAAGAGATCGAAAATGCCAAGATGACCGCCATCTCTGGCTTTTAGAAGTTACTGAATAACCCTGTCGTGGATACTATAAAAATCTCTTCTGCCAAAAGAGAGAGTCTGACCGAAAAGAGATGTATCTTTGGCTTAGTGAATAGGCAGGCCCCCACGGATTTCAGGAGTTTGTCTTTCATTTCGTCTTCATTTGATGCGAGATGGGTCCTGTCCCCTAGGGAACCTTTGAAAACAGCTTGGAGAACCCTTAGATAGGTCCTTCACACTTAACAGCCCCTTAGCCTTTTCAAGTTCTTTATGTTTGCTCGCTGTAGTGAAAAAGCCACTTGCAAACGATTGGAAAGTCACTTGGGCATTCGCAGTGGATTTCCTGACGTCTCTGACTGAATAGTATTCATGTCGGCTCCTGTTTGCTGTGTTCTTCTGATCACTTGCGGGTGGCTTTCTAGTCGCCAGATCAGAGGGCTTGTTACCTAACCGCTTTCTGACGTGTACCCACCACCGTCACCCATCAACGATAGCCAATCAAATCAGTTGATTTCCAGCTTTGGACACGTTCGTCTTTCTTTAAAGTTCCGGCCAAACCCGTTCTTTGCTCCTAACGTTCAAGTGCTTTTGGCATCGGTCGCGCAAGCTCACTGGGTGGTTCACAAAACAGTTAGCTAGTGTTCTGGTAGTCACCTGTAAAACCCACAGCCAACCAACTTATGTCTGGGCTTCGGAACCTGTGCTCCGCCCCTGGCCCTTTCGAAAGACTGAGGACAGGGGTCTACCTTGTGCGATTTAGTGGAGAGTCCACTAAGTGCTTGAACAGGGAATATCCGGCAAATAGGATTCCGTGAGCACTTTTTGAGGTAGAGCGCTTTTGAAAGTTCGTAATTTTCGCAAAAGTTTGATTTTGAATCGTATTCTGAAAGAACATTCCATGAACTTTTCAGCAGTTATAAATAGTTTAGCTCCTTTAAAAACGAGTGCTAAGGTCAAGAAAAGAACGTTAACTGTCGAATAGGTACTCAAAAACGATAGGTTTAAAAAATATTGCCATGACACGTTTTTGATAGAAAGTGAGCCAAGGAATCAGTTCCTACCTTTTCGCCGACCTTTTTATCTACACCGTGTGTATAGATAGATCTAGAACTTGAGCCATTTACTCTAATTAATAATCATACTGACGAAACTTCGTATTTCCGTCGTTTTCGGGTGAACAACAGAGTCTACACGCCATTTGAAAGCAATTTTAAAATTTGAATTGCAAGTGCATGGATTTACTATATGAAGCCTAAAACTTCATGTGTATTGGCGAGTGAAATGAAATATGATGAAAAATGAGTCAAATCCACGGTGTTTCGCCAAATGGTTTTGATTAGTTTCATGTATCATATGAAATTCGTTAACAGCTAAATATTTTTGTACCTGGTCGTCTTATTGTTATTATTCATTTTCTTTCCAGAAACCAAGAATGTCACTGGAGGAACTGTTGAAGAAGCAACCTGTGCAGCCTCCCAAGTACGTTTAAAAAATGATATTATAATTACAATTTATTTATTTGTATAGTCTTTAGGCGTTACCATTGTGTGTTAAACAATATATCGCAATGGAAGAGCGAGTCTGCCACCTCTGAGCCACACAAAGCACAGTCCTCCAAAGCATCAAACGTTTCTTTCCTGCCCTGACTATATAAATAATGAACATCTATTCGTGTTACTGACTGTTATTTTGCATAGGGTTTATTTGATCTGCATTCCCATATCGAAGTTTAGATACTGTGCACGATTGGCCGCAGGAATCAGATATTTGTAGTGCTCATTCTAAGATGAAGCAAAAACTCCATCCCTATCTCAGTGTTACCACTAATGCCCGCAAGGCGCCTCATAATGAACCTACGGCCCAACCTAAACCTCTCGAAGTCCTGTGTTTGCATAATTAGAAAATTGCTGCCATTTGTTAGTTTTAAAAATTGACCCACACGTCACATTTTACACAGTGCTAATTAGGTAAATTGTATATTTTTTTATTCCCAAAATGCCTAAAAGGCGGAAAGCACTGTCTGTCACACTTCAGATGGAAACCCTTTACATTTTTACGCGTTTCCGCATGCCGCTTTTGAATGGGTAGGTACGTAAAGTTGTTTTTTTTTTTTTTTTTTTTGTAAAAGACACGTGTATTTTGCTGAAAATTTGCCCGTGATCTCAGCGATTTATTGGTTGACGTTGCTGTCTTGTGTTTGTTTTCTGAACTGATGTTTCAAACTTTGGTGATTGAAGTGAAAAAGAGGAGCATTTGCTTGGTTGAAGCGGCTTTTATGATCCAGACAGTAATAATAAATTTCTTTATTGGGGTTTTTTGTCAGTTAGGCCTCATAGATAGGTCCTCTTAGTTTGTAACATTGAGGAATTAACATGAACAGAAATAATAATATTATAACACAATAGGCGAAGAATGAGAAAAAATTAACTAATGAATAAAAATATCAACTGTCGCCAGTGTTGCCAGCTTTGTAACTGGAATGCCAACGGTTCGTTTGCAGAAGTTTAAAGCATCTTCACTTTGAGGTGTGTTGATTCTTACAGTTTTGTCATGTATTTATCCTTGATGGATTTAGAACAGAGATGATCTCCGTATTGGATATTATACCGACGAGGCTAAAAGAGCATGAAGAAGCGCTTCCGGCGCAACATGACACTTTGAAAGAGCGCTCTTCTGCATCGCGAGGTACTCGAAACGAGCCGATAAAGTGTGTGACCTGGGGGTTGGATCTGTGAGGATGGAGAATGATTCGTGGTTGCCCAAAAAAAAAAAAAAAGGAAGCCCATGGTTGATTTTGCATGCAGTGATGTAGAAGACTTGAAGCAAACCATTCGAACTCTTACCTTCTCGTCTCGAGTTTTTACCTTGAAGCCTTCTCAAGGTATTACTGACGCACAAATAGTTATGTTCCAGCCACCAGAACTGGTTTTAAAAGCTTAAAAACCAGACCCTAAGTTTTTCTGAAGGATGGGGATGAGTTTTAGAACTGTTTCAGTTCGAGAACTCTTTGTCTGGAACCCATAGGAAATGCGCTCAACTGCGATGATTTCAGGGCTGAAAAATAGCTGAGTAGGTACCACAGAGACTAAAGATCCGCTTAACTTGAAGGTTGGAGGGAAATGATATTTTTAGAAGTTTCCAGCAGGGTTATCTATCCTCAGTTCTGTAGGAAAAATCCATCCCCGATCGGTTGCGAAAAGTTAATTAACTTGGGGAAATCGATTCCGGGACCTGACGCGGTTGGAACACTTCAGTAAAACCTATTGCAGTGAACAGTTTAACACTCGATGTGGTTGGAACACAGTTCTTGTGCGCATTGGTTGTTGCACAGAACTCATTACAGTACTTGCATCGGCTGGAACAAAGCTAATATGGAATTCGTAAAACGAGATCCAATCAGAATCTTATTCAGTTTTCCCGATGCCCGAAGAAAGTGACCAGGAGAACGTGATTATCCGAAGAAACAAAGCACATGAAAATGTACACTGAGACATAATGCTACATGTCTGAATAGTATGATGAGAAAATGCGAGAGCTCAAGATACTCCTCTATTTGGTTAATGAATGCCACTACCAGTTAAACTCTGACACTAGCTCACTCCGATAGCGCAGTGCCGCAATGCCATAACGAGCCAAAGCAAACCAGTCGCCCCCGTCCAAGATGCCGACGATCTCCTCACTGCCGAGCCTGGCCCGCCCGAAGTAGCACATCCTGAATTCTCCCAACACTGGGCAGGTGGCCAAGAAATGCAGGAGATCCTCCGGTACCCCCATGTTACATAAGGCGCACAAGGTTCTTGGGTCATCACCCTGATCATAAAGCATGCAGTTCAGGGCCATCAAAGCCCCTCTGAACCTCAGTGCCCACCTTACCACTCACGCAGGAAAACGCTGACGAACACCCGCAGTGTCAGCAGGCCTCACGGAGAAGTCCAACAGCCTGTATTTGCGGATCGTTGATTCCAAGGCCCTAATCTCCATCTCCCCCCACCACGAATACCGATTACCTTCTAGAAGTGCGTCCGTCTGGGTCCTCCAGGAAGTCGGGTCACTTGGGAGGGCCTCAAAAGGTATACCCTCACGCTCAGCAACGCTCCTAATGCTGGAGGCCCACAACAACCCTCGAGGCATGATCTCCTCTGCCCCAATCTGTGGATAGCGGTGCCCTGGAAGCCGTGCAACGAGCCCCAGGTAATCACAAAGCAGTGATAGTGTATAACTGAACAGGGTGTCGGCTCCACTTTCCAGATAAACGAAGTACTTCGGCGTGTTCTTTGGCAGGCCGAGTATCATCTTGAAAAAGAAAACCTGCAGTTGCTCAACAATCCTGTACATTGAATGAACCTCCCCAAATCTGGGTGCCGTAGCACAAGACTGCCCTGGAAACCGTCCTGAAAACACGGTAGTTGGCATTGAGAGGCACCTCGGTCCTACAGAAAAAACCACGATACAGGCTGTTCATGCCCAACTTTGCCGCTGTAGCCCTGTCTGTGGCATGCGCAGAGTAGGAGAGCTTAGGGGTAAGTGTCACACCCAGGTACTTGTAGGTGTTGACAAGAGCCACTGGGTTTCCTCCAAAAGTCCAGCTTTCGTCTGCTCCAAGTCGACCACCTCTACGGAAAACCATAACTTTAGACTTGTCCAGGTTTACACAAAGTCCCCCATTTTGCATAATGATCCTAACATATTTTTTATTCCCAAAATGGTTAAAAGGTGATTAAAACTGGGAATTTGCTACTTATAACTTTTTTTCTGAAGGGCTTGAAAACCCTATAGCAGTAGTATAACGTGGAACCTTGAAATTTCTTCTCGATTTTCAGAGATGCATATGCGCTCTTCTGTCAGGACTACAAAGATTATCCTGAAAAAGAAATCCGAAAGAGCTGGGACGCACTTTTAGAAGCCCCCAGGAATAAGCTGGAGGCGCGAGTAGAGAAATTGAAACAACAGTACATCCTGGCTATGAGGAAATTCCTGAAGGTAGGTAATGGTTGTTTATCAGACTTGCTGGAGGGCCATTCACAGAATGGTGTTGTTGAAGAAGAAATGTTTCATTGTCTAAATTTGAAAGTAGACACTAAGTTGAGATGGTACATGTTACTAATTTGGACGAGACATGAGTAGTTAATTTTGAATTAAATGTGGTTGTTTTGATGACGTCATTGTCGCCTTTCATACAGCTTGTTTTATCATAGTCCACATGATCCATCCACATCATAATTATAACGAGGTGAGCTGTGACATCGATACTACTGCCTGAGTAGCCGTATCTGTTCTGCTTTGCTGTTGCATGGAAGAAGAAGTAGTGGCAGTGACGTCATTGCCACTTTCCACAGTCTTTGAAACATCAAATATATGTATGCTTTTTCAGTGAATCGATTCAATTTTTCACATCAACAAAACAAAAATCAAATTTGGAAAAAATCAATTCCAACCACCAAGGGTATTCCCCATTTGTGCAAGTAAAAAACGCGTGGGAGGACAACTCGTGACGTCATTTCAGGTGGGGAGGGGATGACGTCGCGAAGGTCCACTGGTCCACTTAAGGACCCTTTCGCTTATCCGGTAACCGCCATATTGCACTTTCTTGGAAATCCCTCACAAAGATACTTCGCAATTATAACATACATTGATTGAATTAAGAACCACAAATCAATGGGATCTGCCGTGGCCTATTGGGGAGAATGGACTCAAATTTTCGAGGTCTACTCCAGCAGTGGTCGTCAACTATTCAAACTTTTCATTATTCGTTCTAAATACTATTATAACAAATTATGTCACTTGAGCTATTGAAAAATTACAGAATTCATGTAAAATAACCCAATTATTCATGCGCCCCAACCTGTTCTAATTGAGAAAATTGAGGTGAAACATTTGAAAACAATGGTACCACCAATATCCTATTTTCTGCCGTTAGACAAGAACTGTCAAATACGACTTTCGTTTAGACATAATTATGTAACAGTACTAAATTTGCCAAACTCTGGGTATATCTCAATTTATCTGAATTTTTTTTAGCTTTCGTAGCATAAAATTTATGAACTTGGTCTCCACTGATTCTTACTACAATATTACTTGCATAATTTTGCAGATTTACTGTTGATCCCCCACTGTATCATTATAATAGCAAACTTATATTTTTTTCGTAAACTAAATCCATTGCTACATTAGTGAGTCTCTGAGGCATGCAAGGGTTTTTAAGGAATTTTCTACGGGTCAGTCATGTAACGATCTGTAGAATAAAGGGGCAATCGCATTTTGATGCGTGACTACTCGATAAAGAGTTTATATGTTATACCCAACATCCTGCGTTTGTGAGAAAGTACTTATGCCATGATGTCTGAAATAAGAGGTATATTAAAAGAGTTACCTAGGTATAGAGTCATGCTGCATTGTAGGAAACATTTCCATTCCATGTTTGTTTTATTCACAGAGCCTTGATCCTGAAGACCTCCAGATCTACTCAGCGTATAAATCCGGTCTGAATCACTCGCAGCCAGTCATTGACGTGAAGCTCAGTGAGAGTGACGGCTCGGATGAAGACGAGGATGGTAGTGGGGAGGATGACGAGGATGAGGAAGATGAAGAGGAGGAAAAGAAACCTATCGTAGCATCTCCTGCCACCAAAGAGAAAGATATCAAAATTAAGAAAGAGGATTCCTCGGGTTCTGATGACTCCGATGAAGAGGAGGTGTGTATTTGTTGATACTAACTACTTAGCTTCTTGGCCATGCCAGATGTCCTGTGCTCCCCAGCAGGGTTTCAAAATTAGCATAAAAGTTCGACTATGCGCAGGCACAAGGAATCTGCCGAATTCGCCGCTATTTGTGGTTAGCTTCCAAAATGATTCCTGTAAGAATGGTGCCTGGTGCAGTTTCAGCAGGGGTTCCTTGAATCATATCGATTCAGGTTCTCGATTTTAAAAGCTCGATTGAAAAATATCTATATGTCTCTATCAAGTGTCAGTGCCCGACAGCATCGAAGGAAGAAGGAGCAAGAGTCCGAGCGCTGATTCAGGGTTCCGTTCTAGAATCGTCAGTCTGTAGGACAACTGTCAGTGTAAGGGTGACTCGAAAAATCTCAACCAGTCTTCCAAGTCCTTGCACAAGCTCCTAGGCCCCGTCACACACAACTTAGAGAACCTGCTTGCTCCTCTAGCCTGTGCTGTCTCATCTAAATCCTGTAAAGTTCACGCACTCCAACTTTTCCCAAATCGCCGTCCCGCTCCAAGCATTGGCTGGGCAGCCATTTCTACTTGTGCCACCCGTCTTGCTACCACGCCTCCTAAATATTTCTGCATCTTTCTTATTACAGTTGTCAGAGACTCGGAAAGTGCAAATTGATTGTACAAAAGGGGAAGATCTTGTACAGAATAATCATCCTCTGTAGAGGGGGAGCGGGGTCCTAGTAGCCAGGCGTGGAAGACGGAGGCCTACCTGACTGAGGGGTAGGAAAGGGGATGGAGGCCCATTCGACGCTCGGAGCAGGACCGTGGTTTTGGGAAAAGTTGGAGCGTGCGTACTCGCCAGTATATACATACGCATTCTCCGTTCATGCACCACCTGTCGAGGGAGTTCTGCAAGTTCCAGTCATTTCTGAATTCTGGAACCCATTGGTTCGAACTAAACAAATACACCACAAAACCTTGTATTGTACAGGGAGCGTTGTATTAATTTATCACATTCGACATCTGTCAGAAATCACAAAAACAAGTCAGTTCCATAATAATAATAATAATAGTAATTTTTATTGAGCATGAGACTGCACAGTCTATTTGAAGCACTCATGAATTACATGAAAATAGCAGTAATTCAAAAGGCGCTTTACACACAAAACAAGGTACTTGAATTTAATTAAAGGAACATAAAAAAAAGGTAGGTGCATTTGGAATAGGTCGGGGTAAATAATAATTACGCGTCACTTAGATGCTTACGTACAGCTGCCAAGAAACGACCCAAGGTGGGCAAAGACCGCACAGAGACAGCTAGGGTGTTCCAAAACCTAGCCTCCGAAAGAGCGAGCTATAATAGCACCTTCCTACTTCAGTTGTACTACTAATCAATCAATTTATACAAATAACCCCAAATAAATGGTGATAGCAATCGCAATATTTAGTATGGGAAATATCAAACTGATCATTAATTTAGGCATGTACCGCAGCTGTCTATGAACATGGCAAACATCGTGCACAGAAAATGAAGCTTCATCCGCCATATGACCAGTAGTGAGATAAATTGGAAAGAAAGAATGAATTATCTGGTTTGTGGGGAAAAGAGTTTTTCTAGATTTTCATGTACACAAGCTGTCCAGTTAGCGGAGAAGTGTGGACTATGAAAAATGTGGGAAGGTTCTCGACGTTTTACTTCGAGCTCTCGAACTCATCTCAGATGTTTCTGGGGACTTGGTTTCTTAACCCACTGCTTTTGGAAAGGTGTATACACACGTGTTCCAGAATTCAATTCTGCTAGCGTCCCAGTTATCTGGAATGTACCTTCAACTTCTAGTTGTGTATATTTAGCAACGAGTACCTGTGACTTGTTTATATTTTTGAATGAAAGTGGGTTCCATTCTAAGAATATTGAGGGCAGCCGCGCTCTCCTACGATGAATAGTTCTTTTTCTATGAGCTTCAATGCTGAAAGCTCATAGAAAAAGACCCCCCCCCCCCCCTTTGGAATCGAGCATGAAAAAAACTGTTAACCCCCCTCAAAATTTGATGGTTTAAGTTTCAAGGTACGTAGAATCCGAAAATGCAATAAAAAATGTCTGTCCGTACGCCGTAGTTACCATGAACCTGAATTTAATGAAATTTAGTTTGTAGGTCCCGTATGAGGTCTAGTTGGTCATCGAAGCTCGGCGTTACTGTCATTCGTATCTAAGGGGTGAAAAATAGGGTTTGCAAAATTCAGAACGGCTCGAAAACTTTCAGTAGAAGGGTATGGTTTTTTTAACGTTTTTAAATTGATCTTGAACTAAAGAATTTTTTGAGACCACCCGGAGCATTGTACGACCAGCCGTTTGTTTGCACCGTGAAGCTTCGTCAACATGATCGTGAATCAAACTGTGTAAATCCGGCCCAGATATCATTGCTAGGGATCACCTGATTATAATCACGGATGGCTGTATGAAGTCGAGTTGGTTGTTCTGTGATATTATTTCATTTGGAAAATTATGGATAAATTATGGGTAAATTATTACACAGCGGTTTATTATTTACCCTATGCTTCATGAATAACTACAAATAATTAATGATTGAATTATTGAATCCCACGCATTTGTATGAAACTTTAATTCCGGGGCTGCCTCCAGTACCTTCTCGGTTTAGGGCTTTCCTGGGGGGAGCTCGAAGGTATCGACCACAGAAAACAGTGATCTACACAGAAGGGGCATCTATAGAGGTATATAATAAACTGTTGTTTAATAATTGGCAGCGTTCTTAGAATGGAACCTTCCTTTTATTTAAAAATGGGAAAGTAACAAACAGAATGCATGGGCACTCCTCATTTTTCATGGCAATGAAAATTACACTTTTCACTTGCACAATTTACGGAGCCGTTGGGAATCTCAAAACTAAGAATGGGGTCCGATTGGGCTTAAACGTGTGATTTTGCATATGTGAATGCATAGGATCAAATGCAAGAAAGATAAATGCCCTCAAACAAAATACTCAGACATTGCTCACATAAACAGTAAGTAACACCTACCTCTTTTTTCTCTGTAGGAGAAAGGATCATCTTCCAGCGAATCGAGCTCGTCCGAGTCCACGTCATCCACCTCGGGTTCGTCCTCCAGTTCCGAGGACGAGGATGATGCTGGAGCATTCTAAGATGGTTTTCACAGTTAACCTTCATCGACCTCATCATCAAAAGTAAGCTTATGTCAGTAGCGGTTCTTGCGGCCCATCTGACCCGAGGAAAACGAAAAGCGGCTGAATGAGAAAACACTAGACTCAAACCATTGACCAGGTAGGGAGCCGTTAAGGCCATATTATGAAAGAGGAAGAAGTTGAAATGCACATCTACGTGTGCATTCTCACCATTGAAAAAAGAAAAAGCACTTTTATCAACCTCGACTAATTGGGAGGGCACTGTACCCCCAATACATGGGTGCCGGCACCCAAGTTCGGCTACACCTGCGTGAAATCTATATTTGTTGATTAGGTCAATGTGGAATATTTGACGCTATCCAAGTGCCATAAAAATGTTGAAGTGTGGAAGGAACATGTTTTGTACACTTGTCACACGGGTGTTCACATTATTGTATATTACAAAAATTATTACATAGGTTGTATGTATTGTAAATAAAGTTTTATGCGTGTACATAATCTATTTTATGTTCTATCTTTATTGACTGACCCCATATGGTTGTTAGTGAGAATGTATTTTGATACAGTTGTAAGCGAGAAGAAAAGCTCAGTTTTATGAAGCAAAACCAATAACGGGTATCGAATTAGTTGTGCTACGCAACCTTTTTGTTTAGCTGTAAGTAGTTGGCAGTTTAATTGCAGTTCGTGTTTAAATTCTCTGCTCAATTTATAGTTTAGTAGGTACTGCCTCCATTGGTTAGTAGTTTTATAATAATACAAAGACTAACATTTTAAAATAAAACAAATCGTTGTATTAATTAACACCATGCAAAATAATTATTGATGGTGCCCACATCTTAGCCCTTGAAATATGCAATTTCTTTATATTTATCTTATCTAAAAAATGTTCCCGAGATATTAAAATTCTCATGACTCATTGCACATTGTCTTCAAAGTTGATGTTATTCTCGGTTGTGAATGAAATTGTAACGACTGTTTATACGTAGTTGAACTCATTCTTGGTTAGTCACTGGCTCCATTATTCCTATGAAGTACTTTAACTGCGCTTGAACTCATGAAACAAGTCTCACGCTTGGGGCTACTACGATTACCAAAAGGTTGTTCAATTAGGCATAATTTTCACGGATTTTCTGTTGTGATAGTAAAGCTAGGTTCACATGGAGGGACAGTTATGGACGGCAATCCGGTATGCGATTGCCCGAATTTTTGCAGCAGAGGCGTTCACGTGGCAGCGGAATCATAATCGGAAATCTAACCAGCAAAATCAACCAGGAATGTCGAATTCCAAAGTGGCTGAACAACCAGACAGGAGAGATGTGTGCAGTAACCTTTGCACAGATACGGCAACGGATCCGACAGTGGAAAATATCTGGAGATTTTGATGGAGTATCCACTGTGCTGCAATAATCCATTCTGTGTTGGCCAATAGCATTGCAGGACGACTTGCCGTCCGGAATTTCCACTCCATGTGAACCTGACAACGCTCCTTCAGTTTGCAAGGAGAAGCGTCTGCGCCTTCGGTAGTTAGGCAACAGGTAATCAAAGCTTTAACGAAAAGGGGGGCGAATTTTGGCCTTGGTACCCCCGTTGAACTACAGACCAGCCAGCAACGGCAGAAATCGCCGATTTTAAGCTAGGTTCACATGGAGGGGCGATTCCGGACGGCAATGCTTTTGTCGCAGAGGCGTTCACATGGCAGTGGAATTCTAACCGGCCAAATCAACCAGGAATGTCGAATTCCAATATGGCTGAACAACCAAACAGGAGAGGTGTGCGCGGATACGGCAACGGATCTGAAGCTTGGTTCACATGGAGACGCAATTCCGGACGGCGATCCGGCACGGCAACGCGTTTGCCGGAATTTTTGCTGCAGAGGCGTTCACATGGCAGCGGAATCATAACAAAACGCAAAAAACAAATAATTACTCGAAACCGCAAAATCAGCCACAAATGTCGAATTTCAATGGGCTGAACAACCAAACAGCAGAGGTGTGCGAAGTAACCTCTGCACAGAAAAGTCACCGGATCCGACAGCGGCAAATATCTGGAGATTTTGATATAGTATCCAAGACATTGCGTTGCAATAATCCATTTTGCGTTGGCTAGTAGCATTGCAGAGCGACTTGCCATACCGGATTTCCGTCCAGAATTGCCCCTCCATGTGAACCTAACTTTAGATGGAGATCGAGAGCCCAAGTCCAGAGGACACCTCATTTGTGGGATTCCTTGAGGGGGATCAAACTGAATGAAGACTATTCAAACTTTACGACCGTTTTTATTATTGGGAGCTCGAAGGGTCCCAACCAACCTGACCCAGTGGGCATTTCATGAATCATCGGTACTGTAACTGTTTCCTCACATTTTTCTTCCAAGTGCTGCGTTTGAACAGATCCCATTCGCAACTGGAGAATTTGCCGACGGTGCAGAGGTCTGAATCTGTAGGGATCAGGGTGAATGATGACTCATCTGCTGGATTTTGTCCAAACTCTTTATTTCAATGTATGAGCAAAGATTGAATCGAGATAGTTTTCAGGCAGGTATGCCCATCGTCAGTCCGGAGTTGCAGAAGTTGTACCTACACGACCACAAGTGGAAAATATTTTAGACAGGTTCAACAGAGGAGGAGTCATCATTCATCCTGATCCTCTTATAGCTCCCATTTTTTACTTGCTTTCTAGTAGAATATGATGCGATTTTGAGTTCTAAAATAGTACGAGTACCTACCTGTTATTAAGCTATTAATTAAACAATATTTTTGTTTTATACAAATAATTTCTGAAAGATTATTCTAACCTTTTGTACTCCAAAAAATTACTGGCTAGGCTATCTTACCTGCCACCATCCACAAGGCGCCTCTGGGATTTGATTCATGTTAGTCTTATTATTGGAGGAAGAACTCTTGAGGCACCAGCCCCCCCCCCCCCCCCCCCCTGCCTCACCAAGCTATTTGTGAATGTCCAAAGAAGATACCGTTCACAAAAAAGAGTGCAGTGTTCGAGAACTTGTCAATTTTGGATTGATGTATGGTGTTTGAACGGGTTCAGGATGAAAGTCGGGCCCGGGATGTTTCGCCTTCTGACTGATGTTTTACCATTCAAATTGTCTTTCGAAAGATCTGGTAAGTTTGTACCATTCAGAAATAAAACCACTGCCACCTTGGAGCTGAGGTTAGCTACTGACCGCGTTCACTTGAGACGATGGCCTTTAACTCCTAGAAGTCTCTAATATATAACTAAACCACATTGCAAGTGTTCTGCAACCATTTATCACGGGATCTTGTTGAATCGAGTGCAGTGTTATCGAGACAAGTGCCTGCCTGAAGTACTGTAGTTCTATCCAATCACCAGTTTCTTAGGGGAATACCTCACTTGAAATCAACTCAAAATTGTTCCATATCAAGCCGTTTGTACTAAAAAGTAATTTGTGAGGAATTCTGAGTGGAATTAAGAGCCAAAAACAGTTGGGAGTAGTCCGGGCAAGTATATGTAAATGCTTTGAACACTCGAATTTAAACTTCATAAACATTTCTCTGGTTAATAAGTTCTAGTCGTAAGAATTATAATGTGATGAGTTCAAATGAACCTGGTGGCTGATGTGATGTATTACAACTCCAAGCTCCACCCCTTCGATAAGTTGGTACTTTCTGTATTTTGCCGTCATTTCTAGGAACTCGTAGAAAAGTAAATGCGAGTACGTACATGCAATTCTAAAAAATAGGTACCTGTTACTATGTAAATTGTACATCATTTTTATTGCCTATAGCTACTACTGAGGGAAGTGACTGAAGGAATCGTTTAATGTTGATCTTTCTATAGTACACTTTACTTATTTTGTATTATAGTTTGTGTATTATAAATTGAATAAATGTATTGATGGTTTTAATCGTACTTACGCCTTATTTGTCAGTAACCTGAGATTTGGAACGTACAAAAAACATGGCGTGTTGTGGCATTAGGACAGTGTAGTTTGTGGTGAATGGTTAGGTGTGAGGTTGTTCCCTATGGAGGATAAGTTTGGGTGGGCAGCTAGTACTAATGGGGTTATCACCACAGCAGGTATTAGGTGCTCCTTGGGGGTCTTGTGCTAGCAACCCGTGGTTACCACCACAGCAGGTATTGGATACCCCACGGTTACCACCAGGGCAGGTATTAGATACCCCACAGTTACCACCACAGCAGGTGCTAGATGCAAAAGAGGGAGGCACCCCGCGGTTACCACCACAGCAGGTGCAAGGAGAGGTCGGAGAGAGGTTTGAGAGATAAGTCGCAGGTTGAGGGTTGGTCGTCGAATGAGGGGCTGGGCTAGAAGGGCTGTTTATAAAGGCCCCTATCCACCCGTCTATCAGTGGCCGTTATGACCGTTGATGGAGGGGAGGGACCTTTCTACTTTCCCCAGGGTGCTGCTCAGCTCGTCGTTCTCCTTGTTTATTTGGTTAAATCTACACCCATTGTATGGGAGGGGTAAATGTACAATTTTGAGGGGTACCACTGCAATGAGGAAATTCATGTGGTAAATGGGCAATACTTACAACAATCTCCCTTGCTGAGCCGACTCCACACCTCTACCACGTTGAGTTGACGGAAGGGTGCAGTTAGGTATTGCAGGTCCTAAATGAAAATTTTCATTTCCCACAGGGTACGCACAAAGGTACTTCCGATATGTCATAAAATAATTGATGGAATGGTAGGAATGGACAACGAAAACCTACCAAGAATTTACAAAAATGTGTATTAGTCGAATAATTAAAGTTGGTACCTACATCCCAGCCTGTATAGGATAATTTTTATGGGTCAGTCTTCAGTCGAGGGACTTTCATCAGTACGTGAACACACTTTCTGTCGTACCTACTCAATTTCCATAGAGAGAACGACAGCCAATCACAGATAAATTTGAACTTGGAATACCATAGGTTACGGGAACGTTGTAGGATGCGATGCCCAGATCGCAAGTCTCGCCGTTTAGAATCTCAGCGTCGGCAGGAGGCTAAAATCAAGGTACTAGATTAACCAACTTACTTTCTAGCCGAGAGCGCTTGTTTGTGATACTGTTTTCTCAGTTTTGGCCTAGGTACCACGGACTTGAGGAAACTGGCACCTACATGAACTGCGACAGGTAATAATCTAATCCATCCAAATACGCCCTTCAGTAGATATGTATCGCTTTAAAGAAAAAGTTCGCCGCCACAACGATTTTAGGGTAGTCATACTTCAGGGAAGTATGAGTATTCTACTGGTCTATAATTTATTCAGACCAATTTCGGATTATTATGCCATCATCAGTTATTCAGTAAACAGTATTAATAAAAAAGACTAGGTAGGTACAAGTGAAAACTTGAGAATAAGATAACACATTTAAAAAAAACATGAATTGACTAAAAGATAATAAAATATATGTACCTACAGAGTTGGTTGTACCTAGGGTGGTGTAATTTGAATTATAAAACATGGTTTGACTTGGATTTTGTGCGGTCGGGCGGTGCCTTTATGTAGATACTTTTAGCTTTTTTAAAGATAAATATTTTGGGACGTAGGGTAAATGCACCAGAAGTAGCCACCCCCGCCAGTAGTAGCCACCTCTCAACTTTAAATGCTTTAATTAAGGATTTGGCGTCCCTTAGAGATTTGAAATTGGCGCCATTTCAAAGCAGGATATGTATGCCGCCCTTTCTAACCGTTCCCGCCATAATCAAGTCATCAGTGAGAGTAACACGTGTGTGATAACCAAGATAACTCGTCAGTTGAACAAAAAACCTGGAATTCCACACATTTGGCTAAGGAGGTAAGTTGACTTTTTTGTCATTTCTCACCTTATTCTTGGACTTTTTGTTTGTTGTTTGGTTTCATTATGTTCACTGGTTGTTCCTAGTTGCAGTTCAAGTCTTTTTTAGTAGGATTTCATACAATTAGGTCATTATTTGGAGGGTGTCTACTACTAGTCCCCAAAATGTGGTGAATGTCAGTAGTAGCCATAAAGTGGCTACTACTTGGTGTTCATGTTTTTTTCATCTGTAACATAATTTTACTAATTTTTTCATCAGGAGCACAGTGATATAGTTAGTTTTTCAAAAGAATTAGTGGTTCCAGTAGTAGCCAGGGGGTGGCTACTACTAGGTAGTGATGAAAATATTAGTAGTTCCGTAGTAGCCAGAAGATGGCTACTACTAGGCAATGGCGGTGGCTTCTACTAGATCTGATAAAAAATTAAATACAAAATTCATTTTGACATCTCTGATTAGAAGGTATTCTCTATTTCTGATTTGTTTTCAATTTATTGTGTAGGAATAGATGAGAAATCAGCATGCCTCCTATAAAAGGTCAGATGTGGAGCTATACAGAAGAAGAAATGCTGAAAGCCATCCACGATGATTCAAAGTGGCATTTCGGTTAATAAGGCAGCTAAAGACAACGGGGTGGCAAGGACTACTCTTCGAGCCAAGATTTCAGGAAAATCGCCACTGTATCGACGAATGGGGCCTCCCACAGTACTGACGCCGTATGAAGAAGATATTCTTGAGGAATGGGTGAAGGAAATGTCGAGGGCTGGTTTTCCAGTAACAACTGAGCAGCTGCAAACCAGCGTTCAGCAGATTGTCAAAGAATATGGAAGAGAAACTCCCTTCACAGACGGCAAGCCAGGAGTAGAGAAGACATTGACTGAAAAATATACCTATTAGAAGAGAAGACATTGCCTTTAAATACCACTTCTTGAAGAGTTGTTATTCAATTTTTAAAAACGGTTCCAAGTTCCTGGGGAAGCAACCCACTGTGATATTTGATGTTCTATTCCACGTAGACTTTATTGTTTGAGGTGCCTTGAAGTAGGTATTAAACATGTTCCTAGGGAAGCAACCTACTTTTATTGTACCTAGTTTATAGTTTTATTCATGTTTTGGGCTTTATTTTTAACGTTATGGACCCGTTATCCTGGGGCAGACACCCGATGTGATGCTTTGTGATCGTTTTTAGTCCTAAGCCCATCTAGACTAAACAAAGTCAATAAAAATATGTTCACAAGTTGCAATAAATTGTTTTCTCACATTACCTATTTTCTGTCTATATCTGGATTGAATCTTACTTATATTAACCTCAAGTTCTGAATATTTTCTGAATTCTCGTTGATTAAAATATGTTTTGCGAGAAATTTCTGAAGGTGGCAACTACTGGTCCCTTACGGTGGCTACTACTAAAATTTTGGGGGCTACTACTGGCGATAAATGTTGGTTCGCTCTCCTTCAATTTCTGGAAATACATTCAATCCACTTGCGTTTTTGAAATAGTCATTCAATAAAGCAGATGTTGGGGGATAGAACAAAATCAAGAGTGAAAGAAAAAACGGAAAAATTTCGAAACCTCGACGTAAAATCCTAAACTGGGTTGCTTAAGGGTGGCTACTACTGGTGCATTTACCCTAGGTAGTGTGTCATTCATGACACTATTTCCTTTTGTATAGTGGGCAATGTTGGTGGGCACAACACAATTTGCAAAAACAATTTTTGGACAGAGTTTAACGTTTGAGTTTTAATAGGGGTTGAGTTCTAAAATTCCCGAATATTTTAAACACGGGTGTTTTCGCCAATTACGACAATCCGTTATCGCATATTGGCTAGGTATAGCACGCTAAACCGCTCTGGTATGCTCTCCAACATTGAAGGTTGTAGTACCTACCTACCTACGATGGTATATATTATGTCATATAGATAAAGATATATAAATAGAAAGAAAGAAACGTTTTATTTGCGCATAGGCCCTCAACGCGTACAATCATTTTTTACAGGAATGGTGGGCAGTGATTACAAAATTTTTGAAGGAAATAATATAAAATTGAAGCTTATTTAATTGAATCTGAAAATTAGTAGCGTTTAACGGAGTGGTAAAGACACTATTTTACTTAGCATTCGGATGATACGTCCCCTGTGACAATCTCACATAGTCTGGAGTGTGGACCGGTGAGAGGTGGAGCGATATCGAGTGAAAAATCAGGCGATGAGTAGTATAATATTTACACCTATTAATAAATTATTCCACGAATTGTATTTACACCTATTAATAAATTATTCCACGAATTGTATTTCGATATTAAATCATTTTTCATTGTAAAACATCATTTACCATGAAATTGTATGTAATATTAATGGAGTGGCTGGGATCAAACCTCCCAATATTTACGTTTTGACTCGTGTAAAAAAAGAAGTTTTAATGGAAATTCCTTCTGAGAGGCTTCTCAGTGAGGATAAAATCAACCCAGCTTGAGAAAACAGCCTCTCAGAAGGAACGTGGCAATCACTTGTCTGAGATGTTAGCTGATTGATGATTCTTGAAAAATGAATAACTGGGAAAAATGGAGGAGGTAGCAAAGGTAAGAGTAAAACGCTGCAAATTATTACATAACGGTATATTATTTATCTGTATAGATTCCCCTTCTGTGGAACTGTTTTCTGTGGTCAGTACCTACCTTGAGCTCCCCACACAAAAGCCCTAATCGGGTACCTACTGGAGCAGGCCCGGGGATTGCAGTTTCATACAAATGCGCGGGATTCAATCATTCAATCATTAATTATTTGTTGTTATTCATGAAGCTCTAGTTACAAAAGTCCCTATAAACAAAATTCAAGAGAACATCCATTCTTCAGATGAAATAATAATATCATGGAACAACCAACTCAGTTTCATGCAGCCATGAGTGATTATAATCAGTTGTTCCGTAGCAATGATTATCTGGGCGGGATGTAGGTACATAATACAGTTTCATTCACGATCATGTTGAAGCTTTTCGGTGCAAACGAACGGCTGGACGTACAGTGCTACGGGTGGTCTCAAAACGCTGCAAATTATTACACAACGGTTTATTATTTACCTGTATAGATGCTCCTTCTGCTTCGCTGTTTCCATGGTCAATACGTACCCTCGAGCTCCCCCCGCAGGAAAGCCCTAAATCGCGTATTGTAGCCGGAATTTACAGTTTCATAAAAATGCGCGGGATTCAATAATTCAATCATTAATAATTACCTACGTGTTGTTATTCATGAAGCATAACGTTTGTTCAAGTTTCAAAAGTACCTATCAACACAATCGAAAAGAGCCACCATTTTTCAAACGAAATAATATCACAGAACAACCAACTCGACGTCATTCAGCCATCCGTGATTATAATCAGGTGCTCCCTAGCGATGATATCTGGGCCGGTTATACCGTTTGATTCACGATCACGTTGACGAAGATTTTCGGTGCAAACGAACGGGGTCGTACAATACTCCGGGTGGCCTCAAAAACTTCTTTAGTTCAAGATCAGTTTAAAAACGCTGCAAATCCCTGCACAACGATTTATTATTTTGTACAGAATACCCTTCTCTTACCCGTCTATATAATATAATATGTACTACTCTATATATTATACATATTATGTAGATCGCATACCCTCCGTAGGTTAGTTTCTAACTGTTACTAAAATAATTCTGTCGATGACAAACAGTAACTAAAATGGCAAAACGAAACGGAAATAATGAAGTTCTGAAGGAAAATTGTTGATGTGGAGTGAAATAGGTGCCCTTGCTGCTAGTAGATCACTGGTTTCTGTGGTTAGTACCTACCTTCGTGGTCAAGTATAATGAACCGTTGTGTAATAACTTGCCCATCAATAATACTTCAACGGTTGTTCAAGTTACAAAAGTACTAATCAACAAAATCCAGCCCCTTCTTGGTAGATGAACCGTTGTGTAATAATTTACCGTTCTGTAGTAATTTACCGTTGTGTAATAATTGCTGTTGAATAATAATTTACCGTTCTGTAATAATTTGCCATTGTGTAATAATTTACCGTTCTGTGATAATTTACCGTTGTGTAATAATTTGCCGTTGTGCAATAATTTACCATTGTGTAATAATTTAACCATAAATAATACTTCAACGTTTGTTCAAGTTTCACAAGTACCTACCAACAAAATCCAATAGTCCATCACTTATCAAATGAAATAATATCGCAGAACAAACAACTCGACTTCATACAGCCATCCTTGATTATAATCAGGTGCTCCTTAGTGATGAAATCCCGGCCGGATTTATACCGTTTGATTCACGATCATGTTGACGAAGCTTTTTGGTGCACACAAACGGCTGGAAGTACATGCTCGGGGTGGTCTCAAAAAATTGTTTAGCTCAAGGCAAATTTAATAACGTAAAAAAACCATACCCTTCTATTGAAAGTTTTCGAGCTAAGGCGTTCTGGAAATTTCAACCCCTATTTTTAACCCCTTAGAGATGACTGACAGTAACGTTGAGCTTCAAGGACCAACTAGACCCCGAACGGAACCTATAACCCGAATTTCATCAATTTTTTTTCATGGTAACTCAGAAAAGTGGCCAGTACGGCGTACGGCGGACAGACAGAATTTTTTTTATTGCATTTTCGGATTCTACATACTTTGAAACGTAAACCATCAAATTTTGAGGGGGTTACAACTTTTTTTTTCATGCTCGATTCCAAAGGTTCATTATTGAAAATAATAAACCTAAACGTTAAAAAAAACCATACCCATCCATTGAAAGTTTTCGAGCTACAACGTTCTGAAAATTTCAATCCCTATTTTTCACCCCTTAGAAATTACTGACAGTAACGCCGAGCTTCGCGGGCCAACTAGACCCCAAATGGGACCTACAAACCAAATGTCATTAATTTTGGTTCATCGTAACTAAGAACAGTGCGAAGTACGGCGGACGGACAGAAATTTGTTTATCCGATTTTCGGATATATATATATTCGGATGTACATATTTTCGGTACATACTGAGAAAAAGAAACCATTAAATTTTGAGGGTGGGGGGGGGGGGGGGTTACATGTTTTTATTGTATTTTTTTTCAATGCTCCATTCCGAAGTAAGGATGGGATATCTATATCCGATAGTATCGAAATATCGATATCTAGCGTCCGATATCCGATATTCTGATATCGATATCAGCACTGGCGATAATATCGATATATCGATATTCTGACAGCCGATCGAACCGCGAAGTTCTTCTTGTGGCCATCATTCCGTTTCCGTGCTGTTGTTGGCTAAAAAGTATCCGTGTTTTTGTGTTGTGTTGAGCCTCTGTTCAAATTGAAAAAAATAATCAAAATAAAAAAATAATCAGAAGAATTTTTTTTTTAGAAAGGAATTTTGAACAAAAAGGCTTTAGGTAGGTATCAACACTAGAGGTCACTACTTTGAACCACGAATTTCCAAGTCCTTCGTATTTATTCTACCATGGAATCACCTACACCTACTTTGTCCACGGTAAATTATTGACCAGTAGGTATCTAGGTAGGAACTGCAAGTGCAAAAATGTTCGGAGAAAAGGAAATAAAATTAAAATAAGTAGGTAAAATTAAAATAAACGAAGTACTTAGGAGTTTTTTTAACCGATATCGATATATATCGGTTGATATCGATATTATGAAGCCGATATCTACCTGGTATCGATACCACTCTTCCGATGTCAATATCGATACCAATATCGATATCGAGCCCTCGATATCCCATCCCTATTCCGAAGGCTCAGTTGAAAATAAACCAAAACATCGAAAGGAAAACATCGATGTTTCTGAAACAAAGATCATCGCTATTGTGACGTCATGATCATGTGCTTGTTTTCTTTCAAACCAACCTCAACCTCATCTGACAAGCTGAAGTGCCTCTAGGTCGAACCTTTTGTGTCGAAAACATGAGAATGTTATGTATAACTGGGTTTTCCGGATAACCTAAATTCTATAGTTCGGAAGGCAGGTAAGTAAGAAGAGCTGGCGCACAACAAGTTGGTCTGAATGAGCGAGCGGTAAAGAGGAAGATCTTCTTTAATGTGCATTTAGGCCTACTTATTTTGCGCAAATCCATATCAGTCTTTTACAAACGAAAGTACCGCTACTTTATCTAAATAGAACGCGTCAGTAAGGCCGGGATTGATCCTCATCACGACCCGAGCTGTTGTCTGGCCTCCACTTGCGTGACAAGTTCATGGATCAGCCTTGTGGCCAGCGAATCCACGTGCCTTCGAGCCAAGACTACCTCTGACCTGACCTACCTTTCAAGTTCCTTATAATCAATTCCCCTCTTCTTGATTTCAGTCTGAGAACAATTCAATAGCTCGACGGTTCAATTAAATTGAGTCCCGTTTGTCAGCATTGAAAGGAAGCTTGGAGGAAGTTAAGTCGTGCGTAGCTAACACAAAGGCTCATTTCAATACGTGAAAGGCGAGGGATAGAACATAAATTTCAAACAAAGCTCCCATAACCAGCAGTAGGTACACCTACTGGTACCACTGGAGACTGGCAGTTCTAGTGTCTCTACTATGCCCTGATATTAGCTGAGCGAACTCCTAAAGAAACTGAGAGAATAAAATACGTAGGTACAAAGCTAGGTAGGTAGGTAGGTACCTATCAAAACGTCTAGGTATTCGTTCAGCAAACGAATGTATGTATCAGCAAAAATTTGTTTGTAACAACAAATGTATGTAATCAGCAAAAAAAATTTGTTATACATACGCGTGATACCGCGGACGGCGCACCGAATTTGAGGGAGGTGTTATGTACTGTATTTTCGGTCTAAAATATTCGCTCTTTCGCACGCAGGCTCCATTTGGGCCATAGTTGTGTCCCGAAACTTTTCAGCCCGATCGGAATATACCCAATGGTGTTATGAGTGAAAAATGGGTGTAAAAATAGGGTTTTTTGTGTTTTTAGTAACATGAGCTTGTGAGGTATCGTTTTCCATGTTTTTTAGGACGAAGAGACCGAATCTGAAGTCGATTTTGAACAAGAGTGGAAAACTGAGGTTCTAACGAAGTTTCAGCCTTAAATTTACGTTAAATTTTGGTCTAAAATCATCGTTCTTCCGTACAATTAGGGACCCAGTTTTTGAACACATTTGGTTCCTAGTGCTCCGAAGCTCGGCAGCCCGATCGCAATACACCGAGGGGTGTTATGGTGGGGGGTAAAAATATAGTGTTTCGAGGGTTTTTGAGGTTTTAGTGAACTTGAGCTTGTGAGGTAATGTTTTCCATGTTTTTTAGGACGAGAAGACCGAATATGAAGTCGAATTTGACCAAAGAGTGGAAAATCGAGGTTCTACCAAATGTTCAGCTCCCAAAATTGATTTTTTTATGAGTCAAAAACCTGGGAAATCGTCTGAAATCACCATCAATTTGTATAATAACACTGTAAGTAGTATCAACACGTGGATCAAGACGATTAAATGGCACTATCAATGATCAAAGATAGTTTAAAAAACGCTGCAAAGTCCTTGTCACATGGGTTTATTATTCTATTGGACATACCTACAGAGATGTTGGCTGTTCATTTATTGTTTCATTCATGTGAAATAATTGGAATAGCTATTTCTGATGGTTTCCATTAATTTTGGCCCGTAAAACACAAATTAGGTACGCTTTTTATTTTTTAAATAACTATCTTTGATCATTGGTAGTGCCATTTAATCGTCTTGATCCACGTGTTGACACTTTATCCAGTGTTATTATACAAACTGATGGTGATTTCAGACGATTTCCCAGGTTTTTCACTCATAAAAAATCAATTTTGGGAGCTGAACATTTGGTAGAACTCAATTTTCCACTCTTTGGTCAAATTCGACTTCATATTCGGTCTTCTCGTCCCCAAAAACGTGGAAAACGATACCTTAAAAGCTCATGTTACTGACATGTTGCTAAAACGCAAAAAGCACCTATTTTGGTTTATTATTCTGTGAATAATACACCTATGTAATCCCTCAACAAAAACAACCCCCCCAAACTTTTTTCTTTTCCGTTTCAAGGTGCGTAGATTCCAAAAATGCAATGTCCGTCCGCCGTACGCCGTATCACGTGTACAAGCTTCATTTTCGGTCTAAAAAAGTCGTTCTTTCGCACACATGCTCCATTTGGGCCCTAGTTGTGTCCCGAAACTTTTCAGCCCGATCGGAATATACCCAGGGGTGTTATGAGTGAAAATGTGTGTAAAAATAGGTACTTTTTGCGTTTTAGCAACATGTTGGTAACATGAGCTTCTGAGATATCGTTTTCCATGTTTTTGGGGACGGGAAGACCGAATATGAAGTCGATACTGACCAAAGAGTGGAAAATTGAGTTCTACCAAATGTTCAGCTCCCACAATTGATTTTTTATGAGTGAAAAACCTGGGAAATCGTCTGAAATCACCATCAGTTTGTATAATAACACTGGAAAAAGTGTCAACACGTGGATCAAGACGATTAAATGGCACTACCAATGATCAAAGATAGTTTTAAAAAAAGAAAAAAAGCGTACCTACCTAATTTGTGTTTTAGGGGCCTAAATTAATGGAAACCATCAGAAATAGCTATTCCAATTATTTCACATGAATGAAACAATAAATGAACAGCCAATATTTCTGTAGGTACGTCCAATAGAATAATAAACCCATGTGACAAGGACTTTGCAGCGTTTTAAAAATGCATTTTTATTTCTATTAGATTTTACAACAGGAACATAATATCTGATTAGGCAGGTAGTGCTTCTCCTCTCTATATTGAGGAGTAGTTATCCTAAAAGCGTATGTAATAATTGACTCTTGAAAATAAAATACCTAACCAATTTTTGTAGGTACCTACTAGAATAACATGCAAAATCTGCTGCAGACGGGACCGGCAAAATAACTGAAATTTAAACGACATATTTATTACTGATGCATAAACCAACACTATTTCTTTCTTGAATTTATCCAATTTGTCTGTTTCTCTTTCGATGATAGCATACTAAATAATTTGGCTCGTCTGTGGTCGGAAGAGAGTTTCACGAAAAGGGACCTCTACAAGGAAGTTCCCTTGCGTTCTTGTGGTGCCTTTATCGTTTATCCATAATTTTAATTCTACCTTGGTAAAAGCCCTTACGAACTTTAAGTAGGTACTGCAATTTTTGGCTAAATTTTGGAACGCCAAGACCGTGAGCTCTTTGAATAACAATTCCGAAGAGTAAGAGTAGTAAACCTTGTAAATTGTGGTGGTACAATTTATTACTAGTCGTCCAATTACTCGGATGACCGAGGATTGACCCTGCTGTTGGGGAAGTAGAGTTGAAGCCCCTGGTGACTGGTAATTTACCTATTCTAATCTCACGGAAACATCGCCCACGCCTCCTCCTCGCCCTCCTACGCTTTTCTCACTGGCCTGACCCGCCAAATGGTCGCCCTTGGAACAACGGAAGGGGCTTCTTCGAAGTAACAACTCGAGGTTCGGACTTTATCGTAAATAGCTGTTTAATTGTCTGAAAAACTGAGCCAATTTTCAGCACCAATTTCCTTCAGGCCAGCCAAAAAAAAATAAAAAAAAATCGATAACGTCTCTACGTATGACTATGCGAGTCCTCCATTACTTCATTTCTTCACAATAATTACCTTCTTATTGTAAAATTCAAACCAATGAAGTCTGATGTACCTGTACTAGGAGGGGTCATGAAACAAACACAAATACAATACAATAAAATATATTTTTTGTATTTCTCCCAGGCAAGGAGGGAACGGTGACGTCATCACTGAATTATTTGGAAAAAACCACAGTCATGCAGCATGGCTATAAGAGCGAATTTTCGAAGTTTTTGGCATCTTCCTCCTCCGCCTAAAATTTTCTGAAAATTAATTTTCGGCCAATGTTTTCCCAACTTGATACCATACAAAATTAAAACAGGAGTAGTTTTACGCAAAGTAAAATTTGGGGTGGAAGGAGGGGGAGGGGGAAATCAAAAATGTTTTGAATACCAGAAGAGTAGGTACCTATTGGATACGTAACAAATTTTTTGTTCCATTTTTTGCCGAGTAACACCTCGGTTTGTAGATTTTCCAACGCTGAACACGATGGTGAAGTCAGAATTGCGATATCCCATTCCGTTATCAGATTAGAGCAGACGAACCAGGAAGAACATCTCAAGAAATAACCACGTTCCTTCATCTTCAAAGTGCTCCAGTTTGAGAATGGAATGAGATATCGCAATTCTGATTTCACCATCGTGTTCAGCGTACAAAAACCTTTAAAATGAGGTGTCACTTGTCAGACTTTTTCATTTTGGGAATTTATGGGTAATTTCCCCCCCCTAAAACTTCCCAAAACTCCCCCTTAGAGTGACCCGATTCTGCCCATCTTCGAACTTAGCCTGTCGATTGCCAAGACAGATTTTTCGTGCAAATTTGAACTTTTTATCTCAATTCTTTCGAGAGTTATCGTCTGGAATGACACATACATATTTATATAAATATATAAATATATATATTAATTGCTATGCAATTTTAACGCCGGGGGTCATGTGAAAAAAATGTCCTGTCACAATATCCTGTCACGAAAACGCGTCACGCAAAGAGGAATGTGATGAAGATGAGCACAAAGAGGAATATGATAAAGATGAGCACAAAGAGGAATGTGATAAAGATGAGCACAAAGAGGAACGTGATAAAGATGAGCACAAAGAGGAATGTGATAAAGATGAGCACAAAGAGGAATGTGATAAAGATGAGCACAAAGAGGAATGTGATAAAGAATTGGTGGTGTGGGGGGGTGTTGGGTGGTGTGGGGGGGGGGGGGGGGTAAATTGCATAGCAAATTCTCCTTTGTTATACGAAGTATAAGAACACATCCTTCGGGGGTGAGGAACGGCGAAGCCGTTCCTAGGGGGCGGAGCCCCCTTTGGGGGTCCAGGGGGCTTGCCCCCTGGCGAGGCCCGAAGGGCCGAGTTAAATATATATATAAATATATAAATATAAATATATATATATATATACATATAATTTGTGGTGTCTTTCGGCAGTGAATTCAGGATGGTCTGAAACGGATTTTGGTATAAAAATCTTTCGGAAATTCGAGTTTTAAAAATTTTGGACCGAGAACAATAGCTTCCTTTTCTTCGAAAATTCGCTAAAAAAAAGTCTGCCAAGTAGGGTGGGCAGTATAGCTTCCTCATTTTTTGTTACATGGATGTGTAGAATCAGTTGGTAAAAAAATGTATGCGCCAAAATGATTGGATAGCAAGAGCAACAAATATAGTAATAAATTACCTAAAATGCGTAAGAGGATCAAAGGGGTCAAAGGGTCGTCCGCAGACGAAAGTTACTGTACGATTCCAATGAAATTCATAAGGAACTATCAAAGTATTATTCCTGATCGGCCCTCCAAGTTTGAACTCATTTCAACGATATTTAAGGAAGTTACGGGCGTTTCAAGTATTTCACGTTTGCGCATGCGCAGACGAAAGTTACTGTACTTTCTCAATGATTTTTGTATGAGATTATCTGTGAAACAGCCCGCACCTACCCTCCAAATTTCAACCCATTTCGACCATTATTTCGGGTAGTTATAGGCGTTACAAGGAATTACCACAGACACACGGAACCAAAAATGTTCCTTGACGTACTTATGAAACGCAAAATGGTAGTGGAAATTTTCATTTTGAAGGACATAATTTTTTTTTTTTTACTCAATCACGAATCCATGGCTTCCCTGCCTTCGGTAGTGGGGAAGCAAAAAAATAAATAAATAAATAATCATGCGCACGCCGCATTCAACCAAACAAGTTTTTCAAGCCAAACGGTGACAGGTAGGTATATTCTTGGAGTCGGGTAGGTTTGGCGCTGGTAAGTGGGCCAGCCCAGTCAAATTTGGCCAAATAATGCCTCCCATTAATTCGTAAAAAGCTGGAAAATCATTTTATTTCACTTTGGGCGTCCCAAATAAGAGTAATGTGAACTTGCGGCGGTTTCTGAGGAACTAAACTTTTGGGAGCTAAAAAACCGCGAAATTTTGGCACCTTTCATTTATTATTCTCCGAATAATACACCTATGTATTCGGTTCGGAATTTTTTTTAATACCCCCTCGAAATTTTATTTCAAGGTGCGTAGAGTCCAAAAATGAAATGTCAGTCCGCCGTGCCATCAATCTATTTAGGTACCTTAATTTTTGGTATACAAAAATCGTTCTTTCGTACACAGGCTTCTTTCGTACATTTGTGCCCTAGTTGTGTCCCCTGTATCGGCAGCCCAATCGAAGAACATCCAGGGGTGTTGTGGGTGAAAAGTCAGGTATTTTCGAGGTTTTAGTGAACTTGGACTTATGAGGTAGGTAGGGTTTTCCATGGTTTTTAGGGTGAGGAGACCAAACTTTTAGGATGATTTTGACCAATGGGTGAAGGATTGAGGTTCTAACGAAGTTTGAACTCTCCAAACTCAATATTTAAGGGTCAAAAACCTGTGAAAATGGCAGTAATCTCAAGAGTTTCCTGCAATAACGCAATAGGAGGTAGGCAGTGTTAGGTAACAGGTGAAACAAGACAATTCAGTGACAATTTCACTGATTGAAAATAATGTATCAGAAGTAGTAGGTAACCTATTAGTCGAGTTTAAAACCGTCAAATTAGCTTTGTGGGTCTCTTCACTGAGGTCCCAATCGTACCGTATTCATTCGAGAATTATAAACCCATATGACAAGGACTTAGGCAGCGTTTTTTCTTCCGTTTTTGGCTTATAACATCAAAACGTTATTCACATAAAAATTCAAGGGTGTTAGATTCTGCGTCGAATAGGTCAAGTCAAATAGGTCCAGCGGTTTGGTCAGAATCGGAGGTCAAAATAGGCAAATTTTTCCATTTTGATTAAGTAATTTTATATTTTTAGTAGGTAATATAAAAATTCAAATTAGATATTTTAATTAAAATACGGGTGCTCTGAACGCAGAATTTGATGCACAACTTCAGATTTTGGTTTATTATTCTGTGAATAATACACCTATGTATTCGCTCAGCAAAAAATTTTTATAACACCCCCTCAAACTTTTTTCTTTTACGTTTCAAGGTGCATAGATTCCAAAAATGCAATGTCCGTCCGCCGTACGCCGTACGCCGTCCGCCGTCCGCCGTACCACGTGTACAGGCTTCATTTTCGGTCTAAAAAAATCGTTCTTTCGCACACATGCTCCATTTGGGCCCTAGTTGTGTCCCGAAACTTTTCAGCCCGATCGGAATATACCCAGGGGTGTTATGAGTGAAAATGTGTGTAAAAATAGGTACTTTTTACGTTTTAGCAACATATTGGTAACATGAGCTTCTGAGATATCGTTTTCTATGTTTTTGGGGACGAGAAGACCGAATATGAAGTCGATTTTGACCAAAGAGTGGAAAATTGAGTTCTACCAAATGTTCAGCTCCCAGAATTGATTTTTTATGAGTGATAAACCTGGGAAATCGTCTGAAATCACCATCAGTTTGTATAATAACACTGGAAAAAGTGTCAAGACGTGGTTCAGGACGATTAAATGGCACTACCAATGATCAAAGATAGTTTAAAAAAAAAAGAAAAAAAGAGCGTACCTAATTTGTGTTTTGAGGGCCAAAATTAATGGAAACCATCAGAAGTAGCTATTTCGATTATTACGCATGAAAGAAACAATTAATGAACAGCCAACCTTTCTGTAGGTATGTCCAATAGAATAATAAACCCATGTGACAAGGACTTTGCAGCGTTTTTCCATTTGGAATAACCGTTTTTTAGTTAGTTACAGACTCATCAGCATAACACACTTCAGTCAAAATGGAAGTTGCCCTGTTTTGACTGCCGATTTTGACCGGTGCTGAACCAAATTTGATATTTAAGAAGGTCGTTCGATGCAGAAATGCTCTTTAATTTCGGTAGAATTAAACTTTTCTGTACAATGCACCCATCCGATGGTATAGGTAAGCCAAAATTATAAACAAAAAAAGTACCAAAATTTCGCGGTTTTTTGGCTCCCAAAAGATTAGCTCACCTCAGAAACCGAAGCCAACTCATATTAACTTATTCGGGACGCCCGAAGTGAAATGAAATCATTTTCAACTTTTTACGAATTAACAGAAACCAAAACTCTAATTCGACTGGGCCAGTGGGAGATTCTCCTCTTGAGCCAATTATTTTGTGGCAACTCTACTTACAAACAGCATACTTTATATCTACACAGTGGCCTACCTAAATATTTTAAAAACTTTAGAGGAGTTTTCTGATTCACTAAATGCAGAGTTGGCACGCTCAGAATAATCCTCTCTCGGCTAGGACAGGTCGGTAGGTCTGCATCATTTTAGTTGAAAGTTATACCGGTTTTAAGTGTGACTAATGTGACAAATCACGACTAAAATTAACCCAATCCCCTGATTTCGAGGAACGATGTTGATATTTACGTCCATTGTGGCCACGTCTCAAATACTATGGGGAAGCAGAGGGCTGTAGCAAAATAGAGAATTTAGTAAAGTTAGAAGGAATGTGAGGAGTAGGTTTGCATGTTTTGTATTTCCATAAATAGAGTTGAGTTTAGGTCACCGAACCACCTTGTGACTAATCGGGGGGGGGGGGGGGGTCTTTAACTAAGTCAAGGTCAGCTATCGCTAGCCGGCATTCGACAGAACAGGAAGGCTCTCGCGATTATCAACAAGGTGTGGGGGCTTTAGATTTAGACCTTAGACGAGACCTACGCTTGAAACGAATTAGCAACCAAATTTGCCAGTTAAAATTGCACCTTAAGATCTTCAATCATCAGTAAACTTTCCTGGTATCACCTAATTCCAAGTGGTTCTTTAAAAAAAGAGCTGCAAATTGTTACACAACGGTTTATTTACCTGTATACAGGGTGTTCACACTTAAGACTGTTAACCATCTACGGATCGATTTTGCAGCTAATTTGCAACAAAAAGTTCCTCTTAGAAAATTTTCGAAAACCCCTTTATTTTTCGAGTTTTTTCACTATTAAGATTTTTTTCGTGTTTTCGACCTCGTCTCAGTAAAACGGCCATAACTCCCTTAATTTTTGGAGTAAAAAAAAAAATTGAGGACACCGTTGGAAAGAGCGTTAAATTTCCCATCCCCCTGAGGTATATGGATTTTTTTACAGCAGGTCAAGTAGGCGAAATAATGAACTAAACACGAGAATTTCTCACTTTTTAAAATTATTGTTTTTTAATGGTGCGTTACGTATTGAAACAAAATGGTAAAAAACCGTACGCGTTACAGGAAAAACTTGCCCAAAATCTCAGCTTTCCAACGGTATAATCAATTTTGACTTTACTCTGCTAATTAGAGGAGAAAACGACGTTTGAATTTTTAAAAAACCGGATTTTTCGTTGAAAACCCTGTTTTTTGGGGTTCAACACCATCAGATCAAGTCAGGAAGGGTTTATTATCGTTCCCTCTTAATTTTTCACGCTGAATGCAATGGTGACACTCTACATCCTCCACGGACCGTCTCAAAACTGGGACCCTCCCCCCTTGAGCCCTGTTTGACGGAGGTGTCGATTGTGCATTCAACAAGAAGGGGGACACTTCGAACATTTACTGTGATAAATTGTGATAATTAGTGACTAATTAAAATTCTGACTTGATTTGTTTTCGATGAATTTGAAAACCCCTGGTTTACTGCTAGTGGGCCATTATTTACCATTATTTAGTTGGGAAACCCAGTTTTGAGACGGTCCGTGGAGGATGGAGAGTGTCACCATTGCATTCAGCGTGAAAAATTAAGAGGGAACGATAATAAACCCTTCCTGGCTTGATCTGATGGTGTTGAACCCCAAAAAACAGGGTTTTCAACGAAAAATCCCGTTTTTTTGCATTCAAACGTCGTTTTCTCCTCTAATTAGCAAAGTAAAATAAAAATTGATTGTACCGTTGGAAATCTGAGATTTCGGGCAAGTTTTTCCTGTAACGCGTACGGTTTTTTACCATTTTGTTTTAATACGTAACGCACCATAAAAAAATAGTAATTTTAAAAAAGTGAGAAATTCTCGTGTTTAGTTCATTATTTCGCCTACCTACTTACTTGACCTACTGTAAAAAAAATCCAAATACCTCAGGAAGATGGGAAATTTAACGTTCTTTCCAACGGTGTCCTCAATTTTTTGTTTACTCCAAAAATTCAGGGAGTTATGACCGTTTTACTGAGACGAGGTCGAAAACACGAAAAAATCTTAATAGTGAAAAAACTCGAAAAATAAAGGAGTTTTCGAAAAATTTCTAAGAGGAACTTTTTGTTGCAAATTAGCTGCAGAATCGATCCCTATGAAGGTTAACAGTCTTAAAGAGAATTTACCTATTCATTTTATATGACTAAACTTACCATTATTGTTTGGCTAATTGTGTTTTATTAAGGCCGATGAAAAAAAAAACAAAAAAACATGCAGCATGGCTAGAAGAGCAAATTTTCAATGAACTATTCGTGCTATTGTGTGAAAAATAGCTATTGTGTGATATAGCGAGAAACCATACCACTTTTCGTTAAATTATATAATTTTTTTGTGATTTTAGCCATTTTTACCTATTTTTGACCCTAATAAAATCAAATTTGACCCACTTTTTTTATTAGAAAAATATTTTTATCATCAAAATAGTCCCTCTTTCTGTCGTGAATCAACATCCCACACAACGTCAGGTGAATTAATATTGATTTTAGCCCTTAATATTGATTTTTGACCCCCCATTCTGTAAGAAAAACGACTGAAACGGTATTTTTCTGTCTACTCACCATTCCGTATCACTGAAATGGAAGGGTGATTTTATATCAATTGTCCGCGATTTTAGCAGTTTTTTTACCCTTAAAAAATCAGATTTTGCCCCCTCAGAATTTTTTTAAATTGCTCACCTTCGAACTCACCCTTTTGTTTGGCAATACTAACGTTTTGGCGAAATTTGGAATTTTTATCATGTACCCAAGGACATCTATACCTTCTGGAGAGACACACAAATAAATATATGTATTTTTTTTTGTTTGTTAAAATCTAGGGATGAATTCGGGAAGGGCTCTGACACGGATTTGTCTATAAAAATGTCAAAACTCATCTTCTTTGAAAATTCGCTAATACTCTACATCTACATGGTGTCCTAAGAATAAGAGTAGGTATACTAATGAACAAAATTCATGAGCACGAGTTTCAGTAGGTAATGAGCTATACTCAAATATGTACGAAGGTACCTACATACGTAGATGTTCATCCAGTTTGATCTAGGTGTACAGGTATCTAATGAAAATAATAATAGGTTGAACAAATTTCTGCTGGTTTCAACACCTAAAAAACCCAGTATTGCAGCATGATCTAACGAGCAAATTTCGGAGTAACATATAAACTACTGCCAGATCCAAAGTTGAAGATAGTCCTAAAATGCATTCGATCCAAAAACTGTTGAAAAAGGTTTCGATACCTACATGTCCGTTTCAGAGTATTCTTCATCCCTATATTTTGAAAAATAATATTGTGTTGTGTGTTCTTCCAGACGATGTTTGATCTTGACTACAGCTACAGGTAACAAAATTTATAGAATGCTAGGTGACCATACCGAAAAATCATCCACGATGAAGGAATTCACAAAAATTAAATAGTTTTCAAAACTGAAGTACATTCTTCCAGACGATGTTTGATCTTGACTACAGCTAACAAAATTTATAGAATGCTAGGTGACCATAGTCGAAAAATCATCCATGATGAAGGAATTCCAACAAAAATTAAATATTTTTCAAAACTGAAGTACAAAATCGCGATAAAAATAGGGAAATTCTATTAATATTATTCGAATACCTAACTAATACGTATGGGAGGGAGTGTTGACCGCAGTTTGTATGTTTATAAACAGTTCATTCAATTAATGTAGGCATCTTAATTTTATTTTTTTGTAACTCGCTGAGGAGCTCAAGTTGCACGGCTAGAATTGTTTTAAATTATTTTCGGTGATATACGAAGTGACAATATACGAGTCCGAAATATGGAATGTTAACATTTCATTTCGCGATGAAGAAATCGCGTCTTTTATCGTCCTGCTATCGTAAAAACAGATGGTCTGTAGAATGTGACCGAAACAAAAACAGAATCTACCTGACCAAATTTTTCGAGTTTCCCTTAAGAACTCAAATTGGTCATCTTCCATACCAGGAAAGTAGGAAGAAAATAAACAACACACCAGAATTAGAATTTAAAATTTATTTTGAAATACTTAAGAAAAAACACAAGATGTATATACCTAGTATTAGTAAATAAAAAATACACAAGTCATCTCTCGATATACATTTAGTAGACATCCTTGTCAGCACACATAAGATGGAAAATAATTTCAATAAAAACCATTGTTAAAAATTGACTAAACTTAGAACAATAATATATAATATTACATGTATTATCTTGATAGGCCCCACGTTCCTACATGAGAAGATCTAAAATATTGTTTCAAATACACGCTAAGTGCAAAATATTTTTGATTTCGTTATCATTTTAAACAAAAGGATCACAAGGACAAAAGCTAGAATCGTGTTAACGTTCAAATTGTAAAGAGGCGAAAATAATGCATAATTACGTGTTAACTAATAGTTGGACGCAAATAACAATTTATAGCTAACCATAAAATATATTAATTTTAACAGTTCTGACTATATTTTTACGAGTAATACAATTTAGAAGATGAAAACATAGTCTATGTACGGATATTCTGACCTGGAAAAACTTGCGGGCGTGCGAAAGAATCAATGCGATGCGTGTAACGATAAACAAGTTCTAAAAGGTAAGGCAAGTACATAGCGGGTGTACAACAAGTATATAAAAGGTGAATGACAAAATACTTAGCATAGCTATCAACTAGATACGCTGTGTTCTATAATCGAAAAGAAAAAATGCACCAACACAGCAACGTCACAATGTGTTCGGTGACATTGACTAAAATCCCTCTTCAGTGTTCAGTTCGACGGGTATCCTTTGAAGATGACAATGCGCCCGCCTCTTTATAATTCGAAATTTATTAATGATTTGTCACGCTGATCAAATGATAAGCTCCCTAAGGTGTGGCTCTCCAAGATATGGCTAACACGAACAAAATTATTTCAACAGAAATCGTGTTATTCACACGCATGTATGTGAACGAAATCTAAAACCTACAAAGCGTGTATATTTCTGCATGAATATGAACAGGCGGTGTAAACAAATAAAAATCGTATGCGATGATTTGTACTACGTGGCTGTTTTTTTTTTTGTAGTAGTTAAGCAATGCCGCGACTGTTCAGATTAGTAAAGCTTGTGAGAAAATTAACAGAAAATTAATCTTTAGTTTTTTTAAACTTCAAATGAAGTGCTTAAAAATTATATACATAAAAAAAATAGTTATCTTTTTTAAACTGAAGTAATGCACTAATTTATTTTACTGAATAAGAAATAATGGAAGTGAATCCCGATTGAGGGATGCGTAGAGACCTCCTCCCTGTGTGTAGGTTCCTCAGGCGAGAAATTCGCTCTTACATGATGGCACATCTCTCATCGCCCTGCTGCCTCTCCTGAGTGAAAGATCCGGTGTGGTAGGCACCACCGCCGCCCCATGTGGACGAGGAGGTTGACACAGTGCGTTGAACTTTCTTGGCCTCGGAGACAGCGACCTCCTCGCCGGTGTTGTTGAGGAGCGACGTCGTCATCGTGTCACCGACCATCCAGGAGTCGCCTCTCATCACGACGTGTTCCGGCGGGTCGTTTGACCGACCGGCGTCGGCCGACCAGACGGTGACGGACGCTCCGGGTTCGAGTTTGACCGTCCTCGGGAACTTGTACAAGTTGGTGCGGCTTCCGACTTTCCTCACGAGCTGCCAACCGCTCAGAGTGATCTCTTTGGGGCCTTTGTTCGTGATTTTCACGTATTTCCCTTCCTTGCACATGTCGACAATGTGGACGTCGCCGGTGGAATTTGACTCGATCGAGTATTCGGTAAACGCGTTCTCCTCGGTCTCTTCCAAAGCCATTCTCTTGCGTTTGGCGCTCCTCGCTGCAGCACGCCTCGGTGTCTGCCTGGCAGCAGGTGACGTCACCGGTGTTATGTGCAGGCGTTCTTCTTCTCCTTCCAGCAACTTCCTATAAGCGGCGATTTCCATGTCAAGAGCCACCTTGATATCCATCAAATCTTGATACTCCACCAAGTGAGCAGCCATCTCCTGTCTGAGTCTCGTCACTTCCTTGTCATGGTTCGCGAACTCGTTCATGTATCGCGTTTTAGCAGACTCCAATTCTTTTTCGGTCTCCCTCGCCCTCATGTTGGCTGCATCTTTTTCCGCTTCGACTTGAAACAATTTCTTATTCAATTCTTCAACCTTTACGGACATTTGCCTCATCTCATCCACAGCCATTGCAGCAGCGTTGCTAGTTCTAGATAATTGGCTATCCAAGCTTCTCACTTTCTCCTCATACATCTTCTTGATCTCTTCGTTTTTGTTTTCCAGGTCAATTTCATATTGTTCGCGTATTTCTTGAAGACTCTCATAGAGTTTTTCTTCGTACGCCTGCGTCAACCTACCGTCAATCTCGCTGATCTCGACTTGTTTACGAGTCCTGATTTCGATCAATTGCTGTTGATGTACTTGTTCTTTGAATTCCAACTCCTCCTTGGTAGTGACCAACTGAGTTTCTGCGTCGATACGCTGAATTGTTTCCTTTTCCACTTTGTCGGTAAGCTCTGAGATTGTGGCCTCAAGCTGCTTCACCTTTTTGCCCAAATTCTTGATTTCATCTTGCAACTTTCTCCTCTCGCTGTAAGCCTGATTGTATTGGTGAGTCACGTCTCCCAAGCGTTTTTCAGCGACTGAGAGTTCAGATAAAGCTCTGCTGGCTTCTGCAGTTTTCGCATCCAACTTCTTACGAAGATCATCGTTCACTTCATACAGACGCTTACAATCGAGCTCAACTTTGGCTTTATCTTTAGCAACCTCGTCCAACAACTTACGCGCTTCGGCCAATTCTTTATCGTACAACGTTTTGACGGAATTGACTTCCCTGGACACGATTTCTTCCTTCGTTTTGACTTCCCGGGTAAGCCGCGAGTTCTCCATTTCGAGATGTCTCACTTTGTCAATGTAACAGGCGAGGCGATCGTTCAAATTGGACAATTCCTGTTTTTCATTTAGCCGGCTATACCAGGTCGGACTAGACGCAGTGGCCGAGCCGCTGCTCTGCACGGGAGTGGCACTTTTGGCGGCCGACGTCCTAGAAGGTCCCGAACTGCCGGATTTGGCCCCTTTACTCGCCATGATTTCACAGGATTATTTATGATGAAAAGATACTTACAACTTCAGTTCCCGGAAGCTGGTAACACCGTGACAACACAAAATATCTGTAAACGATTATCCACAAAACGTTTTAAGGCACAATATCACACAACTGTGCAGGGGGTGGTATCAACTTCACTACAACGCGACCACGCTAAACGAAAGACGCTTACAGGAGACACCCGGCCCCGGAATGTTCACTAACCTACTTACGACCGTTATGACTCGCCAGACTATAAATTTTACTTTCAATTATACGTTCGCAATAAAAAATGTTTTTACAGTCCAGATTATTGTAGTTCAATGAAAAATAGCTTTCCAAATGGGGGAAAAAACATCAATGACTTGAAACGTTGAAACGACCGTTTTTGTGCTACGAACACTGAATGGCAACACTGCTTTGTTGTGACCCAAATGAAAAATTCCTTTGATGTCCATCTAGAATGACCAGAAAAACAGTAGAATTGTGATTTATAGAGAAAAATAAGTAGACTGATTACGAACAATTACAAGTAAAGGATTTTCTCGACCTAGCAGTACGTACATGATTTTCAGTTTTTGAATTGTTAGCGCGATGATTCAGTGCTGACAACATCACGTCGCAGACATCTGTGACGTCATCAAAAGAGGCTGGTAGGACCGAGTCAGATGTGTCACAGCAGTGGGGGTCTGTCATTCATTGTGTCATCAATAAAAATAAACTTTATAAAGGGTGGGAACGGTGAAAGGGAAGTAGGGAAGGCTCCCTTTCCAGTTTCCTCATCCTTCACCTTCCGCCCGCTCAGCCGTTCTCGCTCATCGACTGGGAACGAGAACGACAATACTTATTTTACAGAGAGAACAAAGAAGTCTGTCGTGGTATTGAAATAGGTACCTGTTGTTTATTCAAGAACGACAGCTTCAGGGACCGAAAGAGTTATTATAGTTTTCTTCAAGAAGCTTTTCTCATACTAAAATACTAGGTAACAATTTGTTATCGCCAACTTACTTTATTAACTTACAAGTTTAACATTTACGCACAGAGTAAATTTTTATTCAACCTAAAACTAGAGTTGCCAACCGGCAAAGTATGATATAATTATATACGATGATAATTATGGATAATAATTTATTATAGTTCATGATTATGAACCATCGGGCTTGACTATCAAGCTTTGGGCTTGTTCACTAAACTCAACAATGTTATAAACGGTAATACCTACTACCCGAAGGACTCAAATAGAAATTCTATAATAGACTTTTACAAAATTTACATTTCGATTTTTATAAACTTCATAATGCCTAATTTCACCAGTTCAACATTTTCCAACATACCTACCTACCTACGTTCACATCTCTTGAGCATTTAGTAGGTAGGTAAGTATTATTTTGAGTTCTCATTCACATGTTGAATGCCCCATCACCTATCTTTTCTACAAAAAAATTTTTTGTCCTTGACTATCGGCGAAAATAAAAGAGAACCTACCTAGCAATAATAAATCATTTATTGTTGAATGATTTATTTAATAGTGTGGTTTTATGTCAGTATATCCAACCCTAAAAACATGTAAGCCATAGTGAGTGTAAGAAATTAATCATTATCGTTGTTGCTAATCACAGTTCGAGACTTATCTCAGTTATTTTAAATTATTTTGAGTGTGTACCGTGGGCCCTCGGGGCCTCTAACAATAAAGCCGTTTATGAATATTATTTTACGTCTTTTGTACTTGTGGCTACAAGCTGTGAGCAAAGTAGGGAGAAAAGCACACACACACACAGTTGTCTTGTTGTTTTGTGGTGGGTGATTCGATGATTCCTTTGTTTTATCGGTTTTCCGTATTTTGAAGCTTTCTGTTTCTAGATCCAGGTCGATAGTTATCCTAGCTATTCCTGGCATAATCTATAATCTAATTATTCGCGATTGTTATCTCTGAAGTCGAGAGGCACTCATAAGTTGACGGTTCAGTCGTTGTATGCTCATACTGAGAGGATTACGTTTTCTCACAACTATGGCCAAACCGAAAGTCGTTTTTGTTCTGGGTGGACCCGGAGCTGGTAATTAGTTTTACATTTTTACTATTCATTAGTTATAATTGCCAACTTGCCTTTTGAATGATAACTTTTTGTAAAAATGAATGTCGTAGATTTGTGGGTAATAAATCCCCCAATTTCTCTTGTAATTTTGGTGGTTAGAAGCGTTTTATCTCATTTTAAAACAGGTGCATTTTTTATTGATTTAAAAAAATTAATTTATGGGGACAGATATATTATTTTTTGTCTGGTTGATTAGGAGTTTAGTAGACAACCTACCTGACCCTCCTCAAAAAATTTGAGAGATGACTGGGAGTTTGTTATGAACTTAATAGGTACCTAGTTATGGTCTCTCAGCGGTTCGATTAATTTTGATCCAGAAATAATATAAGTAAATATCCTAATCGTGAAATCTAAAGTTAAGAGTAGACACTGAACCACCTTACGAACTAGGTAGTGTAGACACTACGAACTAGGTTGTTCTTTCGCTAGTGTTGGCTTGATTTCGCCGAGAAATATTATCATTGTTTCATAGTCCATGGCGTGTTAGAACATTTTCTATGTGGAATGTTTTTAATCCTCAAGCAGCCATAATATTAACCTTCCACTCGACTGCAGTTTCATCTGAAACTGACTAGAAAAGTGGAGGAGGGGGAAATTGCGCTAAAGGCACTTTGTTGGAGCATAATGAACGTGTTCGCAAAGTTTCAGCTGGATCCGTTATGTCTGTGAGGCTGTAGCTCTGTCAAAGAAGAAGAACAAGAAGTAGATAAGAATAGCGATATTCACTTCCTTAACTCCGGGGTGCTGTTTCGATATGCGCTCTACCGAGGTCCGCGCTCTGCAGCCAGCCCAATTGTGCTCTACCGCGCTCTACATGGCTTAAGCTGATGATTTGAACATCGGATCCCGTTTGCTGTTAGCGTCGTTAATTTAGGTTTGTTCATGCAGATCATATCGCTGTTGTTGACGTATTGTTGACTTTCGCTGAAGATCTGTCAAGGTGTTTTCTGTCATTCACTCTGACGAGTGGGCGGCTTACCGTCAACTATCCCGACGGGGTTTTCTTCATATGACAGTTAACCACCAGAGAAACTATGGTGACCCTGGATCTGCCGCCCATATACAGGCGATCGAACGATCTTGGCTCGATGCAAAAGTGAATATTTTGAAGAAAAAGAGAGGCGTCTCATTCCACCACCTCCAGTCACACCTCAACGAATATTGTTGGAGGCTGCACTGGAAGGACGTTCCAGACCTATTCGTCTGTTTTCTACGGGACATCGAAGACACATATACAGTACGAGGTAGATTTTTTATTCATTTCTGTTGGTTTCTGGTGGGAATCGGTCAGTAGATCGCATGTTGAAAAGGTAGTGGTCGGTAGAACGCATACCGAAACGTTACTGATCGGTAGAGTGCGTGCCCGCTTCGGTAGAGCGCATATCGAAACAGCACCAACTCCGGCACCTGATGGTCCTGAGTGTTGAATATTGGGACACGTCCTCAGCGGCCACTCGAGAATGGGTGTACGAAAAATCAACCCGAGGCACGGGTGATGGAGGGGGGGGGGGGATATACTTGTTCTGTTGTGTAAACAGTATTACCCTCCCGCGTCCCTGGATCAGAGAGTAGGTACTTAATCGATTTTTACGTGAATGCCGTATTCAAGTTATGTCTACGTATCGAAGATACCATCAAGCGAAGCACGAACCCAAGCGTTGGAAGTCGCAAGCTTTTCCGGCTCACAGGAAGATCAGACTTTGGTCCTATGTTGATAATTTTGCTCAAATCTGTTGCCTCGTCGCTTGGGCTGGGTCGAGTGACGTTGGGACGCGCTCAGCGACTGGCTCACCCTTTCTAGAGTAATTAGACAACTTTGTCATTACTCAAGAAACGGCGAGTTGTTTACTGAGTTGAGTATCGCAAAACTGTGGTAAAATATTATTTCTTGAAATACATGAATAAATACATCGTGCCGTCATTTATTCCAGGATTTTACGTTATGTGTAGGGAAAGGAACTCAGTGCGCTAACATCGTCAAGGAGTTTGGCTTCATACATCTGTCTGCTGGAGACCTTTTGCGGGAAGAGCGAAACAAGCCGGGCACTCAGTATGGAGAGATGATCGAAACTCATATCCGCAACGGGACGATCGTTCCTGTCGAAATCACCTGTGCTCTTATAGAACGAGCTATGACTAATTCTGGAAAGGAAAAGTTTCTAATCGATGGTTTCCCTAGGAACCAGGACAATCTAGAAGGCTGGCAGCGGGAAATGGAGGGCAAGGTTAGTAAGAGTAACTCACCTTAGTACCTGGCTGTCTTGAGGTAATGCCATGAATGCCATGAGGTAATGTCCCTATCCGTAGCTGAATGAGGGTTTATCAAGGGGGTTTAGGAATGGATACTACTTGAGCTGTTACAACCGAAAAGATCCACATTTAAATCCAGTGTGCCAGCCATATCTCTAATAATAGAGAGTTCCTAGGAGATACGGTGATAACAGTACCGCATCTGCTGTTTGGGTGAAGAACATGGATGCTAACTCGTTGGCATGGGTTATGAAGACAACTGAGGTTCGTTCCAGCTTTGCCGAGTTCATGAAGAAGTTCGTTGGAGAAATCATGTGCAGGGCAGATCGTCGAAATGACGAGTTCCAACTGTTTTGAGTTCATGAACTCAGTTGGATGAACTGTGTTCTAACCGCGTGAGTTCATGAACTCGAGTTCAGCGAGTTCATGAACTCAACTGCACCCAACGAGAAGTGAGTTAGTTCTCCTCCAGGTAACCTCGTTGTAACTATCCTGAATCATAACCTGCTTCATTTTTTTGGCATCACCTTACAGACGTTTGTGCAGTATTTGGCGGGTTTCTCTTCTTTGGCGTGTCCCTTTCGATGTCTTCACTTTTGGGCGTTCCAGCCGTCAGTTTCATGAACTCAGGACCCACTTCAACTCCGTTGAATCCAGTCGAACTCGGTTGGTGAACTCATCCGAACCCGAGTTCATGAACTCGGCACGGCTGGAACAAACCACTGAGCACTAGTCGGTATCTTAAAGTGACGTCATTTCCTTACTGATTGTTGAAGTACTGTGAATTCTACCCCCTTCCATCTCAAAATACAAAAAAGCTACACACAGACATAAAAGAAACCACTGTGCACCAGCTCTGTTAAATCTGAAGTCAGGTTGTTAAATCTGAAGAAAGTCAAATTAGTTGTTGCAAAATTAAAGGTGATTTGCTTCTGCAGTAGATGTTTCGCTTCTTTTGTAACTGGTATGAATGTGTGTGAGACTGTAAAACCAGCTATAAATTTGTGAAACTAGGTTTTATTAAGAGGGAAAAGTAGGTCTAAACTAAAAAAGCTTAAGCATTTGAAACCATTTCATTTTTTAGGTTAGGAAACAGTAGGTACTGAAATGTTTTACAGTACATCAGTGCAAAACACGAAAATGGGCATAACTTGAGTTAGGATTATCAGAAAAGTTTGTGAAGAAAGTTACTGAGTTATTTATTGTTGCTAATTGTTTATTGTTTGGGTTAAAGCAAGAAAGTTTAATCAATTCTTCACCCTCACTCTCCTACAAAAATCCGATTCTATGGGTTCTGGTTCATATAATTTTCATGATCTTCTCCATTGATGTGTGTTTCCATAACAACTTCTCTTTCCTCTTGATTCTCCTTAGCAGAAATGGCTTGATAGGGAGGTAGGTATTTGGGTTGCGAAAACGTAGATGTAATAGGAAAATTCATCACGATCACGTTTTCACCGTAGCACATAGTAGGTACCTAATGTTTTTCAACATGTTCGGTTTTCAACATGTCAGGTTACTTTTACACACGGTCTAGTCGTTACGTTTTACGGGATCGAGAGGCGGTGCCAGATGTATGCGGCCAAATGTGTCAACCGTACGATACGTCAACCATTTGGCGCATGCGCAGAACACTTTTCTGAGACATGGATGACGCATCTGAGCAACGGTATCTCCTAGGAACTCTCTAATATTATAGCGGTGTTCTCTGCATGCGCAGTCAGAGATGTAGGTAAAGGGGGGGGGGGGTGTAAATACCCACTGGGCAGGATATTTAACAACTGGGTATTTACCTGGTGTTTACCTAGGTCTCGAATAAATACCCACCCTATAAATAACCAAATAGTACCATTTATTATTTTTCGCAAAAATTAACATAGACCTTGATGAGGTACAGCCTGTTGATGATTTTTCAACCTCCTATTTTTCTTTCCTATCCCAGTGACGTGATTATTCTACTGTGAGTGCGAACTAAATCACTCGTGATGAAATCGTGCAGACCCATTTCAAAAAATAAAAACGGAGTTATTGAAAGGTGCTCTATTTCCACTAATACTCGAAAAATACACTGTTATACTGGTGTCGGTGGTTCAAACCGGTATAACAGTGTGTTACTATATTTTTCGTGTATTATTGGAAATAATTCACCTTTCAATAACCTCCTCCCCCCCCCCCCCCCCATTATGTGTAACATGGCTGCGGCCTGGACTCCGGCATTCATAAAACTACCTATCACATCCCTTTCTTACCTTGAATTTATCGTTTACATCTCAAACATGAATGAATCATCGGAACGGTTCAAAATAAGAAATTATACGGTCGAATGGGTCTTGAATATAGGTAATGAAGGGAAATTACCGTTATAAAGTCAAATTCGACCCATTCTTTTTGAAAAAATATTTCTATCATCAAAATATTCCTGTCGTGAATCATCGTCCCACACAACGTTAGGTGAATTACTATTGATTCGTAATTGAATTACTATTGAAATCGTAACAACAGAAATGGACTTTTTCTGTCTTGACTCACCCTTCCAAACCACTTTCAGTAATTTTGTATACATTGTTCTCGATTTTAGCCGTTTTTAGCGATTTGTGACCCCTAAAAACTTAAATCTTTGAAAACCCCCTTGGAATCTTTGAAAATTGCTCATTTTCGAACTCATCCTTTCATTGGGTAATACGAACATTTTGGCTAAATTTGGAATTTTATCATGTACCAAGGTCTGTATCGTCTGGAATGGCACATAAATAATAAATAAAAGGAAAGAAGCCAAGTCTAAAGCTGTTCAAGTAAAGAGGTATATTAGTTTATGGTTAGGAGCTGTAGGTGTAGGTAAAGCGCCATACACACTTATTTCATGAGGTTTTCTTTATTTTGAGAAGGATTGTTGAATGCAAAAACCACCGAAGTGGCTGGTATAGGTTGGTTTTGAAGAGTTGAGTGCGTTCTAGATTTTTTTTTCAAACTGTATCGTTGAGAAATAAATGCCCGATTATATGCCTAAATCGGGTGTTTACCCCGAGAAAATAATACCTGGATATTTTACATCTTTGTGCTCGGAGAGCGTCTTCTGAAGTAACGGTACAGTTGACGTATTTATTCAACCACATCTACTGGTATCTGTAGGTATTGCTTACCTCTTTTCTCCTTCATCCTGGTCGTCAGGTTATACCCTGTCATTAACACATTCAGTGCGGAACAATGATGAGAAATCGTCCTACAAACCTGATTTGAGTTCTTGCGGTTAATCACATGATCTGGGATTGTAGACGTAGGAAAATGCGTTCTTAGATGTCAAAATATCATAGTTTCGTAATTAGAGCGCAATTTACCTCCGTCCCGGATCTGGGAAAGTCGCACGGCTGGAGAGTTCAAATGGGGCTCCCTGATCCACCAACCTCTATCGCGGTGGAATTTTTTGTGAGTAAACTCCTTTTTTGGAGTCTCGCATTCACTGGAGGAAGACATGAAGAACCACCTGCACTTGTGAAGATTCAGGAACAAACTAAAAACGTACACAACATGGCACAGGACGACAGAAAACGTGAGGGTGAACTTTGAACCCGAATATCTCGAAACTTTTATATAGTAAACATTGAAACTGAGGTTATGTTTACCCTTCAGAGACCTTCCAGCCCCCCTTCACATGAAAAACCCGACGATAGGAGCAGGGCGGGAACCTTGCACAGCCCGAATACTTCACAATAGAAGGTGGCTCGGATCCGGGACGGCCGCATGGCTGGCGAATACGCTGGCGTCCCGGATCCGGGACAGCCGCACTGAATGTGTTAAGGCCTCTGGCTCAGCTGTGTTGGATTGCCTTTCCTCGATTACGTTCCCCATCACGCTAGGATTGTGGCTATTTTGTCAGATAATGGGACTCAATTCAGGAGTGTTCTTTGGACTACTAAACTGAGACAAGCTGGTATTGCCTGTATAAATACCTCTACTAGACACCCACCAGCAAACCCCAGCTGAACGATACATGGTTACCTTGGCCCAGTGTATGAGAGCTGCCTTGTTCAACAACGACAACTATCGATGGTGTGAGCAACTATCTGCCATTGAAATAACCATGAATGAGACGCTCCATTCATCTACTGGTGTCCCTCCGGTAACGTTATCTGTGAGTTTTAATGTGAGTCAAATGTGAGTTTTAACTTCTCTCCTTCAGGCTTAAATGTGAAGAAAATGATGGGGGGGGGGGGGCTCAAGTGCTTAGTGAATTTGAATTTTATTGCTAGGCCCCAAGACTCAGGGCGTGACGGCTCACTTGCCTAATATAAGAAAGGAAAAGAAGTAGCAAGCTATAAGAAGAACTGCAATTGATAATTTTATTACACAGTCTTTTTTGTTTACCATTTATTTTCGAAGAGAAACATTAATTGATCTGATGGATAGATAGATTGGTCTGATGGCCTCTGAGAATAATTTATTGTTAGTAGTGGCGTTAAAATTGTAACATTGTGGCTGTTCTCGATACATTTTTTGTTCCGGTGGAGACGGGGCCACTTGGGGAAGCCTAAGCCTCGCTGGTCTAGGATGGGGACTCTCGAGGGTCCACCCCCACTGTTACACTCTGTCACATGGTAGCAGAGCGTGGTTTGGTAGTATGCGCTGAGCAACTCACCATACTCCATCCACTTTCTGTGGGCTTAACAGAAGGATAAGCCCAAAGGTTTCCCAGAAGGATTCCTTTACTAACAACCTGTCCATTTGATAGGTAATACATATTGGCTTCCCCACCCCCTTTAGAGTGTCAGTATAATTAAAATATACTGACCTCATCAGAAGGCGGTTGTGCCATGCCGTGCCTGTCCCAGTTGACAAGTCCCAATAGTTGTTCCATCCTAACGATGGAGGTTGATCACCCAGATGAGCACAATTCACTGGACAACAACCTCTGACAACATTATCCGCCAATACTCGTATGTAGGAGCTTTGTTCTCCACCAGTAAATACCAGTACGGTGGAGGTTAGTCACCTTGAAGTTGTTCAGATGTTGTTTCCTGAACCAGAACTTCATACTACTTTTCATTTCCCCTTTTTCCTCTCATACTTCTGCTACCCAGAAGTACGTCATGTGGGGAGGAGTGTAACTTTGTGGCTGTTCTCGATACGTTTTTTCTTCCGGTGGAGACCGGATCGCTTGGGGAAGCCTAATCGATATCCCTTCTGAACCAGTGATAATCTCGCTGGTCTAGGAGGGGGACTCTCGAGGGTCCACCCCCACAGTTACACTCTGTCACAAAATATAGAATTGTTAGATGGAACTGGAAAAAAGGTATGGTAGGTCAGAGAGAGAGAGAGTGAACTCACAGGGGGGAAGGTGCGGGTCCGTTGATGTTCTGGTTGGCTTCGGTTGTCTTGCCGATGAAGACAGTGGAGGAATTTTTCGGTCAGAAAGGGGAGTTGATGTGCTGCTGCGGTACTGGCCAAGAAAGAGGAGACTGGTAGCTCCAGATTGTCCCTGAACCAGGGAAGACGTCAGAGTGAGTGTGAATCCTACGCTTCAGCCTTCTCTTCCCTCTCCTCCTGCCCCCGACGTCGACGACAGGGTGCGAGTTCCTTGGGACTCCACTAGATTGCATCGGTGGTGCGATCAATCAATTTGTGGTGGGTGGAGGCTTTTGCCTCGGGATGATGGAGAAAAGAGGTATAAGTAATACCTACATAATATAATTGTGTGAATACAGTAATTCCACAAAATTAAATACATCAGTATATTACGTTGTGTGATAATAATGCTGATCCTGCATTTTTTCTTGAGTTTTCTGGTGTTTTATACCTGTAAGAAAAATCTCGATTAACTGGTTTTTGATCTGTTATTTCTAGTAATAAATTGGCGTAGTATCGAGCTCACAACGATTGAGCTGCAGTTGGTTGGGTTGGTTGGTTGGTTGGTAGTTGGTTAGGTGGGGGTTGAGTTGGGTTGTTACTTTGTTGGGAGCTCTCCAAAAATCACAATCCCCTTATTAAAGGAGGGGCTCTAGCCATCCGCCAATACCAACTCTCAGCTAGCAGGACTCTTGACCCGAGGTTTGTTGGAGCACGTACCCAAGTGCCTACTTGAGGCTCAGTCTTGTGCATTTCATGTTATACAGGTGGATCTGCTTTTCGTTTTATTTCTCAAATGCTCGGAAGACGTTTGCATTGAGAGGTGCCTGAAAAGAGGAGCCGAAGGTAGCGGTCGCTCCGATGACAACCTCGAGAGCCTCAAGAAGCGAATACAGACCTACACAAATGACACGATGCCCATTGTCAGTCATTACAGAGAGCTCAACCTCGTTAAGACCCTCGACGCTGATCGCAGTATTCCCGAAGTTTTCAACAATATCAAGGAGATATTCCAGCATTTGTAAAATCCATAAAGATCTTAAGAGACCTGTGACGTTCCATTAGTGGTATATATATGGATTGGTTATATGCTTGTCTGGGTGACAAAATATCTTTTATCGTATCATAATAGGTACCTACATCCACTGTTTTTAACATTGCTGTGCATGTTTTAATAATAAACCTAGTTGTTAATATCGTGCTGGAAGCACTCTAAATCACAATAAATTATGAAAGATCTTTGTTTCTATCGTTTCCTCCTTTGACAATAGATCATTATTATCAGACATTTTCGGTAGCTCAAACGGCAAGTTGATTACAAGTAGGCTTGTAGGCTCGCTCTGAGTCACTCAAATCATCATCAAAAATCATTTGTAATACAACCAACGAAAACGCTGCAAATCAACACACAACTTTTTATTTTAAATTTCCTGTATAAATACTCCTTCAGCGTAGATCAGTTGAGTTCCTATTAGCGTAGGACCCTCAATTATAAGAGGTTTTTTGGAGTGGATATCTGCCTAACTACGCAGAGACTCAAAAAAGTATCACCAGAGTCGAAGTATGAGCTCTCGACGTTTGGAATCAATAGATATTTAAAAACGTTGTGAAGGCACCTTACATGATCAATACAATCATGCTAAAATATTGGTAGTAGGTATATCTGATCGTGTATGGGCAATACTGATGGAAAGATGGAGAATATCCGGATATTTTGATCTCAGTTCGCCAGTATTTGGCCACGCCCGTAACGTTGTAGGGAACGTCTCTAATAGGAGGGGATGTTTTCATACTACATTTCTCACATTTGTAGCTCACCTTTCCGAGAACGGTTTTAGAATTGACAATAATTATGAACTGTCACATGCGAAAATATTTGTTATAAAATAGATAATTTCCTTCACGCTTCTACCCACGGCTGGTCTTTCGTCCCTCACTGTCGTCCACACGGGTAGGCGGAGCCTCTTGCACGCGCTCTGCATTCCAAGGCTTGTAAATGATATCTGTTGTAAGCTCCAGTTGGTGGCGCGAATAGCTTCAGTACCTTCCTAACTTCCCAACAGAATGCGTCGGAAGCGTATCGGGGCTTTTCAACAAAAGATTCAGGGGTTTTATTGAGTTGTGCGCGCGTTTTTCATGGGGTTTCGTCACTGTTGCATCTTTTTTTCCTACTGGTTATCCAGTTTTATTGTTTTACTTTTGCCTAGTTATTATTTACTTCTTCTCCAACGCTGCTTTCGAGTTCGGGCTATGGTCATCCTCCCCTCGCCCTTGGAGGGGGCTCAGCTCCCTCGCTACCAAGATGTCATGCAATTCTGTTCCACCCTGTTATTTTGAACTGGAGGTTGAGGTCGAAACTGCAGAATTAGCGGGTTAGTAGTCATTGGTCCAATGCTTCATGTGGCATCCCGTGGTCCGTCGGGTGGTGGGTGGAGCACGGGTAGAACCTCCCGCACTGAGAGTGTTGAGCCAGTCTTGTATCCGTCGCTTGCGTTTCACAGTAGGTCTTGTAGCACAAAACAATATTGCAAAATACGCTTTCCGAATGTTCACTTCCATGGTACTTGCTAGTCAACTGCTGGGAGAATAATGAAGGAAGTATTAACGATTTGGAATAACTGTGTAAGGTTTACTGATGGAGAATAAACAATATACTGACAGTATTTAATGACTGTGTATGGTGCCCTATAGATAATTATTATGGACCCTTTCAGTAGCATAAAGTTTGAAGTCTGAGATTGGAGGTTTCATAAGACGGGTTGGCTAGTAGTTTTAGGTGACTAACTACCTTGAAAATATTCCCTGAAACTTCCTTTGCGAACATGGATTGGAGGGGCATCGACAAGACCAAAGTTTTGGAATAGATAATGTATGTATTTCAAAACATTCGTTATACTAAGTAAATGGCTGCAGGTAGCTGTTTAGGGTCAAAACTGCTCTCACCTGTCCTCACGGTGTGGAGACCAAAGCTCAATCATATAAACTGTTGACAGACAAGACAATCTTGTTTTATTCTCTGATGAGTGGTCTTACGGTTTATTGGTAGGTCTTTTGCTACCCAAGCAAAAATCCTGGTTTGCTCAGTGGTCTACTTGAGTAATACTGATACAGTGGATTGAGTAGACTACTTATTGGGTAGGTTTTTGCTTCGTTTTTCGTTGAACCTAATTAATGAAACTTCTTTAAAAGTAATATTTTTCAACAGTAGACTACTGATGTATTATAATTAGCCGAACTTCACTAGCAGAAACTGGTTCTATTCCTCTGCTCAGTCATCCTCAGTCAGTCCTCTGCTAGTCATCTTCCTATGATAGATAGGGAAAATATTTTATAAAAGTTCCAGGATGAACTGTGTTCTGAAAAAGGGGATAGAACTATGTCTGAACACATGAGCTGAAGGTAGAAGCATCGAGTGCACATGAGCATGATCAACATTCCTACAAAAAAAAATGCAGGACTACTGGTACTAGTTCTGGACTATCAGTCCAACAGCCAACTCTCGATCCAGGACCAGTTCTGGTTCTGTCCGAACGCAGAAGAATGCGTGTAGCTGGAATAGAACGGTCCAGGACTGTCTGTTCGAACGAATGACAGAAATGTCGGCACCCTTGTCTGCTGGGTAACAACAACCTGTTTTTTGGTCTGAAACGATTGGGCGATTGTTATACTGGACTTAGGACTCTTCTGAGGTCGCCTCTAGCACCCCCCCTCGGAAACTGTTGGTTTTATAAGCACACCCAAGATAATGTTTGATAGCCAGCCACATTCGTCATATTTGGTAGCTGTATTTGTGGTGAGGCCTACAAACACCATTCACATGCGATCTAGATATAACTTGTGACGATGGTGAGCTCCCTCTTTGAATGGATTGAGACTGAGAAGTTCGCTGTAACTTGTCTAGTCTATGCAGAATGGCAGTCAGTTTACTTGATAACTGGTCGATGACGGTTGAACTGGCCTGAACCTCCGGTTCAGGAGAGTGGACCGAGTTTAAATTAGGCAGAGCTACTCTGTCAAAAATTGTATCACCCATTGCTGGTAACTTATTCAAATCGTCAGAGCTACAAGTCAAGATAGCTTGTATCTGGGTCAGTAGTCCTGAAGCCATAAGGTTTTAAAAATTGTGTCACACCCTACCAGCAGATAGGTCACGCATTTCCCTCAGCAGCTGCGTCGAGCGTTTGTATCCGAGCTCGTGATCGCTCAGATGCTTCCGGAGCAGTTTTTCTTCGGAGTCAACGGCTCTTCCAGGCGATGGTGTAAGGTTTCGTAAATATCTTGTATGGGAGGATTAAGGATTATATCGCTTAATTGCGCAAGTACGTTACTGGAAATCACGCCGACTGGGGTATGGTACTTCATTGCGTCGCTGGTGATCCAATTCAATTTGACGGAACCTTGGCTGACAAAAATGGTGGAACTTTGACAGTGCATGGAGCCTCTTGTTCTGACGCTCCTACATCGTATTGAGCCTCGAATGGTAAATTTTATGTGCCATGGTAGAGAATTTTGTTTAATTTGGATCACGCTGGGGTCACCACCTACATGATGCAGCAGGGTATTTGTCGTCCTTCTAAGAGTAGTTGTTCCTTTATTTTACACATGGTCCCAAAGAAAAATAGCCCCTTCGAGCCTTAAACTAGGGCGCACATTGAGCTGAGTGGCGCAGAGCAGCATGGAGAAATAAGCTGTGTGACACAGTTAGCCGCGCACATTAAATAGCAGTTCCATGAGCGAAGTGACGGTGAGGTCTCTGTAGTCAGGCGAATATTACCTTGTGGAAACGTCCGATTATTTAGCTCTGAGTCAAATTCAGATGACGAGCTATGTTTATCAAAAGGAGAAGAAAGTGAAGCTGTGGAAAATTGATTATTTTCAACCAAATATCTCGTTTGAAGTTTGAATTTGGTTTTTAAATGTTGAGGATGACTACTGTCGTAGAATACAGGTTCTCACGCACTAGTTCGATCAGTTTTTCTTCAATACACTACATATCAAAGCAAAAATAGGTTTAGAATAAATGCCGCAACAGTCCCTGACCGCTATCCGTTAACCAATATTCAGGACATGTGCAACATGTAGCGGATAGCGGTCAGGGACTGTGGCGGCATTTAGAGCTCGATAGTCGCCGCAGAGACGTCACTCACTGTTTTTCTTTGGGACCATGTGTGAAGTAGTGGACCAGCTACTCTTAGAAGGACAACATTCCCTGCTCCATCATGTAGGTGATGACCCCGACTTGATCCAAATTGAACAAAATTCTCTACCATGGCACATAAAATTTACCATTCCCGGCTCAAAAAGACGCAGGAGCGTCATTCGTCGTGTCATTCTTTGAAAGTTCGCTAAAAAAAAGAAGCTATCGTAACCCCATTTGGTCTTTTCGAATCTCCGTGCTTGACACTCGCTCTAGGCAATGCAGCCCTGTCATTCCAGCGCTTCATTCACGAAGTTGTCTAAGGCTTGTATTTCTACTATCCGTTGCTGTTAGGTCGATTAAGGGAATACAGCAAGACCTCTAAGAGCGTTCTTGGGAAGACGGAAGTCAAATTTGTGGGGTACCTAGTCAACAAGGACGGAACAGGGCCTGTTCCAAACAAAGTCGATACTATCAAAAACTTTCCACTTCCAAAAACTGTTGCTGAGCTTCGCCATTTTCTAGGGAAGCTGAATTTTTATAGGAGATTCATTCCAAAATCTGCACAGGCCCAAGCTGTCCTTCATGTGCTGCACAGGGGAAATCAAAGGAAAGACAAAACTACCATAGAATGGATACTCACAGTGCAAGCAGCCTTCTAGCTTTGCAAGGACAGTTTAAGCAGTGTTCTCACATCCTGTTCCTGGAGCCCCTACCACCCTCACAGTCGACCCCAATGACACAGGGATTGGGACAGTTGTAGAACAGTTGGTCGAGGGTGGCTGGCAACCACTCGGTTTCTTCTCAAAAAAGTTGAGTGAATCCGCACGGAATTATAGCGCATACGACCGCCAACTCCTCCTATTTATGCTTCCGTAAAGCACTTCCGTCACCTGCTAGAACGTCGTTCCTTCCCAGTTTTGACCATAAAGGTGCGGCGACACTGCCACCGGACTTGACTTGACCTCACTTGCGTGCCTGTCTGAACCCATCCTTTGTATTTCAAAGGGGAGAGGCGAGACTGCGACCAGACCTGACTTGACTTGAGCCTCCCGCCGGACTCCGTTCTGATACGGTCTGCAACCACGATTTTCAACCCCTCGCACCCCAACGAGCCATCCAACGCAGCCCCCATTGCTCTCTTCTCATCCTAAAATAGTTTTGAAATTTAACATATTTCAGTTTGGCGAATAGAGTGTGAAATTCACCGTATTATGCTCGTTCGGAAACATATGGTGACATCCATGACTTATTCAAAGAAAAAAAACTTGTCACTAGTTCTATTTCTTCATCAGAATCGGATTCTGATTGTAAATCACAAAGAATGGCTTCCATTTCGGAGGACATACTCTTGTGACGTCTAAGAACAAACTGGACAGGTTGGAGTCCGGTGACTCCGGTAAAGTCAAGTCCGGTGGCAGTGTCGCACCCCCCTCCGGTCACCAGTCCAGTGGCTCCGGTCAAGTCAAGTCTGGTGGCAGTGTTGCTGCAGCTTAAGCGGCTGACGCTTGCCTTCAAACAAATTAGTCAAGGCAACAAGTCCAACTCAGTTGCGCTCTTGATTTCATTGGACAATTCTCAACCTAAGTTTGTCACATATCCGGGAAAGACAGCATTCTTGTTGACAGCAACAGCAAGGGTTGTACTTGTATCCAGTGCCTCGCACGCTAGGTATACGCTAATTACACTGCCCCGTCCAGCCTCGTATGATGGACCGCCCTCTGTCCTGCAGCGGAAAACGAAGATTTTTTCGCCTGAACATCAAAAAGAAGGACAAAGCGGTATCCTTCGAGAGGCTGAAGCCCGCGTTCTCCTTGTCCTGCTGGATCTTCCGAGGTTCCTGGCTCTGTTGCAAGTCACCTTTGCTGGAGGACTCCTATAGCCGACGCTACTGTTATTTTTGAGTCTAAGTTCCTGATGTTGTTTTCCAAATCATCAAAAGCATGTGTTCGGAAAGCAACAGTTCAAATTTTCATTTCCTAAGTCAGTTCGGTTTTTACAAGTCTGTCAGCTTCTTTTGTGTTTTGCGTCCTTAGAAATTATTTGGTATATAATATTATATTTTCTATTTGCCGTCAAATCGTTTGGATCAGATTATTTGCAGTAGATTGTTGAAGGTTAACCTTCCCCTTCAAAACCGTAATATCCTTCTGTTGAAAGTTTTCGAGCTGACGTTTTGGAAATTCAGAGCTTCAGGGAGCCAGCTAAACCGTAAATGCAAACCAGATTTCATGAATGCTGGCTCATGGTAACTAAGGAAAGTGCCACGTACGGACACTGACAGAAATTGTTTGTATTCTGTTTTCATCTTGAAAGCAAACCAAATTTTGTGGGGGTTAATTTTTGTTTGTTTTCATTTAGCTCAATTCTAAAGGTTCATTATTGAAAATAATTAACTAAAAGGGTTAAAATCAAGGTTATAAATGAACATACTCTCAGTAAGACGTAACTTTATTTCAAAACGCTATACATACATCATGCCATTTCAACACTTAGCTGTCTACGACTTTCAGACCTTACACGTTACTAGTAAATTTATAAATACAATGAAATACATGTTAAAGAGATAGGGTAGAATAAACAATATTAATGTAGAACTATCGATGCATCAGTCGGGGTAAAATAAGGATTAAAGCTCATAGAATACTAGAAATAATCAAGTGAAGTACAACACGAGATGCATTACCGCGAGGTTGTGCTAACGAAAATAAAAAACACTGCGAAGTTGTTGGAGCTCAGATGATTTTGGCGGACATCATTCCAGTTGCCATACCGAGGATGAACGAAGCCATGAAGACGTGAATTTCTTTGAAAACGAAATAATCTTCCTCACCCAGGACCGTCCGGTGGTACCAGGATCTGGCTTTTGTCTCCTTCTTCTTCAAAACTGACTCCACTTTGTCAAGTTTACGGTCAACATAGCCCTGCACCTGGGAAGAGCAATAGCAGAAAAAATCCTAACAATAACTAATCAAGTGTGATGACAAATGCATGCCAGCTTATTGAGACCAACCAACACGAGATGTTCTGCATGAAGTTACCATCAATTTGTAAAGGAGAATTCGAAAATTGATTTGCCAAAGAAGTTATTGGGGAATGACAAGACCCATCACAGCCGGAGTTTCACCATTTGCAAGGAATGAAAACAAAACTTCGGAATCTGGTGTCTAAAAGCTGGTATGGTTGACCACTTGCTTAGACGTTGAGCTCTCCAAGTTATTTATACTCATATTTGAAACAGACTAAATTGTATTTTCGAAAGGGAAACAACAAGTAGGCACATATAACCAGCAGTTCTGATTTCATTACTGAAGAACTTGTGGCAAAAATGGTTTTGAATCTAACTTTGCAAATATATTTAAATGAATCATTCAGGTGTCTCACCAGGAACCTCATCTATAGACAAAATATTCAAAATATCAGCCATTTGCCAATGTAAGTAAATAAACAACAAGAAAAGCTATAATTTAATGGATCAGGCTTCAGGTTCAGAGTGTCTGACATGCTGCCCTGTTGCCTGGAGATCCCTATAGTTTGGATACCAGTGTCATAGAGGTCCCATTGGTATATCCAGTTTCAACACATTCAGAAGAGATGGTTCCATAACTCCTTTATGTGGTAGTTCATTTCATTTTTGTATGGGACAAGGAATTAACCACTATCCCACCACTGAAAGATGATACCTACTCACCCTGGATGCTACTTCAGTATCCATGCTACAACCCCCCTCCCCTCCCAATTTAATTACACTCAGTGCAATGAAAACAAATCATTATTCAACAATATTGTAACTTAATAGTGAATAATGATAATGGTGATAATGATTTCACCTACTTCATGTTTGGTTGTTCTCATTAACAAGCTAAAGATTCAATACAAGCATGTACGGTTTTCCGAAGACAAAGGTTGTATATTTTTTCTAACAGTTAAACAAGTGCCGCATCATTCTAAAAAGTAGGTAGGTAGATAAATAAATAAAAAATACAAACAAAAAGGGAATCACAAAAATACTTTCATAGTATGAAAAAGAAAATTATAACTAGTAGAGGCTTCCATTCTTTCAAAACAGCATCTAAGACTCGACTAACTACTAAACCAGATCGATAATGTAGGTAGTAGGACTTTTATATTTTAAGTGGCGATCCCGATAAGGAACCCACTGGCATATCCTGCTGCCAAATATGTATTGTCTTGCGCGAATTTCTTGACCTGAAAAGGAATAAGCGCCAATAAGGAAAAGTTAATCAATGGGGAATGGATTGGAAGGGATGAGGTGAGGTTGTCAGAAAATATTATGCGTAAGTAAGCAAATCTAATGGGGAAGGTACCAAAAATTATTTCTTCAGTTTTTTGGGGATTTGAAAGAGGTAGGTACAGGAAGGTTAGCTGTTAGTACAAAGGTGATATTCTGTTTCGGAATCAGTTGAATGGGGAAGCAGATCTTCAAAGGTTTTGTGGTCAAAATGGACACGACAAAATATCAACGTTCTCAACTCCTTTGTGTTTTGAGACAGTCTGATGTTATTTTAAAAATCAACAATCATCCCTCTCCAATCAAACTTTGTGCACTAAAAAAAGGAAAATAAATATTAACAATGAAAATAGCTAAATATACCTTATTAAGGAGTTTCGGTCCTTTCTCTTGTGCCTTGGCTTCGATTACGCTTTCAGCCTGTTCGACTTTCTTGTAGAGGCGATCCCAGTTTACTTTGACGTATCCATTGTGAGATGCAACTTGAAGGAGGATGATGCCACCGCCCAGAGCAACGGCTGCCACCTTGCCCACTTTCATCATCAAATAGCTGGATACCCTGTTGGGGAGAACGAGATTTAGTGACTGTCTGTGGTGTGGTGGGATCCTAAGCTAATCTTATCAGCTTATATTGGACTAATTTACTGTGAACAAATGAGGAATAACGAACTCTGAAACCACGGACTTAGTGAATGGAGACGAAGAGACTTTTTTATTTACCGTTCTGACAAATTAGGGCCTTCTCTACCATTTTGGCAAAGGAAGGAATTTAAAATACACTGCCAAGGTGATGGCACAGGAGCTTCCTCGTCACAATCAGAGTGACCCATTATAAAATAGAACAGACTCGGAAGCAAAATAACATAACATTACATTACATTACATAACATTACATAACGTTAAATATACATATTACATAACATTAAATTACATAACATAACATTACATAACATTACATGAAATATACATATTATTATACATAACATGACTTCCATAATACATTACGTCCATTATATATAACTAGCCTGACCGCTCGCTTCACTCGCTATCCGAGATTCGCTGTACGCAGTATCGTGGAACCAACAAACGACGGAAAAATCCCATACCCTACCGGGTATTTGTGCCCAATTTTATCAAAATCCGTCAAGCCATTCAGGAGTTGACCATGGTCGACCATATTTCTGCTATGGTCAGGGAATTAAAAATGCGCCTACGTTCAACTTGGGAGGCTACCGGATATTGGTGCCAAATTTGGTCGATATCCGTTGAGCAATTCGGGATTTGACCATGGAGGGGCCCATGGATGCGCTATGGTCGACCGCGGGGGTAGTCCGAAGGGTCAATCGTAGATAGAATTTCACGTAGATTACGAATGCGCGATAAAAAATAGGGGTTACCATTTCAATTAACGAAGTTGACCATGGTCGACCATAGTTCCGCTATGGTCAGGGAATTAAAAATGCGACGTTGCACAACTTGGGAGCCTACTGGATATTCGTGCCAAATTTGGTCGATATCCGTTGAGCGATTCGGGATTCGACCATGGAGGCGCTATGGTCGACCGCGGGTCGATCGTAGATAGAATTTCACGTAGATTACGAATACGCGATAAAAAATAGGGGTTACCATTCCAATTAACGAAGTTGACCATGGTCGACCATAGTTCCGCTATGGTCAGGGAATTAAAAATGCGACGTTGCACAACTTGGGAGCCTACTGGATATTCGTGCCAAATTTGGTCGATATCCATCAAGCCATTCAGGAGTTGACCATGGTCGACCATAGTTCCGCTATGGTCAGGGAATTAAAAATGCGACGTTGCACAACTTGGGAGTCTACTGGATATTCGTGCCAAATTTGGTCGATATCCGTCAAGCCATTCAGGAGTTGATCATGGTCGACCATAGTTCCGCTATGGTCAGGGAATTAAAAATGCGACGTTGCACAACTTGGGAGCCTACTGGATATTCGTGCCAAATTTGGTCGATATCCGTCGAGCCGTTTGGCCGTGCATAGAAGGACAGACAGACAGACAGAGCGCATGCGCAGGGCGAACCGCTGGCTCTATCATGTTGAAATTTATATGGGACCTCAATGGGCCCTACCCGCTTAATCCCTGAGAATTACATTGAAATTGGGTGAAATCTTTGGTTACTACGGCTGTAACAAGGAAATTGAATCTATTTCACGCCAGCGCATGCGCAGAGCGCACCGAGGGTCCGATCATGCTGAAATTCATACTGGAACTCACTAGGCCTTGTCCAAACAACCCTTGAAAATTTGAGCGAAATTGAATCAAAATTGTGAAAGTTATGCGTGTTTGTTGAATTTAACGTTAGCGCATGCGCAGGGCGTACCGCTGGATCAATCATGTTGAAATTTGTATGGGACCTCAAGGGGCCTTATCCGCACCATCCCTCAAAATTTGAGCTGAATCAATTCAAAATCGTGGAAGTTATGGCTGTAACAAGGAAATGCGGACAGACTCACAGACTCGCAGATCGACAGACACGGAACCAAATTTGTTCAGTAGGCTTTGAAGCGCAAAATGCAAGTGGAAATTTTGATTTCTGAAGACAAAAATTTTTTGGCTCACGAAAGTGAACACAAGGCTTCCGCTGCTTCGCAGACTCGGAAGCAAAATGAATTAATCTTCAGCTGTGATGAATTCGACATTTAAAAAAACCATAAGTATAAATAGTTATAAAAAGCAAATAATCTATGAAATCATAAATTTAAAAAAGAGAGAACAAATTATTAAAAACATCTTGTTCAATAAATGGGTTTTCATTTTATTTTTGAATGATTGCATGCTTTGTTAGGTAAAAAACATAATTCTGTATGACCATTACAAAGCTTGATAGCTGACACCTGAAATGAGCTCATGAACAGGAAATTGCGATAGTGTCCGCGCATTTCTCGTATCATTATGATAAAACGTAATGCCGATAAAACGTAAAATATGATGCGATATTTATATAAGTCGTAACCCCAGCCCGAAACCAAGCCTGGCCCGACGAAAACGCTCCCACCGCGACGGAATCATCAAAAAACGGGCGGGGCCCGTTTTTGGGCTGGGGTTCCGTTTCTTTATTTTTTTGTCCTTTATGAGTCTTAGGTATAACATACATCCGATTTCGATGAAACTTTGGTGAGTTGCTGTGTGCACGCCCAAAAGGTTTCTGCGTCGGCCCTGACCAACTGAGCGAGCTCTGCGAACAATTTCTTTCCTGTTCAACCGACAAGGCCCAACTCTGGAAAGCTTCTGTGGGACTGCTGGGTAAGAATGACAATGAGCGTCCCGGCCCTGATCAGCTGAGTGAGCTCGAAGACCGATTTCTTTCCTTTTCAACCTACCGACGAAGCTCTTATTTGGAATGAAGCTTCTGTGGGACTGCTGTGTAAGGACACCATCTTTCTCTGGTTGCAGTGCAACGCATGCCGGGTACAGCTAGTTGTTAATAAAAATCATAAATAATGCTGCCGAAAGTACTGAATTTCGTGAAATTCCACCTTTTACTTCATACCAAGACAATTCAATACTATTAGAATTCCTAATTTTTTGTAATCGACTGCTCAACAGTTGTCTGAGAGTTATCGCAACCAAAAACGGACGATCAGGTGAGGACCACACTGAACTCGCTATCTACCTTGTGTATCTCGATTTCCGGTAGGCTATCTTAAATGTCCAAGCCTCTAAAGAAAGTAAAAACATAACGACGCTGTGTATTAGTTATAAAACAGTAGTGACTTACGTAGGCAACCAAGCAACGGAACATGACTTGGGTGTTCTTTAGTGCTGCCCCCCATTTTCAAAGCCAGATTTGAAACCCTAATCTCAACCGTTTTGAACAAATGTGTAGTGCTTTTGAATCGTCAAAATCTCCTCTTTCCGTCTATTTAAATCCGAAACAAAGAAAATTCGAATTTCACTGTTTTAAAAGCATTCGAAAAAAGTGCGTGGGCAGCACTAAAGTTTTTGACTGGTGTAAAACTTTAGTCCTGCCCCCCACGCTCTTGGCAGGTGGGATTGTGATAAATTCATCAGTTTTTATTCCGCAACCCCGGACTTGATCTATATGTCCAACTAATCTATATGGTACCAATCAGTTGATTGGGGGATGTTTTTATTCCGCAACCCCGTCCACTTGATCTATATGTCCAACTAATCTATATGGTACTAATCAGCCGATCGGTTGTTTTTGTTGCGCTTGTAAAAACATGAAACGTGTACTACATATCGCGTCTCCCCTTCGCCGTTTATCAGACACTTCAGTGCAAAAGACCCGTGGAAAAACTTAGTAGGAACCGAAATACCACGTTGACAGCTGCTTTGAAAATGGGGGGCAGCACTAAAGAACACCCCATGACTTCAGCTAGGAGTCCACATTCAGACCATTGAGGGATTGTCAAAAATCATGCAGTAACGATCCCACGATCATGAAGACGATCATCAACTGAAGAGATATGATGTACAACAGGTACGTCAGATAGTTAACAGTAATTCCCACCACCCAGAAAACATTGTTTCTCGATTGTAGCTATCATCCAAGTATATCGCATACGAATTGAGTAGGCACAGAATTTCATGCAACAAAATAATGATCTATCGAAGGCACTCACCATCCAGAAGCAAAGCCCACGACGAGCTGTTTGGTCGCTGAGGATTTCCCAACATCCCTGATCACTCTGTCGATTATATTCTTCGCTTCTTTGGACAAATCGTCGACACTGATGGGTTCAGTGTCGTCAGGGCTCCTGCTGCCTCCACCTCTGTTGGTCACAGTTGGCATCTCTCCTGATACCACGACACTTGACTAAATAAAAGGAACAAGTAGGTAGATAGGTATTCAACAAAAAATTAAAGAAACAGGTAGGAAGAGATAAATACAGATTATGATAACATCTGTATTTTTTAGTTTTAGTCATCTCCTGGTTACACAACTTGTTCTTTCATAAAAAATCAAATTCGTTCACTTGACACTCAAAATTTACCTAATGATTTCCTCACCTACAAATCATTTAAGATGTGAAAACCAGAAAGTAATTAATCAAATAGCATGATAATATTGGGGTATGCGCAAATTTTCTATACAATTAGTTTTTACTATCCTCAGAATGTAAGCAAAATCATAGCCGCAACTCCGCATGCCCAAGATCAGGACGAACCGCGGATCTTTCCTCAGGGGAACATCAAGTCTTTCATAAAGCCTACTTTGGTTTACGACACCTTTCCCTTCGCACTAACATTCACACCTCTGTGTGGCTCAAGTGTACCCAAATACCTACCATGAATACCTCTAGGTACGAATCCTTCCCTTGCTATTTATTGGTTTGATTAGCGTCAAGTAAACTGAAGAGGCGATGCCTGTCTAGCCTTTTCATCTTTTCAAATTGGTGGAGCAGACTTGACGAGGTGCAAACATTCGCTCTGTTCCACGAATGATCAATCGAAAGACAGACGTAGATCGAGACAAGAATAATCGTAGTCACCAGATATGAATAATTATGGAAAATTGCATACACCACTATAAATAGAAGTGAATTAGGTATACCAAGTAAGGGAAGAAAAGACAGCTAACGACTAAAATGCAACGTGTAACTCACGGGAAAAGTTGAGGGGTACAGATCGATAAAAAGGTCCTGGGTAGGCGAACGTGAATGGGATTTACTGTTTTAATAATCCTTTGCGGAAAAGGTAGGTAAATAAATTCGGACAAAAATACTTACCAAGGATAATGTAGCGTTTTCTAGCGAATGAAACGAAGAATGACTCACTTTCACTTCTTGGTTCTTGTAATTAAAGATGTCCTATCAATGTACTATCAAAAAGCAAAAACAGAATTTCTAAACTCATCGATGACGATGACCAATCCGATCCACACCCGATTCAATACTAACAGTATCCATGTAGTCAGCTGACCTCAAAGAGATTAGAAACGAATAGAGGAGGTACTGGCTGGGATGGTGTGGCATACAAGGAAAATGTTGAAAGGCAGTTCAGTTCCTCGGGAAACCAAAGGCCATGATGTGGATGCCACTTCCTAAGAGTGAGCATGCGCCAGAACTATCCACTTCTGGTTAGCTTCTAATATCTAATAATACTATTTAATTTTTATTTATTTGTCCGAGTACAGAAGACTAGTAGTGTCTCAACGAGGTATATGGTAGAAGAATCGATAATATGAAATCACAAATGACAGCGAAACACGAAATGAAGCAAATTACAAAACAAAAAAGTATAATCAGAGAAAGAGCATAAAATTAAGAGGGAAAACAAGAAAAATCGTAAGGAAGAGCAAAAGGGTACTGGCTAGGTAACAAAATCGTTCGATTTGATCAGGTCAAAAATACCAGATCTAAAAGAGTTAGAGGATTTGGCAGATCTAAAGGCCTAATTACACCGACCGAGTAGCTCGGCCGAGTAGTCGGTGGAGTACTCGGCGGAGCTACTTCGAAGGGGCAAGTAGATGATTACATTTCAGCTGGGCAGAGACGAGACAGTTGCGTCGTGTAGTGTTCTGCATCAACATGGCACAGCGAAGTAAAAAGAGAAACGCTGCAAAGTCCTTGTCACATGGGCTTATTATCCTATTGGACTTACCTACAGAAATAAATTTAACGTAAATTTAATGCTGACACTTTGTTAGAACCTCACTTTTCAACTGTTTGGTTGAAATCGACTTCATATTCGGTCTCCTATCCTAAAAAACATAGAAAACGATGCCTCACAAGCTCATTTTACTAAAACACCAAAAAAATGGTGGATGTTACGGTGGACGGCCATTGCATTTTTGGAATCAACGCACTTGAAAACGTAAAAGAAAAAATTTTGAGGGGTTGTTATAAACATTTTTGCTACACGAATTCATAGGTGTATTATTCACAAACAATAAACCAAAAGGCGCGCTCGCCCGCCAAACCTGATTACATTAGCCGAGTGGGAGGGCAAGTAGCAACTGAGCGAGTGGATGAGTGGTCCCTACTCGGCCGAGTAAATAGAACATGGTTCTATTCACTGACTCGCCCAAAATCACTTGCCCGTACTAGGCCGAGTACTGTCTGGGCCGATTATGCTGCGATTTACTCGGCGGAATGCACTGTCTCAGCCCAGTACTTGGCAGGTGTAATTGGGAGAAGAAGAGACGTCGAAAACCTTGCCCCCTCCACAAAAAGGGGCCGGCTCATGAATTTAGTTCTGTGCTGGGGCACGGAAAAGGTGTTGGCTCTGGAGGATCGGCCAGATACTACCCTTGTAAAAAACTTATATAAAGGAGTCACCCTATCTCAAATTAATTACGGAATGCATCTTCTTCATGCATGCATTCATCTTGGAGATATGAAAAAGTAGTGAATAATCTACAAGTTATTCAAAACTCCACCGTGATTTTTGGGAAACATTTGGGATTGTTCTTAACACGTTCAGTGAGGCTGTCCCAGATCCGGGACACCAGCGTATTTGCCAGCCATGCAGCCGTCCCGGATCCGAGCCACCTTCTATTGTGAAGTATTCAGGCTGTGCAAGGTTCCCGCACTGCTCCTATCGTCGGGTTTTTCATGTGAAGGGGGGCTGGAAGGTCTCTGAAAGGTAAACATTACCTCAGTTTCAATGTTTACTATATAAAAGTTTCGAGATATTCGGTTTCAAAGTTCACCCTCAGGTTTTCTGTAGTCCTGTGCCATGTTGTGTACGTTTTTAGTTTGTTCCTGAATCTTCACAAGTGCAGGTGGTTCTTCATGTCTTCCTCCAGTGAATGCAAGACTCCAAAAAAGGAGTTTACTCACAGAAAATTCCACCGCGATAGAGGTTGGTGGATCAGGGAGCCCCATTTGAACTCTCCAGCCGTGCGACCGTCCCAGAACCGGGACGGAGGTAAATTGCGTTCTAATTACGAAACTATGATATTTTGACATCTAAGAACGCATTTTCCTATGTCTACAATCCCAGATGATGTGATTAACCGCAAGAACTCAAATCAGGTTGGTTGGACGATTTCTCATCATTGTTCAGCACTGAATGTGTTAATATTGCCCAAGGTACATGGAGTTTCGGATGTTTTCCTGATGTTTCAAGTATCATGTCCCCAAAGGCCATAATCGGACGTGAGGAACTCAGCCTGAAATTTAGGATGCATCTTGATGCAGTTTTGGATCATTATTGCTCACTCTCAGTTCCTTCTGCTGGCCTAGCCAAAGGTGTTGAGCATTATATTGACACTGGTGAGCATCGTCCAGTGAAACAACGCTACATCTGGAGATCATCTGCGATTCTCAAGATAATGAATGTGGAACTTGACGATATGTTGGAAAAAGGAATCGTACAGCCATCTAAGAGCCCCTGGTCATCCCCCGTAGTCCTTGCCAAAAAGAAGGATAGGTCATACAGGTTTTGCGTCGACTATCGCAGACTGAATTCTATAACTGTCAAGGACTCCTACCCAATCCCATTCATCGATCATATTCTGAATAAATTGAGAAATGCAAGGTACCTGTCATCCATTGATCTCAAAAGCGCTTTCTGGCAGATACCTATTGAGAAATCGAGTCAACCCAAAACAGCATTCACGGTTCCAAATCGGGGTCTTTTTGAATTTGTCCGTATGCCTTTTGGTCTGTCGAACTTCCCGGCATCCTAGCAGCGTCTAATAGATACGATTGGCTCAGATTTGGAGGGTTACGTATTTACCTATCTCGATGACATTGCAGTAGTCACCAGCGATTTTGAAGCCCACATCGAAGTCCTGGATCAGGTCCTTTCTCGTCTCTTTGAAGCTGGATTAACCTTGAATTGGGAAAAGAGCCGATTCTGTCGAGCAAGTCTTCCATACCTTGGATATATCATTGACCAAGAAGGCCTTCATTTATGGATCCTGACAAGGTATCGGCCATTACTGAATTCCCTAGGCCAACCGATCTGAAATAGCTCCGTCGCTTTCTTGGCATGGCATCTTGGTACCCCAAAATGTATGTTGTTGTGCTGTATAGTATATAAAGAAGCACTGAAGGCAATAGATTCTTTACAGCCCTCACTATAAAACGTATAACAATTCCTATAAAACGTATAGAATCCCAATAATCCCCATATCATATCCATCATATCCATTACACGTTCAGAAGAAAAACTTCAGAAGAAAAAAATCAGAAGAAACAAATCATCCTACTAGAAGGAAAACATCATGACGACCTATGCCTACCGTGACTACCGTCGAAGGCAAATAAAAGAGAAACACACACACACACACACTCTTTTTGATTTGAACCGCAAATTTATGGTTTGATCGGTGAAGTGTTTTGCTAGTTTCGTATTTCAAACCTTTTTTAACTTTCCCATTCCCTCAAATCAGTTAACATCGCGGTACATAATACGAGTTGGTTGACTCATCAGTACATAAGTCGAATTGGTGCTAAATTGTCCTGAAGAGATGTTGCCCGGACGGCATCTCTCCGGTTTCATCAGAAAAGTCTCAACACAAACCAAGTCTCTGGGCTTGCCTTCAAATATCAAGATCTTGAATGAATCGTACGGAACTGACGATTTCACCAACGTCACTCCTAAGATACTCTCCCACGTTGGAAGAGGTCTGCTGAATGAAGATGGGCATCCACTGAACTTGTTGAAGAGGAAGGTAGTGGACTATTTTTACGACAGATTCAAGGGCCATATGGGAAATCCCGTATTCTCTGTGTACGACAGGCTTCCTCCGGTTGTTACGGTACATCAAAATTTCGACTCGCTGCTGGTTGCCAAAGACCATGTCAGTCGAGCCAAAAGCGATTGTTATTACGTGAACAGGAGCTGTTTGTTGCGAGCGCATACAACAGCTCATCAATCTGAGTTAGTCAAGATGGGATTGGATAATTTCCTGGTCTTTGGAGACGTCTACAGAAGAGACGAGGTCGACCGTACTCACTATCCTGTTTTCCACCAGTTAAGTATATAAAGTATGTATACCTGCTGTTTACTATGTTACAGGCATCGGTTTGCGTACACTGAATGTGGTCTCTACAGGATGCTCGGCGCCTGACACTCACTTTGACATTTAAGGGTAGTTCCAGATCATTGGTCACCTACATAATCGTATGTTAGTGAAAATCCTTTGATAATACCACAGAGGCAATAGCTAGAGACAGACATACATATTAAGGCATGACAGGAGCATGAGTATGGCCGACTGCACAAATCCAGGGGGCCTATTCACTAAAATAGATAGTGGAAAGAGATTATCTATTTTGAAAATCTCCCGGGAAAGATAGTCTCCCCCGCGAGACAGTCTCTTCCAACGTCTCCAGTAGTGACGTTTCGATACTTCCGATATTTACTGATATCGATACTTTCTTTCGATACTTCCGATATTTGTATCCGATACTTTGTGATCGATATTATACTGATATGGATAAATACTATGCAGTATCGAAAAGATATAATTATGTATATGTACCTGTTAATAAAGTGGAAACCTACCATGGATGGTAGGCCTGAACTATCGCCTACCTACCAGTAAATGTAAAGGTAGGAAGGATGGAATCTAATAAATTTTTATGTAAAATAGGTAATTAAAGTAGTTATGTAAATACTACAAAATACCAGTGAATAAATTACAATATTAAAAACATTCAAACCCTTGCATAAATTACTCACAGTACACACTTATGTTTGTGCAACCTTTCTGTGGTTTTTTGTTGTTGTTATGAAATTTGATCAAGGTAAACATGGTCTTCAATAATAATTAAAACTGTACATAAATGATGATACCTACTCACCTACTCTCTAAAGCATAATACTTACAAGTCATTTTATCATCATCTTCCAATATACTGGAGGCGTTTACAATCAAATTGACGATGATTTACGATTCTGAATTAGGATCAGAAAGGGGGAGAACAAAACAAAACTGAAGACAACTTTTTTTAATTCGTTATTGAAGTATCGAATGATACTTTCGGTATCGAATACTTTCTTTCGATATTATATCGTTATCAGTACCAAGCTTTCGATATTGTTTCGATACCATTTACCCGATAAATGGAAGTATCGAAACCTCACTAGTCTCCAGGGTTCGTCTATTTTACAGAATAGCTCCAGTGGCCTTGAGAAAGAGATATGGATCCCAATGCATGAAAATCCCATAGTATCCATGAAGTGCGAGATGTTTGTGCCCCCGGGAGTTTAATTCTTTAATAATGGACGCATTTCTTAGTAATACCTGTTCAGTGGGTACCTACCTACATCAGTCCATACTTGGACGTTTTTACTCATGAATCAGATAAAAGTTTAAATGAAACTGAAGAAAAGTCTCAAT